>OX596019.1:45184349-45904217 GCA_951394055.1 Villa cingulata
AAGTGGTAGTGATGAGGAGGACAATGATAATATTGATAAAAATAATGATGATCCTTTATCTGATGATAAATCCGATTCTTTGAAATCGAACAAATCAAAAAAGCATAAACATAAAAAGAAGAAGAAAAAATCATTAGAAAAACAGAACGATTTCAATAGTAAGGATGATGATTATCGTAAATATTTGGATAAAAACATAAAAAAAGAAAAAAATTCTTGGAACGAAAAATCAGATGAATCTGAATTTGTGATATCCGACGATGACGACAACGATGGTTATTCAAGAAGTCAAAGCTGTAGTTCAAGACATATTAAAATTGAAAATGAATCGGATGAATTAAGTCAATCAAATCGTAGTTCTGAGCAAAGCCATCGCCATCATCGTCATCACCACCATCATCGACATCATCACCTTCATCAACATCAACATAGCCATAGTAGAGATTGCAGTAATGAGAGAGAGCAGCAACAAAATTTAAAGGAAGAAAAGATCGAAGTGAATTCAATAACTAATTCTAGAAAAATAATTATAAAAAGTGTTAAAGATACTAAAATTTTTAAAGAAGCAGAAGATAAACAAAGGGAAATATCAAAATATTCTAAACATCATCATAATAGTGAAAATGAAAAATCATATGATAATAGGAGCAGAGAACTAGAACATGAACATAATCGAGAACGAGAACGAGAACGAGAAAAAGAGAAACATCATAGTCGACAGGAATCTAGAAGAGAAAGTTCCGAAATATCTCTATCAGACGAAGAGACGTATCTAAAAGAAAAACGAGAAAAAGAAAAAGAACTGAATTTTTATAAAGATTCTGCTAACTCATTTTATGGTGACAAAAAAAGTAGTAATCATCGTGAACGTGATCGTGATCGTCATCATAATGATCGTTCATCAAGTTATCGATATCGAGATTCATCAAGAGAAAGAAGCCGAGGTTATTATCGAAGCAGCTATTGGAGAAGTCGAAGCAGAAGTAGAAGTAGATCTAGATACCGTGGAAGGTAATGCAAATAAAATCAAAAAAAAATACAAAATCAAAAATCTAATTGAAATTGGTTTAATATTTCTGTACTGTAAAATTTTGTATTTCAGATCACGCTCCCGTTCTACTGAATTAGTGATCGATAAAAAACGTTTATTAGAAATAGCTCGAAAGAATGCAATTTC
This sequence comes from Villa cingulata, assembly GCA_951394055.1. Classification (NCBI taxonomy): domain Eukaryota; kingdom Metazoa; phylum Arthropoda; class Insecta; order Diptera; family Bombyliidae; genus Villa; species Villa cingulata. The sequence goes on from OX596019.1 coordinate 45,185,527, forward strand.
AATGTTTAAAAACGGATCTCTACCAGGAACACAAGGAATGACAGAAGAAGTTAAGGACAAAGTTTTAATGAGAATGCGTTATGGAGGAAAATCAGTTGAAGAATTAACGGAATTTTGTAAAAAATTATCTCAAGGTGAAAATTTAAATGAATTATCTGATTTATCGTCGAATGATGATTCCGATCATGACAAATATGGAAATGAAAAAGCATTTCATCATCCTTTTGTACTAAAAGATCGCGGTCCAATTGTAATGAATATAAAGGTATTTGAAAAAAAATCAAATAAATGCTTAAGCGTATGCTTTACTTTCATTTTTCATTAATTAATTCGTTTAGAATGCAACACAAATCGCTCCGAAAACAGCTGAACAAACAAAAGCAATTCTAATGCAATTTCCAGTATCGTCCGGTCAACAACATCGTTTAAATGAAAGTGAATGGGTTCCAGTTTCTCCGAAGCGAACAGATCCTGCTCCAGTTGCAACAACGGTTGTTGCAGCATTACCAAAAGGTTAGCTTTATAGATTTGTATTTTTTTTTCTTTTTTGTATGAACTGTGATAATAATTTTCTTGAAATTTCATATTTTCACAAATAGCCCAACCTCCAAAAAATGTTTTCGAAAAACCGTTACCAGTTAACCAAGAACAACAGCCAGCATTTTTACCTACTCAATCTACCGCTGTAAATAATACAATTAATGTGGATGATACAGTCAAAACAACAGCTGTAACAACAGCACCAGTAGACGAAGGAACGACAACTGTTTCTAATGTTACTAATAGAATTAGTACTTCTACTGATTTTGTAACAACAACAACAACAACAGCAGCAACAACAAAACCAACAAATACAATAATGACTAGTTTAGTACCGCCTCCAGCTCCACCTTTTATAATTCCCACATCTTATATGCAAATCCCAAAGCCGGTACCACCACCAACACCAGTACCAGTACCAGCACCGGTACCAATGCCAGTGCAAGCGCCATTACAACCAGCACCACCGCCGCCACCGATGCTAGTGAAAGCTTTAGATAGCATTTTTCCAGAACAAAAACAAGTACTTATCATCAAAATTTTGAAATTTTTTGTCATTTTTTAAATTTGTTTTATTTGTCATTCATTTACATTTTTTTTTTTTGTTCTAGAATATTGACGTATCTACAGTGATCGCAAAAAGATTGAATGCAATGCGTAAATTACAAGAGAATCCAACTGATCCAGAAGCATTAAAAATGATGTATGATGCGCAAAAGAATGTAAATGCATTATTCTATGTTTAATTTCAGTCAATGGTTTTTTGTTTTTTTTTTCATTGCTCATAAATTATATTTTTCTATTTTATAGATGTCAGCATGGGCAAATTCAAAATATACACCTGGACAATTTATTGGTAGTACTGGAGCAAATATATTAACTCCAAAAGAATTAACATCAGGTTATCAAGCATGGGCAAAACGAGTATGTTTCTTTTCATAAATTATTTTCATATAGAATTTATCTCATTTAATAGTGAATATTGAGTGAAGAAAACACCAATACAAAGGTCAATAATAATTACAATAACAAAAATTAAAAAAAAATCACTTTGAATGATGAGTACAATCTCTCAATTAACTAAATTAATTAGGAAAAAAATATATCTTTTTTTTTTAAAAAGTTTTTTTTTGTTTGTTTTTCCTTTTTTAATTGAGAGGTAATACTTATCGTTTACCTTTGATAATTTTATTATTCAATTAAACAGAAAATATCACAGGAAAAATAACATTGACAAATAAATAAAAATACATAGTAATATTACACGTATACATTAAGCAATCAAATTAAGAGCATTTCGTGTTATATCAGGGTTGATTCTCATTCACGACTCGACGTCAACAGACATGACATATAACGTAAATGATACGACAAAAAAAAAAAATTCATTTACACTGTCATACAACACCAACAGACGACAATATTTGTTTTAATAATTTTTTTCATTTTAATCATTAAATGCTTAAATATTAAATGCACGCCTACAATACGTAAGTTGTCTACTGGATATCTTCTGTAAATCCAGACGACAAACAACAATAATGTCGTGTCATGATTATATTGTCATTTACGTTACTTGTTATCCAAATATGTGTAAGAAATTCACTATGGAGTAGTTTAGGTTATGTGTAGTAGTTTATTTGTCCTGTTTGTCGGGTCGTAAGTAAGAATCAAACACTACAAGAAATTATTATTACAAAAAATAATAAAATTAAAATTTAGCTTTTAATTTTGCTATATGTGTAGGTGTAATTTCAAATATTTCTTTAATAAATCTTAAGCTAAATACAAACATTCAGTTTTATTACTGGGCAATAAAACTGCGTAACTTTAAAACAAGATAAAATCGAAATATGATCAGTCAATCTCTGGTAACAAAAATTTACCAGAATTATAGGATAGGTTTAATCCGTTTGAATTGGACTCAACTAAGATTGTTTAGCATGATCGACAGATTAATTTTCATGTTATGTAAATTCAATTAACAAACTAATTTGGATCGTGTATAGGCAGCAATAATCGAATTAATCAGAATTTTTATCAATCGAACAACGCTAGAAAACTGAAGATAAGCTGCGTATTGCGTACATTAAATAGTACGCGTTTTATAATTTTTCACGCAGTTTTATTTGGCAACAAAACTGATGATTTGTCTTGGCTTTACACATAATCTACGGCTGTTTTCGGTAATTCAGATCTTTAGTGACTTCTTATTCTGACTATTTTGACACCGAATAATAAAAATAAAATACTCAAATCTTTTTTACCCAGCACATTAAATTTTCAGATCTAACTTACATAGATCTGGATTTCCAAAAACTGCCTACACGTAGATTAAAATAGAAAAAATATAATATAATGAAAAGTTGGATTGTTTTACTGTTCAAATTAAATATTATTATGTATGTATGTACATAATGTTGTCTAAGTTCTAAAATATATCAATGAGGTATCTGTATAATTTAGCGTACTGGAATGAATACTGACGCAAAATTTTTATATCAACACTACATCGATGCATTTTAGAACTCAGCCTTTATATCAAATTTCTTACATTTAGAGAAGTTGATGAATTTCTAAATTACAAGAGAGAGAAAAATAGTTCTCTAGTTTTAATTCTTTGTCACTTCTCTAATTGGATAACAGCAACAAAAGAAAAATCCAAAAATTTCATGATCAGAAAACAATACAATTTTTCCCAAAAAAAATTATGAAATTTTCATTTTTTCTTTAAGATTTTCTTTCTCAAATAATAAAATTTATCATTGAAAAATGTTTTAAAATGAACAAAAACAACATCAAATCTTTTTAATGCCGAACAATTCATTCATTGTGCCCACGTATGTACATACATAAGTGGACATTTCATACACTTTTGATTAAAAATCAGCACTAAAAGTATTTAATGTTTATTATTTTTCAAATATATAGAATAATACATATTTGATTAAATTCACATTTTAAAACATTTTTCAACAATAAATATTTCAAAATGACAATAAAAAACCAGTGATTGTGTTGATAGTGATATGTATTTTGGATACGTTTTCAAGAAATATTGTTAATAAATTTGATTAAAAAAGAAAGTAAAGTAAAAAATGTAGTTACATTATCAAATTTATATGTACTGTATATATGAGTATGTATTGTAATTTACAAATGGAGAATCTTGCAAATTAAATACTGATACATATTTATGTGGTTGTTAATAAAACATTTGCAACAAAGTTGAATTAAACTGTACTAGCATAAACTATAGTTTAGTCGAATCAAAAAAATTTGTGATTTGTTTTTCGTTGATCCTTTTTGTAATTATGCTCAAAATTTTAATTAGGTACTTATCTCAAGAATAAAGTGCTTCCTATACGTCTTAGAATCTTAGTTGGCATAAATGATTGAAATTTTTTATAATTACGCAAAAGTTTTCGGCATTTTTTTTTTAAAGGTTGTACGTACACAACAATTTATTATTTACAGTTTCATTTAGTTGTATATGTTTTGTTCATCACTGTATGTATGAGAATTAAATTTCAATTTGTAGAGAAAATTTTTAAAAGAAATAATCATATAATTACACATTTATATAATGTATTTTTTTTTTCTAATATGTTCTAGATCTTATTAAATATACATACATACATATATACGTACTTATAAATTTAAAAATAATCAAATATTAGCAATATTACTTGAAAATGTCTTTCAGATTTTATATTAAATCAAATGCAGGTTTAAATATAACATAGATTGAATGATGATGGAGAAAAAACAAAAATTCAAATGAATATTTTGTTATTCTTAAAAAAAAAAAATCACTAAACAAAACAAAAAATAATAGTAAAAAAAATGTATAGTAAAAATGTGTAAGTATTAAGTGTAAAAGTCAAAATTAAAAGACAATCAATTTCACCAAAAGTAAAAGTTCCAAATTTTATATTTGTTCATTTTAAAATATCGTGTCCACACTTAAATATAACGAATGTGTTTACGAATGTTTTGCAACATTTTAATTATTCTTAAAAACAAAAATATAGCAATCATTTACGACTGTTTAAGTCTATCTTGCACACAAACTTGTAAAATGTGAAAATTTGCAAGTTAACTTTTCGGCAGGATTAAAATTTATCCAGTGCAAGTAATTGCAAGTTGCACGATAATATTGCGGCATGCTTGAATTTATAAAAGCGTCCCATTGTTAATTCAAACGTTCACATTTAGCGAACATATTCATTTTCATTCGCTAAGTGAGGAGGCGCCTGTTTTAAAATGTGAACGTGATTTTTGTGTAGTGTATAGCGTACATTAACTTGAATGTATTATTACATGTAGATTAATGACGCTTCTACATTCAATGCAGTGACTTCAACTTCGACTTTGATTTATGGATATGTATTAGAACTTCTACATTCAATGCAGTCGATTTGACAGCTACTTTTACATGTTAAGCATGCTGTGAAGTGAAGTCAAAAGTCGAAGTCCAAGTTGAAGTCACTGCATTGAATGTAGAAGCGATATAAGTCGAATTAGTTGGTAACTCAAATACGGACTCTATTATTTGTAGAAATTGATTCTCTTTTAAATTATTATTGAAATATTAAATTTAATAAAAAAAATAAATAAATTTCATTTTTCTTTTGTTGAAACTATGTATAAAATAAACTTTTTTTTTTCAAATTTTTTACACACGAAAATATATTTTCAGGATCAATTAACATCGACAACACCAGTTTCTGGTGGTATGGGTATGCATTTATTGCAAAAAATGGGCTGGAAACCAGGAGAAGGTTTGGGTAAAACGAAAAATGGTGCATTACAACCGTTACTGTTAGACGTTAAAATGGATAAACGAGGACTAGTTGCTACCGAAGAAGTAAAAATTTTATAAAATTGAATTTTTAAAATTACAAAAAAACTTTTTTTTCACCATTTTTAATTCGTCACCTCACCTACCTTACTTAAATTATCGTTTTCATTTATTTTTTTTTTTTTTTTATTCAAGGATCCAACATTACAAAAATTAAAACGTAAAAAATTAGCTACTGTAACACAAGTGCAAAAGAATATTGATCAAAAACATCCGGTATCATTACTAGATGAAATATCAGCTAAACGTAAATGGGGACCACCAGTATATGATGTTGTTACCGATGATGGTCCATCACATCGAAAAAGTTTCATATTTCAGGTAAAAAAAAAAAAGTCAAAATTAAAATCAACAACTCCCCAAATCAATCTCCAAAATTATTTTCGTTTTTTATTGTGTATGTTACGCACATACTTTTATAGGTTTTAGTAAATGGCGTTATATATCAGCCGACTATACCATGTCGTACTAAAAAAGAAGCAAAAGCATTAGCAGCTAAATATTGTTTACAACAATTGGGAATTTTAACATGTTAGAATTATGTTTCTCTCATCATTTTTATTAATATAATCGTAAAAACAAAAAAAAAATTATGTAGATGATTTAAGTTAAGTTTGTGAAATTCAAGAAGAGGTAAAAGTAGTAAATTAGCTTTTGTGCAAAATCATTTGAATTAATATTAAGAATAGAGTAATGTGAAATGAATGAAATAAAAAGTTTATTTCAAAAATATTTTGTTTTCTTTCATATAAATGTATGGGCGTGTTCAAAATCATTAATTCACTGTAGCAGTAAAAAATTTTTCTCATTTGCAATGTAAAATTTAAATTTGACATTTTTCTAATCAATTTTTGTGCAAAATCAATTACACATTTGTAGCTAAATGAGCTGATTTGTTAAAAGCAATTTACATAGGACTTTAGAGCTAAGTGTAACATTAGTTAGTTTTTTAGGATAATGGGTGATATGTACAATAAAATTCTATTAAATTGAAATAATTTAAAAGTTAAATTTATTTATAGTTTCATAGTCAGTAAAATTTTCCCAGGGAAATTTATATTTTTTATGTATATTTTTTTTATTCCTATTTACAATTAAATTTCTTATGAAATTATTAAAGACTAAAATCACCTAAATAATTGCATCTGATACAAGTATAAATTTCAGTTTTTTTTCTATTAATTTTTCAAAAAAAAATTCTTTTTTTTTTTTTAATTTGAAAGAACATAAACACAAACACAAATACTATTGCTTATACACAAAATGATTTTTGTTTTATTTTTCAATCAATTTTTTCTCTATTCATTTGAAAATCATCAATATTTTTCAGACATTATTAAAACAACTAGACCACTCCATCCAGTAAAGGGATAACATCCAGATCCTTCTCCAGTTTTATCATTATACTGTTCCCATATGTATCCAGTACGTTTGTATTCTTTGTATATATTTTTAACAAGATTTTGTCGTAATTCAACATATATTCGTTTCGAATCTTCACTATATGGACCTGGTTGTTTTGCGTAATGATGCAATGCTTTCAACGCTAAATAATTAATATTTATCCAGATTTGTCCACGCCAATACGGTGGATCATGTTCAGTGTTACGTTTCATGTACATTGGTGAAGTTTTCGATAATGATCTTAGACCATAATTTGTCCAAAGTATATTCGGATCACGCATATCTTTCAGTATTTTTAATAGATATGGAGATTGTGGATCAAGAATTTCCAATAGAAATGGAAACAGACTAACGTAGCCGAATGTCGAATCGACAAATCTTAATTCCGGTTGTTTCAATGTAATTCTTATCATTTCCGGTTGCTGATAACGGGCTCTTTGTTCTTTTGTTGGCTTTGGTCGTTTCAATATCACAGAATCTGTATGAAGTCCCCAGTCAGAATATGTCTCTGTGTACGGACTCAAATGCAATTCGTTTAACAATGAATTATCAGAAAGATATGAAAATGTTTCCCAGTATTTCGTATCTTCTCGTCCTAAAATTTGTGCCAAATCCGCCATAATACCAGCTGCAAAAGCAATCCAACATCTTAAATCTACATGACGTTCCTTATCGTTCGGATGTGAAGCTCTTGGATAATCGTCAAGACCAGATGTCAAAGTTTTCGGATTCAGTTCACGTTGAGATTTTTCATCTCGACCTCTCCATCTATATGTACCGAACAGTTCACCTTTCTGAGTTGTATTATACCACGAGAACCATGCTTGAAGTCGTGGAAATATTCTTTCCAAAGTTTGTATTCTACCTTTAGCTGACAACTTTGAACGGTATTTTGTTATTATTTTCTTCAATGTTAAAAAGAATGTTGGCGGATTTGCATTCGTATTTTTCTGTGTCACAAATTCTTCAGGAACTTTTGCTAAAGCTTCTACACCCAAAATCTGTTCTCTCGGAATCCAACCTTCGACATTCATTAAATCGAACCAATGACAAATTATATCCAATTCCAAATCTATATCCCATTCGGTTATCAATAAACCATGAAACCCTTCATCCCATAAGAATCCACGTGGGAAAAATGATCTTGATGGTACCGCTGTATATAATGGTGCCTTCCAATATGGAACTGGTTCTTTTGTATAAACACTTTGTACTCTTGATGACCCATAAAAATAACCAATTCCACCGATCATATTGCTTAATGCACTTTTAGCAAACATTATTTCATCTTTCGAATATCCTTTTCCAGTTAAATCGAATATTTTTTCGAATTTCTCGTTAAATTCGCTCATTTTTGTATTCAATAAATCCGTATACGCATCACCAATCGGTGGTTTCGGTATATCTTCATTAACTGAGAATCCACTCGTCGACTGATATGAAATATCCAAAGTGAATGGTGTTTCAACGATTATTTGATTTGCAATAAAATTCGCTTTCATTTTTTGACCAGTTTGTGATATTAACGCTTCTCCAGGTAATGTTAGGAATTTATCAAATTTATGGCCAAAATTTTTAATTCTTAGAAACGATGTAATTGTTTCCCGTAAATATTGTAGACTTGGTGCAACTGTACTCAAATATGAGCTATGCAATAATGTACCATTACTACCATGGAATGTTAAACGAAATTCACCTAAACCTAAAGTTTCACCATATATACCAGATATTGGTTTCTCTCTAGTTTCTGGCCGCATTTCACCTTCAGTTTTCTCGTCGAATGCTGTATACCAAATTAACGCTATCTGAAACAAAAAACATCCGGAAGGAAAAAACAATTACATACACTCTTGGATATATTCACACATAATTTTGTGCAAGTGCAAGATGAAATGGGTATTAAATGAAATAATGTAAAAGTGAATGAATGGATACTATTGCTACTTATTTCAAAGTTACAAAAGATTACAGTAAATTTGATTTTTTAGATCGACCTACCTTCTCTGCAAGATTTTGTGTATTTTTTACTGAAATTCTTGCACTCCAATCTCCACCAAATTGTTTTCCTGGTATTTTTATAAATGATGTTTCCAAAATTAATGATGAATCATGAATTTTCTGATAACCGAACGTTTTACCATCGTGTAATAACCATCCATATTTTTTTAAATTATCACCAATTTCACACCAATGTCTGACAATAAAAAAACAAAAATCTTTAGTAGTATTTTTAGAATTTTACAATATTCTTCTAATTAATTAGATACCTACCTTATTCCTTCTCCATTTGGATTATATTTATTATGAACATACCACATTAGACCCATAACTAATGAATATGGATCACGAGTTTTTAATCCAAAATATGTTCCCGGACGATATGATCCCCAATATTTTTCTGGATCATTCAAACCAGTACGTTGCACCATCTACAAAACAAATTGAACAAAAATACATAAAAAAATTTTTATTAAAAAAAAAATAGATGCATAAGAAAAATGTATGACGCTATTATATTTAAAGCTCGAACGGTAACTACCTTTTGATTATCAAATGGTGTATTAACTCTCGTTTCTAAGTAACCTAAATAACAAAAATATGATGCTATTACAAGACATGAACAACCAAATATCATTCTCCATTGTGTCATTATAACAAAACGATTATTATTCATTAATAGATTTGTAATTTTTTTTGATATTTTTCTTCCTACATTACTTCCATTTCCATTTACTGGTGTTGTTGATGATGATGATGATGCTGATTTACTATTATTTATTGGTGTTTGACTACCAGCACTACTGCTACTGGTTCCATTATGAGCAGTTGATAAATGACGATTACTTTCAATTTTTTTTGATGATGATGACGATGAAGATTCATTAACATTATTGCTAGCCGAATTCGAATTATTCGTATTGGCATTTTTTCTTTGACGTGCCTTCAAAAACAGAAATATGAAACAAAAAATTATTTTTTATTTTTTAAATTTCTTTGTTCCTTCTTTATTTTAATATTATTTTTACCATTTTTTTCTTCTTCTTTTAATCTAATTATTTGTTTTATTTCATAATAAATAATTAATCACTATGTAAAATTATAAACTGGGAAAGTAGATTTTCTGGAACTTTGAATTATGTGCTCAGTACTCAACACAAAATATATGTGCATTAGATTGACGTGTTTTCAAATTTTCATTTTTTTTATTTACATACATACTTACAAAAATTTACTAGTAAAACATCAAGTAAATTAATTTATCTTTTATCTGTCTCGGTGTTCTATTTGATCAGCTTTTTTTTAGCTGTTTTATAACAAAAATGCTACGCCACCATAATTATTTATAAAATACAAGATACAAATACAAGTACAGACAGACAGAGCACTTTAAAATTAAATCTAAATCCAGCCAGGCAAAACAAACAACAACAACAAAATACAATACTGATACTGCATTATGAAAAAAAGCAGTGATAACGATAATTATATCAACAAAACAAAACAAACAAAAACGTTGAAAAGAACGAAACTATATGGCAGTACGAAAATATAAAAAGAATGACAGCTGACTCATTGTTGATGTACTCAACATGTTACATGTTACTGGACATTGGACATTGGACAACTGGACTGGGACTGTTAGGTTAGCTCACTGCCACCTGCTTTGCTAAACATCCAATCCAAACTCAGACACGACGATACGCGACACAATAAAAACAAACGAGAGCAGACATAATTTTTGCTTATCAACATTGATGCTAGGCTAGACAGACCATAATCAGACACATCTGTATTATCTTTGGACACATGCACAGATTGAGGTGCTGAGAAGTGAGAATACCAGTACCAAACCATGTCAGATACATTTTTACCAACTTTTCAATAAATTCTTTTTGCAGCCTTTCAATTTGAACATAGAAAAATAAAACATTATTTGAAAAGAAATTCTTTTATTTTCGGTATATTATGTACATAGATAAACATGGTTAACGTTTGTATTATTACATAAATGATGTTGATACAATGTGTAACATAAAAAGACTGAATTTTTATTTTTTACAAATTTTTTTTTGCTTTATAATTTTTTCTTTCAATTTTCAAAATAAAACTTGAGAATTTCTCAAATATTTCCTTAAATCGTATGTCTCATTTTATATATATGTATTTTTTTTCATTTTTCATTGCTTGAATACTTTTCACATTTCATACCAATGTAAGGAAATCAGGTACATCACACACACAAGAAAAAGCTCTTAAAAATATTTAAGCATTCAATTTCAGTATTGAAAAAAATTAGTAGGTGTTCAAGCAATTGAAATGATTACAAACGATTTATTATCTCATTATCTGCTTTTTTTTTGTTGTTTCATCAAGAGTATAAGAAAAATTTGATGTGGTGACAAAAATTGAGAAATTTAATGAAAAATTCTTAAATTTTATTTTCTTAAAAAAAAATGGAATTAAGCTATACTAATACGTGATACGTGATCGTGTGTTATTTCTCCACCGAATATCTGTTGCATTAAATTACAAAAACAAAAAATTATTTTTTTTTTGATTATGTAAAACTAAAAGGGAGGAGAATATATATCTAATTTCGTTTTCTTTTTAAAAAATAAAAAAAAACATTTAATTCTTTTCTTCTTTCTTTTGACTTTCTGAGCCTGTGCTACTGCTCTTTCCACTATCACTGCTGCTGCTACTGCTGCTTCCACTTGATTCACGTTCAGATGCCATCTACAAAAGAAAAAATCAAAAATTATTAATCATAAATACAATCAACAAAAAATACGCGATCACAGTAAATCGTTTAATATTTTATTACCTTTTTGTATGCCATTTCGAATAATTTCAATGAAGACTGTTGTAGATTACTTGTGGCTTTTCTTACTTCTTCTGGATCTGCACTATCTTTATTTGCTAATAAATTTCTAACATTCGAAATTTCTTCACGGAGTTTATCACACTAAAATGAGAAAAAAAATATTCAATTAGAAAATGATTAAAAAAATCTCAAAAAATTAAAAATTTCCTCAAAACAAACTCACTTCTTCTTTTGGTAATTGATCTTTGAATTCGTCCATTTTAGTTTCTGTATCATGGATAATACCTTCTGCTTGATTTATAACTTCTACACGTTCTTTTTTCGATTTATCTTCTTGTGCATATTGTTCGGCTTTTTTGATCATGTTTTCGATTTCATCTTTGCTAAGACCACCGCTAGATTGAATTACGATTTGTTGTTCTTTGCCAGTACCTTTGTCTTTTGCTGATACATGTACAATTCCGTTAGCATCAATATCGAATGTAACTTCAATTTGCGGTACACCACGTGGTGCTGGTGGAATTCCAACTAATGTGAATGATCCCAATAATTTGTTATCACTTGCCATTTCACGTTCGCCTTGATGTACTTTAATTTCGACTTGAGTTTGTCCATCGGCTGCAGTTGAAAATACTTGTGATTTCTTTGTTGGAATTGTTGTGTTACGATTGATTAATCTTGTGAAAACTCCACCCAATGTTTCGATACCGAGTGATAGCGGTGTAACGTCAAGCAATAGAACATCAGTTACATCACCAGCTAATACACCACCTTGAACAGCAGCACCAACTGCAACAGCTTCATCAGGATTTACTGATCTCGATGGCTGACGTCCAAATATTTCTTGAACTGTTTGTTGTACTTTTGGCATACGCGTCATACCACCAACCAATAACACCTCACCAATATCTGATTTCGATACGTCAGCATCTTTCATTGCCTTTTTACAAGGTTCGATTGTTCGTTTAATTAGATCAGCTACCAAACCTTCCAATTTTGATCGTGTCATTTTCAAATTCATGTGTTTTGGTCCAGATGCATCCATCGTCAAATAAGGCAAATTTATGTCTGTTTGCAACGATGAAGATAATTCAACTTTTGCCTTTTCTGCTGCTTCTTTTAATCGTTGCATTGCCATAGGATCCTTTGTTACATCGATACCTTGTTCTTTTTTGAATTCAGCAACCAAGAAATTAACGATAACATTGTCAAAATCTTCACCACCAAGCAATGTGTCACCATTTGTCGATTTTACTTCAAATACACCTTTTTGAATTTCTAGAATGGAAATATCAAAGGTTCCACCACCAAGATCGTATACAGCAATACTGAAAATAGTAAAAACGAAATATTTTATTGAAATAAAAACAGAAGAATAAAATTCTAAAAATTAATAAATTGTCTTCTCCCTTGGGAAAAACTCATTCAAATCAAAATCAAAATACAAATGAGCTTCGTAAATAGAGAAATTTTATATACCCTTCTTTTTGACAAAGCAAACATTTTGAATTTTTATTTGCATTGCTTGACAAAAAGGGATAATAGATTTCACTTCAATAGCGGTTTTCCTATTTTTTCTATTGTTAATTTTGTTCAATTTACTTACATTTTATCTTCAGTTTTATCCATACCATAAGCTAATGCAGCTGCAGTCGGCTCATTAATGACTCTTAATACATTCAAGCCAGCTATCTGTCCAGCATCTTTAGTTGCTTGACGTTGAGAATCATTAAAATATGCAGGAACTGTTACAACAGCATTTTTAACTGGCGTATTTAAATATGCTTCGGCCGTTTCTTTCATTTTCATTAAAATAAATGCTCCAATCTGTGACGGTGAATATACTTTACCATCTGTTGCTTGTACCCATGCATCACCATTCGATGCCTTAACAACCTTAAATGATAAATTTTTCATGTCTTTTTTAACTTCTGGATCATCATATCTTCGACCAATTAAGCGTTTCGTAGCATAAAATGTATTAGCTGAATTTGTTACTGCCTGTCGTTTAGCTGGCATACCAACTAAACGTTCACCATCCTTTGAGAATGCAACACAGGATGGTGTTGTTCTTGATCCTTCTGAATTTTCAATAACTTTTGGTGTTTTACCTTCCATTACAGCCACACACGAATTTGTTGTACCTAAATCAATACCAATTACGGCACCTTTCACACCTTCTGATCTGTATACAAAAATTTAGGCAAACAAAATTTTAGCATGTCTGGTTATCAACATTATTAATTTTTAATTTATTTTGAGAATTAATTATAGAATTAGCTTCGAAAATTTAAAATTTCATAATTTAAAAATAAATTACTAATCCATCATCATCAACTGGTTTTAGTAAGTTATATTAGCAAATTTTTATTGTATTTCAACATAACCTAACTTTAAAACGTTTTACATAGAGTGTATTCAATTTTATATTTCACTTAACAACATAAAAAATGATTCGCTTTACTTATGTAATCATTGTCCTTCGAATCTATATATTTACATATTTATGTTTCATTAATAAAACGAAAATTATCAAATAATCTAATTCAAATAAATTGTATTTTCTTTTTAAATTTCTATTTCTTACACATGCTGTACAATTTTACATTAGACATCATATTTAAATTAAAATCATATTGACATCTTCATTTAATAAAACATTTTTTTTAGCGGCCGGCCGGATTTAATTTTAATATATGTACATATGTACTTACTTGTTTCTTATTTGTGCCCATTTTGTCTGGTAATTTGCAACTGAATATCCAGTTTTCTAAAATTTTAAAGAAAAATATTTCTAAAAAAAATTATGGAATTTTTCACAAGTTTCCAGAATATTCTCGATAGAAAAGCAATGTGAATGAATTATGCTGATTCTTATCTAGAATTATTCTAGAATTTTGAATGTAATTTTTTAATTATAATTTATTCTTACACTGTTCAAAATTGTTGCAAATGTTCTTTTAGCTATATTTTCACCTGAACCATTTTCTAAAACCAAACGTGATATAAGACGTGCTGCTGATAACATTTTAACCATTTTTATTTTTTCAAACTATTTCGTGTGAATAAATTACTAATTGTCAAAAAATTCTTTTAATTTTTCTTTTCAATTTATTTTTATTTCGATTTAAAAAAAAATATATGTATATATGTATATGAAACTATTTTCTATTTTAATGGAATTTTTTTGCACCGAATTTAATTTCAAAGAATATTTTTGAAGAATATCAAATTAATTATAATGAATTATTTAATGAATCGAACCAAATGAAGACGAACTGAAATGATGCAATTCTACAAATTTTATTAGAAATGTGCTTTTGCCTTTTGCTTCCTTCTGCTTTACGATTTGATATTTGATTTCTTTTTAATTCATCGAACGCAATTCGTTTTCCAATTCCAATCAAATTCCAAGCTCCAGTTATATTTATATTTATATTGTAATATTGTATTGTAAATTATGTCCGACTGTCGACGTCGAGTGTCGTTTGCGTATATTGTATGATACCGAAACTGAATTATCGAATACCGAATCTATTGACTGCTGAAGTTTTAATTTTTCGCCGTATACAAAAAAAAATTATTTAGTAGTACTGTCAAATTTCAAATATGATACGAAATTTGTTAGTTTTAATTTTTGAATCGTCTGAAATATTTTCAATAACTGAAGCTAAAAATGAAAACTGATTCTGCTGAAGTGTTAAAAAGTGAAATATTTCGATTTCTACAATTCTTATTTTTATCTTGAATTTTCTAGAATTTTCTTCAAATCTAGAAGTTTGTAGAAACAACAGAGAATTCAAATTTTTGAGATAACAGAATTGGAATAGTATTCTGTCATTTTTTCAACTTTGAACTGCCGAACTGCTATACCAACAAGTACATTTAAAAACTGTAAACCAGATGGCCATATGTGTTTCCTATTTTTAGCCGGTAAATTTTGTTTTATTTCCTGTAAAGGAAATTGTAGTAAATATTAAAATGTTTTCTTTTTAATACGTTATATCTGTTATATCCTTGAATATTGGATAAAGATTTATTTTAAATGAATTTGTTTGAATCTTTTGTGAAGCGAAGAACTTAATTCCTACAATAAAATTCAATAATTTAATGCAAAATTGTCTATTCTCATAGTCTACAAAAACAAAACAAAATTAAAATACATATTGTAGAAAAATGTAATGATTACCTCGTACCAAAGACCAATGTAACTATATAGTATACCAATAATACAATAATTATATTGGTCTTTGCTCGTACTACCACCAACTACGCATGTATTATAATTAATTCTTCATGACATTTATATTCTGTTTACATTTATTTGTGTTTTACAAATATATACATATAATGAAAATCAACAGGCGTTCGTTTATGAAAAGAGCACTACGGCACTATTCGCTATATAAATTGGAGAATATATATGTATTTTATAAATAATGAGGAACTGGAGAATACTTTTTCTAAATAATGGAGAACTAGAATACACAAAATATACAATAACTCAAATAAAACAAAACGAAAATTTATCATGTCCTTGTTTAGATCCTGACGCTGACATTTATCTTTGCATTATGTATAACATGGTTGTCTTCCCCATGAATCGTATAATATGTATTTTGTTTGTAAGAAAAAAAAAATTATGTCCGCAATGCATTGCTATTTTACAAAAGTTCAAAGGATAATAAGTAATAATTTGTACATGCATAATTATACTGTTCTATACATTAAGATGAAGATATTCTACTCTATATAAAAAAGAGTATTACATGTACCTATGCATATGTTGCATATACATGCTGTTGTTTGATAGATTTTCTTACAATTCAATTCTCGTGTTTACTCATGTGCTTTTTCCCCAGTATACACAAAAAAAAATTTCTTTTTTTGATTTTTCTCTGATGTATTGATGTATATACATTATGATACTTGATTCACTATATTATACAGTCTAATTTTTATGAAATTTTCTTTTTTGTACTCATACTGTCATATACACACATATTACATTCGAAACAAAATAAAAAATACTCATCTAACTACTTCATTTATTCTTTCGTTTTATGTAGTATTTCAAGTTTATTTCAAATTTAAATTTGTTTTTTTTTTTTTTTGAATATCACATTCGAAAATGTGTATGGATGTATATCTGTACGTGTGTGACAAAGTAATAAATCCGGTGGTTCAATAATGAATTTAAGATAAATTTACATATTTTTTTTATTGTCACTAGTAATATATAATTTTATTTTCGTTCATTATTTTTATCTTTTAGTGTTATGTTTTAGTATGAAATAATATGCGTTTCTTTTTATTTATTTGTATTTTGTATAGTATTTAGATATGAAGATGGAGGAGGATACATCATACGACTATACGAATAAGTATATTTTATAAACATAAAGTTCAGCCGTTAAAATATCGATCCCCCAAATAGAAAATGTGTAAACATAATCTACAAAAATTCATAAAAGATTATATCTATATACATATTACATATATGTATATCATATTATGTTAGTTTACTTTATACAGAATACAAAATTGTATATATTGCACAGTTAAACAACATCCACCTTACCTTATCAAACATTCGAGTATATAATAATTTTTTAACTAATATGTGTAATTGTACATCTCATCAAAGATCCATCATAAAATTTGTGTTCCAATTTCAATATTAAATTGAAAAGTTAACACAAAAGTTATTAAATATTTGAAAACAAAAAATAATGTAAATTTTCATAAGGAAAAATGTAAATTTTCATTTTAAGGAAAACGTAAATCATAAATAATATATAAAATTTTTCTTGTATGAAACGGTAATTTTCCTTTCTGTAATAGGTATATGGTTTTACAAATTAATAAATAAAAAAGTGCATAAAAGTGCTCTCTGTTATTGCATACTATATACATACTATAGCAATTAACAAAACTTAAAATTTATTATCAATTTGATTGAAATTCATTAATTTTGTTTTTATTTCCTTTTTTTTTTTTGCAAATTTGTTGGATTTTCATACCTTTTTTTGTTGTTGTTGTCGTTTTATTCCGTTGCTGGTGTTCTATAATTATTGTTATTGTATTTTCATTTTCTTTATTTATTTTTTTCTGTATTCAAACTTTATATGTACATATTTTTAATATCCTATATCCGTGATTATGAATATCTCTTAATTTATTATAAATATTGTACAGTGATAACTGATAACATAATATGTACAGTGAGAGTCAAAAGTATTTGTTTGTATTTTTATTTGATGGAAATTTCAAATTCTGTGTGAGAAATTTAAATATGTCTGTCTAGCACATATGGTTATTTCAAAAAGATAAAGCTTATATACAAAACGCTTAAAAAATTATATCCCAATTATATTAGATCATTCTCCCAAATCACTGAATTTTATTCTCATTGAAATTTTTATGAGATATTTTTGACAATAAAAATATAATTAACAGCAGAAATATATTAGAAATATAAAAAAATTTGAAAAAATGTCTTAATATGGAAGAATAACAATATAAATTACTGCAGAAACAAGAAAAATATTTGATGGAATGAATGTTACACTGCAAAGGGTCATATCAATATTAATTTTCAAATTGAATAATTTGATAAAATTTTTTGACATTGTACAATCGAATAAACTTTTTATTTTTATTGTTTACTTACAAATACTTTTTACTCTCTGTGTATTTTATTTACCTATCTATAAACATAACATACGAGTATGTATACGTATAGCATGGTATAACATTTATATTTTTCTACGTTTGCGTTTACGAGTTTAAGTGTTTTTGTTATTTAATTTTTTCTGAATACATATACACATTTGTATATTTTCATCGACTTATATATTCATCCATACTCCATATACTCGTACATTTATATTTGATTATATCATATCATTTTTTCTAGTTATAATATTGTATAGAGTATTATGAATATACGCATATCTTCAAAGAATACAAAAGCACGACATAACGTACAAAAATTAATATTACATTATATATACTATAGTTGAAGAGGATAATAAAAGTAAATACATATATGTATATATGTACATATATTATTATTACCACATATCGTTCTATATCCTTAATATTCCGCCCTTTTATTTTTATTCTCAATTTTTAATTTTTATATTTTCACTCGTGTAGGTATACATATATTTTGTTAAATGTGTACATTTGAAACCATTTAAATTTATTAAATTTATTACCTTATAAATAAATTTTTAAAGGATCAAAAAAATTGAAAAGATTTTAATACTATATAATATCAAAAAATGTGAAAAATTTAAAAGAAAAGAGAAATACAATTAAAAATACAAATATTACATTGGTGTGTGTATAAAATACTTAAAATAATAAGAAGTAAAAAATTTAAATAAAAAGCACAAATGAAAATAAATAAGTAATAAATAAATCAAAAGGTAAATAATTCATTGTAAGTAGAATAAATAATAATTATTTACTTGAAAAATAATACATACTATATTATGTATAATAAAACAAATAAATAGAAGAATGAGATTCAAGGATTTTTTATGAGAATACTCTGCTTCATGTGTATGTAGTATTACAGCAATAAATTGTTATGTGTGCAAAATTTTTGTGAATTTTTTTTTTAAATCTTTTTTTTTTATCTTATGCAGTGGTATATGCATTATACATACAATTATAGAAAACATATATTTGCAAATCTTTTTTTAAAAATATTTATACACATATTCTTAGAAATATATGGATAGTCTCACTAAAAATTCAATATTTGTATGAAAGATTATTTTGTTATATGTAAAAGTGTACTGAATTTTCGTAGCTAATTATAATTCAGCGAAATTTAATTGAGTTTCCATATATATTTTATTGAGTGGAAATTTGGTTAATCTCAGTTGAAGATTAATACAAATTAACTTTTAAATTAGAAGCTGAAAATAATCAAAATTATAGCTAAGATTTTATTACAAAAGAGGGTACCTTATTTTTTTTTAAATAAGCAGCTCATCATATTTATTCAATCTCGCATAGAAAAATCTATGGGGCCAGTGATAGGGATAATTATTATTGTCCGTAAAGTTTATGAAAATGGAAAATTAAAATCAGTTTTAAAGCATTTCCGAAACTATAAAAACATAATAAAAGAAGAAGAATTTACATCCCCTTGAAACTTTGCTGAACCTGCCTGCCTGCCTGCCTATGGTAAATTCCATGCCCATTAAAATTTTCAAATTTATTTCAAATGAAAAAAAAAAAAATACACAAAATTTTAATGATAAGCTTAAAAATTTTATATGAATTTAAATTTAGTTTTTTTTTTTTTTTTACCGTAAAATAACGGTTATTTTTTAATGAGACTACATATTCAAATTTTTGTTTCTATTCTGTTTCTGTTTAAATTAAGATTAACATAACTTTTGAATAAAAATTTATTTTTGTTTTTATTATATTCACAATAATACAATACGAGGCTATCCATATTTTCACCACTATAAATATATCTTTGTGACTTTTATACATATGCATTACGGCATTATACATTACATACTTGTAAATACATAAAAAAAAAAACAAAACAAAACAAAACAAAACAATAAAATGTATTTGAAATTGTGAAATGAATTAAATTGCATATTGTATAACTAACCATAGTTAGTTACTTTGTATTGTGTATTTAATTTATATAATTTACACTATTGCAAGTACATATATACATACATAGAGCATACTGTACTATATCATATAATTTTACTGTGATGACTGAGAATATAATGTTTAGTTAAATTAAATTATATTTTTATTTATGTATAGTACTCATAAAATAAAAAGAATGAAAAATATATGTAAATGTTAAGAGTATATATGGTACATCATACATGTACATACTTATATATATTTGATGTTTGTATATATGCGATGCGATGTACATTTACATATCACATGAACCATTTTATTTGAATGTGGTGTAAGTCTATTTTTGATTAAAAATAATTAAATGATCATAACTATACATATATAACAATGAGTGGAATCTGCTTTTGAAAAATTTATCTATAAACAGGTCCGCCTCCGTCAAAAAAAAAAGATCTATGCGGGTCGTGGTACGGACTGGGGGGAGGCAGGTTCACCTCTGACCTTCCTCTATAATAAAAATAAAATGGATTTAAACTACTTTCAAAGAAAACATTTTTTAAATAAAGTTTCATTATATCGCACTATATCGTTCACATGCTGATTTCATATCTTCAAAAGTTTTTCTTTTTTGTTTTTTGGGACAAAAAAATTTAAAAATAAACTAGCAAACAAACAAAAACTTTAAAGGTCATGAAAAATCTACAATTATTATCTATATATGTACATAATATACATATATTGGCATTTAAGTATACCTATACACTTATATGTATATCTGCACACATACATATATGTATGCAAAGATTGAAAAGGATATAGAGAAAATAAATTTTTCCGCACCTAAAAAAAAGCACTTAAAATTTCCTACACAAATTTATGTATATAAATACATAATTAAATGTACAGACAAAAAAAATAATAAAAAAAAACACACACACATATATATATACATCAATAAAATCAGAGAATTTAATATGTTTTTTTTTTGTATATTATACAAATGTACATGTAGAAGTGTATGTGATTGAATGGATGACATTTATTGTCTGTCGAATCAAAAAAAAAAAAAAAAAAAAAATAGTAATAACTACGAAGTTAAGAGGATTGCTATACACAACACATAACGTAATAACGTGTGGGAGTGATTGGCGAATAAAGTGTATGCAAACAAATACTTAAATTCATTTAAAAATCCAAAATTATTGTGGCTAATTTTAGATGATTATGAAATGATTTGATGCCTCACATCACAACAAATCTGATAAATTTATTCGTTCCATGATATACAAGTAATAATATATGTATGTATGTCGTGTCGAGTCTAGTCGATATTTATAGTATAATTTATTTGTATATGCATAATAATCTATAAAAATTTGTATTTTACGCACATATAAAGAAAAATTATAATTCATAGGATTAATTCTTTTTTTTTACGTAAAAAATATTGTCATTTGTCCATTAAATTTTTATATTATTAAAATATCTTTTTTGTAATAGTCTAAGCACATATTTAAATATTACCATTAAAATTCTAATTTTATTGTTTTTGTTATTCACATAAAATCCTTCTTTATATTATATTATATTGTATGTATACAGAGATTTTATTTTTGATTTTCGTTTACATATATATGGTATATGTACATACATACATGAAAATAAAAATCTAAATAGAACGTTACATAAATTTTCCAGTAGTATATAAATTATTGTGTAACATATAAAAATGCACATGTTTAAGCAATTCACATTTATGTATATTGTGTATATCCTTATATTTATACATATGGATATGGTTAATTCTAATAAAAGATCAACCTATATGTCATTTTTTAGATTTCATTTTTTTTCCGAATCTAAGGAAAAAAAAACAGATATTTCAAAATATTTATTTTAATTATGTATAAAGTATATGTAAATAGCTATTCATCGTTTTATTTTTTGACGGTCTTTTTTGCAATTTTTCTTAAAATTTTTTTGAAAAGTTTTGAATTTACGGCTTGAAACTTCGAAGAAATTTAAAATTTTTATCAAGATGTCAATTTGGTGCTAATTTTTTCGAGTATGTCGCTAACGGACTCTATTCTTTTTACATATTTTTTAATTAAAATACTTTTGATCAAAGACTTTTCATAATTATTCACAAGAACTTCTACTTTGAAATCGTCAAAAAAATTTGAATTATTATAAAGGGGATATGCTATTTGCGTTATAACTCGTTCTTTATCTTCAAATTGTATGTCGCCAACTTTAGAATTAGCCATATATGTATGTATGTAAAATTTTCCGGCATACATATGCTAAATTGCTAATATAGAATCTATGTATATACATATTACATTACATTATATGTATATACTTTGACATTATCGTATACATTCTCGTACATTATACATACTCATACATACATACATATGTAGAGGTATATTCGTGTAAGTCGGTCAATTATTTTGTTACATATGAAGAACCTACATATACACATTATTTATTATTTTGATATTATGTTATACAAACAACTGTATACATACTTGTAGTACATAGTACATGCTTGTAGTACACACACACACACTACACATCCTGATGAATGCACACGTAATACTCGTGTTCGTCTTCGTATATATCTAGACATAAAAAGTAGTTATAAAATATGAAAAAAAAATTATGTAACTTTAAAGCGATAAGAATAAAATCTATTATAGGTAATATAAAGTTGTGCCGATTCTGTTTTTTTTTTTTTTTTTTTTTTTTGTAAAAAATATGAAAAGGAAAAAAAATTATAAAGTTTGTTTTCTTATTTAAAGTGATATTGGTGTTGATTTTGGTTGTATGTAGTACACCCTTTTCTTTTAATTCAAAAAACAAAAATATGTATGAATATGAACATATTTTACAGTGATGTTATGATGGTATATGTTGTTGTAAATCTAAAAAAAAATATTAAATACTTTATACATGTAGGATATGTATATGTTGGATCTTAAGTATAGATAGGTAGGATGATAACCTAAATTGAGGGCATTTCTTCCATCAAAAAATTTGATTAAATAATCATGAAATTTTACAGAATACATACAATAAAAATTGTTGTTTATTTCCCTTCAAAAAAATGACTGTTAATAATTTAAAATATTCCTTTTTGATCTGGAGCTAAATATTACATAAATATATAATATAAGACTTTCTTGAATAATTTTTTGTAATTTTCTTTCTTAAATATATTTTTTAGTTATATTAAATCTTGGAATATTCAAATGTAATTTTATAACAACAGCAACAACGAATACTTGATTATCATAGATTTAAAAAAACGAACAACATAAAAATAAACGATATGGCTACACCACGTTCAACAGCACCAGCTACACCAATATTAGCGGTATCATGTCGAATGTTAAGATCACCATCACATGAAAGTGTAACAACTGATCTATCGTTATTTTCGGTATCATCATTAGCATCTGAAGCAATTAGTGGTGGCGGTGGCGGTAGCGGTAGCAGACATCGAGTATTTGCATTGAAAGAACAACGAGGACCTAGCCCAAATCCAGAATCAAAATTAAATTATACAAGGTAAAATAATTGATAACGAACGTGTAAATTAATTTTCAAATGAAAGTAAATTTAGTTATATGGTTATTATAAAATGAAATTTTTTGTACATATATGTATTTCATTTTCAGACCTGCCGATATTCCAGAAGTAACATGGTTCGAAGAAGGTAATGATCTAATACGTAGCTGTGCAATGCTAAGTTCAGCATTAGGTATGCAAAAAAGTTTTAGCACAAGTGATATAACACAGATTCCTTTACCGGAATGTCAATGTAATCAGCTTCGACAAACAGTATCTGAATTAGCATTAAATTCACTTCAACGATGTGGCTATATGTTGGATCATCCACGTCTCGATCAAACGTCCAGATCATGTTCAACATGGGTAGCTGTTGGAGAATTGGCATCAACATCACAGCTACCATCTCCACATGGTGGATCAATAAATCCATCGATATCTATAACAACAACAAATACACCACCACCAGCATTCACAGCAGCTGATCTTATACGATCTGTTAATAAAAAAGTTCGACAGAATTATATTAGAAGAAGACTTTTAACAACTTATCGAGCATTAGAACGTTTATCACAGAGTGAATTTAATTTAGATCGTTTGGAAGCTGCAGCTGTAGCTGCATCTATATCATCAACTGGAGGTTATGGTGGTAATTGCAGTTCAATTGCTGGACCAGGACCAACAGAATTAGTAGTTCCTACAAATATACTACAACAACAAAAGCAACCACATCAACAACAACTGAACCAAACAGAAATATCATCATCGAATAATAATAATGATAATAATAATAAAATAGCACAAAATCCATCAACTAATCCAATTATAAAAGACATTAATGATGATAATTCAAAAACCGAAACAGATAAAGAGCAATTAGAGCAACAGCAAAAACAGATCAAATTTACACAGAATAAAGCAATTCTATGTGAACAATTGAAAAAGAAAATTAGCATAAATGTTAATAAGAATTTAACAATTCATGATATCGAAAGGGAACGCGGTAAACCGTTATCAAAATATGAAAGAAATATGATGATATTTAATTGGCTTCATTCACTCGATGAAACATCAACAGTTGAAGATATGCCTTAAAAAAATTAGGTATACATATTCGTTTTTTATTTTTTTAAAAAAAAAATAAAATAAAAATATGAAATAGTAAGTGAAAAAAAAATGAAAAATAGAAAAATTATAAAGTCCATATATAAAAAGAAAACAAAAAAAAAACAAGTAGGTACACTATCATGAATGAATTCTTCAAATCAATTGCTAATAAATAAAATGTAGTTAAATTAAATAAAGTTTAAAAGAAAAATTAAGAGAAAAAAATGAATCTCCTTCAAGAGAAAAAAAAAAATATTATTTTAAAAAGGAAATAAAAAAAATAAATTTTTTAAAAATACATATATATATATATAATATATATTTTAATGTCCTGTTTTTAAATGATATGTAATTTTATTGTTAGTTAATAGAGAGAAATTTAAAATTTACATAATAATGAAAAAATCAATAAAACCAAAATTATATATTTAAAAGAAAAAAGAATGAATAGAAAAATTTTATCAAAATAAAAATATATAAATTTAGATTTAAAACATACTTATGAAAGAAAAAAGTATTAAATATGAAATAGTCATTAAGTAAAAAAACAAAAAAAAATGTGAAAAAAATACATCCATATATTTTAGACATTTTTTTTAGTTTGTTGTTTGTTTTTTTTAATCTATTTTTTCTTTTTCGTTTTTATAGAAAAAAAGAAAGAACTTTTTTCATAATTTTTGAAATTTTATATTGTGTAAAAACAAAAAACAAAAAGTAAACTATATTCCAAAGAATTAAGAATAAATTATTATTATCAAATTGATATTAAGAAAATATTATGAACTCTAAAAAATATATATATATATATATATATAATCAAAAAAATAAAAGTACGTGCTAACTAAAAAAAAAAAACGTGAATTGTTTTAATTTGCACATTTAATGTACTTTATGTAGAATAGAAACCCAAAAAAAAAGGACTTTTATCGAATTTAAATACAAACTTTATTTTAAGAATATTTTCATAATAGCCCTAACGCCTTAACCATAATTGTCTTAGACGACATGATTTTGAACACGCTTATAATCAATATGTTTGAAAATTTATAACTGAGGTTGTTTCAGAATTTTTTCCAACGTAGCCAAAGCCAAATTATTTATGCGGCGGCGGCAGCACTACTCTTTTTTTACCTTATACGAAAATTCATTCTTTTTAAAATTCAATTTTTGAGCAGATGATAACTAGTAAATTTTAAAATTGGAACTTATTATTTATTTGTCCTCAACATTTAATTTTTTTATTTTAATTTTGAAACAAATTATGTATATATGTACATATCTGAATAACAATTAGTAACGTACATATAAAATATTGTTTTTTATATTATTTATTAGTTTTAAGCAATTCATTTAAGAAATCATCCATATCAGCTTCAGTATCAACATCTTTTAAGATCTTTAATATTTCAATTTCCATTTTATTTAAGATTTCTGGCTTTTTGTACTAAAAGTAGAAAATTAAAAATAAGAAAAAATCAATTTTACTGTCACCCAAAAGTAAATACATTTATGTATATGTAAATATTTGTAAAATGTGTAATTAAAAAATATAAATTTATTTATTTACAGTTATTATTAAAGTATTATACTGATGATGAACTGTTATATTCGATTGTTCTGGTACAGTTTCACATCTTTGTAATTCTGGTATATTGATAACTTTATAATATTTTTTATTTTTAGTTCGAACCACAATACAATTTTTATTTTGATCAGCAGTCACTTCATATACATCAATTGGATATGGTAGATTACGTATTCTCCATTCGATATTCTTTTTTGTGATACGTTTTGTTAATTGTGGTTCAGTATTTGATTCACGTACATAAAAACCATCACCAGTAAAAATTCCATCGTTACCATCATCATCATCATCATCATTATTACTATTAAGTCTTTTATATATAACAGGTTCACCTAATTCAATTTCCCATTCATTTTCTTTTGATGTTAATGATTTTGGTTTTTTCCATGCTCTACGTAATACACAACCAGTTTCTAAACTGTATTCTTCAGCCATTTCTTTACCATCTTGAAATTTATAATGAATTTTACGAACTTTACCGGATATTATTGATGTTTTATTAGCATTCTTAATATAATCCAACCAAGATACAAATGACATTTTTCTCTTTTTTTCTATACTACACAACATATAATGATATAATACCCAATTTTTATAACAGAATTTCTATTTGATACGCTTATCTACTTCTAGAATTTGAAAGAAAATAAAAAAATTTACAATTATGTACTTTAAATAAACAAAAATTGGAATGTTGCTAAGGTAAATATAAAGCGTAGCCAGTTTGCAAATAAATTTACTCTTTTTTACTACTTTCCATTTTTATACAGAACACCTTCAAATCTTTACTTACAATTATTATCTAGAATGTAATGTCAAAATTAATACAAAATTTGAACAATATTAGAAATTGTAAAGAAATTAAATAAAATTAACGTATATTGTAGATTTACTTATTTTTTTTTAAATGTTTCAAATTAATTCTCTTTCACTTTATTTAATATTCACGTTTATATTTTCATGAATGTTTTGATTTTCAATTTCATTTATTCATTTTAACCAATAAAAATAAATAAGAATATTGAAAGTGTTACCAGTTATATGTAAATTTGTTTTCTTGTTAGAAACTTCAAAAATATATTACTTATGATTTAAATGGAATCATAATAACATAATCCTATAATTCCAGCAATTAAACACTAAATTATTTTATATATAAAAAAAACTACTATTACTTCTCAATATCAATTATTTATTTCTAAATTTATATAATTTATATGACAATTAGTAAATTTAATTTTAAACTGTTCATTTCTTAGGTTTCGATAACTCCTCTAATGCTTTTATTTCAGCTAAAAGAAAATACATTAAAAAATAAAAATCATAATTATATTATTTTTAAAATTACTATTTTAAAATGTTTTGTATAATAATATTACCCTGTGCAGCCCTCTTCTTTTCCTCTGCAAGTTTTGCATCACGAATAGCTTTCTGTTCCTCTTCAAGTTTACGAATTTTAGCTTCTTTTTTAGATAATCTAGACTGATGGTATGCACCGTATGCAATACCTACAGTTAATAAACTCCATCGACCGAACTGTAAATAATTGAATAAATTTTCAGTTAATTTAATAAAATCTTATAGAAAATCAATATAATTAAGTTCACAATAAACAAAAATAAAAAAAGAAAAAAACTTAAAATGTATACAGAATAAGAATAAGAGATCAAATATGTAATAATCTATTTCGAATTATATAATAATTGTACAAATTAAAGGTTATGTAGAATTGTTTGCTAAAAATTTATATTCAATTGAATTCTAAAATTTTGTATTTACCTTAATTAATGGAGAAACTTTTACTGGTGGAGGCAGTGACATTTTTTAAAAAAAAAATATTTCTTTTTATAAAATGATTCGAATCTAATAAAATAAATTTTATTCAACTACTTTATTGAATTTTATCACTGCACGCACGCACACACAACTGCAAAATCAACTGATTTCACAAATCACAAATAACAATTGACAAGTTTTTTTTTTTTTGACAATTAATGAATTTATTCCATTTTAATTTCCAGTTCCAAGGTACAGAAATGACAGCAATCAAAAAATTTTATTTTTTTTTTGTTTTGCTCGTTTACTCTTTGTTTACATTTTCCAAATAACATGGAAATAAATCATTTTATATCAATTTGCATTCTACAATCCAATTTATTTCTATCTTCATAATTCAGAAATTCGGAATTAAAATTCGTAAAAATTTTCAAATTTTTAACGTTTTTATTTTAAATTGTTGGACAATTTGGCTATAATGACTATGGCTATAATATGAAAGGGTAAATTTTATTTATTTTTGTCTGTAAATAAAATCCACAAAATAGTTTACGAAAATATTTTTTATTCAAATAATTAATCTATTTAGTACATACCTACTACGCTACATACTTCTTACATTTTTATTTTATGCTGAAGAGCTTGACTTTAGCACTTTAGGCAATTATGATTATGCATACGCATAGAGCATAGGCATCTTCATCATATCTCATTCATGATAAAAATATGTGTGTATGTGTATGTACAATGTACATAATCGAATCGGAATCGGCATTCGACATCGTATTAAAAACAACAAAATGATGTAATGCATTTTTTTTTCCAAACATGCATGCGTCTATAGAAGTTAGCTAGATTTCTTTTTTTGATCTTCAAAATGAAAATAATGTAGGTATTATAGTACGGTTACCTCATTCATGTCTTTCGAATATTATGGTAAACAAGATTTAAAATGTTGACTTTACTAAATTTGGTGCGAAAAACAAAAATGAAGTAGGAGGAAAGAAAAATTTGTCATATCATTATTTATATGTATATATGTATATATACATATCTTTTATTCATAACCATATAACCAAAATCGAATTTTTATATTATATATGTAGGTATATTACATTTTACCATATTTAACATTATATAACATGATACATGCTCTCTATCTCTATCTATAATACATTTTTTTTCCATGAGTTTGTAAAATGCAAAAAATCCACTTATAATTATTTAAATTTTTTTTTACTACTTCAGCTAGGCTCCTATAAATAAATGTTACATATTATGAAATTATGAATTATGCATTTGTGATATAGTACCTACATTCTACATATTGTTTGTTTGCATGTATGTATGAGTATGAGCTTGATTTGGAATATTTGGATTCAGTTTGAATTTCAAATTAAAATTTATATCGCGCATTCATTATTTTATTATACTTTACAATACAATATTACCGCTACTGAGTAGTGAGTACTGCTAAGTGCTAAATCTAATAGAATGTAGATAGATATAGACGTACACCGTAAATGTAAATTTATAAGAAAAATACCTACAGTACATAAAATGAAAACAATGGAATTATGCTATTATTAATTAAATACAGTAATTAGCATGCTTTCTTATTTAAGTAATATATGTAATATGTAATATCTTAATATCTATTTACATTCTTTTTTTATTCATTCAATAATAAATTTTGGATTTTTATTGTTAGAGAAGAGAGAAATTTTTTATTTTATTATTATTGTATTGTATGTATTTTTCTTTTATATTAAAAATACATAAATAATAGTGCATAGAGAAATATAAATTAAATGAATTCGGCTAAGCCTATGTAGGTATATGATTATTTTATTGTATTGTAATCAACTAAAAATATTATGTACATATATACATACATATATATATATATATATATATATATATATATATATATATATGTAACATTATGTACAAAATGCACTTAACTCTTGAACATATTATTTTTACATTGATGGAATGACAGGTATTATTCGTATATTACAGTCCATAACTCCATAGTATTGTATTACAGTCAGATAATAATACATAATAGAGGTATTCACTCTCTCTAGTATTTGGCCTTGTATATTTATACTCGAAGTATTTTTACTACATTTTGCTAATATACTACGCCTTGTTATTTTTTCCCATATAAAATCAAGTAAGCCAATCATTGTAATAAAACAATAGGGTAAAGGCATGTTTTTTCTGTGTAGTATTTCGTAGTAAATATTTTGACAGTTGAACACACAGTAGTCATTTGTAAATTTTGATAAAATTTATATTTAAAAATTTTTAAATTTTAATTGTCAAACTATATCAGCTGACTGGAAAATTTTGATACAACAAGAGTATTTACAAAGTATGTTCACTCCACACTAAATTTGATTATGTATTAATACACAATAGCTAAAATACTAGCCTGAGTGAATACCTCTAATGAATAATATCAATATACAGTATGTGATATGTGATATATTGCTGTGATATATGTGTACCTACATTGTTTGTGCATATTTTACCTTATATGGCTAGCTGTTATACGGTTATACCAATGGTTATGTTTTGTTGCAGCTGGACTGGACTTGATATCTTCAAATTAACACATAAAATGCATTGCATTTTGCATTCCATATAAGCATCATATAATGCTTGCTTATGCATATATGAAATATATAATGTTAATGAAGATGTACCTACATTATATAGTGTATATTTGATATTATGTATTATCACTACATCACTACCTAGATTTGTAGATTACGAATTTTACAACGTATCAAAAAAATTAACTAAATAACCTAAAACACAACAATGGCGCATTACATTACATACTTACATACATAGGTAACAAAAACAAATCCAATACCAAATCTGCTGTGTAATCGAATTTTATATTCATATTTAATTCGCAAAATAATTTGAAAAATATACATAATTATAATAACATAATAATGTATGTATAGGTATGTATATATGTACATATTAGATATTAGGTATGTACATGTATAGCAATGGGAATGGGATGGGACAAAGCCAAACAAAACAAATAAACATACGTGATACGTATGTTGGTTGATTGTTTTGTTTGTGGCAATGGCGATATACTTTTTTAAATATATTTATTCATAACCTTTTTATTTTATTTTCTGCATTGTTTTTTATCACTTTGTATTTTTGTTTTTTGAAACAAATAAAAGAATACAATGACTGGAATGGACTGGAATATGTTCTAGTTCTAGTGAGCAGTGAGCACTAGATAGATATTGCAAATTGCAATGCAGTTTTTTATGTTCCAGTTTCCGGCCATTTCAATTACTTACATTTACATTACATTATATATTTTATTCACTTTTTTTTATGTTTCTTCAGTAATGTAATGTAATGCATCTTAGATCTTAATTCTTAAATCCCTTTTTTCTATTTAATTTTTAATATTAATATTTATTATAATAATGATTATGATATGATTCTATTTTACAAGAATTTTTATTACTTTACTTTAGGTAAAGAGGGAAAGAGAGGGAGGAGAATAAGTGTTCGACGGCAACGGCAACGAATATAAATAAATGGAGATGCAGATAAATTTTTATTTTTCTGAATACTGTATATGTATGTATGTATGTATGTATATGATTATTGAAGATTGATATTATATTATACCGTTACACGTACGCGTGCGGCGTGTAAAAATTCGTTAATTTTTCCCTTTTGCTACTATAGTACGTACAGGGTGTTTTAAGCTAACCATCAGTACATTATCTTCAATTCTAAATTTTAAACTATACTAAAAAAAAGTTTATAACCTACCTACATTATATTAAAAATATGATGTAGTATTATTTTAAGTATATTTTATTCATTGTACATATTCTGTTTTTGTATGTTGCATCATTAGAATTGAATCTAACTTATTAAAATTTAAAAATTTAATTTTTGTGAACTAGGAGGATTTTAGTTCAAAATCCAAACACCCTACATTCGAATTCAAAAATGCCGGTTTATGCGTATTGCGTAAAAAAAAGTTAACGAATAGTGACGAGCAGCCATTTTTGATTTTATCTGAAATTATAATTTGTATTATTTGTTTTACAGAAATTTTCCCCTTATATGCATATATGTGATGTGGAAAGAGAAAGAGTCAAAAAATTATTTCGTTTTTTGCTCAACTGTCCTCAACCTCAACCCGAACGTTACGACACGACGAAACACGAACATAATACTCGTCATCAGCAGAGTGTGTTTACATCCGTAAACATAATAATTGAGTGGGTTTACACTACAAATATAATGATACGAAATAAAATTAATATTTTGAATATAATAAGTAATTTAAAATAAAATTATTGATTATTTATCTAATATTGAAATTTTTGTTTATCATTCAAAAGAACCAATTACATAATTTAACACGAAATTTCAGTTAGTTCTTAAAAATAATTTCACTCTAACTAAACTTAATTCTTATTTCAATTCAGATTGAAAATTAAAATTTTTTTAGTAAACTACATCATGTGAATATTGAATACATCATGCATCATCAATCATTATCGTCATCAGTGCTGCCAGAAAGCTGTCGGTGCAGAATGCTAAATTATGATTTTCAGAATGCTAACTATTTTATAAACGATACATGATATAAAACATATTAAAGAAAATGTGAAAACTAAGAAGCCAAACAATAATATTTTTTTCTTACACTTAAACTTTGTTTAATCATTGTTGATCACATTGGAATTTCATTTATAAAAAATTTATTAATTTAAATTTTTTTTTTTCGAAATAGTTTTTTTTTTTTTTAATTTTCTTATATTATACGCATTTGTTTCATATATTTGAAATATGTTCGATTATTTTTTATTATTATTGTCATTAATTTTCAAATATTATTTTAAGAAGAACTCAGTTTCTTCATCTTTAAGTTCGCTTTCATTTTCATTGTATTTGTCTCATTTCCCGATTTGATTGATTACTTCTTCTGGTATTTCAATAAAATAACTACATTAATTTTCCAATTTCAATCCATCTCTAATGACAATAATGCTTGTTAGCAATTTTAATTTTATTTCTATTCCTTAGCTTGTTTTTCATTAAATTCATAGAAGAAACGTTTCATCTCTGCATTCGAAAAAGGAAAAACGAACAACGATAGCACGAATTCAGATAAATATTTGAATGAATTCTCTTTAACGGAATTTTCAAAGTTGTACTTTAATCTACTTTACTTCCATGTATCTATCAACGGCAGAAAATAAAAATCTTGCAAAAGTCTTAAAAATAAAAATAATTCAGAGGAAAAATGACAAATGATGAAAATGCCAAAATAAATTCAAATAACGCTAAATTAGCATTTGGCATTTTCTTTCCGAATTTCAATGCTAATACAGAAAACACAATGCCAAATCTAACATTCGGAAAACAGTACTACATACCGAAGTAGCTACCGTAGTAGTATTTTTACTACCCTCATAGTATTATAGTATTGGCACTACTATACTTCCTCTTTGCTAAAAATACTATCCTTTGTCACATCCTATCTTAATATAATATTCCACAGAAAAATTCGTAGCAACTTCGGCAGCACTGCTCATTAATGAGTCATGTCATGAGTAATTTTTCATTAGTAGATTGAATTGAAGTGGATTGAAGAATTTTATAGAATGAAATAGAAAATAAATGAAAAAAATAGATAGAATATATAAAATAATATGCATTGTATATGTATTGTAAGTATATTAATAAAATTCATTCTCTGTTCTCTGTATTCTGTATTCATATATTGAATATACAAATGCATATGCAAAATGCAAGTACAATACAATTACAAAATAGATTATGGATTTTTTTCACTTTGATTAGAGAGTTTTGGAGGAGAATATTCGTTAAAATTTGGATCGACCAATCAAATCGAAGTAGGCAATTAAAAATTTAAAAATTGTGACATCAGAAAATGTATAAATAGCGGAGTTTTGAGGAATTTTAGATTATAATATTTTTCCTGGTGTTTAGAAAGCTCCATTGCTGGCAATCTAAACCATTGTGATTGTTTTGTTAAGATAATTTAAAAGTAGTGAAACTTGTACTTGTACCAAGTAAATTTGTTGGTGTTTTCATAATAACCTTCATAAAATTCTTCACATTTTACATTTATATTTTTTTTAATACATATTTTGTTGAGGCAATTTATAACATTTTCAATTTGTTTTTTTTGTGAACAGTGAATTTAAATTAATTAAAAATGGTGAGTAGAGATATTTTAATTTTTGTGTTGTAAAATTTTTTATTAATATTAAAGATGGAGTCCATGTAGAAATTTCTATATCAAAATTGAATTTAATTTCATTGCATATATATATAATATTGGTAAAAAAGTATTTTTAATTTGATGAAGACAAATACGGCCATGTACTTGTATTTGAAAATTTTATTAAATTTTTTCAATTTTTCCAATATTTTCACATTAAAATTTAATTTAGGCGTCGCGCGGGCGCGTCCGTTTTGTACATGTCGAGTCGATGCCGGTGAAAAGAAAATGGCGGCGATGGCAGCCATGTTTTTTCTCTTTTGTATTTTCCAAATTAATATTTCGTTCACTAAATTGAATGAAATAAAATTAAAATTTCAACATCTTTCTTGAAATTTTGTAAATTCGCAATTTCATTTTGCCATTTTAGCAGATAAATTTGAAAAATTTTCTTTATATCGATTACTAGGATAAAAAATCATTTAAAAATTTTAAATGAGTGAAATAAAATTAATTTTGATACAACGAGAAAATGCAGTCCATAAATTTGTTTGCTAGTGTGTTAGGTTATCGTAAAAAAAATCAATAATTACTAAGATGGGTATGAATGAGTCATTTTATATGACATCATCCAATTTCCAATATAAAAAATTATGGGCATATGCCATGGGTTTATATTTGAATTGAAGTTGGATTGAATAGTTAAAACTTTGAAATGTTTGAACTCATTCCATACATTTAACCCACGCTTTATCATCGTTGTAGGTAGCCACATAAGCATATGTACATACATATATATATAACCGGTTAATAATTTATTTTCAATTAAATTTGCTTCCATTTTTGAACGAGAAGTTGATGATCTCATTTTCATTTTCAAGTAAATCTTGTTTAAATTTTAATTTTATTGAAGTGATATAATCAGTAATTGAAGAAATCTAAATTTATTAGTAAAATGTAATGTGTGTAGTAAGATTAATATTTCCTTATTAGGTTAGGCATTCGCAAAATATATACATAATGGTTTTTGAAAAAAATTTAAATTACTAATTGAACAATGTTTTCTTTTTATTTATATTTTGTATAGCGTGAATGTATCTCAATTCATGTTGGTCAAGCTGGTGTCCAAATTGGTAATGCATGTTGGGAATTGTATTGCCTTGAACATGGAATTCAACCCGATGGACAAATGCCATCAGATAAGACCGTAGGAGGTGGAGACGATTCGTTCAACACTTTCTTCAGTGAAACCGGAGCTGGCAAGCACGTACCAAGAGCAGTCTTCGTTGACTTGGAACCAACTGTAGTTGATGAAGTACGTACAGGAACTTACCGTCAATTGTTCCATCCAGAACAATTGATTACAGGCAAGGAAGATGCAGCAAACAATTATGCTCGTGGTCACTACACAATCGGAAAGGAAATTGTTGATTTAGTGCTCGATAGAATTAGGAAATTAGCAGATCAATGTACTGGTCTTCAGGGTTTCCTAATCTTCCATTCATTTGGAGGAGGTACCGGTTCTGGATTCACTTCACTATTGATGGAACGTTTGTCTGTTGATTATGGAAAGAAATCCAAATTGGAATTCGCTATTTACCCAGCTCCACAAGTCTCAACAGCTGTTGTCGAACCATACAATTCAATTTTGACCACTCATACTACCTTGGAACATTCCGATTGTGCATTTATGGTTGACAATGAGGCTATTTATGACATCTGCCGTAGGAATTTGGATATTGAGCGACCAACCTACACTAATTTGAACAGACTTATTGGTCAAATTGTATCATCAATTACAGCATCTCTTCGTTTTGACGGCGCCCTCAATGTTGATTTAACTGAATTCCAAACTAACTTGGTTCCATACCCACGTATCCACTTTCCACTTGTTACCTACGCTCCAGTCATCTCAGCTGAAAAAGCTTATCATGAACAATTATCGGTTGCTGAAATCACCAATGCATGTTTCGAACCAGCCAACCAAATGGTAAAATGTGATCCTCGTCACGGAAAATATATGGCATGTTGTATGTTGTACAGAGGAGACGTAGTTCCAAAGGATGTTAATGCAGCTATTGCTACAATCAAAACCAAACGCACAATTCAATTCGTCGACTGGTGTCCAACTGGTTTCAAAGTTGGTATTAATTATCAACCACCAACCGTTGTACCAGGAGGTGATT
Organism: Villa cingulata; assembly: GCA_951394055.1. Taxonomy (NCBI): domain Eukaryota; kingdom Metazoa; phylum Arthropoda; class Insecta; order Diptera; family Bombyliidae; genus Villa; species Villa cingulata. The sequence goes on from OX596019.1 coordinate 45,222,286, forward strand.
TAGCTAAAGTTCAACGTGCTGTTTGCATGTTATCGAATACCACAGCAATTGCTGAAGCTTGGGCTCGTTTGGATCATAAATTCGATTTGATGTATGCTAAACGTGCATTCGTACATTGGTATGTAGGTGAAGGTATGGAAGAAGGAGAGTTCTCTGAAGCTCGTGAAGATTTGGCTGCTTTGGAAAAGGATTACGAAGAAGTTGGTATGGATTCTGGAGATGGAGAAGGCGAAGGCGCTGAAGAATATTAAACAACTTCGAATTACAGTTACAATTTCGTGTCATCTATTTATTATCAGTATAAATTCAATAGTAAACAAAAAATTATGCACGAAAAAAATGAAATGAAAATATAAAAATTTCCTCATTATATATTTGATCTTTTATTTTTTCTTAAATTCCCTAGATAATTTTATTCCGTTTATTTTTAAAATTTCAAGAAATTTGGGGTTTTTGAGCTTTTATCTTTTATTTATCAGTTAAAAGTAGAAAATTTGATCGGTCTTTTTTTCTTTTTTTATCTTTCTACATTACCCATCACATTTCGATAGATGAATTATATGAGTATACTCTATGGGAGGCTATTTTTAAATTAAAGGAGAACCTATAATAAATTAATAATTGTTCCATAATTCACTTTTACTAAATTTTTCTGAATTGAAATCGTTAACCAGGAAATTGATTTGCATATACCGATACTGATTTTTTTCTTTTTTTGATGAATTGGTTATATTTATTTTAATTTTAAATTTATTTTCTTTCTAATTTTATCTAAAAATACATAAATGTATACATTCAAAATTATACAATAACGGTAAATTTTATTTTATTTTATTATTATTTTAATGTAAAAGCAAAGCCACAAACTTGTATTTTTGATTTTAACATCAAAGATTTCGAAAGTGGATTCGTCCGTTTTCGAAAGCAATGAAAACGTAGAAAATCTGGAACCAATTTTGAATTCACCTGCAATTTCAATTAAATTAATTGAATAATTTTTAAAAATTACCTCTTTATCTTCAGTCTCTTACATTTTGAGCTAAAACAATTACTTTTAGGCGTTTATCAACACGATTCAATTGTATCTTCCATGCGTTTTCTGGAATAGGACCATATAAAGTTAGTTCTATAAATTATCCAAGTTTAATAACGAATGGGTTTTGAAGAATAGCTTCTTGCTTACAATTAAAAATTAAAATTCACAATTTTAAAAATTCTTTATTTGTGATAATTCTATAAATAAAATCAATTGTGAAAACAACGCATTTCTAATCTTACTACTAGTATTACAAATACAGAACATAAACGCAAAAACGAACATAATTGTAATTGCAATATAGGTATTATCAAATTCTAATACTATTTTCGGTGATGTACGCGTTAATATCCTCAATAACACAATCTAAACCGTTATTATCAAACACTAATGGTACTTCGATAGCGTAAATCTTTGAGAAGCAGGCACCTTTGGAGCATAAATTCAGTTTATAATGCACACTAATTAAATCCTCTTTGTCTAGTTCATTTTTCGGTACTGTTATATCGATTTCAGTTTTGCCATCATTTTTTACAATGCCGTTTTGTCGATCAATAAAATACATTTCATTCGGAAGGTATACATTCCAATGTTGGGGAGCGTTTTCACTTAATTTAACATCATTACCGAAATTCAATGCAATCGATAATTTTATTTTGCCACCGCTTTGCGGTTTAATTTTTATTGCGGACAGTTGAACGGTGTGATTAACTTTTATGTTTATTTGATTACTATTGACGCTGAAATTCAATTTCAATGGTTTTGTCTTCATTGCTTTCAAATCGATTTTTTCAATAGTGTGATTATTTGTATCAGCAACGTAAAGATAATCACCAGATGGACTCAGACAAAGACCACCTGGCTCATTAAATTGAAATTTTATTCCATTTCCATCTTTTATTTGACAAGTTGATGTTTCACTTGTCGTTCCATCAATTCTTTTGATTTTATGATTGTATGTATCGGCCACATAAATAGCATTTTCTGTAGGACTAAATGCCACTCCAAGAGGGTGTTGAAATTTTGCTACAGATGGTTTACCATCAACATCTCCAAATGCAAAAAGGTACTAAAATGACAAGAATTTATTGCACAAAAATTATAAATAAAAAGAAAAAAAATTATTTTACCTGAGGATTTCTATCTCCACCAGCAACAGGTAAAACTTTTCCGTCTTCTAATGAAATTTTACGTATACAAGAACTTTCGCTGTCTGCTATGTACAGAATTTTCGATTTTTTATCTAATGCTAATCCCGAAGGTTGAGCAAAACTAGCATTTTGTGGATATGAATTATTACGATTTTCTTCTCGTCCATTTCCGACGATTGCTGAACAACTCATTGCTATATGTTTCTTATATTTCCACCAGATTACTTCATCCAAGAATAAGGCCCAAATTTGATGTGTTCCAGCCATCGCGATTAATATTACGTCCTTTTCTGGTACAGAACTTTCGTCAATATGAAATGATATGTCCATGTCTCGTGTCCTGTAACAAATTAAATCCCATGGTGATGAGATTTCTTGTGATTTACCAATTTTACCACCACTTCTATCGTGTCCCTGATTACCATCACCAACAACTGTTTCAACTTTTCTACATTTTAAATCGATTTTTCGAATTGCGTGATTTTCAGTGTCTGCTACAAAAATTGTGAATTCATTTAAAAATGCTGCACCTTGTGGTGAGTTGAATCGTGCCTTTTCAAAATCACCATCAACAAATCCACTAATTTTGCCACCGATTTTTTGTAATACATCACCGCATGAATTTATTACCAGTATACGATGATTACCAGAATCTGTTATAGCATATAATTCAGATGGTTCATCACCATCTGCATTATTCATTTGATTATTTATTTTCGAACAAACTATCTTTCCAGGAAATTTTAAATTTGAATTCATCATTAAATCAGTGGATAGATTAATTGGTAATGATTTTTTTACAATTAATTTCTTTTCACGATAATAATTTAATGATGAAGTTACATATTTCTCTAGTAAATCACCTTGTCCTTCACCCATAATAATAAATAATGGATTAGCATTTGGTCCTATTATTAATAATGTTGGCCAACAATGAATTTTCAAATCAATCCACGTTTTGTTTTGATTATCATTAACAACTGGATGTGTTATATTATAACGTTGTATTGCTGATAGAATATTTGCTGAATCTTTTTCATTATCAAATTTCGGACTATGTACACCGACTATAACAACACCATCTTCGATTGTATATAGACTTTCAATTTTTTTCAAATCTGGCAGTATATGCATACAATTAATACAGCAATATGTAAAAAAATCTAACACTACAATTTTTCCTTTTAATGATTCAGATAATGTTAAAGGTTCCGTAACATTAAACCAATCGCAATCTTAAAGGAAAGAAATAAAATGAATTGTCTAAAATTTTTTTAAAGAAAAATATGAATTTTAATTTTTGCTAAAAAATTTATCATTTCCAATTATATAATGATTTTTAATTACCGTGTTTAAATTCTGGAATACTTTTGTGTTGTTTATCAACTTTTTCAATATAATTTCGTAATAATTTATCTTGTACATCATCATTTTCAGCTTCAAGTAATTTCGCCACCAATTCTGAGCAATGATATGCTAAAGAATCTATGATATCATTTTCTTCCGATTCCATACTATCACCTTTTGAAAATATATTTCTTAGAAATCTTAACATAAAAACGAAAATTAAATTAAAATTTCAGAATTATAAATTTCAAAACACACAAAAATTATGATTCAAAAAGAAAAAAAAAATGAACATAAGAAATGTTAAAAATTAAAATGACTAAGAAATTATTTAGGAAAACATAAAAAAAGACAAAACAAAAAACTAAATATGTACACAAATTTGTCGACAAGTAGATAGCTATTTTTTAAAACACTGACTCGTCTTTTATACGTTATATGTTATATGTTATATCTCTTATTATAATAAATGTAAATGATATGATATAAATTAAATTCTTTCTCGTTAATTTTTTTAAATAAACACATAAACATTCACATTAAACAAAACAAATGAAAATGATAAGAAGAACTATTAAAACAAAACAGGAAAAAAATATGTGACATGTGAGGTGAGTATAAATTGTATAAATAATTTATTTGCTTACACTTGGTGTTGGTGCACGGTGCACTTATACATATACATTTTGTACATTGACATTGCCACACATTGCATACACTTCAGATTCCAATCCAATCAATCTGAAAAAATCATCAATTCCAATTGTCAATTGTTTTCTATATTTTATTTACATCATATTTATCATATTTATTTTCATTCCTATTCCAATCCAACCAAACAAATTTCATGAAATAGAATGGAATTCCAATTACAAATCATCTCATAACATAACCTAGTTTGGTGAAATTTATGTATTTTTAAGAATAACTGTAGACTATGACATACCTAATATTTACAAAATTATGTACATATCATATTCATAAAAGATCTACGATCTATATTAAAAATTATGAAAAATAATTCAAAAATAAAAATTCCACAATTTCACAATATTATAAATATTTTCGCGGTGAAAATGTGGTGAAAATTTGAAAATGATTCTGTCTTCCTTCAGTAATATGGTAATAGGAAAATAAACGCATGTGATTATTGAAAGTTTTTATTGCGTGCAATGGAAAGGTGAGATGGTTATGACATATGACATGCCATGAACTTGAACATGACATATTCATTCATTTCATTCATTTCTATTTTCTTTCACATCAGAAAAGATATTGGGAAGTGAAAAGGGAACCGTTTCCGTTTACAAAATTATAATATAATTGTAAATAAAATTTATAGTTTACTAATATATTTTTTAAATATTTTAATAATTTAATATTTTTATAAGCAACATATATTACATATAATAATAATGATATAAAAACATACTCATTATGTTAGTTGTTAGTGCATTATTATCGAAAATATTAAATCCAGCACCAAGAAGTAAATTGCATATAAGACGTAAGTTGGAATTGTAATAAATAATTGAATTAAAAGTTTCTAATTCAATTAAAACCGAAAAAAAAAATATTAAAAAGGTATAAAGGAAATGCATTAAGAAGAAAAGCGAAAAGAAATAATTTTGAAGTATCCATTGTATTTTTATGAGAATTTGAAATTTAATTAAAAGTATTTTTATTTCAATTTTTTAGGTATTGCAATGCAGGAGGATCCAAAAAGTAGGATCGTCTGGATGGACATGGAAATGACTGGCCTTGATATAAAAAAAGACAAAATATTAGAAGTAAGCTGTCTAATTACAGATCGATTTTTGAATACGATTGCTGAAGGACCAGATTTAATAATATATCAACCGGATGATGTTTTAAATTCAATGCATGAATGGTCAATGCAACATCATGCTGAAGTAAGTAAAAAATTAAAAATGCATTTTCATTATTATCAAATAAAACTTAAATTGTATTTGTTTAAAAGTTAAAGTCAACATGAACATAACATTGATTTATATATTCAATTTAAATCTTTCTTGTATTTAAAATTTTAGACTGGCCTAACAGAACAATCCAGAAACTCTAAAATTACGATAAAAGATGCTGAAGATCAAATATTAGAGTTTCTTAAATTGCATATACCAAGAAGAAAATGTCCTTTAGCTGGAAATTCAATTTATATGGATCGATTATTTTTACAACAATTTATGCCAAACGTTGATGAATATCTACACTATCGTATTATTGATGTATCAACAATAAAAGAATTATGTAAACGCTGGCATCCGAATGTATTTTGGATGGCGCCGAAAAAAAAACTTAAACATCGAAGTTTTGATGACATTAAAGAGAGTATACAAGAACTTAAGTATTATAAAGAGAATCTTTTCGGTATTAAATTTTAACTAATTAAATACTAGCATAATAAGGTTGTTTCACTTCATTGCAAAAAATACGATGCGGTAATTAATTAACTTATTTGTGGTAATTTATGTGGCAAATGAATGAATTCATTCGCTATGAGGGATCATCGAAAAATTGCCGTTTATGTTTATCAGAGGTATAAAATTATGTAATTAATAATTAAAATTAAAATGATTGACATATTGTAATATACATATACTTTATAATTTGTAAATTTGAAATAATCAACGTAATGTACAACAAACTTAAAATGTAAAAAAGAAAAATGAAAATAAATTGCATAGGAATATGGAAAATTATTGAATAAAAACAAATATTTTGTATTATTTCACAAGATGAGTTTCACTAATAGATTTTTACATTTGCATTTCATTTCATCGCAAGATGTCACGTTTGGCATCAAATATTTAATTTGTTGTGTTGTCAATAAGGTTTGAGTCTGTGGTGTTTTCAAATTTATTATCGTTTGTTGTTTGTTGCAGTTTCCGGAAGTGGAAGCAAAAGTAAAAAAATTCAACTGCGTTTTGAAATGAAATGGAGTAAAGAATGAATTTTTTCTTCTTTCGAATACTGACAGCATAGTCCACGACCACGATCATTGAATTTCGAAAAATATGAAATACGAAAGTTGATGAATACATCACTACAATCTACAATCCTACAATTGTATTTATTTTTATATCTCTATTATTATTATTATTTTTAGAGATAGCACATATAACTGTACTATTATATATATGCATATATGTACTTAAATATTTATATTGTTAAATGATACTTAGGTATTTGAAAGAAAAAAAAATTGTATAATTTATATACACTTATTTATATTATTTATTTATATTGATATACCTAGAAATACATACTCTTAAATATGTATAATATAATAATAATAATAATAATAATATAATTAAAATCTAAAATTTAACATGATGAGGAACATTTTTTACTTTCTTTCTTTTGTTTGTATTATTTAAATTTTATTTTATTTATAACATGATTATGATTTACATTTATAACTTTTTTTTTAATCATTTCCATCTTTTTTATTTCATATTATCATTTGCTTATGTATAATATGTAATAATACATAATATGTATGTATATATACATTGTGTATAGGATATTGTATGCATTTTCTATATCTAAAATTAATGTTTAATTTAATTGCAGTACATCATACATTCATAAAAGAAATTTAATAAAATATTCGATAAAGTACATAGAATCATTTGCATATTTATACAGACGTGTCAAACTCATTTCAATATCGCGGCCCAATTGATGAGATATAATACTTAATATTCTCATCGAGGATAACATCATATAATTTATTATAAATTTTCTGTAAATTTTAATTTGGTGTGAAAATGTATATTAAAGTACTGCGGTACTGCTTTAATAATCATTCGTAGGATCAATTTCATTTGGTGGCATTTGAAGATGACGAAATGGAAATTTTACAGTGGTGATAAAATGACTGTTGTAAGTGACAGAGAAAATCGTTATATATACAGATTTACATATCATATAATAATCTAAAATTTATAGCATACCTATATATGTATAAAAACTAAAATTGACCATAAAAATTAAAAATTCACACAAATACTCATCTAAACTACAATGACTTATCACACACACATGAGTGAAAACTGTAAGAATGATCATTGAAGCACAAGCATTACAATACCATATTATCAAGAGTATTAGATAGAATATATAATTAAAATTAATAATTATATTTTATTACAACAGTATTTTACTTTGCTATTTTCAATAACAATATTTATGATGCCATAATAATTATAAGTATTATTTTTTATTCGCGCAACATATTGCCATATTGCTCTGTTTTCATTTTATTCAATGATTTTGATTTTTCCCTATAGTTTGACACATTTTCATTTATACATATTATGTAAATAGGATATTATATGTATATTTATGTAGTTGTATTACCATTGTTGACCCTTTTATCACTGTATGTACTCGTTGTTTTTTTTGTCTTACTTCATATTTTTTTTATTGCATTATTATTATTATTTGAAATCCAATATAGATATAATAATTTTTTCAAAGATTTATCAAATTTTTCATTAATTTTCTTCTATGAGAAATTTTTTCACTTTGAAAAATAATTAATTAATAATAACACATAATTGTAATAATGTGTTGCATTTAATTTCTAAGAAAAATTTACAAAATTCTAAAATAAAATTTATACATACATACCTATACATTGTAATGTACGAGTATAAAATCACATTTAATGTTTTCTTCTTATTCTTATTCTTATTATGTTTTTTAATATTTTTGTTTATCATTTTAGATATTTATGTATTACATTTTATTATACAAATTGCATACATATACTTACATATTAATATAATTAAATAATAAATAAAATTGTAGTTTATAAAAAATTTAATAATACGTTTTATACACATTATTATATAATAATTAATCATTATCTATAAATTATCATTTTTAATGAAAATAATTTTATATATTAAAAAAACAAGAAAATTAATATATATATACATATGTATAATGTAATTATACATATTATCTTAAATTAAAAATAAGTATTTAAGTAAAAATTAGTCAAAACATACAAAAGATAAAAATTCTATAATTATTTAATATTGCTATATTATTTTTATTGATTTTATTTTATCCATATTATTTTAATTATCTTATATATACGAGTATATTGTTTTTTAGCTAATTTATTATATTTATTTGAATCATATTGTTTATAGTTTCGAATAAAAATTAAAATATAAAATAATAAATAATCTGAAATTGTTATACCGCTGAGACAGACATATATATATGGATTGGATAAATGATATTAATATTATTTGTATTGTAATAGAAAATTGATAATCATATAAATCATATCATATCATCATCGATGGTCAGCATTAATCCTAAAACGATTTCTAGACTTATTACGATACAAATTTACAAACCACAGAGTTGTGGTTGTTGATAGAGGCCATCATAAAGACGTTCAAACTCAATTACACTGCAGAGCTTAGATTAATCTATTTCCTTTGTTTAATGTTTTTCTTTAAACTTTAGAACTCTACTTTACTTGATCATTTGCATCATTTGATGAGTTACTTGTTGGTTATTGTTGCGCAGTCGACAAGAGTCGGGTCGGGATTCAAATCAACATTTCATAGAATCTATTTGGGCGACAGTAACAGCGTAAAGTTCAGAGTAAAAAGTCCCATTTAATTACTAGTATACGCTGTAGTTGTCGCCCGAATTGTGCGATGGCTGTAATGAAAAGTTGGAAATAGTAGATCATTAGATCGATGTTCTACATGCTACTGATTCAATCGCCCATAGAAAACTGATGTTAGCATGCAGCATAACTAAAAAATTATGATAGTATATATAATATCACATATGTATTGTGTCTGTCTTATATCTCAAATAATGAAATTATAATGTTTCTTTTGTTTTGTTTTGTTTTTTTCCTACTTATGCAAGCAATATATGTATTATGAGAATGATACAATTATTTTCATTAGAATCAATTAAAATCACTATAAAAAATAGTTATATAAAAAAAAGAACACCAACTAATAAGTATAAATTTTTAAAAAATAAAAAAAGAAAATCTCTATAGACATTCTGATTATCATCCTTTTTTTTTCTTCCTCTTATATGCATATTCATTATAACATTACTTTTCTTATCTTTATTCTTATTCGCAGTTTATTTTTGGTATTCATTTTATTTTTATTATTTATTTTTTTAATTTATATGTAGTTTCATTTCATTTTAAACACATATACTTAATTTATAAATTGATTTTCAATCTTATTCTAAATTTAATTTCTGTATACTGTACGGTAAATTTATAATTTACTCACAATTTATTTATTATTTATATATTTTTTATAATTATTTTTTTTTATTATTTCAATATAAATTTTGCGATACTATAATTACTAAGTTGAAGGTTTAAGTTTAAGTGTATTGTATACACATTCATACTATGTATGTACTTAATGTATATATGTTTATATTTTGTATGTATAGTTTGTAGTATATAATATTTATATTATACCCTAGACACACTATATTTCATTATGATGTCGAATTAGGTAAATGAAATACATATTGACAGAACTATACTGTTTTCATTAAGCATAATATTTCTATAGGTATATTTGACAGTTGAAAATGTTTACAAAATTTCAGTGAACTGTATATATAAGTTAAAAAAAACTTCAAATTTTCATTTGACATTCAACTTACAACAAAAAAACAAAAAAATTTTATCAATTCCATATGGTCATAAATTGTAGTGAAAATGTTTTCAATGTTAGACTTTACTACGTCAAATTGAAATAATAAAGTCAAAAAGTTTGCTGTGAAATGAAAAAAAAAACATATCATGAATGTTGCAAATTTTGTAAACTTAAAAAAAAAAATATGAAAATGAATGCATGTCAGATTTATTTCTAAATTCAATTTCATTATGAGTACTTATAATAAGGAATGAGATTTTCTTATCATAATAATGAAGTATAGTGTGTTTCTATAGCATCTATTATGTATACTTCATATAATTTTTAAATTAATTAATATTTTTTTTTTTATATATACATATTATGTATATTATGTAAAATTAACAGATTTAAAATTTTCTATTATCACGTAAATGTGCACGTTTACGTTTAATACGTTTCTCGCATTTACCCCACCATGAACGTTTCTTACATACTTTTTCTGTTTTCAATACAAAACATTTCGTTTGTACGATATTAAAAAATAATTTACCAACCATATTTGCATCAGCTGAATCAGCCATTTTTAAGCATGTCCTAAATCTGAAATAAATTAAAAAAAAAAAATAAATTTTTGAAAAATGAATATTTTTTTTTTCTGTGAAATAAAAAATAAAAAAAATAATAAAAAAAATGATAAATTTTAAGAAAGAAATGATAGAATCGATAGAAAATTTATTGAATATTGAATGTCGAAAAATTACAACCCAGTATCTTTGGTACGCTAGTATCACACTATAGTATCTACTTAGTACCATAGAATATAATAAAGTTACTATATGTGAAGCTTTATTATTCTGTGCTGGTACTCAGAATTATCTCAATGATTATTTGCAGAGAATGTTCATTCATTTTTCACATAAATCTCCTCGAATTCATTCAACAAAAAAAAAAAAGAAAAAAAAAAAAATTGAAGTAGAAATTTGTAGTGATAGAAAAGAAAATCAAGGGTTTTTTTCCAAATCATTCTGATCATTTGCATATGAATGACGCCTAGAAGAATGATCATTGGAGAATTATCGTGTGTCATGGATATAAAGTTTTGTGTAAAAATGGCATAGCCATAGTTTCTGTGGTATGTGGTGGTATATAAGCTATACGTAGCCATTTGGTGGAATCGGTAAAACTCTGACGATTATACATACATATATATGATGAACATTGCATTCATTAAAAATCGGATTATTCTACTTAGATATATTATTTGGTATATGCATGCATACGCACGTACATACATATGCTATTCATTTATAGATATAGATACATTTTTCACCTTCTCAATTTTTGTTTTATGTATAAATTTCATAAAAATATATAAGTATTTTTAATGATTGTGAATCCATAAAAATTTTACACGTATACGTAATGATACGTTATGCATCTTTGAAAAATGTTTATCTCTATGATGCATTTTGAGAAAATCTAAATTGAATGAATATATCCTTAATATATTTTTTCTACAATTACTTTTGTTTTATTATAAAATAACTAATTTACGATTTATCTATAATATTGCATTCGTATATGCATTCGTATCTATAGATATTCTAGGATACATTACATAACGTAACTTAACGTATATCCATCTGTACGAGTATTTATTGGCCATTATTTTTCGATTTTATTATCAGTGATTTAATCGATTTTTGTAACTGCTAATTAAATCGTTTCGTTATACTCAAATATGTATAATGATATAATGCATGTTATGCATTGTAGTTATTTTTGTGGTTTTTTGTATAACTCAGCCATTAAATCTAGATCATTCAATCAATTTTCAAAACAATCCAGATTTATGTTAAGTACTATACGTACGTATTAAATTTTCATTTTACTTCCCTTACTATAGTGGCAGTTTTAGTTAGTTATAGTAACACTAACTAACTAGTCAACTTATTTTCTTCTTAAATATAAGATGAAGATGAGCAAAAAGAGAAAAATTACTAAAAACAAGAAAAAATGACATCGTTATTACGTATACGTACGACGTACGAGCATATACGAGTTAATAAGCTGACCATTAAATAGCAATAATCATGTGTTGATTGTTTAATGTACAGAATTTGGATCTAAATCCTTCGCTATACGCTATACGAGTAGTGAGTAATATATATGTAGATATGAATTTAGTTATTATAGGATTACATTGTAGAGGTAGTTGGCAGTATATTAGTAAGAGTGTTACGTATAACTATAGCAAGCAAATATAATTGCCCATATAAATAAGAGTATATAAGATGAGTATATATAGTCTACTTCTACTATACAATTATAGTGTTTGGTTTCGGTTGGCATTATTTTCATTTACTTATAAACAAGCAGGATTATGATACAGAGAATTTATATATATACAGCCGCAGAGTAAAGAAATCAAGAAAAATAAGAAATTCTTTAATGTGCAATAAAATCTGTTCAATCTATCTATCTTTCCACCTATATCCACCAATCCAATATTTGTCTGCGTTTATCGATATAGTATCTATCTGCTGTCTATTCAGTTTGATTGGCGATTATTCTTTAAAGATTTTAAGATTTTATTGATGCTTTATATGTAAATACTTTTTTATTTAAAATTTTATATTTTTAAAATATTTTTTAAACAAAATATAGTAGATTATTGGCAGCTGGAAAGGTTTAAATATTTTAATTTTTATTACATAATTATTTTTTGTTTTCTTTAAAAGTAAAGAAAGCAGTGTCGTGTATCAACAGTATTACACTTTTACTTGCCATGTAAATATGCAGAATGTAAGTTGCAAAAAAACAAAATTTTTTAATATATATTCAAAGTAGATAATCTCTCTTCAGTTCAGGATTATGATGACTTACTTATATATAGTATTACACATACTTTTATCTATATTTAAATTTAAATGCAAATTTCATGTTCGATTTTAATAGTCGAAAAAGTCATATAAATATGTATGTATATAAGTAATGGATAAAAGCATTAAGAAAAAACGAATAAATAAATAAAAATACTTAGCATGTACATATCTACATCAATTATTATGATCGTTATCGTTTATTATTAGAATAATCGCATTTTCATTTCAATTTCAGATTGTGGTGGATTCGAATTCTGATGAAACGTATGTTATGTTATACATACACGACCTGTATATATAATATGCCAGTACTCTTTAGGTGAGTTGTGGTGGTTACGTTGCGATACTATAAAATTCCATTTCGTCATGTGTATGTACACAATATTTATATTAATGATCACCATTATAGTGGTCCTGATGATGGTCATACATTACTACAATTTACAATATGTGCCTGAGGTAATTTATTAACAAGATTTGTTTATTTTTTTTTAACAGGTACATAGTCAGCATATATGTACATATATACCAGAGCATATGATGCTATGTGATGATGATATGAAAAAGAGCTATAAACATTTTAACTTAGCGCTTGACTAAGAATACATCATATATACTTATTCGTAATTATAGATGGACATTTTTAATATAATTTTTTTTAATTCTGAATATTGAATTGATTCAATCAATTTTTATGTATTCATATTATCTACCTCGTACAGTTAGTAAAAAATTGTCCTTATCCTATAAATTGTATATATGTATATAGTATATACCGTACCGTCATAGTCATCATAATCGCATCGTCGTAATTTTATCATCTGATTATAACAATCATCATCTTAATCATGTATACACTAAACATTGATAGAATGTAAAGACATATGATGTACGATCTTAAGTATGATAGATAGCTGAGATAATTTTTTTTTATATATGACACACTATGTACATTATACATGTACCGTAACTATGTTAATTCATATGTTACGAGTATATTCAACGTTCAGTTCGATAGTCTGCAGCTAGCTAGCTACAAACATAACTGAAGATAACAAGTTACTATGAAGAATATCTTTCGATATAAAATATTAAAGATGTCATCAAAATCTAAATATTTTTATTTTTCTTATACTGGAATTCTTTATAAATGCTACAATGTAAGCAAAAGAAAAATGAACCTATATAATTGATATCTTATATCCCTTAACTAATTAGAGCAATTAATAACGATTATGTGCATAATACAGAACTGAGAAAAGATTTTTATTCAAAAAAGAACAAACTACATATTATATCTATATTATGATAAACGCATTGATGACAAATACAAGACAAAATACAAGTAGATAATCTACAAAGGGAAAAAAATATTCCCAGCTGACCAAGTGAACTCATAGTGAATTCATTCTGAATTCATTTCATCAAAGTGATTCCTCACGTGAACGTTCACAGTGAATCATTTGTGAAGATATTTTATTTCAAAAATTTTTACGCTATAGCTGGTCACAGTGAATTCACTTAATGAATTCATTTTGAAATCACTTACTGAATGTTTAATGAAAACACGAAATGAATTCATATTGAATGCACTTTGTGAGGGTAAAATATCATTCACAATGTGAGTAATCAATGAATCTGGCTCTAATTATTATATTCCTACTTTTCGATGTTTTTTTCATTGATTTAAATAAAAACTCTTTAATCACTTAATAATTAATCACTTCGTTATTTTTTATTTATTTTACTTTCTATTTTTAATAAACTAATATTACACAGAATTTAAAACACTTGCTTATTCCTTATTCTAAGACTCAAATAACTACATTTTATATCGCTTCAGTTTACAACTTAGTACCTGAAAAAGGGATATAAAATTTCACTATACATTCACTAAGTGATTCCATAGTGTTAGGCTTTGTGAATCGCAACCATTTTACAAAGATAAAACGAATGAATTCGCCCAATCATAAAATTAAAATAAATAGTCGTCATTCGTTTACATAAATCGTCATTCATCAAATGAATTTTATATGAATATAATTCATATTTCAATCACTTAGTGTATTCATAATGTACCCATATTTTTGAATAATTCACTTATTTTTCACTTCGTGTTTTCAAAATGAATAAGAGAAAAATTATTCATTTCGTGAAGATTTTTGGCATTCACTATGAATTCACTGTGAACCTAGTTCACTGAATGGTCAGCTGGGTTGAATTGGAAAATATTACCATCGAAGGGATAATAATTTTCATGCATTTCATATTTTGAATAGCCAAAACCAAAAGTCATAGGAGAATTTTTATTTCTTTCGTATCATTCCTTTATAGCAAAACCGTATTCGTATATTGCTAACTGCTACAACTATCCTTGTAATTTATTTTTTCAAAATTTTTTCCTTCATTCCTTTTTCTTCGGTTATTTCATATTGGTTTTCTTATTGCCTATCAATATCACCACTCTTATTAATAATACATATAAGTGGTTAAGAAGACAATTTATACAAAAAAAAAAAAAAAGAAACAAAACAAAATCAAGACAAAAAAAAAATTAGGAAGAAAACATAAACCAAATAAGGAACTCTTAAAGCAATTTTTTCCGCTACTTGAACTTAAGTACATTCACACGTACACACCATGTGAAGATTGCGTCATGATTATACGAGTAATGTTCACAGTTTTGTTTTAGTTTATTTTTGGTGCTTTATGTTTTTTTTTTGCAAATAATGACCCACCCACTTTATATGACGTATCAATATGTGATAAAAGTGTAAAAGTAAACAGAACATAGAATAGAATATGCGAAGGAAAATTATCACGAATATTATTAAAGAGAAACCGATAAGAATGTAAAGTCAAGTCATGATGGTAAATGCGTTATCATCACTAAAGTGTATTTAAAGTGGTGACTACACCACATATAATAATATGCATTCATGATAGATAGATACATAAGTACATCGAAGATATGTATTTTTTTTTCTTCCAACATTTTTTTTGGTATAGAAAAGTTTTAACTCAAAAAATCTTTAATAGTTGTTTGAATGGCGATTGAACATAATAAAAATGACAATGCCAGATTTTTATTCGTATTCTGACCTTAGACTTAACAAAAACATTAAATGAGGGTCGTTAAGATTTATGAAATGACGATTCTTTTTTATTTATTTTTTTTTTGATTTTCCTATTTCGTATCTATTCGAGTGTACTACATGCACCACCAACCAACAAGTAATCAGCAGGCATTTTTGTATGTGTGGAGTCCTATTCTGTTTTTGGAACACTCTACTACTATATAAGACTATATGTGTGCAACACAAAGGATATACCTGGTCACATAACATACGTACTCGAGTACATAAATATGTACATACCTATCTATTGCAGCTATATAAGTACTTAGTTCGTCTACAGATATACATTCATTTGTACGTAAGAAATATTTATTGGATATTACTTGTACAATACGAACGAGCATGATCATCTAGCGGCAAACCACCTTTCTTCCTTTATACAGATTTGTTTTTCTTTATTATATTGAAGATTTTTTTTTTGTTTTTTTGTGCATTCTATATTCTATGCATTTACTCTCTTTACCAAAAATCATATTTAATGGCTTATTATTGTATTTGTTTGCTTTAGCAATTGGCACTTTGTGTATATACTTGTTCGAATTGAATTTTGAGAAAGGTAAACACAAAAAAAAAAAAGAAAAGTATAAAACTCCAACACAATAAGAAATCAAAAAAAAAGAAGAAGAAGAAAAGTTTAAAGGTGCAAAGCAATAAACACCTACTTGAGAAGAAGAACTTTAACAGACAAATATTTTTCTTCATAAATTTTAGATTATTGCTAGTTCAATCGATATGTGATTATGATGATTATGATGATGACAGACGGAAGATGATAATGTTTTTATATCTGGTACTAGACATACACCAGCTTTAGCATCTATATATGGATTTCATTTTCATAAATTGAGTGAAACGAAAATTGAGACGAAAAATTTTTGGGAAAATTATTTTGATTATCTAGGGAATTTAAATACAAAAATAAAAATGCTATTACTTTCCTTTGTTATGTTTTTAGACAATTTTTACAATCTTTAATACACAAATTTTATAACTTTTAGATTATGGTATAACACTTTATTTTATAGAAAACTCAAAAGAATATGAAATACCTTATAATTAACCAGGAAAACTAATGATTTTGGATTTTATCTTTTAATTATTATCAGAAAATGTACAAATATATTAGTTCCGTATTATTTACGTACAGGTCCCTTCATTTTCGTCATTTTATTTGATAACTTTCAAACGAAAAGAAAAAAAGAAAATGTTCAAATTGAATATGACATATTTCCAGCTTTATGGTTCTTTAATTCTGTCAGCTAATAGCATAACAAAGATTACGATTACATATACATTTGAAGAACATCTGTTATAAAAAAAAAAAAAAAAAAAAAAAAAAAATCAAAATATAAAACAAGGAGAATACAACGAAATTCATTAATTTAACAAACAAATCTGTGTGCACATTATTTGTGATGAATATGTATCCATTTGAATGACGAAAAATATCCTAAGTATATAGGATATTGGTAATCGTAATTTGATTAATCGTTCATATTTCAAAGGATGATATGTAATGCTGTGAGTAACATAAGTATATACCAGCACATTATACCTATTACACTTTAGACTTTCTTTTTTATTTGTTCTTTTTTTTTTTAATACATAAATAATATACGAATGACTAGAATGATAAATGAAAGTTGATTTTATATGTTTCATAATGGAAATATATAGTATAGAATAATGCATACATGTGCATTCATTGATTTTGGTTTTTGATTGTTTGTTGTTTTGTTTTATGTAATAATAATTGAGTTGTATTTGTATAGAAATGATCTTATCAATTTGTAAGATTGTTACTGCTTTTATTATCTGTAACCCTACATTTTTATTTCCTTCCTCTGGATTGGACAGACAGGCAAACATCAACTGTCAGATTCCTTTCCTTGTTGTCGATATCACAATCACAATCACATTATTATTTCTCATTAGTGTAGTGAACATGCTTCTTCACTTAATTTTTGATTTTTTGAATGCGTATTCAGCTTAGCTGAATATTGGCTGAATCATGTAAGCAGTTAGTATTTTTTGTAAGCACAATACTTGACAATACTTAGATGAACTAGAGACTTATTTGTTCTATTATTTTTTTTTTTTTTTTTTTTTACAAAATATCAATATACAAACTATAAAATTCTCATTATTATGAAAAATTATGTAACACAAAATTCATCGTTACATATTTTTTGATTGTTATTGATAAAAAAAAAACAATTGAAATGTGAACCAGTAACACGAAAGAAAATCAGAGACGAAATTTGGTACAAATCGCAACAATCATTTACGATGAGGGGTGGAAATTTTTAAATCATTAATAAATCGTTTCTACTGTATTTTATTTTGTAACTTTTAACTTTATAGCAACAGTATCTAACAAAATATAAAAGTGAATTTGTTTTTTTTTTCTCGCTTTCGTCCTTTTCACAAATACATTGTTTATATATATGTAGAAATAGCGAACGGTATAATAGCACTTTACCATCATTTCACTTCTTATATAATATGTGATGACTTATAAATACACTTATTCATATTAACACATCATCATAATATTCACAGTTTTTGGTCAACCGATATACATATAATGATTATGAAATCAATGAACCCTTATCCTTTATTTGCTTTGTTTCGGTTATTATTATTATTATTTTGTTTCATTTTTTTTGTTATGACTTCTGTTTTGATTTTTTCCGTTCTTTCTTCCCCATTTTATGTAGAGATACATACATAGTACTTACATATATGTATGTGTACGTGTCATTTGTTGTTGTTATTATTATTTGCGTAAACTTTCACAATTGCGTTGCTTATTCGACTGTAAACATAAGGGTAAAAAAATTTTTTTTATTTTATATCAAGAAAAGGACAACGAGGAAAAAAAAATTAATCACACATATCCTTTAATCACACATGTACGTATTATTATTATTTATTATGTAAACGTGTGATTTTACAGATTATGCCACTTTTAACAAATGGATTTTACATTTCTTTTCAATTATTTTTTCTTTTTATGTCAGTCAGTACATTACCGTATGTACGCTAGCGCATACATCATCATAAAATTAGTGCAAAGAAATATCAAAAAATTTGGACATACCATATACATTATATACGTACACATGTATCTGTACAGGGACAAATTATTTGCCATGTGTACTCGTGAAATATGAAAAAAATGAATTTTTGATTTTTGTTTTCTTCCTTCATTCATAAATTTTGTATTTTATCTGCATAATTGTCTGAGGCATATTATTCGAATCTGTAACTTGGGCATCGTTCATGATGGTTCATGTACCTTTAAATTACTCAAAAGGACAAAAATGGATTATTTTTAACTGATTTTTGATTTTTCAAGCTTTTTCAATAGTCTGTTCTCTATACGATGAATGATGACAAATTAAAAGAGGATATTTTCAATAAGACAATTTACTAATATTGGATTCATCAGGATCAGAAAAATATAGTACCTGAATATATTTTTACGAATCAATTTTCTTTTATTTCTCCATTATGTTGAATGTCCTTTTTTTAATACCCGTGTATATATGTAGATACATTGGTCTTAGATTTATGATATATAATGGACAATGCAAATGATGTACGTAAGTGTACATATACTATAGGGTATAGATAGATACATTTATGGATTTTATATTCATCTCGGTGATGTAACAAATGACCACGAAAAATGTAAAAGAAAATATGTACATACTCTTATAAATATCAGTAAGCTTACATTACATTACATCCTACATCGTCTGATGATAACTGATATTATGTATATATGAATAAATTTTTATACAAATATATACGAGTCCACACATAAGGAACAAAAATATTATGTAACTATATTATAAAATATTCTATTAAAGTCCTTTTCAGTAATTTTCCTTATGGTTTTTATTTCCTCTTATTGCCTTATGTGTTTTCTATACATATCTGTACGCGCCATGTATATAGCAGTATATAGGTACGTATATATTTTTTTATATACAGGATGCAGGAGTAATGTATTTTGTTGGTGATTCTGTTTTTGTATTTATTACTGCACATTGTCATTGTCATCATATCTTTCCACTTGATCGCATTATGATTGAATAATTTAAAAGATTTGTCGTATGTGATACCTAACGTATGTATATGTTCGTTTGTTTGCCTGTTTTTGTATTCTTTTACATTTTTTATTCATTTATGTTTTTATTTTTATTTATTTTTTCATATTTTTGGTTATACATATGTCGTCCTTCTGATGGAATTTTTTTTTGTTTGCATGCATAAAAAATATTTGTACATATGAAGAGCGACTATGTTTATAGGAAATTTAAGAATCAGAAACACATACATACGTACATAAAAAAAAATCTCTTATATAATGATAAAAGAAGAAAGAAAAAATAAATTGATTATTACATTTTAAATAACTTCACTGTCGTCTTGTAGTGTATCTTCATCATAAATACTCCGCACGCCGTAAACACGCATGTAACCATTTATCGTATTGTCTATCATTACATTTTACGTTTGTCAGCATTATTTTACGAACACAAAAAAATTGAACCTGTAAACCGATTGTTTAGAATCAGTGCAAGAATATAGAAATAATAGGAATCCTTTCTTGAGAAAAAAACTTTTGAAAAAAAAAAACGACCAAAAGAAAATTAAAAAGGAAAACTTAAATGGATGGGATTTTGTCTCGTATTTTTTTTTTTTTTGATTAAATGAATGATCGATTCAAGGAAATATTCCATTATGTATGTGTGCGTATGCATCTTACATATGTAGATATATTCGACGATTTGTAAATTTGATTTGGAAACAGGTAACAAACGCATAAAATCTACTCGTAAATTGTGTGCTAGGTGATACTATAGTATGTAACTCGAATGTAGTGTTTAACTGAAATTTTGTAGAATACGTATGGCATACGGCACAGATGTTATGGAAGAGAATAGGACCTGGTGTATGATGAACTTGAAATTTCATTTTTTTTTTCTTAAATAAAATCAATTATCGTTGCAACAGTTTTAATTACGAAATTATTTGTAAAATTATTTCATTTTGTGAATTTTCATATTTAAACTGCGTTAGGAATTAGTCAATTTGTCTATTAAAACATTACAGTTTTGATTATTTACTATGGTTTTTTAAAATACATCATATCCTTGTAGCTGTATGTATTGTAGATTAATATGTTGAATCAGTTTTTTTTGTTCGTATTTCATCAAAATATTCTTTATTCTCTTCGATGGTGCCAAAACCATTTGATGGGTTCGAGTCTTGGCTCTCTGAATTCATTTTCTTTCTCTCTCTCCCTCTCTTTTCCAATTGCTATTTATGTATTAGCGAATTTGAAGCATCCGCTACTATTACATTTTCTCATCTTAGTGTCGGTATGTCCACTTGTCTTTTCCTTTTCATGATATGAATATGTTCTGCTTGGATATAACTCATACAATTTATTGTTACATGTAAAAGAATAAAGCCTAAAACACTTAACCTCATATTCTTTCGAAAGTCCATACCTTTTCTAAACATTTTCCTCTCGAACATGTCTAACATATTCGTCCAGCATCCATGCCTTCATGCTTCATCATTGTATTAAATGCAACCGTTCCCCTTTGTCAATTTGATTTGATTCTCCTCATAATAATAAAAATATATTTATTATGAAACCGACATCCACACATTCTACTCTTCATCCTTTTTAATTGACAACAACAGAGATAATGCGTATCCAAAAATATTGGTGCTGTATACATAATTCCATAGTTTATGTGTTGTCGAGTGTACGATATACAACCCATCACTATACTAATGAGTATTATCGTAACATCCACTGATTAAAAGGTAAAATCTGTTTATTGATTATAATGAGCCACAAAAACATTGATATCTAATTAAGTGATTTGGTTTTTTTTTCAAAGTCGGCGTTCATTCATTTTTATACTCGTGCATAATTAGGCGATAGAATAATAAGAAAATAAATTCCTTCAGAATTTTTTATATTTTTTTTCCAACTTTTTGAACAAATTATTATGCATATAGGGGTCAGAATATACATATATCAGAGATAATAGGGTGTGTAATTTATTAATTGAGATCTTACGTTATTCATCTGGGATCCGATAATAATTAAAAATTCACTTATCGTTTTAGGTTTTAGATTATTCTTTTTTAGTTTTTAATAATATTGTCGATAAGAAGAAAAAGAAGAACAACAACATTAATAATAGGGAGCTTTTATAATGACGAATTACTTCCACGCGTTTGTTCTATAAATCACTTAACGAAACATACCTTCTGATTTTATCACGATATTTATTTTTAAAATTTTTCAATTTGAAATTTTTTCTCTCGCAGATTTTGATATGTATATCACATGGTATCACGTAATTCATTTAATTATACTTTTTAAGTTTGTGGAAGAACCCAAAAAAAAAAAAAATCTCAAAAAAATCAAAAATAATATTCCCACTCATTTTTATTTATTTATTTTTTTTTTCGTCATCCACTTACCTTTCATCGCATTTACAATGCATTAATGTACTAATACGCCAATTGAATAAACCGTATTTTGTTTCGAATCCCATAATCCAAAAAGGACAAGATTTATCATGCTGTCTACAACATCGATCAGCTTTTGAATATCCGCCCAATTCTGAATATTTAACAGCACTATATCCTTTACCACACCATTTCGTACCAGGAATTCTTAAAAGATTTGATAAATCTCTGCGATGTCTGTAAATTGTATATGATTGTTGTGAAAATATTGAATCAAGCATTCTACTACTCCTATTTGAATTTGTAATCTACTACTACACTTTGTTTTTAAGCTATTACAATTTTGTATATATATTATATATTTTGTATATTACACATGTTTTTCTTTTTCTTGAATTGTCAAACTTACTTCTTGTTCAACTAGCAAATAAAGCACATCAAATAAATTCAACAGGTTATGGGCCCAGGCACGTGGTGGTAAAAAGAAAAATTCTTCTAATTTAAGTAACATAAAAGTATAAAGTAAAAAAGTTTAATTTTATCAATTATAAAAATAAAAACAAGTGAATTAAGAAGCACTATAAAATGGATAGTGATTCAATAAAAATAGAAAAACTGCAAAGTGAAGAGCAGTGGTTAACCTGGAAATTTCAGGTTAGGATAATTCTTAATTCGTGTGACTTGTTGGATTATGTTACTGGTTCAGAAAAATTACCTGTGAAAGCTCCAAATGAAAAAGATGATGTGTTTGCAGAAAAAGAAAAAAAGTGGAAGTCAAGTGACTGTAAAGCACAAAGAATAATCGCTACAACGATAGGACAACAACCCATGCTACACATCATGAATTGTGTAACTGCACATGAAATGTGGGAAAAATTAGAGAGTGTTTACGAACAAAAAAACCAAACCAGCATTCATTTACTTCAGCAAAAGTTTTATAGCTATTTAAAAGATCCGGATGATAGTATGAGCATTCACATTTCCAAGCTGGAAAAAATTGCTCAACAGTTAAAAGATCTTGGAGAACCAATTTCAGATTCTATGCTTATGACCAAAATCCTGATGACATTACCGGCCAACTACAACCATTTCCACAGCGCATGGGAATCTACAGAAAGCAGTAAACGTACTCTACAGAATCTTACAACGAGACTAATGATGGAAGAATCGAGAACTTTACAGCAAAATTCAAATTCATCAAGTGAAGTGTTGTTTGCAAAAAAATCTACCTCTACAAGTCATCATAAAACCAACCAGAATAGTGCAAAGAAAACTAAACCAGGTAAATGTTTTGTTTGTAAAAAACCAGGACATTGGAAAGCAGAATGTCCGGCTAGACTACAAAAACAACAAAACAAAAGTGAAAACGTGAAGTTAAAAACTGAGGTAAGAGGTGATGCTTTTATTATTGAATCTAATTTCTCCGAATTAGTAGACAAGTCAAATGATTGGTTCCTGGATTCTGGTGCCAGCGATCATATGACTTTTAGACGGGATTGGTTTGTCAATTACAAAGATTTTGAACACCCCATACCAGTCCGCATTGGTAATGGTCAGAAAATATTTGCATATGGCAGTGGTGATATTAACATTTTAGCATTTGATAATACTAATTGGGTTGAAAAACATTTACATAAAGTTTTGTATGTTCCAGATATCAAATTAAATCTCTTCTCTTCTAATTGTGCATTGGATAAAGGATTGAAACTGATATCAGATAATCAAAATTGTCAACTTTTAAAAAAAGATATAACTGTGGCAGTTGGAAGACGGTGTGGTAAACTATTTAAACTACTGTTTAAAGTAATTTTAGATGACAACACTCAGGTTGAAGTACACACAGCAGTCAACAATAGAGCAGATTTAAGATTATGGCATGAAAGACTAGTCCACCAAAACTTTGAGCATGTAAAGCATGTGTTAGACTCTTTTGATATTAAATATGAAAAAACTGATGAGAAGTTATTCTGTGAATCCTGTGTAATGGCAAAGAATCATAGATCCAGCTATCCCAGAAGTCAAAACAGAGCATCAAAACCAGGAGAATTAGTACACAGTGATATTTGCGGGCCGATGCAGGAAACATCATATGGTGGTTCTAGGTATTTCATTCTGTTCAAAGATGACTTTTCAAATTACAGAATAACTTACTTCTTCAAAGAAAAAACTGAGATTACTAATATTATTCAAAAATGCATTAACAAAATTAAGATTGACACAGGTTTTTCAGTTCAGACAATTAGAACAGACAATGGTTTAGAATATGTAAATAAAGAAGTAGAAGTGATGTTGCAAAAGGCAGGTATTCGTCATCAAAGGTCTGTTCCTTACACACCAGAACATAATGGACGAGCAGAGAGAGAAATGAGGACATTAGTTGAAGCAGCAAGATCACTAATACATGCAAAAGAACTTAGTCTAAAGTTGTGGGCAGAGGCAATAAATACGTCTGTGTACGTACTCAATCGCACTGGAAAGAGTTCAGTGGAAGGGAAAGTGCCATTTGAATTATGGTTTAACAAAAAACCAAATTTTTCGTATTTTAAAGTGTTTGGTTCTGATGCTTACACCCACATTCCCAAACAGAAAAGAAGAAAGTGGGATATGAAATCAAAAAAAGGAATTTTTGTTGGGTACAGTGAAGACACTAAAGGATATCGTATTTGGCTGCCTAAAGAGAAGAAAATCCAAATTAGTTGCGATGTTATATTTAATGAGTTATTAAAAGAAAAGGAGGTGAAATTAAAATTAGAAAATGATGATGTCGAAAATAATAAAAAAGAAGTGAAAAATGAAGTGAAGGAAGAATCTGACATTGAACAAATTTTGAGTGACAGTGAACAAGAAGATTCAAGAGATTTTTCAGTAAGCAGTTCAAGTAAAGAATCTTCAGAAAAACAAACGACTGACAACATCTATGATCGCCTGCGACCCAGAAAACCAATAATGTATACAAACTGCAACCTCTTAGAAGATAGTTATGCTTTTGTAACAGAATCTGATGAGCCAAAGTCATATGAAGAGGCTATGAAGTCATCTTTAAAACATCACTGGAAACTTGCAATGGATGAAGAAATTTCGTCCCAGATATGTAACCACACCTGGGAGTTGGTGAAACGTCCAAATGATGAGAAGGTATTAGATAATAAATGGGTGTACAAGATAAAAAAATGTGAAAGTAATGAATCACCAAGATACAAGGCGAGGCTAGTAATCAGAGGGTTCAACCAAAAATATGGGAAAGATTATCTGGAAACTTTCAGCCCTGTTGTGAAGTTTACCTCGATTAGAACTATTCTTGCGATAGCTGCGGCTGAAAATTTAAAATTAATGCAATTTGATGTCAAAACAGCATTTTTGTACGGAGAGCTTGAAGAGAATATTTATATGGAGCAACCACAGGGATATGAAGATGGCACAAACAAAGTATGTAAACTGAATAAGAGTTTGTATGGTTTAAAACAAGCCTCCAGATGTTGGAACAAAAGATTTACTGATTTTCTCAAAAACTTCAACCTCAAACCTTGTACAGCTGATACATGTGTTTTTGTATATCAAGAAGGACAAAAACGAATGTTTTTAGCAATTTACATTGATGATGGACTCTTGGCAGCCACTGATGAAAATGATATAAAAAACTTGCTGAATTCTCTTCAACGTGAATTTGAAATTAAAAGCTCAGACATCAAGTGTTTCCTTGGACTTGAGATAATCCGTCATGCTGACGGATCTCTATTTGTTCATCAGTCTTCATATGCTGAAAAGGTTTTAAAGAAATTTAATATGATTAACTCGAATGCATCTTCAACTCCTGCTGAATCATCAATTCAAAGTTTATTTAGTAGTGAACCAGGAACAACAACAAAATTTCCGTATCGTGAGGCGGTCGGTAGTATAATGTATATGGCAGTGGCGACAAGACCAGACATTTGCTTTGCAATCAGTGTTGTTAGCAGGTTCCTAGAAAAACCAAATGATAGTCATGTGGGCGCAGTTAAACGTATTCTAAAATACATCAAAGGAACAAAAAATTATGGTATATTTTATTCTAGTAAAAATAAAATCATTTTAAATTGCTTTAGTGACGCTGATTATGGGGGAGACACTGCTACAAGAAGGTCAACCAGTGGATTAGTCGTCTGTTTGGATGAAAGTGCAATATCTTGGCAGTCACAAAGACAAAGGTTGGTAACGCTATCGACTACTGAATCTGAGTATGTTGCGGCATCAGAAGCAGTAAAAGATTTAATATGGATCAAACAGTTGATGATGGAATTGTTGCATGGACAGGTGTTTCCAGTAAATTTGCTACTAGACAATCAGAGTGCAATTAAATTGATCAAAAATCCAGAATTTCACAAGCGTACGAAACATATTGATATTAAGTATCACTTCATTCGAGAGAAGTTCGAAGAAAAGTTATTTTTGCTAAAATATGTATCATCAAAGGAGCAATTAGCTGACATTTTCACAAAAGCCCTCGGAAAAATAAAATTTTGTGAATTGAGACAAGCTATAAATATTTTGTCATTGCAAAAGAAAATACTAAAATAAATTGTAAAGAATGTTTGATTCAAGGGAAAGTGTGAAAATATTGAATCAAGCATTCTACTACTCCTATTTGAATTTGTAATCTACTACTACACTTTGTTTTTAAGCTATTACAATTTTGTATATATATTATATATTTTGTATATTACACATGTTTTTCTTTTTCTTGAATTGTCAAACTTACTTCTTGTTCAACTAGCAAATAAAGCACATCAAATAAATTCAACAATTGTAACACCACAAATTTATATAACGTTATTTGTTTCTTCAAACTTTATTTATTTACTTATTTACTTCGAAAAATATTTTTCTTTGACATTTTCTTTTCCCTTTTTTGTTTTGTCTTTTAATCCTTGCTGTTGAACACTTAACGTACTTTTTTGACTTTTGAAGCACATTTTTGTAAATAGCTTTTGATAATTTTTCTTGCGTTCAAGTACGACGAGTATATACATATGTTTTCATTGTTTTGCTTTCTTTCATTTGTACACGTCGTTTATATTACGTACTTACATGCATACTTATACATATACATATATGCCATTTTTTTCTAGTTACTGTTGAGATGAACATTTTTTTGTTTACATAAACATACACATCTATAAACCAAATGGACCATTTATAGATTTGTTCCCATCATAACTATTGTCAAAGGTCAAGCAAAGTGAATGAGAAGCAAATCAAAATAATCACAACAATTTACAAATAGAACAGCAGATTCAAGAAAATTAAATCTCTATATACAAGAAAGTACAAAAATAAAAGAAAATAAGAACATAGCAAAAAAAAAAAAAAAACAAACAAAGAAGAATCCTTAACATGGATTTAAAATGTCTAGAAAAATATTCTTTCTGTTATTGTTTTTCTTATCAAATGGACTAACCTTTTTTGAGTGTGTTATTTCGTTTGAATTTTATATATGTACGGTTAAAAAATGTGAGCCAAATATGACTGAGGAGAATGAATCAAGGCAAAGAATTAATCTTAATGCAGTATTTTCGTATGTAATTTTCAACATGAATTATGATTGAATATTTCGAAATAAACAATTTGAAATTAAAATTCGATTTATTTCTTAATCATAGTTACTGATTTTCGAAGCCCATACAAGTAAAAATATTGCCAATAATTTTCTAGAAAGTCATAGAGAAAAACTAAGCTGTGCTAAAGCAGGTCAGAACTTTTGAATTCCATTGATCGCTTTGCAGGTTTGTTGTCTAATTTAATGAATTATCTCAAATGCTCTACGCCAAAATTATGTACACTCAAGTATAACATTTTTGTTTTCTAACTTCAATTTTAAATCAAATACCCAAACAAACGTTAAATATTATAAATCAATGTCTCAAAATATATTAAATTTTAAAATGAATCGATTTTATATCGATGATACAAACAACTTCAAACTAATTACTACTACCACAGACAAATATATTTGTCTGTGCTACTACACACTTTATGGAAGATATCACTTCAAAATTGCGCGTGAACAATCATTTAGTAAACTTCTGACACAAGCGCCTTATCAAATGATCATTATATCACCGTTCATATTTTTTCGTATAAAATTTTTTATTTTTGCTGTTCCATTCATTTTGTCAGTTATTTAGAAATCTCTATTTCAACGTTTTCATTAATTTGTTGTTAAATGAAGTTTTATGAATATTCATTCAAAATATCGTTCGAATTGAACTTACATGAATGACGTCAGAATGAATGTTAATGATCATTTAAACTTAATTCGAGATGATTAACGATCAATGAATGAACATTCATTCTAAAGTGTATAAAATCTTTAACTTGAATCATGCATCGATACTACTTCTTAGATCGATGCATTTAACAATTATATGCGTTCATAGATGTATAGATACACACATCATAAAACTTCAATTCAAGATAAATAAAATCAAATGAAATACAGTATATAAAAAAATATAAAAAAAAACCAATTTAGAAAAATATAAATTAAACTCAAAAAAAAAATATATATATAAAGTACAAAAAACTAAAAATTAAAATAAAATAAAATATAAAAAAAAAACAAAAACTTTATAACACTAACTAACCTCATATCACAGCTGCAATGACTTATCGTAAATGGAAAATAATTGAAAACTTGCCATTTTGTCGTTAAACCGTGTATATTCATTTTACAATGATCATGTTTACGACAACATTTATCTGCTCTTGATGCACCACCTAATTGATTATATTTTCCAGCATTATGACCTTTGCCACACCATTTTGTATTCGGTGCTATTAACCAATCCGATAAATCACGTTTTTTCCTATTATAAATTTTTTTTTTTTCATTTTATTGAAAATAGAAAAAAAAAAGAAATTAAAAAAAAACAAGAAATAAATAAAAAAATAAGTAAATCAAATAAAAAATGCGATACATTACATATGAAAATGAATGTATGGAGTACACTTTATTTATAGAAAAGTAAAGTGTCAAAAAAAAAAGAAAATTAGAATTAATTATTGTTGAAATTACAAAATAAAAAATAAGATAAACTAAAATAATAATTACTTATAATGAAAAAAGCATCATGAAACACAAAAATCAAAATAAAAAAACAAATATCTAACACAGAAAAATACACAAATAATATAGAAACGAAAAGAAATAAGTGAAAAATGAAGTGATTATAATTATACAAAGTAAAATATCATACAAATATAAATGCAAAATGATCAATTATGTAATGTAAGTAGATAGATAATGTACGTAAGTGTATATAAAAATTTAACAGGGATAACTACATAAATGAAAAATAATGAGAAAATGTTGTGTGTGTGTGTGTGTGTGTGTATAGCAAGTATAGTTTATGTATTATTTGATAATATGTATTTGAAAAAAATAATCTTATAAAAATGATTCTCTAGCACTAGCATGGTGTATTAAAAGAAATAATATTAAAAAATACAAAACAATGACAAAAAAAACCATAAAATATAAAACACAAAATACAAAAATTAAATAAAAAAATAAATGAAATTGAAGAAAAATAAAAATGAAGAAGCAGATTCGAAAGTGCATGTCCAGGAAAAAATGCATTATAATACATATATAAAGATTGTAAAATATTTATAAATGTAACTATACCTATGTATATGGGTGTCTATATAATAATTACACTATATGTACTTAGTTGTACCGTTGTACATATAACAAATGAGGATTACAAACATTTTGGTTGCACTACCGTTAAAATGGTTAAAAGTTAAAAGAAGGAAAGAAAGCTTTTCATATTCCGTATAGTATTATTATTATGTAATCTACACATAAGATGACATGTATGTAAATGTTTGTATGTAAAAGATGGTAAGTAAAAGAAAAGTATATAAAATAAATGGAGGTGCTCTATCCTTTATATACGATACGAGAGGATACATACAAGTTATATATTGTTTTCCAAAAATACAATATTTCCATTGGATAAAGAATGTATACGTGTACATGTCGGTGTACGTTGCGTTGTATAATAGAGTAATACTGGTAATACATTATCACATAAGTACGCAGGAGAAGAAAATAGAAAGGCAAATTTTTTTTTTCGTTTGTTTATTTTACTTAATTTTTTTTATTAACCGATTCTTCATCGGTTCGTTGTACATAAGAAATTGTCAGTAGACAAATGAAAATTTTGTTATTTGGAAAATTATTCGAAATGAAAAACTTTCGAAATTTATATCCTTGCATGTGTAGTCAAATATACATCAATATAATACAACATTTCTTTAGTAGGTAGGTATGTGAATAATGAATATGATTTTGACATGGATTTTGACCACTACAAATACATTTTATCCAGCGCAAGCGTAAAATTAAAATTTTCACATGAAAATAAAATAGAAAAAATAACATTATATGTATACATTATTCTAAGAGGTTAATAGAACAAAATACCGTATGTAGGTATACTCTATAGTTGATTCTGTTTCTATCTATGTACATTAAATTACTTATAGATTCTAGATGTAATTCAAAGAAATTTATCAGAATAATTATAAATTCGTTTCAAATATCTATTCAATTATTTAAATTATTTTTTAATTTATTTTTTGTTATTTCACCAATGAATTTGTCTGGCTAAATTACAAAATATATCGATATTAATTCATATACTTAATTAATTATTCAGCTTTGTGATCATATACGTTAAATTATATGCATCGAATTCCTAGTTTTTAGTATGAGACACAATTTAAGCAGACGTATCCGTATGACAGCAGAAGTCAGCAGAAATACGATGATATAGGCAGAAAATCGAATGCAGCCAACACATAGAAACATATTCAAAGCAAATTATGCTTTGTCAGTTGTCACACTTGTGAATAAATGACTGTTGAAAATTAATTTTCTATTTTTTAAGTTACAACTTACAACACTTATGAAATTCAAATTTTTCATTTGGCTGCACTCCATCAGAAGATTGCAGATAAATTAATTAACTTTGTTCAACTGCTTCATCTTTTAGAGAAATATCTACATACTTGGGGTTACCTCTGCTTTTTTTTTCTGTCATTATTGATTAAATGCGATAATGTCTCTCTTGAAATAAAGCCTCTGTTCTCTGTAGTTG
Source organism: Villa cingulata (assembly GCA_951394055.1). NCBI lineage: Eukaryota > Metazoa > Arthropoda > Insecta > Diptera > Bombyliidae > Villa > Villa cingulata. The sequence goes on from OX596019.1 coordinate 45,254,172, forward strand.
TAAAATGAAGAAATAGATTTACAATTTTCTTTCATTTAAAGTGAGTAAATAATGAAAAATAGATTAGTAACAAAAAAAAAAAATTACATACTATCACATATAGAAGCAAAGTGTAAAGATAAATAGCCATATGTTCATCATAAAATTTTTTAATTAAATAGGTACTTGCAATGCAAATCTTTAAAAAAAAAAATTAAAAAAAAATATTCTAAATTCAAATTTTTTTTACAAATTGATTTCAGGATAAAATTTTAAATTTGAATAGAACAAATGAACATTAAAGAACATTTTTCTTCAGTTTTCACGTTTTTCCATATCCTGTAAGAAAAAATTAAATTGCAGTAACATTTCTAATTTTTTTTCATTTGATATGATACAATTTCAGGAATTTATATCATGTGAATATATGTATGCGTAGATAATTTTGTATGAATGCTGTTATCCGATTACAAAATTCAGTTCTTGATAGTGTATGTAATTCCAAATATGCATTTATAAATTCTTAAGACGTTTGTTTCTTTTGATCATTATCAAGTACTAAATTTGTGATCGCAATGAATTTATATAAATGCGTGTGTGTGTGTGTATTTATAAATATGATTATATTTGTGAAATTGTGCATTCCAATAAGCGAAGAATTAATTAACATAATACCGATATAAATACAATTAAAAGTAGCAGTAGTTTACATACAAATGAAATGAAAGCAAAACATGAAAACGATTTGTGGTGCGCATTCCAAATCGTTCTATATTATTTACATAAAAGAATTTTATTATTTATTTCCTCCCAAACATAAAAAAAGGGAAAAAATGCCAAAAAAAAAACACAATCCCATAATTGATTTTTTACCTTTGTAATTCTTTATTAGCATCCCGTCTTACAGTCTCATCGTTACTATTCAATCCTTCGCTGATCTGTTTCATTTGTTCATGCCGTCTATAACATTCTAATTTTATTTCATTATAATTTAGCAATGATCGAATTTCTTCTGGTATATCATTATCGTTCACAATTTTTTGATAATGTAAATTTCGCATATCAATCTGACTATTATGATCTTCAAATGTCTGTATTACTGATGGAACTGCAATAATTGGAACTTGTTGATCACGATAATCATGATCATTATTTTGATCTTTTGAATTGTCACTTGTTAATACTGTTTCAGCTAGAAATGATTTTGGTATTGATGTGGATGGCAATAATGATGATGACGATGATGGTGTAAAATTTCTTGATCTAAACACTAATTCAACATCCATATAAAAATCTTTCAAGAATTTCTTTACCAAACCTTTTTGACGGATATATTCGCAATCTATCAAATCTTTACCATTCGAATAAATTAATTGAATGAATCTTTTACCATCTGATATTTGCCATAAGCTCAAAAGATCACTGAAAAATAAAATATAAGAAAAAAATTAAAATGAAATTCAATTTATTTTGTATTTAAAGTTAAATATTGAGGCCATTATTGGAAAACGAATCAACTATAAGTATATATAGACACATAGGCATATAGATGGATACAGTCTAGACTATTAGGAATTTAAAAATTTTTTTTTCAAAAAAGAGTTCTTAAGACTATCTACTCTTTTTTTACTTCACTCGAATCACATTCTTAATAATATCCTTATTTGTAAACTGAATGAAATTTTCATAAAATTATGGTCATCATCATGTATGATCATTTTGCTATAGTACCCTAGTACCTAGTTATATGCAAGGTATTTATTTTTCGATATCAAATTGTTGCACGAATAATGAAATGTAGTTTATTGTGTAAAAGAATTCTTTTCTATTAACAAAAGGGAATCTCATCTATAAATAGAGAGTAATTTTACTTACAGAATAAATCAAAAATATTGTCGTTTGTAGGTGATTTATGCCTTATCCTTATCGCTTATATGATAACCAACCGATATGCGGTTTAGAATCAAAGGATCACGATCATTAAAAGAGGCTTGTGTTTTTCCATTTTTCAATTACTCACTAAATTTAGCAAATTCTCGCTACACTTAATATGTAAACTTTAAATATAATTCAACTATAGCTGTACATAATGTGTATATAGATAGGAGACACGATTACTTCAATTTTTCAGACATTATTAATCAAATTGACATTGAAAATAATTTTTTCGAAGAATAAAAAAGTAAAAATATATCAACTGCCATATTCGATCACCCATACCTATAACATGCATCAGAATATTCTATAAAAGTTTCTTAAATTTCCTTTTAAAATTTAAAAAATATTTTTGTTTTATAGATTTTCAATATCTGAGACAGACATGTCATCGTATATTGACAATGCTCATATTAGTACATATAGAAAATTGATTATTGTATATCCTTAGAAATAATTATGTTAGTATTTAATAAATTATTCAAATATTTCATTTAAAATAAAAATTATTTTTCAAAAATCAGTAGGTATATGACCATTTTGAAAATTATATCAGCACAATTTTCAATATCAATACCATTCGTCTGTCTCTGGCATAAGTATATATAAATACGGTAGGTACTCGTATAAAAAATATACTGATAATTCATTTTTGTAATCGTACTTAATGCTGAGTTTTTTTGTATATTGTCACAGCTTATCATAAATAATTAATTAGGTATATAGACGTCTAAATTGTTGTAATTAAAAATTATCACATGTATTTTTGCAAAATAATTATTAATAATTAAATAAATTGTGATTAATTTTTTATAATAAATTTCAAGTAGTAGATATACGCTGGAACAGAAAAAAAATTCCCATATTGATAGGAACAAAAGTCAAGAATATAAACGTACTTTTGTGTATAAAGTGCATGGCTGCACAAAGCGATAATGAAATTATTGTGAACTGTATCGCATCATATTTTCAATATCGAAATTTATTTTGTATGTAAATGTTTTTAAATTTTGTTTTTGTTTTTTGAGTTTCTTTTTTAATTTTAATTACTCTCAATTTCAAATTTAATTACGAAACTAATTATAAGAAATTATTATAATTTTTATTTCCATTATATTATCATGAAGATGTTTCAAAAATGTATTTCTACGCACTCGTACTTACAACAAAGGCTACGTTGGCTTGGCTGCGAAAGTTAGAATTTAAAAATGATCGTGAAGAAAAAAGAGTGATCAGCAGAGTGCTGAAAAGTTAACCATCGATCTTCGGAATGGTTAAAATTAATACTGAAATGGTTGGATCTTGAATGACAACATGAATCTCAAGCGAATCTCAATTTGAGGATGGAATAAGGAGTCGGTATAAGGCACAATAATCTATGGGCAAATACTGTAATAGAAATAGAGTATCGCAGTATTGGCAAGACTGTAATATTACCAAAGAAGAAGAAGAAGAAGAATACATAATTTCACTGTATATTGAAAGAAAATTTTTTAAAAAGATATCCATTATCCTATCCGGTCAATTTATGAATTATAAGATTGACATATGTACATACATATATAGGTAAATATGTAATTATAGTTTGAAAATCAAAGAAGAAGAAAAAAACGGAAAAACAAAAATGTTGATAAAAATTGAAAGAAAAAAATATTTTTTTTTTGTTTTGCTTATTTTATTTTTATTTATTTTTTTATATTTTTGGATTTTTATTTTGCATATATACGCATACTCGTATACTTATACTTGTTTTGCATAATTCGCAAAATAAAATATACAACAGAGTATTATATTACTGGCAAAGATAAGCAAAAATCATACATACGCTGTGTTTTTTTTTTGTTTATTATTATTTCTTTATTTATAAATTATATATATACGGTATTTATATTATTGTATGTATGAGTATGTTTGTAAGTATTTACATACGTGTATATGTAATTTATTTTGATATTTTTTTGTAAAATTTTTCATTTTAATCGCATTACTTGGACGTCATATGGTCTGTGATTGTTGAACTCAATTTATAAAGGGGTCACAATTACGAGTATATTATATATACATTTGACTCTTATACATATTATATGTATTAAGATTTCTTTCTATATTTAGTATATATGTATATTTATATAAATGTTTATTCTCGTGTATATGAAAATGTGATAGAAAAATGATTAAATAAAATTTCTTAGAAAAATTCATTTAATAAACACGTAAGTATAGACTCTGCCCACTAATATATCGATACAACGCTGATACACTATATTGTTGTGTACACAAAAACTGTAAACAGATAGGTAATTATCAAAACAAAACAAAAAAAAATTAAGTAAAATGAATAAAAAATTTCGGATAATCTTGTATGATGCAAACATTTCCGGATATTTCCTGATGAAGATTAACAATAATTGCAAAATTTTTGTAACTACGAATTAAATTAACGCGGTACATAAAATGAGAAAATACCATGTACGTAAATCTAAAATTGATAGCTAAATAATACATAATACGCATGTGTGTACATAATGTCCATGTGTAAACCTGAAAATTATTATGCGAGCGAAATATTGTCGCTAAGGGAATTCTCTCTTATCAATTCGAACCGATCTTATAGACGTAAATAAATTTTTACGTAAAAAAGAAACAAAATTGAATCGAGTGGGAAATTCATCATATAAATGAATTAAATCGGCCGGCCATAGTCGAAAAAGTCGAAAAAATATCTTTCAAAATAATCAGAGACAAAGTTTCATATTTCGCTGACTTCTTAAAATGCTTAAATAAATTCCCGTGATTATTTTACGTGAGTTTACACCAACAAATGACTTTCAGGTAGGGTTTTATTGTTACAATTTTATTTATTTTTTTTTAATACCAGACGAGGTATAAGATGATTATTTTTTCTTTCATCCGTATCCACATGAACACAGAAATACGCGCACATCATGATGTATAGATCCTCATTATTTCTTCTTTTATAATTTCATAATTTCAATGAAATTTTTAGCCTACTGTCTGTTATATGAATCACTTATAATTTTATGTTTTATTTTTTTACGGAGTGCATCAATTTTTTAATATCATTCCATCCACATCATATGTACCATATATCGTGGGCATATAAATCAGAATATCTTTTTTTTCTTCATGCATTTTTTGTATATCTATCTACATAATATATAATATGTATATCTACTCTCTACCTATTTCTTATTATTTTTCTTCATTCAATGATCGAACGATCGTCGAAATGAATGAACGAACGAACGAAAGTGACGTGTAGAGTGACGTGACCACAATTAATATGGTGATGTTACACATTATAAACCACATTCCATTTAATCAGGTGATTTTATAGATATCACTTCCCACCTGTGTAATATGCACATAAATGTACGACGTCTATAATAAAATAATATGTAATATGCTCATGTATACTCGTACAATTGCGTACAGAAATAAATTTTAAATTCACAGTTAATTTAGAGATCAGATAAATTTTTGCGAATTTCGAGAAAAAAAAAAGAATAGAACTCAATATCTCAATATCTACATATGTACAACATAAGAAAGACTGTATAATGCATGTAGATCTCTAATCTTAAGAGTATAGCCAACTCTGGCTATGTGTCAAACACATGTCGTATACCACACACCATACACTCATAATCTTTATATGCAGATAAAATCAGAAAAATGAACATTTTGTAATCCAACTACACAAAAATCTGGAATTAAAAAGAATCAGTAGATACACATGTGTGTATGTACTATGTACAAAAAGAACAAGAATGTTAAGTCAAGTGAACTTCATGTGCAACGACATACAAGCTACAAGTACTAACACCTGTAAAATGTGAAATCATTGATCATCATTGCCATGGATGTTTGTAAGTATATGAGCCCGGTGAATATTCATTTTATTTTCCTCTTTTTTTTTTGCTTATTTTTAATTTGTAAACACATGTACATTTACAATTACATACATAATGTACGGATTGAATGCATGCGATCTGCAAGTAACTTAAGGTGTTTGTTTAACGCATTGTAACATTAATTTTTTTGGCTGACACAAACACTGCAACAACTAATAAAATACAATAGCAACAGCAAAAGCAAAATCACAAAAAGAAAAGAGAGCAATTTCAATTTCCGACTTCCGATATTTAATTTTAACTAAGTATAGCCTATAATAACGGCGATCGCGATATGTAATTATAAAATGGTCACGCCACATATGACTGAATCAGCATTTTTAATCGAATTCCTATATCTATGTGTGTATGCAATACGATAATACAATGCTGATGATATCGCAATTTTTTTTTTCGAATTCCGTTCAACTCAGTTTCCTTTTTATTTCTTTTTTGCAAATAAATTATTTTTTGCGACAATAATTAATGCTTTACTCCCCCTAACTCTATATATATGTACCTCTCCACCTCAACTTCGGTCGGTATTCATAAAATGTGTAAGTGTAATTACAAAGTCACCACAAAACGCGTAATGTCACAGTTGACATCAAAAAGTGCTCTAATTTTTTCTCTATTATTTTTTTCTTTTTTATTATTAATTTTTTTTTTTTTTTGTAATGAAAAACAGTATTACCTACATACATATAGAATAGAACACAATTAGCGATTCATCATTACTCGCATGTGGAATGTGCATATATGTACTTACGTAGGTATATTTCAATTCATTTTTTATCTTTTAAAAATTAAATGTGTATAGATATTTTGTTGATATTATGTAAACATACTCGTACATATACTTCTTATGTGATACTTGCGTGATATGATATGATATACATAGAATTTAAAAAGCTTTCACATACACAAACTTAATGTATGAAATGTAATGTGTAATGTATAGTTTTTTTACCTTGGCAAAATTCCAATACATACAAACATAATGTAGTACATATTATGTATGAAATTAAAATATATTTAATAATTATTATATCGCATCGTAAACACAAACAAAAAATAAAACCAAACCAAAAATCATACGATATCATCATCCGATATTTACATAACACATACCGCACCACATATGGTACATTCAAGTTTTCTAATTCGAAAAAAGATATCAAATAATAACTATAGTCTAGTACCATCAGTAGCAAGTAGAAGTAATAGATAGCTGAATATAATATTATTTTTTTTTTTTGCCTTTTGAACAATGAGAAAAGGCAAAAAAAAAATCAGGTGAACATCACCATTGAATGTATCATCGTATCATTTACAATAATTATTTTTCCACGATAGAGAAGGTTTCCACGATATGATTTATCGGAAAGTGATATTCATATATAGATAAGTAAGTGGATATGCATATAAATGTATAGGGTGTACATAATATAAATAAATAAAACAAACTATACTCGTTCGTAATTGTAGCAAATTATAAATACTATAATGTGGAGTCACAAAGCACACATCTCGTGTACATATACCTAGACCTACAATACAATTCTCTTCTCTAATAAATTGTCTTCATTGTTTTTCGTTAATTTTTTTTTATGGGTGGTAGTCTTATCTGTGGTGGTAGTCAAGTTACTTTGATCGTTATATTTTTATTTCATACAAAATATACCTTCATAATAATATGATCGTACGAGCATATAATTATACGTTTGTATTGTTTTCTAACCATGTATGCATTTATTGACTAATACAATATATAAACACATATGTGCTTAATATATATACGTACATACCATATGAGTAGCTATGTACTTATAAAACGGGCGTGCAGACAACACAAACAAAATAATATCAGATCACGCCAGATTACAGGTAAATATTTATGTAGAAGAAAAAAAGCTTTATTTTTTTGTTGTCTTTTTAATTGTTGCTACTTGCTACATATGTATCTATATAATTTTATGTTATTCACTCTTTTTTTTCACGAAAAATATCTGACGTCATGAATATCGTACGATATTCCGTGGCATTCATTTGCTACGACGAGTTTATAAATATAGTGACTACTACTATGTGTATTTCTATTTATGTATATTATATATACGAGTATATATAGAAATCATGCATACATACATACATATATGTATGCATATATGTATATATTTTGAGGTTTTGTAAACTTTCAAAATTATTGTATATATCTACATATAGATAGCAACAACAATATGCTACTATCTGTTATTTATGCTTTTTGCCGATCATTCGATGTTTAATGATAATTATGATGATAATTACGAGAATGTTTATGAATATGCAAACATTTTTTTTTCTTCTCTGTTTTTTTCTTAATTTTCATTTAATGAATTTCTTTTGTTTTTTTTTTCCTCATTTGTTAATTAAATTTATTTTTTTTTTGTTAATTGATCAGGTGGAATATATAAGCATTTCAGACAAAATGTATTTTTCTTCAATTAAAAAATAAATGTATAAAAGGAAAACATAAATTTCATGTTTTGTTGCTATAAAAAACGCGCTGCACTATAGATTATTGATTACATAAGTCTATGGTTGGTTCTTTTTGAAAAATGAAGATTTTTTCTAAGAGAAATTTTGGATGAAATTTCGGAATTTTATAATTGATTTTATATTTTGGGCATTTTCATATACGAGTATGTAATATGTACTGCTACTATGGTATATTTTTCAATTGTCTTTCTTAATACAGAGTAACATTGATCGATAATAATTCAATGCAGATTCGTTGCATAAGTGTAAAGAAACGTGGGGAGTTGGGAGTAGAATACAAATACATGTTCATATATGAATGATAGACAGATGAAATTTTCTGAAATTCAAATGAATAATGTATAGTTGTTGGTAATATTTATTTACTCTTTTTCTTTTTGGTCATATAAGATAAAAATATTTACCTATCCATTCATACATGTGATATGTGATGTATAGTTATAAATAAATTAATGAAAAATTAAATTCAAATATCTTTTGCTGATACCAATACGATAAAAATATAGGTAATCACTCATCATTACAGCGTGGATATCATTATATGAATGAATGTGTGTCATGTAATGCTATATGCTATATCATGCTGCTAACTGACAAAAATTTGATGAAATCAAATTTCATTGTTAATTTGAATGAAAATCTATATGAAATTATTTTCATTTACATTTTTAGAGGTTATATAGGAAAGTATGTGAATATTTTATATAGAATTACTGTGCGTGAATTAATTACAATTCAGAAGTAGTATTAAACAAATAAGAAAATGATTTCTTCTTCGACATGCATATTTTTAGATTATATATGATGTAATCTAGACAAGGAAACACTTGTTAAATTATTGAAGATTGTAAAATTATATATACATACTAGGAACTCGATTATTTGAGATGCGATCATCGTCGAGACTGAAGTCGCTTCAAACTTAATTTTTTCTTCTATATTCAAGTTTTATTTCAATCTTAATTTAAATTAAATCAAGTTATCAAGTTATCAAGTTATCTCATTATCCTGATTCTAAAATATATTAAATTGAAGAAATCAAACAAAAACAAATATTTCCCAGATAATATAGAATTCAAAAATAAAGTTATAAACAAATTAAATCTTGTAACAGAGAGATCACTGGTAATCGGTATCCGGATAATCGAGATTCTACCATAAAATTAAAATTCTAATCATTTTACATGAAATGTTACAATATTAGCACAACAATAATTTTGTTATTGTTGTATTTATGTAGATTGCTTGTAAATAAGCCAACATAGTCATCATCAAGATGCTGACATAATCATTACACGTATACAGTACAGAATATGCAGAATTTATATACAATTATTGCAATTGGAAAGATCATTTTTTCAAAATATGTACATAATTATGTATTATACTTCTATTAACATATACTATATACAAAACATTAAAACACATCACCAAAACCAAAACATACGAGTATAACATCGAACACAGTAATTATTATACTCGTATATAACTAAATAGAAATGTGACATATGCGAAATGCGATCATTTGTCATCAACGATCGTTTTCGTATATTATTTTGTAAATTTTTGTATATAAATTTGTTATTATTAGCCGCATTTTTATAAGTTTTTTTTAAAATTGTAAAAATATTTAGAGTTATTATAGTACTATGAGTATTGAGTATAGGTATATAAATACATATGTAACAAAAATGTATAGTTATCTATATATACACATAAATTTGTTGATGTAGATATGTAGAACATAATTTGTGCAAATACATAATTAATGAGGTGATTGTAATGTGTTGGCTTTATAGGCAGTTTGTATATTATGTGCATACCACAACGCAGTATGTATACATAGTCGTGGTGGAAATTTTTTCATGTGGAAACAGCAGAAAAATTTATTTACATTTTTTTAATTGAATTGAATTGAGAGGTCGATGTTGTAAAGGATGCATAAAATTTATGTACATTTTATAAAAATATAATAATTAGAGTAAAATACTAATTGGGTATGTGTATACAAATATATACATACATACATCTACATACAATACCAAAATAATAAATGCAATAAATGAAATTATTTACGAAATGTTTTCATCACTAAACTCTGTTGGCAATCATCAAAACTGAATTGAAAGTACGAGTAGAAAACAATAATTAAGAATTTTCTTTTTACTCTGTTTACATGCATTTTTTTTATTGTGCAAAAAAAAATTAAATTAAAAGAAAGCGAAAATTATTATTTTTTTTTTTTTGGTTAAACAAGAATTTATGCAAGAAAATATATTATGAAAAAATTGCAATCATAAAAACAGTAGCTTGTCGTAATATGATCCGAACTCGGATGATTGGAATCAAATTTATGCATACTGTCGTTGATATGTACCTACATTTATGTAGATAATCATGTTGTAGTTACCATATACCTTACCTAAGCATGTAAGGTGCCTTTTTCATTTACAATTATTTTATGCGTAATATTTTGAAATTACCACATAAATCAAATTACAAATATGTACTCAATAATATTTTGAAAAAAATTACGAACGTGTATGTATAAGTATGTACGCATATGTGTATTTGTATTTTAGTTTATTTGGTTCATTTTTGATTATGGATCATGGTTATTGCTTTGTTACAATCATCATCATCATCATCATAATTTTATGGTTTCATAGTCATTCACTTCATAATATTCACGATTGAATTATTGATCGTTCTCGTTCGTATAAGTAAGCCATAAACTCCTGTTTACTTTACGTTTTTTATACTCTCGTTTTTTAGGATACATTTTTTTATTCTTCTTCTTCTTCTGGGTTTTTAAATCGTTTTTTTTTTTTGGCCAATTTCCTGTGACGGTTTATTTTTTTCTCATAAAAGTAAGTGCAAATTTTCATTTTTATTAGTATACTCGTATACCTTGAGAAATGATGGTGATTTTTTTCTGGTCTATTTTTATTTTATGATTGGCTATATTTTTTTTTTAGATACGTTATTCCAACGGTTTTTGGTTATATGTATATACTTGAAAATATTCACGATTATACACATCAATACATATCCATGCTCGCAATTATTGGAGCAAAAAATATTTTTCCAAAAAACGAATAAAAATGAAGCATTAAAAAAGCAAAATGATGACAGATGAGATACGATGAGAAAAAAAAAACACATTTTTTCAGTGTGCATAGAGATCGGAAATCTGCGGTCATGTTCTTAAAAAAATTCTTTGAATCTCCATCATCATCAACCACAACACACAAAACCATATACGCAGGTACATATACTTACTATTTTTTAACAATAGAAAATCACTAATTTTTGTAATAGAATGAAATTCGATATTTTTCTTTATTCTGTTACGGTAGCTCTAAAATATTATTTTCGGATTCCATTTAACGTTAAATATAAAAACAAAAAAACAAAAATTTATTTAGCCGAAAATTAGTTGGATTATTTTACATTAAAACAAAGAAGTGGGTATGTATAGCTATAAAGATAAAGTACATTTATTAACAATCGAGAATATAACTAATATCGCATAAGTTATTCACTGATGATGATATAACAGCAATCAGCCTAAGAAGATAAGAGACATATATAGAAAGAGAAGGAAAGAAAAAAAGAGAAAGAAAGTAAAAAGAGATAGAGAGATAGAGAGAGTGTGTGTGGATTTACGTGTATAAATGCTGAATTATTGATATTTCTAAAGGTGACATTCAGACCATTTTTACAAAATATAATGAACACTTAATAAAAAAAAAACATGAAATCACGAAATGATTATGATCAAAAATGAAGAAATGATCAAAAGGGAAAAAATGTACCAACATTTTCTAAAAATTCTTCATACTTTCATCTCAATAAAAATCCGATTGTGCTTTAGAGCACAGTTAAGATCTGTCCTAACATATTTTTCTTATATGTATATAAAATCCTCTAAAGAAAATTTTATTTTTGAATTTCGTTAATGCAAAATCAAATGAACAAAAGAATAATCAAAATACTTATAAAACTGGTGGCATCCGGTTTGATTTAAAAAAACAAAAAAAAAATGTGTACTCGTGCATAAGATATAATAAAAAAAAAATTAAGAGAGATATTTTCGAAGAAAATGCATATTATACTTAAACGATTTTTCTCTTTTTCATATACTCATACTCATACTCGTACTATACTTTTTCATGTATTTTATTTATATTCTGTGGTTGGTGTCTTATTTTCAAATTACAAATAATTACATAATTTAAACAATTCGCATACTTTCTTATTGTTCAATTTAATTTAAGTATAATTGAAAGAAAATAGTATCAAAAAGCAATATTTTAATTTTAAATATAGGTATAAACGTGTGTACAACAATATACCATACAATACTGTATGCAAGAAATATAAGAAATGTTTTATTAATAGCTTTCGGAGTTTGGCAATCTTCTATAACACACGTACAATTTAGTATCATATCATACTCGTGCATATATAAAGCTATACACTTCTATAATAAAATATGGTAACGTGTATTTCTGAATAATTTCTAACAAATTATCGCAAACATTATTTAAATTGTTATTTTTCTTCTTTTCATTTATTCCCAGCTTATGTACAAAAAATATTATTTTTTAAAAATTTTCTAACTAGAAATTTCACGCACAAATTATGTATTAACGTATTAAATAAAAAAGTCGTGTTAATTTTTCATTTCCATAGACGAGCAAGCGAATTCATGTGTATATTTCCTGTTTTCTTTTTTGACGCAACAATCGTTTTTGTTAGCAGATCAATTACAGATCAAGAACATTTTCAGGACTTCAACACCATAAAAATAGAAGAAGAAGATTTTTTTCAAAATGAAGAATGTAATACAACGAACTTTTTACTAACTGCACATTGTCAAAGCAGAGTCATTATCATGTAGTAAGGATTACTATCCTTAGAATGCTTATCATGTATATAATAAGGAATTGAAATAATTATGTCACTTGTTCGATATATTTGAGTCAGACCAATACCACTATACTACAAATGTTCATGATGAAAAAAATTCTTGACATTCAAATTTTTGTAAAATGTCAAAATATAATTGAATCAAACTTTGAACTTCTCAATTTGTAATTATGTACATATACAGTATTTTCTCTCTTTTTCATTTTATTTCATTTTTTCTTTAGATTTTTAAATTACATAATCCAAAATCTTAATCCATTAATAAAAATGAAAACAAATATAGTAGAAGAAAAAAATTGTTTATTTAAAAATTTTTTATTTGTTTAATTGTTTTTCTTTGTACATATTTATTTTTACAAAAAAAAAAAAAAAAAAAATGCGAGAAGAATGAGCCAAATTGTCTACCCAGTTAAAAAATATTTAAGTAAATATAAATTAAACAAAGACTATAATTCGAGTATATATACAATGTAATGTATTTATATGTACTGATCTCCTCATACTCTATATATGTAATTAAGTGTTGTATTAGTGTAAAATTTTCTATTTATACATTATCTTAATTGTTTATTATTTATTATTTATTTTCAATTTGCTAAATTTACTATTTAGAAAAAAATTGGAAAAACAAAACAAAACAAAACAAAAAAAAAACGTAAATAAGATAAGTGTATAAATATGAACAGAATTTAAATGTATGAATTTAGTCAAAATAAAAATTTAAAAATAAATAAAATACTCGTAATTTTTGTTTTGTTTTGTGATTATATAAATGTAACATATGTAATTATAATTACATTGCGTTTAGTTTTTTTTTTTGTCTTCTTCTTATCTATATATATTTCTATATAGTTTTCAAAGATAGAATAGGCATACAATATGAGTGATTGAGTCAATAATACGAGTATATGTAGTGTAATCTCTAGTATGCACAATGTAAGAATATTGATGCGAGATGCGAGTAACGTACAATCATTCCCTCAAGATTGTTTTGTTATTATTATACATTACATATGTACATACACACAAATTCATAGATACATATACATATTAATTTGTTGATATTTACATTTGAATTTTATTTTTTTTTTTTTTTTTGATTTTGATTTTCTGATCAACAAGTAAACAAATTACGGAGTAATTTAAATAATAATTATTATTTACAAACACTACGTAGTTAAATTTTTTTACAAAAACTTATATTTCTTCGTGAAAATTCTTTAAAGCAAAGAAAAAACTATGATAAATTCACACTTTTTGTGTTTGTATATAATTAAACAGATTATAAACAACATATAGTAATTAAGTATTCTTATTTCTTATATACACAGAAAATTATAATTACAATTATAAATGTTACTTTTAATTAAATATACAACAGCACATGTATGTATGTGATTACATCTGCGTGTTATACTATACTTTGAAAAGACAAAAAAAAAACAAAAACAAATCAGGTGATACTGAATAATTGTAAGATACTTATAAATGTATAGATTAGATTCATATATAATGCGAGCATGGTTGTACATTAATGAAGGTCAAGTTTACTTAACTAAGGTGAGGTTCACACTTATGCGAAACGATTAATTTGCTAACAAAATTGCTCGTTAAATGTACGAACGTTTTAATAATCTGATTCTGATTGCAAATATTTGCAAGATTTTTGTGTTCTTCTGGTTTGCTCGTTAAAGACATGTACAAAAGAATTCTTTAATAAAATTAACGAGAAATTATTTAAAAATGAAATAAAATTATCAAATCGCTCTTAACGAACACGAAGAAAGATGTTCCAAAAATCGAACTTTTCCGCTTGTGTTTTTAAGTGTCTAAAAGCAAAAAAACAGCATTCGTTTGCTATTATTTTCAATTCATTTTTTTAAATTTTGCATTATTACTATTTTACATTACATTTTTGAAGCATGTATTGTGCAATCTTCGTAGAAGCACAACCATTTGCTTAATGTGAATTCGGCTTAAGAGGAACAGGTTTCATTTTAATTTCTTAATTTTCGTTGTTGTTGTTGTGCGTAAAGAAAAATGAAAGATAAACGAAATTTATAATTTTTTATAAATTAATTTATTAAAAATGAATTTGAATTATTTTTATTATCTTTATAGGACTTTATGACGTTTGTCCTTAACACATAACCAACAAAAATGATAAATGATCACATTTATATCTAGGCAGATATGTATAGAATGTAATATATACAGATGAAATGAACATGAGTGTAGTGTTGAGTTGAATGTAACGAATGATAATGTCATCTGTGTCACAGTTACATTATCACAAATGCAACCTTGATATCTCTCTCATCGTATTTGTATAATCTCGTATTTTCATAAAATAAAACTAAAAAATCATTTTAAAAACTCTTATTAAATACGAGAAAAATGAATACATACATATGTAAAAGTACTTTTGCTGCGTAGACTAAAAATTTCTTTAATTGATATAATCACAAAAAAAATTTTTTATAAATTTGCAATCAAAATGTCAAATTTGTCAGACAAATTCACTATACAAATTAAACCGCATAAAACATTCAAATTTTCATCTTGTATAATACACAAACAAAAATGTATTTTATCTTATATGTATATCTGAATGATAAAATGAAGCTATTAATGAAATTTAAAATGAAATTTTAATAGACTCTCTATAAATTCACAATATATCTTTGATCGAATGAACGTACAAAATTGAAAAAGCCTAATGGCCCAGAGCCCAATCAATTTAAAAATAAAGAACATTTTAATTTAAAAAATTTTTTTTTCGAAAATTATCAATTCAATTTCAATGATGTATGGTATGTATCTACAACAATATAAATAAATGTATATATAGTATGAGTAGATACATATATGTATACCTATGGCACGGCACGTATTATGTTATTAAAAAAGAATTTTCTCCAAAAATGTCATCATATAAAAATGATCCACGAACATACATAAATGCGTATACAAGAAATGAACGAAAAGCTCGCAAATGAATAACACACAGAACACAGGGCAAAAAAAATATAAATAAATAAAAATAAAAAATAAAATAAAAGAAAGTTTTTCTGTTGTTGATCATTCATTTAAATATTTGTTTATTTAGGTAGTATTGTTATGTTTTTTTTTTTCATTTATTGATTCATTCATAAATTTTATCTAAATTGATAAATCTGATATTTCATGTACCAATATACCATACAGAATTTATATGTTTTTTTTTTTTACTTTTTATATACATTAATAAAACGGTTATGTAGTAAAAAATTGTAATATAAAATGGAAAAATAACGATCGATCTTTATTTTTTATTTATAGAGAAAAGATTTAATAGTGTCTTTAAACATATGTAGCTGCCATTTGAATTTTATTTAAAATGAACACCGAAATATCGATACGATGAAAAAAGATTTATATACTATATATACAATTTCTATTACAAAATGAATGAAAAGAAATATGCAATTATTTAAACACCCAACAGATAAATGGGTTCTACTTTTTAGTTTTAGTAGGTTTTTTTTTCTATTGTAAATGTATTCGTGTTTATGTGAAATTTGAATGTATAACATCCTCCACAAATTTATTTATTTTTTTTTTCTCAATTTTATAATATTAAAAAAAAAAGAATAAATTGGACAATCAAAATTTTCATTAATATATGGGTAATAAAATCACCCACCTTTAAATCATTTCATATTTCTACACATATAATACTTAGTACCTAAATGTATATAATAGCGTCGTAAAATATGCCACAGTATGAATTGCATTCGAAACTTTTCACTAAAAGCAATCATCAATTTGATAAATTTACACGATGTGTGTATATTAGAGAACGGTTGGTTATTAAATTTTATGTATGGCACACAAACAAAATATACAAGTTTATGATTATATATACATATGTATTTAGATAATATGAAGATATCAGATTTTGAAGAAGAAGAATACCGATTTTCGCATACCTATATACTTATACTCCTATTGTATATTTCGCTATAGCAATTGTAGATGTTTGCGGGATCAGAATTTATTTCCAATTGACCCAAACCTCTAAATTATTTAATTGATTGCTATAAAAATATAAATGGATGTCTTTCACAAAATCCTTATAAAAGCCGTACACAATACAATTTTATTTACAATTTTATATACGCATTCTCTATCGCAGCGCAGGACCACATAAATTTTAAAATTTGAATTCGATTACTTTCAACAGATTATCCCTTGTAGTAACATCACAATTATTTGAAAAGAAAAATCTCTCTTGCAGTATTTAATTTCTTATTCGCTTTTATTAATCAAAATAAATAAAAGATCATCTTATAAATATTGCTCGAGATTATTTACAATGTAGATCGCAGCCGTATTCATATAGTACCTACATAATGTGCCTGCCTATAATGCCTGTATAGTAAAAAGGATCGCTTTATTAATAAATACATTCACATCCTCGTATATTATTATAATATGAACATTTTTGATAATCAAAATTTAAATGACTCCTCTCTTCTATATGATTCTATAAAACATTAGCACATATCATCAGTGTGGCAAGTTAATTGAAATCAATATCGATATATCCTAAATGTATTTATTTTTTTCTTCATTATGTATGTATTTGTAATATATGTATATGATGTTGTCATTATTATTATTATTATTACTCAACCTCAAAAGAAAAATCCAAGAAAAAAAATGGCCTATTGATATTCTAATTTGTGATGATCATAAAAAACTATAAAATACATCAACAAGCACAGCGGTATTTTACATTCTATACTTGTACATACTACACTATATTATCTATATTAAAGATGTACACAACCACGTAGCTATTAATGAATTCGGATCCGGTTAATTTTTTTTTTTTTTCGATCGGTTGGTTTGGTTGGTAGAGAGGTTATTTGTAAATGAAAATATTTTCTAAATTTATTTCTCCTGCATGTACAAATAGTGTCGTGTAGATCAGAAATGCAGCATATAACAAATGGTATATCACCTTATTTTTTCCATTTTATAATGTGTATGATCATCATGTATGATCAAAAAAATCTTTCCGTTTTTATTTTTTGCCACATAAGCGACCTGACAGTTTATTTTCATTTAGTTACGAGTGTTTACATAACAAAATTTTTTTATAAATAGAAATTACAAAAATGTTTGCATTCGAGTCAATCTTAGTATGTACGTGTAGTTTATGCACATTTTCCTAACCCACGATCTTCACGATCAACACATCACATCATGATGACATCAAATATTTTCGAAAAGAGCGCAAGAATTGAGTAGAATGACAGAAAATTGATCCAACTTTTTTTATTGTCTGTCTTTTACAAAATACAAGTACATATTTCGTTTTCGATGACATTAAGCTTAAACCTTAAACGCTGTCGGTAGTCATGTCACATTCTCATTATGATGTGTATAAGAAAGATACAACAATTTGATGACATCTTTGAGTTGAGTGTTCTTTTCATAGTTGTTTGTAGTAATTCAACGATGTATACACTACGACTACATTCTTGAATTTGTGAAGAGTACTTCAGATTCAAAGAAAAAATACAATACAATAAAAGATTAAGTGTATGAGCGAGCATACAAACAAACAATACCATACTTCAAATATGTTTGACTTATAAAAATGAATAATTGCAACTTAAAATAAAGATAAGTCAAAAAAAAAGAAAAAAAAAAGGAAACACAAAAAAAGTGATAAACATTGTGATCTTAACAAGATAATGATTCTATAAACAATAATTTTCCTATATACGTACAGGTACAGAAATTTGAAAAAAGAATATGAAAAGACGTATAAGAGAAATGATGAAACGCGAAACAGTATTGCTTGTTTGATTAGCACTTTCGCTATACTATAATGGGCGCGCATATTCATTATTAAATCTGATTGTATCTGATTCTGAATATGATGCGATTTTATTGTTCATTTGCTATATAAATAACACATAAACTATCAAAACTCATTAATCATCTTTCATCAGTTATCTTAATATACTGTTATGTGTGTGTTTGTTGTACTTTATTATTACATCATGTGTGTAACAATGTAACATATTTTTGAATTATCTTTTAAGTATACATTCATATTTATAAAGTTATGGGTTATGGCCAATAATAATAATTTGCGTAATGAATGATATGTTCATCAATAAAAAACCACATCCAGTTAATATGTAGTATAGGTAGATATGTAAATACCCATATACTCATATCACTACGTATGCACGAGTACATAAATCTGGAAGGTTGGGTCAATTTTAATGTACATACACACATCCATGCCCACAAACTTAAAAATATACATACTCGTATATACAAAACGAAATCAAAACATCAATCATTCATTATCGATATAATATCTACTTTATAGGCTATAGGTGACTAGGTGTATAGAAACGGAGTATCTAAACATGCGCTCTACAACATAACATATTTGCCTATCATTTCATATCAAACATGATATGCTAGCTAAAACAATTCATATACAAATACAGATGGTTACAATAATATAAAAGATATTAATCAAATGAATATTAGAATCATTCAAAACGAAATAGGTATTAAATAAAAAATATGAAAAATAAAAATTACTCTTGAATGTAACTTTCACCGACCGCTATTTTTATAACCTCCTATATGTACATGCCTGATGTAATGTAAAAATTAAAAGATTTTTACGGATATTTTCCTTGTCATAATATTTTTATCTTCTCGTTGCGATATATTTTTCAATTAATCACCTTGTAAACAAATTCAAATTTTATTGAATATATGAAAAAGTTATGATTATGCGGTCAAATAGAAATAGAATAACTATACATATACGAAACGAGTATACTTAGTAAAACCATCCAACATTTTTGTTTATGCAACAAAATATCTAATGGAAATGTAATAAAAATGAAAGCTATACGAGTATTTATGCATTTAAGATTTATTATTAGTATCATCATCATCATCATCAAATCACAGAACACATTTTATAACACGTTTTTAGTTATAAGTTATAATAATTTATAAAGATACCTTCATAATTTGTCAATTCATCACATCATATTATTTATTGTATCATTAATGATAATTTACTTACACACTGTTATGTATACTATTGCAGTAATTCATATGTAGGCATACATAATATTTATTACGTATTACAAGCATACGAGTAATATAATTATATGAATGAGTTATAAAAACCTAGAGTGAAATTATTGAATAATAATTCTAATCAAAATATTAAGTAGGCCCAAACAAATATGTAGGTCTATTATTAAATATTTCACTCATACTATATGATGCGAATACATTTATACTATAAAAATTAAATTTATTACATATTGAAAATATGTAATTGTAAATAAAAATTTGTAATTGGACATACACATAATGCACATCACATCTTATTATATTTACAGCAAAACAAAATTAAATAAAATTTTTTTTTTAGTGTTTTATATAACATGTTACACAACTGAACATCATCATTTTTATAATGATGATAATGTAACTGATGTACATAATATATAAAACATAACATTAATGTAATATATGGTCATAAATGATCATGAATTTATATGGCAAAAGTATTACACTTACACGTCGAGTATTTACATACATAATGTGTGTGTAATACTATTGACACACTGCAGATATAAACCTTGGTTATCTCAGTTTTCTGGTTTATCTTTCAGAACTCGGTTAAATTAACCGAGTTTCTAGAACTCAGTTTTCAGTTATCTTGTTAACCAAGTTCGAATTCAGTTATCTTTGACGTTTGTGTTATTTTTTTTTTATATTATATTTAAACAAACTGTCAAACCAAATCTCAGCTAACATGCTGACTAGATGAAAAAGAATTAGTGTTTGAATTTAACTCGAAAGGTGTCGTATGAATACATAAACTAGTTCACCTCAATTTAAATGTGTCGCCCAAGCCAGGTTATCGATAAACCATTTGAGATAATCATGGTTTATCTCTGCAGTGTGTCAATAGTATAACGCAACGAAACATTACGATTATTTATAACTGCAATATAATTTTCTACAAGTACATAATTTATTTATAGAAAAATGTATTATTAAACATTCATTTCATTTTTTACATACATTATGTGCTCGTATTTGTCATAAGTATTTATGATTTATTTAATCTGAGTGTGTACGCACATTTACATTTTACATATCGGAAAAAGCGAATCAAATTTCAATAAAAATCATAATTAAATCAAGAATTTTCTTTAAAAAAAAGTACCTAAGTAATCAATTTTGTTTTATCAATAATGTACATATGGTAAGCACATAACGTATTTAGTTATAGTTATACACATTCATATTATGTCGGTCAACATTTTTTTTTATAATATTTTTTTATTCAATCAAAATCATAGAAATAAAATATAAATATGATCTTCTATGAAAAGTGTAAGATATAAAAAATACAGTGAATAAAATAAATCTGTGAACCAATATCGAAATAACTATAATAAACAAAACATGTACTGATATTCCAAGACTGCTGTCAATTTAAATGATCAGTTTACTTTTGAAATTCAGTGTAATCATAAGATTTCACATGTGTGTATCAGCACATATCATCAAAATCATTTCATTGATTTTTTGAATTCCGATGTTGATGATGATCATTCAAATATTTTTATACTTCATGTCGTTGATACTCGTGCTCGTATCTAAATGACAAATGAATGCATTTCAATTCAAATGCATTTTGATGATCGTCATATCGTCATATCATCGTCATCATCATCATCATCGTTAAGGCAATAAAACTGCGTGAGAAACATCTTTATTTATATAATTTATGAGTATCTAGAGATCTACAATATGAGCTTTGTTTGTAATGTTGTCATTGAGTGTATTATATTGATACTTATCATTTACAGAGAAATATAAATGTTGGATATATTAAATACGTGATTTTTTTTTTTTACCTTTTATGTAATTATGAAGTAAATTTAAAAAATTTATACGCTCACAATTTTCAAATAAGAATGGATGTTTGTTTTAATTTTGATTTTTAGTATCATAATAAAAATATTCAAATTTAATTAACCATAGAATATTTTTGATTCAATTTTATTTTTGAATTAAATTTCGTGATCATATCAAGATAAGTATAGTGGTACAATGTACAAATATGTTTTGGAAAGAATGAATCTACATTTGAAAAAGAAAAGATTTTCTATTTTAAATAAAATTATTACATATATAGTACATAAACTTGACCATAATTTGTACCAATTTTGTAGATATTTTTGGAATTTGGAGCATATTTTATATTGTATATGTTACAAATAAACGATAGTTTGGTTGATTGCGGTTGCAGTGACAGTTTGTTTAAGTTCCTAGAATCAGAAAAGAGGATTAGTTAATGAATTTTGAAAATCAGTACAAACATTTACAATATTATGGTATGGATCTTTTCAACAATAATTAATATTAATACTCGTACCGTTTATGTACATGCAATCTACAATATAAAGAATTAATTTCTCATTCATCACTTCGTTTCATAGAAGATTAAATTCATCAGAATATTGATTTATTTTCATTTTAAATTAAAATTCTAGATCTTTTTTTTGTTTTTGTATACTCAAACATCTGTTCAAATCAAAACACACACAAAAATTTTAATTGTAATTAATTACTGTATTGATTGAAGGACATTGTATACACAACTATCATCATGTAAATAAATTTTATTAAAAAAAAAACCGTATATCCGCGCTTGTACATAATTTATGAGTACATACATAATTTTCAAATATACAACATAAATCTATTGAGTATGGTATAAGCTACAGTATAAAGGCCTTTTCACACCATCATTACTATACTCTAGCAAAATCTTTACCATATCCGTGAACAAATCATGAAATGAAATAATAATAAGAAGGCTACTAAAACTCATAGAAGTAACATTCAATTGAGGTTATGTCAAAGAAACTTTGAATTTACTCTATGTAATTTTCTAAATATGAACTGCAAACTACATACAGCTCACTGTACTTCTGATTCGTGCCAAATTTAATCGTATAGCATCGGATTGATAATCTGAAAACTTTTTAAACGTCTTTATCAAGTGATCATTCACGAAATTTCTGAGAATTCACTATGCATGAGTCACGCATTAACACACTTCTTGTTAACGATATTATAAAATATTATCATACTGATTGTGTGGAAAGACTCTAGGGCAAACAGAACAGCAAAAAAAAAACCATTCAACATTATATGATGTTTAAAGTAAAAAAAATATAGTAACACAGTTTAACAAAAAATAAAGCAAAAAATTTATTGATTGATCATAAAATCATTTAAATTAACTAAATTGAAAATGCTTTTTTATTGGTTATCGATATGTAATACATCAAATTAATTGTTAAAAATATTGAAATAATACAAATAAATTGTTTATAAATTATGTTACGAATCTGTATGTATACATTACCGAAGCAAAACATACACAAACCACATGCGTGTGTAGATCATATTTTGTAAAATTGATTTGATTGTACCAAAAATGTATTTATTTTTATTTTGCGTAAATGATGTGTTTGTAATGTACGTATGTACTTATATATACATACGCAAATTGTGTCATGAATATGAATAGTAATTTCATTTTGTTCCTTTTTTTTCATTTAAAGACAAGTATGTACATATACACATGCACATACTCTTAAATGAGTAAAAATTTTGAAAGTAATATATGTTCATTTTCGAATTAGAAAATAATAATGATTTTCTGTATTTGCAGGTAATGTACAAAATTTTGAAATTCAATTGATATACGAGTATTGCACAAGCAATTTTTGATTGATTATATGACAAGAACAAAATAAAATTTAAATTTTAGAAAGACTATATATGAATTTGATTAATCTTCAAATTTAAATTCAATTACACATTGTACAGGAGTATAAAATGTAATGTGAACACATACCAATTTCTAAAATTATGGATTAACATTTGTACAAATATTTGTTAAGGTCGTATTCACCAACCAAGATTATTTTTTTTTATCTGAGATGAATTGTATTCACCAACCTCGATTATAGACTATTCGTATATTTTTAAAATGACCTGGGAGTGGTATATACTATATCTAAATATTATTTGAACATAACCTTGTTGTTAATAGCAACAGCACAGCACTCACATATAAACATCAAACCACATAACCTCTTTTTCATTTTGTTATATAAAAATACTAACTTTTTGCAATTAGCTGACATGTTCGGCACTCCGAAAATGAAGTCCGAAAACAAGTTTTATCTATAGGTTAATGAATAAGCTGAAATTATAACCGGCTAAAATACATACATTTATATCCGACGGATAATCTTGATTGGTGAATACTACCCTAATAAAATTTACAAATAATAAATTGTTTAAATTTAAATTGTTAATACACGTTTTTTAGTGTTAACATAAACAAAATATTTTACATATTTATTTTACATAGACCCACGAGTACGTATGTAAATGTATAAAATGTTAATAATTGTTTTAAAGACTTGTACCTATACAACATTCATTTAACAATGTCGTACAACTAAACAAAAAACGTCTAATTATGAAAATAATTTTCAAAAGATAAATTCATCATCATCCATATGTCTTTGCTGACACACAAAATAAAACAAAAAATTACATATACACATGAACATACATTCGCATTCGTACTATCATACATATAATACTCTCGTATTATGTATTTTTGCGAAATTATTAGCAACCTAAAAATGAAAATGAATTTTGTAACATAAATTTAATTGCAGAATTTTTCATTTTGATATCTTCATGAATAAAGGATCTACACCACACCATATCACGAAATATTACAGGCGCATACCATTAAAAATTATTATGATATAAAAGTCTTTTCTGTATAATAATATCTACTTTACATAAAGTATATCAGATTCAGATCAGATATACTCGTAACTGTCAGAAAAACAAGAGAAAAATTAACTCTAAATCATTTTTATATATACCGATATGCGTCTAAAGATATATTTTATGAACTAAACAATTAACTTCATTTTCATTTACTTGCGTATATACGTATGCACCTACGAAATGTGATCGTTATGGAAACATTTGGTACTTGAAGTATACTAAGAATTAGTATTAGTAGTTATGAGATGATAATTTTTACTTAACCGCCTACTATATAAATTATATACAACAATAAAAATTCTTATATATGATCGTATGTTGAATGGATCAAATGATCAACATAACGAAGGTGTTGAAAGCAAGAAATAATACATTTGTATGATTTATGCATTTTCAGGACCACATAATTTTTTATGAAACTTATATATTCGAAATATATATACGAGTAGGTAAATAAAAAACAAATAAATTGTAAATTGCATACAGTAAAAGTACATTTTAATTTAACAAAGTGCTTATCTTCCTACCTTTACTTAAGTTATACCACGTACACATATGGCTAGAAATACATTATATCAGATATCTCATAAAGATCGCTTTTGATTGATGTAACTTTTATCGCATCATTATATTATTTTTGTTCTATACATACAAATGAACGAAATAAGATAATTCATTGCAGTCCTAATAAATTTGAATAAATCTAGGAACAGAGAGATCAGAGTAATATAATTCCACATACCTAATATTTCTAGAATAATTTTTCTGGAATTTTTTTCCGAATTATTATTATTATTATTTTCTTTAAACTTTTAACTTATTCAATTAAAAGTCAATTATTTCGCATGGAACGAACAACCAATCCTTTTAAGAAACTTTTGCAAAATGTGCAAAGGGTAGAATGCAAACGTTCGAAAGGAAGACTCAGAAAAAGTCAGACAAGTCATTACCATACTCGTCGACAAAGTATCAAGAAAAATGGAGAGTCATTCTGTAAAAGACGAATAAGAATCTAGCAAAAGTCTAAATGGCCGTAAAACAATGAGTTAATTATTGCAGAAAATTTAATCGTTTCAACTTCCTATCAAAAATATTAAGTTCCATAAATAGAAAATTGTAAAAAGTTGAACCCAGAAAAACCACTTTTCCAATTTACAATAAAATTTTTTTGAAAATAAAATTTGGAAATTTTTGTTTTCAAAAAATACTCTTGGAAATGTATTAAAAATATTTACTACGAATGTAGATGTAGACCATGGAATAAAAAGGGCAATGAAATTTTTCAGAACTTTTCAAATTTTAGCAAAGCAATTAAAAATTTTTTTTTTTTAAATGAAAAATCTATTAGAAAAAGAAAAAACCATTAAACATATGTTATGTACATACGGAAAATATAATCAAATGTACTAATGTATTACGTATAGTATGTGCATATATGATGCAAGTAAAATATGAAATAAGGATAAAATAAATAACTTTTCATTTTAAAATTTTTAGATTGACATATTATGTATGTATGTAACGAGTGTACATATACAATTACATACATATATACATATATATATAACTGTACAACATATCGTATAATATATAAATCCTTTTTTACAAAGAATATACAGGGTGATTTGTAATAAAGTGTTATGACATTTACCAATCGATTCCTTGAAGTTTTATGATCAGTGTTTACGATGAGGCAATTTTTTCGTAAAATCCCTCCTTCACACCTTTTTTAAGAGTTGGAACTTTTTCGCCTGTGCAGAGAGGTGAGCTCATATAAAACGTTATAAATTCTGTTCGGAATACGACAGGAGAGAAAGTAAGGTTTTGTTAAAAAGTATGCATTGTGAGCTTTTCAACAGTATCTTACATGTCCCGATCCATGTATCTTATAAATTTGGTCAAAAATTTACCTTTTTATCATTCGTCCTTAAAATGTTCTTTATTAAGAATATGGTTTTTGATTTAAAAAAAAAAATACATTCTTAAGATATTTTCAAATAAAAAAAGAATAATATATCAATATTTTTAGTCTTTCGAAAGTTATTAACATTTTTGAGGAAGTCAAAAGAATGCCCAATTGGAAAAAAATTTCTAAAATACAAGTAATCTCGTAAGAGGTTTATGGTTTAAGTGTTAATGGCAGAAATTATTAAGGAACACTTTATTACGAATCACCCTGTACTGTACATATACATTATGTATATTAAAGTTTGTTAAAAATATGATGAATACAAAAATGAATTATAATAGAAATGGTCATATGTGAGACAACGATCCCGATGCCAATGCCGTTGATGATGATGACCAGACCATAATAACTTTGATGACGATTAATGTAAATGATGGTATGTATTATGTTATACAATTTATACGAATAATAATATAAAGAAAATTTTGTATACAAAAAAAAAACTAGAATTAGTGCATACATATAGATATGTACATATAATGTATTCGTACAAATATACGTACACAAACATTTATAATTGTAAACATAACGATGATGATGATGATGATGATTTTGAAAATTCTCAACAAGAACCACAATATTATTAGTGGTAATGACACATTTTCTCTCAATTAATTATTGTCTTTATGTTAAATTTTCTGAATTTTATATGCTGTCTTTGGTAGATAAATATATAAAATGTGTGTTTAGCCTATATATATGTATATAATACTCGTATGGATGTTCTGTATATCATAAGTGGCTAAGTGATTATTATTTCTACTATGCCCTGCATACTATATTGCCATACTTTGCATACATACAATAGAACCGAGATATGAATGTCTCTATATGCATGCAATTTTGTTTGCAAGGCAACTACATAAGTACTATTGGTACTAACATTACGTACACATTAATATGCTTATGAGAATAGGTATAGTTATTATATGCGTATAGTATGTATTTATATGTTGTGTATTTATGATAAATATATAAGAAGAGGATCAATTCTATTTTCGTATAAATGAAATTATAATATAAGAAAATAATTCGCATGTAACTGCAATGTATGTACATTACATATAGAAATGTTCGTGTATATACGATGCAAATCGTATATATGTACATGTGTGAAAGAATTGATAAAAATCTGATGGGTATTCTGGTGGTTGATTTTTAAAAAACAAAATTTTTTTCTTTTGTAATACACACATTGAATGCAGAGAATATACTTGGGTTTTTTTTGTTTTTTGCGCTTACATGCTTACATTGCGAACGGCATAAAAAATTGAAAGCAGATAAAAAAATGAAACATTAACAAAGGTCAGTTGTTATACACAAGTGTACATAAATGTAGATATACATTTTATACTTGTACTTGTAAAAATTATTACATACTCGCATAGTCTACTTCTATTTTGTGCTGTGAATTATACAAGCTATAATATCACATAATATATTACATATAACTATATGCTCGTAATCGTATACTTCTTCTTCTTCTTCTTCTTAGACGTATGTATATTCGATAAATTAAATTCTTTGTGTCCTGCTTTGTGTTGTGTTGCATTTCTTTAAAATGAAAAAAAAAAAAAAAAACTTACAGTACATACACATTTAGTAGTAAAGATAAAATGTACATATACATATTTAATTTTTTTGTATTTTGTATTTTGGACAAATATAACAATGGTACATGTGAACAAAAATATTTAAAAAAAATCTCTTTTTCAAAAGAAAAACAACATACATATTTTTTGAACAAGAAGAAAACAACAAAAACCGAAGAAATCATATTCGAAATTAAAAAAATACAAAAAAATTGTGAGAATTTTATGGACTTTCTATTATCTATATGATTGAAGTTGGATTTGTTGACTGCATATTTTTTTTGTATTCTATTCAATTAGGTATATGGCTATCAAAAATGTGAAGTAAAAAAATTTATAAATCAAAAATTATATTTATTTTACTTTGTATTATTATTATTTTATTTTATTTATTTTTTTTTTGCCTTTACCTGGAATTATAACCGATACTTGTTTCTTTAGCTGTAATACCATTATACGAAATACGTCTTTCTAATTCTCCATCTGTCAGATAATCAGTCAAAATGAAATTCTCATTACCATACCATGAAGATGACGGCAATAAAGATGAAAATGATAATAAATTGTGATTATTGTATTTATGCTGATGTTTATGTTGTTGTTGTTGTTGTTGTTGTATATGATCATTTTCATGATCATTATTAACATTGTCATCATTATCATAATCATTATTATTAGCTAAATGATTTAATAAATTATTATTGTCATCACTATTAACACGAAAATTGTCATCATCATTTTTAATATTATTTAAATTTAAATTATAATTATTATTGGAATTTTTTCTAATTATCATATTATTATGATTTGAATGATCGATATCGAATCGATCAAAATAATTTTTCTCATGATATTCTTTTATACCATCGATACCATTACAAATCGATATTAATGATGTGAATATAATAATTGTGAATAAAATCACATTGATTTTTGTTATTGTCATATTCATTAATTTATTTAAAAATTTTATTACAGATGTCATTTTTGTATATTTGATTTGAAATCTGTTTTCTTTGAATTTTATGCAAAATATTAAAATAAATTTTATATTCAAAATGTATTATTTTTTGTTTTCAAATAATGTATGTTCGTATATCTGTATTCATAAACAATTGTCTTTTTTTAAAGAAAATTTATGTAAAATTATATATGTACATATAATGATAGTATTTTAAATTGATCGTAATTCGATGTTATGTTATACTTTTATTCTTCTATATTTTAGTAATAATATTTTTCAATATTTTGAGTTGTAGATTTTTTTTTCTTTAGGTTTTTGTTTTTTAGCATATCAATATGAAAATATTAAATGCGTTATTTATATTTTCTTATTTTCAATTCAATTCAATTTAAATTTTTATGCGTTGAAGAATTATATATTTTACTAACATATGTACTATACGTATCTGTTGTTAGTTGTTATTTTATCGTTTATTTATTTATTAACATTCAATTATTATTTTTATTATTATTACTACATATATCATCAAATATAATTTAAGATTTGATCAATACAATCTTAAAAATAAATATATCTTCCACTACTCTTATATGTAGTAGATACTGCACTATATATATAGTATAACACAATTTTCTATACTGTATACCCACTGTTCTACATATAAATAGCATATAAATATTTGTGTTTATACTCAAATATTTATGTACATATATGATAAAATGAATTATTGTAAAAAAATACAATAAAAAATAATAGAGGAACACACAATTAAATCGAATCTCAATTTGATCGATTATGTATAGTATGTATATACGTAGTCACTCTTATAATGTTGGATACTGTGCGGTTCTGTTATAAAATTTATTTTAAATTTTTTTTTTTTTTCGTGGTTTATAATAACCTTTTTCTTATTATTGCTATTGTTTTTTAATTATTATTTTATTTCATTTAATGAATATTAAATGAATACGCGCGAGAATTATGTGATCACAACAATCTCACATCACATCTGATCTAGAAACACACATATGTATATTGCAGTTGCAGATAGCGTATGTTGTATATACTTATAGTTTTTATTTGAAAAAAAAAGAAAAAAGAAACGCACACAATATACTCGTAAATTATTACACACTCTGCTTGTCTGTTTGTATTTACATATGGATAAAGTTATGTATTTATTAAATTTTAATATGTGTAATTCTTATATCGTCTGTCTGTCTACAATTCAATTTTAATTATCATCACAATTTAATTAAAAATATTTAAAATAATATAAATATTTATAGGCGAGAAATAAAAAGTACCTATGCTATGAGTATATGTATATATGGTTTAATTGTACAATAAAATAATTCAAGATCAAATTCAAATATAGGTAAGGTATAATAAAAATTACAAAAATTGCTTCTGATTTTTCAAAAATTCTAATCAATAGAACTTTCATATATTACATATGTATCTATATTTTAATAAAATTAATTAGTTTTATTGTATAGTTCTTTAAAATAAGAAAAAAAATATTATGTTCATACGTATACGTTCATATATATTTTCTCACTTTTGCTTTTCTTTAAAACAATAAATTATCAGTTTTTATTTTTTACAGTTTGTGTATATGCGCGTGTAATTTAATTTTAATTATGCACATGAAATATTTTTTATCATTTTAACTATATGCACCTCAATGTATATATAAAAACGTTAAGTAAAATGATGATTATTATTATCACACTTATAACGTTTCACAATATATGTATATTCAGTAGTTTACATAAAAGCAAAAAACAAACTCCGAAAAAGATAATTTTATGAAAATTTATAAATTTACAATTTTTTTTTATTTATTTAAAATTTAAAATAAATTATACTTAATTAAAATTAAATTATGTATACATATACTTTTCCTATTTGTACGTTAAATTAAAAATTCAAAATAAATATTATTATATGTATATATTCAATATTGTATATGTAAAAGTATTTATGCAATATGTATAATTTTTTATACGTCCATACACTGCGATTGCTAAATGTTAACTAAACTGATTTTCGTATTTATGAATGATTTTTCATTTTTATATTTGAGTCGTTTTTAGGTGAACTCGGTGAGCTTTTCTTTTGCTTTTCTTTTGGGTCTGCGGTCTTGTTTTGTTGGTACTTGGTCTGCGACTGTGGACTGTGCTGTGCTGTGCCTGTGATTGTGAATTTGTGATTCGATGAAGTGTCTAAATTATTAGGTATGCTGTAGGAGGCTAAGCTATATATAGAGCTAGCAAGCTAGCTAGCTATCTATAAGAGGCACCACTTTAGGCCAACTTTAGGCAACTTTTTAGAGGCATGAAAGCTATAGATTATTTTTCATATACGTTACATATATTACTACATATAATAGGAGCACATTATATACATGCTGTTATATATTTTATAGGTTGGTGTGTTATGTGCATTTTTATTTTGTTTATTATTTACATTATATGACGGTATCTGATATCAAATGTATCTGACTTTGATTACATTTTTTCTATATTACTTTTAATTTTTTTTTTTTTTGCAATCGAAATACATATAGATATGATAAAAATATATGTACTACTAGAAAAATACATATATACATATATGAATATATCCACCAAAGACCCAAAGTAAATTACCGCATAATCATCACTGTAATATATTCATGCATGAAAATACGTCTTGTATTTTATTAGTCTTTGATATTACATATTATCATTATCATCATCTTTGTCGTCAGTTTACATATAAAAAAATACCATATGCCTTTATGTGATGTCATATATGATATTATGTGTATGTTTTCGTATATACGTACACACGTTTTATATGATTGTTTTTATTATATCAAATGAATAATAAAAATGTACACGTTAAAGAAAAGTTTAATAAAAAAAAGATCGCGTTGATATTAATGTGTATATATACATATATATATTTTATGTCGTCAACAATGAGGTGATCTTCAATTTCTGAATCATTTTCGTTTATTATAAATATTGATTTCGACAACTATCAAAATTTTATATGAAAATTTTGTTAATTGTCAAGTAAACAGAATCTGTTAGCTTTCGATCAGAATAACTCCCTCCTTATTATTTTAAATTTTAAAAGTAAATTAATTATTTTTCACGATAACTCATGTTTGTGATGCGATAACCAACGACAAACGTGTAAAGAAATCGAAAATATGTACGTAACACAGTGATAAATATACATTGAATTTTTTTTTAAAAAAAAAATTTTGCAAAATATTTTCATATTTTATTTTCAAAAATAATGATAACAGAAAAGCTACGAAATCATAAATGCAAAAATTTTCTCATGCATTACGCATGTAATATCAATACTAGCACTAGTATACGTAATGTAATATGTAATATACAATCACAATATGTAAATACATACATATATTCATGAACATCATCACATCACATACATATTGTGTAATGCTAGGAGGGTGTGTCTCTTATTATTATATACCTATGCATTTACATATATTTTTAGTTTGATTTATTTATAAAAAAATAAAAGCTTTTCTAATAAAAGTTCTAATTAATAATGCAAAAAAAAATACATAATAGCACTACATATTACATACTTATCTATAGATCTACACACATATGATATGATCATATAATCTTACGATAATTTATTTATTTAAGATACTACATACTACCATATACTACATCATAACATACTACGTATAAAAATGTGTAAGTAATGCATGTTTTAAAGAGAAACTGTATCGCTCGCTATTTAATACAAAATCTTAGAACAAATATTTTAAAGAAAATAATGTTTTTGATTAATTATCGGACCGAGACCGGACCTATACTTTTTGTATACGAGTACATTGCAATGATTATATGTAATTTTCTTATTGGTTATTTGAAAAATTATACAGAATATACATATAGTGGCTCGTCGGCTACGAAAAAGGACAAAACTTTAAATGTTTTTTCCATTAAACAAAAAAAAAATGTAAGAAGTTATAAAAAAAATCCTTTTTACAATTTTAAATTTAAATATTTTTCGACCACCAAATTTATGGATTAACAAGTTCTTATAAAAGTAATAAAATGAAAATCTAAAAAAAAATAATAATAAAAATCTTTTACATTTTAGTTATGACGGGTTACGGTTAAAGCATCAAACAAAAAAATTCAGAAGTCAAAATGAATTTAAGGAGGCTCCTTTGAACTAGATCAAAAGCAGATATATTTTTTTATTATTTTATTTGTTCATATTCTTCGAATAAAATGAAAACCAAATTATTATATAGTTTTATTCTGTTTCTACTGTTGTTATAAGTATGTACATATAATAAATAATGAACGAAAATTGTTTATTTTTACTGATGAGTGTTACTTGATATCTTCATATCTATATACGATCATACCAAAGTAAATATATAGGTAATATATATATACACTTTGATCATACGATGCAGGAATAGTCAATAAAAAGTCATTCTTTTACAATATGTATTTGTACGAATTTATTTGAATTTGAAGAGAGAGAGAGAAAAAATTGTTAACGAAAATAAAATTTTTAACACTTCTATATTTCTATATACAAATATTTAAAAATATGCCTATGCCTCTAATATGTTGCTATAATATCATGAAAAGTCTTAAAGTCCTATTGAAAAATAATCATAAGTGGCGCTATAGATATAATATTTTTTTTATTTTTATATTATTTTTCAAATATTTGTTAAATGCCATATGAATTGATGTGAGAAAACAAACAGCAATATAATGGCTATAGGAGCCTAGGAGCAATATAGATAGAAGTATGAAATTCAACAGTTTATAGTTTATGTATATGATTTTGAAATTTTGAGGAATTGCTTACATGGTGTATATTTGTGTACCTGTATATGGTATTTGCCACATCTTCATGTCTTTCGACTACATTTCATAAAATATAGATGACTAGAAAAGTAGAAATGCTAGTAAAAGTATACTATATAGGATCCTTTTATATTGAACACACAGAGAGCCTCAGCTTTCCTAAATCTTTTGTTTTAATATTCAAATATTTTGACCTCATTCTAAATAATTTTTTAAGTTTGCGATTACACAATAAAATCTACAAATAAAAAAGGAAATATGTATTAATTGTTTAGAAATGTCCTTTTTTTATGATTTAATATACATATACAGAGAAAAAACTATACTTTATGTTCTGATATGTTTGTGTATACGAGTACATATACATATGCATATGGAATGCGGCAGCAATTATAAATGATACATTATATCATAGTTGGTAAATTAATTTTTTGTAATAGTTAACACAATCCGGGCGTATATCTCTTATACACATTCTCATTATATAAATATGCAAAAATTTTTGTAAACATAAATATATGAAAAAGAATCATATCCTTCTTATACTAGTATCTAGTATTATATATATATGTACATACATATTTTGAAAAATGCATTCATTTTTTTCTTATATACATTTTATAATATAAAAGCATTTGTTGATCAACTAAGCATGAAATCAGTTAACAATGGTGCGTTATAATTTTAAATTTTCCTTTCCTACTAATGTGTGTATAGAGAGGTGTAGGAGTAGGTCTAGATTTAATATGTATCTGTATGTGTTGTGTGTTTGTTTGTGTATGAATGTAAGTGGAAAAGTGTTTTTACTTTCTTTATTTATTTGCTCTTTATGTAGATTTTACTTTTATTTTATTTTTTTAATTGTCTTTTTTCTCGACATTTTTAAATTTCTTTTGTTTATGGACAAAAATAAAGCTTCCTGCTGGTATATTCACAAAATATTCATATATGTACCAAGTATGTAGTAAAATGTATATCATATCACATGTATTCATAATTATAATGTATATGTACATACATATACATATATATATTTTAAATGATAAATTGTAAAGAAGAAAAGATTTTTGCAATATGCATGTAAGAAGATACATGAAAGGAAATGGGTGAAATGATAATTTACAAATACATATACATATACGTAATATGTATACACATACATATATTATCATCATATAATCATAGGTGATTGGGAGCAAGAATTAACTGATGTTTAAGAAGTTTAACTGTAAGGATATAGTCGCATATGTATTAGTTATATAATATTAAAAATAATGTACATAAGTAAGTATATTTTCGTATATATGTACTTATGTATATAAAACTTAAAATAAGCAAAAAAAGCATTTAATCAAAACATTACATTAATGTATACAGTATATTAATAACGTCAAATGGATGGAGTAAATTTAAGAACAAGGACAATTTTTTTTTAAAGTTAAATGCTTTTTATATCCTTTCATATTATAAGTACGTACATATTATAAATTATCTCTATCTTCTATCATCAGGTTAATATGCATTAAATTGTAGCAATTATATATATGTACCTATATGTATATAGTATAATATTATGAAGAATTTCCCCCATATTTCTTACAGATATAAAAAATTCTTGTAAGATCAAAAATTGTAAAATAACAAAGTCATATGGTGCTGTATGCCGATTTTTTTTTAATTGAAAATATTTTAAAAATTTTGCGTATTATCCGAAATGGAACAATAATTAATTATCATGGTATCTATAATGTTAATAATTAAAATAAAATTTTACAAAAACTTAACCAAACTTTATAAGCAATTTAAATAATTTTTTTTTCACTATTTAATTCATTTTTTTAAATATTATAGAATTTATCAACTGTCATATACTTAAATGAAACTTTCGATACGTATTCCTTTTTGATACTAAAAATACCGAATATCAAAATTATTATTTTTTTATTATCTACATTTTAGAATCAGAATAGAGCGAAACTAATAAGTGAATGTTTGAAATAATGAAAGAAATAAACTAAACAAAATGAATTAAATAGTTGCAATTTTGAATTTAAATATTCAAATTCAACATGGTAATGACATGGTTTTATCAAAGATAGTGTAGTGCTTCTCACGAAACCTACATTATCTTCTTTATCTTTCCCATTATTTTGCTTTTTATATGAAATATTTATTGGATCTTGTCTAAAATAATTAATTTCAACTTTAATTATAGGTTAAATTATATGATAATTAAAATTAGCTTTCATATCAAGATGGCGCTGTTGAAAAGCAGGTTAGAATCATTGCTAATTTTAATGTTTGACAGTGGTTCTAAAACTGTAGATATATTTTTTCTCCTTATTGTTAAAAATTTATTACATTATTCAGTTCAATAAATCTGCTTTATTTACAAACATCAAATTATTGAAATATGTATGCATATTAATGTGTACGTATACATACAATATGTCATGAGACATTAAAAATTTTAAATTCTGATTTACATAAAAATACTTGTAATATATATAATGCACCCTCCGTAAATTAAATTTCCCACCATCAATGATAAAGTCAAACGTCAAACTTTGTGTCCTCGCTAATTCCTTTTTGCATAATGTTCCGTTCATCCATTTAATTATTATAATGATAATGTACTGCTGCCGCTGCATGCATAAAATAATTACAATAAATTTTTTGTTTTCTTATTTCTATACTCTCCGCCCTATTCAACTTTAATAAATTCAACTACATTCATTCATACACATCCATCTATCGCTCTCATCGCTCTACTTTCTGCTTGTCAATCGCACACATTCAAAATCTCTTTCTCCATTTCTTCCTTATCTAACCATCTTTTTCACTCTCTGATCATTTATCGCACACATTCGCATTCATCCGCACGCACACACCTCAATTCCAATCACGCGCGCTACCACCACTACTATCGACCAACCAACACTACTTATTCCATTTCAACTTTATATTTAAATACAGCTAAGCTAAAGCCATATACATCTATACTACTTTACAATTAATGTTCTACGATTACGATTCTACTCGCACTCACACTATAGTAGCTTTAGCTATATCACATTTATCTACCAATCGAATGTATCGTATATCGTGTATCTCATTAAATCCTATATATGTATTCGCA
This sequence comes from Villa cingulata, assembly GCA_951394055.1. NCBI lineage: Eukaryota > Metazoa > Arthropoda > Insecta > Diptera > Bombyliidae > Villa > Villa cingulata. The sequence goes on from OX596019.1 coordinate 45,291,963, forward strand.
TATAAATTCAAATTTGATTCCAACTAAACCACCCAGTCAAAGCCATAAAATTTACACAGAAAAATACATACATCATCTTTTCCTTTTTTTTCCACTCGACTTATATATGTATATTATCTATGCACATGATTATGATATGATATTCGTTTTCGTATATATATATTGATATTCTATATAAATACATGGATATATTGTTATTTCACGTTTACGCATATTAACGAATCGACGCTATATATAGTTAAATTAAATTTGAAAAAAAGGTAAATGTTTTTTCATTATCGAAACAACTCTATACAGCTACAATTTCTGCACAGCTACAAGTAAAATTTTTCATCGGACATAGGGGATAGGGGTTTTTTTTAAGTTTAATAATCGTTTTCGTTTGGTTGAGTTTGAGTTGAGTTGACAGTTGAGTCTTGAGTGTTGAGTTGAGTTGAATTTACTTGATTGTGAATTGTGTTGTGATTCAGTCAGAGCAATATAACATATGTACGCATTGGCATTACACACTGTACTTTATTTTACTAGTACAGAGTACAGACAGTATCTTTATCTTTCTTATCTACATATATATCATAACCATACACATAGTTAATTTTATTTAGTGTAGGCAAAGTGAATGTGAAATAATAAAATATTTGATTGAGTGTTTTATATTAAAATATAAATTTTATTTTGTGTGAAGAAATTATAATTTTTCATTTTTACATTTTTACAACACAATACACAAAATTATATAAATGTTTTAAATATTAATTATATTTATATTTGTATTTAAAAAAAAAAAATTAAATTTTATTATAATTATAAAAAATTTACCATCATACAAAATATATACATATATTCTATACAATCATATCACATCATCACCATTTATAATTTGCAATTCAACACATCTATATTTTCAACAAATACACAATTATTCGAACAGAGTGTGTATACTGTATAGAAACAGAGCAGTCAGTGTGGAAAAAATAAAAAACTTATAGGTAAAATAAAAATGGCGTCAAAATACACTAGTACGAAAAATGGTAAATGTGTAATGTATGAAAAAATTTTTATATAACTTTTATATCTCTATTTATACACTACACATACGTAACGTACTGCATATTATATCTATTTACATACGTACGTACATTTATTACATGTATATTTTTTTAAGATAAAATATATGTATTCTAAATAGTCGCATATTTGTATAATATCTTATACGTTCATACATTATAAACTACATATAATAAATATGGTGTGTTTTAATTTTTTTGAGTTTTTGAGCAAAATAATATAATATACAAATACGATATAAATTTTTACTGTGTGCATAATTATTACATTTATACGTACATATTGTTATTATTGTAACATATACGAGACACGATACGTAAAGTAAATATCTCATCTCCCACAATACATTACTTATTTGGAAAATTTTTGTTGATTGAGTTTATTTTTTGGTTTTCAAAAATTTGATTTTTTTTTAATAATTTGTTTGTTTTTAATTTATTTAAAATTCCGAAAAGAAAAATTAAAAATACGCGATAAACAGTGTTAATGATAAAAAAATATATGTTCATATAAAAATACATAATCATAAAAATGATCAAATACATTTTTATTTTCACCTTCAAAAATTAAAAAAAAAAAAAAAAAGTTAAAGTACGATGAATACATTTTTTTTTGTTCATTCTTTCTTCGAATTTTTGTATTATCATCGAACGTGTTATTAAAGTATTTTTTGTTTTTGTATGATGACGACGGTGGCGAAATTATGAAATATACATAATATTAAATTCATGTATAAAATGTACATTGTAGATTGTACATACATATAATGATGATACTTTTCAACATTTTTCTTTTTTAATTCACAATCACAAATCAAATAAATGGTGTGTTAAAAATAAATTTGATTTTAATTTTAAATTTTTTGTATCATTAATTTTTATTATTTTTTCCATAATTTGAAATTATCTACATTAATGTAGTGTTGTAGATAAAAAAAATTATTTCGATAGTAAATATAAATTGTAAAAATTCGTTCATAAATAAAATTGATAAATATAAATTCAATGAATTTATACCATAATTTATACGTTGTAACACAGTAGACAGTATACTCGTACAATATATATCTACATACATTATGTATGAAAAAAATACCGCCATTCACAGTCGACGAAAAAAATAATGTACCACATATGCATAAATAAATTTATTATACCAAAAATACCATCAAACACCAATATATGTATGAATAATAAATAATGTGTATTTCTTAAAAGTATTAGGTACATATGTACATATAATATTTATATTTGTATAATTTCAATATATCTTCTAAAATTATATAGATAGATACATATGTATGCATATGTGTACACACATTGTAAAGTAGAATAGTAAAAATTCTAATTCTAAATAATTACAACGTGACACATAAGTTCATAATATAAATAAAAAAAAAGGCAAATAATAATACTAAATAAAATAAATATTAAAAATTTATACATTCATTATGTATACATGAATGATTGTGTGTATGCAGAATTTTTATTATTCTAATATATTGTAACAACATAATGTACATTATTTTTCTCTCTTTTATGATAAATACAAAATAACATCATATCACATTTGTATGTAGGTACACACTGTTATATTTTACACACAAACAATAATAATGTTTATATAATGATGTAAAATTATACATATTTATTTTATTTTATATTATATTATATATATATTTTTTTTCTAATATGCAAACAAAACAAACAAGCAAAACACTATTTGTTATTATACATACATACTACCTAATTTATAAGTCAAATTATATGTAAACGTGTAAATGATATATGGTAAATATCTATATGTACCTACCTATAATAATAAATGAAAGTGTATGAATAGAGATATTAATATTATGTATATGTAGGCACATAAAACTAAATATATCTACTATATGTACATATCAACAAAACAAATAACAAATACATAATATTATTGAAATAAATTTTTCATAATATTTTTTGTTAATAACTAAAAATATTACTTAATATCTAATTTTTAAAACAACACTACGAGATCACATGTCATCTATACTCATTACATTACATCTTACAATTTTACAATTTAATAATAAAATTCGAAATCAAATGGAAAATTTTTCTTATGAAATTTTCAAATTTTCCATTCTATAATTTTTTTATGTTAAATTTTACCTTTACTAACTAACAAATATTCATAATATTATACTATTATTAAATTAAAGAAATGAATAATTTAATTTTCAATTTTATCTTTATTTTTATTTTTACAAAAAAAAAAAAAAAATAAAAAAGAAATGCATGAATATTTTATTTATTTTAATTTTTTATATTTTACTTTTTTTTTTTTTTTAGAAAAATAAATCCATCCTGTATGCATTCGCCGCATGCAAATTAATTTGAGAGCGAATAAAGTTGATATATATAAACTCTTGATGGTAGAAGAATCTGCATAATTTATTATAATTGAAACAGAATAATAAAATATTTATAGTACTTGAAAATAAATGAACTTAGAAGAAAAAAAATATTATATTACACACATAGTAACATAAAATAATAATAAACATTAAAGACAGTTTATCTACTTCTAGTTGTAGTTATATATAAAAATGAATTTTTTAAAGTTGAAATTGAAAACTGTTGTATTATACGTTATGTACATAAATTAAATATTAAAGTAAAAAACTAAATAAGAGAATAATAAATACTTAATTTAAAAAATAAATAATATTACCTAGTGATAAAATACTAAATATAAAATATTTTCATTAAACTGAAAAAAAAAAATATAAATAAAGTAAAGTAAAGGGAAATAAATCATAAAACCCTTTTATATTTTTTCAAAAATTAAAAAAGTGAATTATTTATTGGATTTAAAATATAAGTGAAAGTGAACAGAAAAAACAAAAAAAAAAAAACACAAAGTTTTCAAGTAATAATAAATCATCAAAATGTGTGCAGCTCAAAGTAATCCGCCAGCTAGTTTTGGATATACATGGGGTTTTGCTGATAATAATCGTACAGAATCAGTTGTCGAAATATCACCAAATATTAATTATACGGTTAGTGAAGCGGTAAGTATTTATTACCTTGTTTATATCGATATTAATAAATAATGATATTGAAATTTGAATATTCTTTTTTTTTTACTTACTCCAAAAAATGAAATGTGAATTTTATGTGTGCATCATCATTATTATCACATCATCATTCCAAGTATTCGCTAGTTAGTTATTTTACTTTACCATTTACCATTGCCATCATCATCAAGTTGTTGTTTTATATTAATTTATAATGAAAATAAGAAAAACAAAAGCAAAAGAAAATTTATAATTTTGGCGGGATAAAAGTTAACATTACAAAAAAAAAATGTTTTAATGGATTTACTTACATGTATAAAAATTGTGTTCATTTAATACATGTATGTATACATACGATTACATTAGGCATCGTGTCGAGTGGAGATGTCAGAGAAAAAAAAAACAATACAAGACGGATGTATGTATACAAATACAATACACAACAGAGAGATATTCGCCGTATACGTACATATGTACTTCATTATATTGTGTATACTTTGATGATGAATACTTTTACCAACTCATTAGTAATTGTACATGTACATACAGAGTGTACATTATATATAGAGTTATATGCATGCATATTCAGATATACATATATAACAGAATGGAGACTGACTCCAAAACAGAGCCAAACAAATAAGAAATTGTTGAAAACATCCTCATCATCATCTTCATCATCATCATCACCATTATATCCAACGTCTCATATGTAGTAGATACACGACGGTCATATATATTATAAATGTATGAAAATATCGTCGTTCGTTTATTCGTATTACAAAAATTTTATACATATTTGTAAGTAAAATATTATTTATTTAGAAGTAGAGGTATCCATCCAGTGAGCTAATATGTACATACATATTTCATTTATGTAGAGTTATTCAAATCCAGTCACCTTGAAGGGGCTATAATATATCTACCCACATATTTTACACCGATATAAAAATACATACAATAGATGAATAATAAAAAAAAAAAAAAATTTCTGTATTAATTTTTTCTTTAGATGTGTCTGCTCTAAACTCCTCTGCATAATACACCCATACATACTTACATATGTATGTGTATCCAATATTCATGTAACCATCATAAAATACTCTGAATTCTGCTATCATCATTATCACCATAAAAACACAAGGTCTGATTTGGATGGTTTTTTTTTGTTTTTTCTTTATTTTTCTAGCGAAATACCAACTAGTACATAATATATTCATTTATTTTTATTTTGTTTTGATATGATGACAAGAAAATGTACACGTATTAATGTACCATACATGCATCATCTTATTATGTATGTATGTATGTATTTTATTTTCATATGTTACATACGCAATAACATTTATTTATGTAGGTACATATATTTATTTGAATTTAGGATTTTGAATTGAGAAATATTATAATGTTTTAGTAAATGTTTTTACTTGGTTTTGTTTTACCAGTTTTACTTTACAATTTATAAATAAAACTACACATCTACACATCCTTATATGTGTGTATAGTAATTTTTAGATACACGATAACACGATATTTATATACATTCATTTAGATATATGTAGGTAATATGTATTTGTATACAAGGTAGGTTTGCTTTTAAGTCGTCTTCGTCTCCCATAATATTTTATTCCATAAATAACTATTATATACGTTTGCTTGTATGTGCAATTCAAACTGAAATTGTATTGAAGGAATGTAGGAGAGAAAATTTGAATTTTATGTTTTTAAATGAAAATATGTAGGCACCTATATAATGTTGTATTGTTTATATGTACATATTAGGTGCGGTACATGTAAATGTACTCCTCTATACAATATTACGTTAACATTTTCTATTATATGTATTTGATTCTTTACACACAATATGTACTACATTATAAAACAATTATGTATATATAATTGCATATAAATAACATATAGTATCTGCCTGTAGATAAATATATATAGATATATATACAAAATATATAAAATATCCAGACGCGAAATATATATACATATATATGTATATGTAATATTCCATGTGTATGTTATGTATGTACAAAATAAACATATACCGATACCTAGACTACATATCTTACATACATTATAATTTTCCTGTTGGCATTTTATTTCATATGTAGATTATTATTATACAAATATAAAATGAAAATTAACCGACCCGACCGACCGTATCGTGTTATATCTCATAATAAATTTGTACGTTATACACACACACATTTATGTACATATCTACATCTTTAAAATATAATATATGTACTGATAAAAATTATAATGAATTCATGATTGTCGATGTGTGTATCGTATACTTAAGTGACAGAGTAACAATAATAAAATAAAAACGGCAGACAACAAAACTAGAAAGTCTAGAAAGGCACATATACATATAAAAAAAAAATGTGTACAGACATATATACATAATTTAGTAAAAATCGCGGCAAAAAATATCAAAATCTATCCGAATCCGAGTATAAATAACATTTATTTCTTATAATAATAATAATAACAGTAGTAGCACTAGCAACAACAGTGATTGGTACATTGCACATACTGGAAGACAATAATACATAATATGTATATACATTTTATGTACAATAATATGTGTTCATTAATTCATAAGAAAAAACAAAAAAATTTTATTTGTTTTAAATACATATGTACACTAATATATAAAAATGAGATTTTGTATATTTACATTATCAATAAGATTGTTTTGACAATTAATATATAACATAGCAACCGCGAAAAGTACATACATACCTATTACATAATGTATAAATGATCAATATAAATGCAAATGCATAAATAGCTATATGCACACTAAAAACACTATAAGTGTACGGCTGTCGTTGTTCTGTGTACGATTACGACTGCATTAAAATTCATGTAGGTAATATGTTATGTACAACACCTTTTATACATAATGTGAAATCCTTTCCCTTTTCATTCATATAAATATTTGTACTGTACATTATTATTTAATCGTCGTATATTACTAATACAAAATTTTCCATAAATTCTCAATTCATAAATCTCCAAATTTTCATTTTAAATCTGAAAACATGCGTTTCCATATCCATCCATATTACATACATTATATCGTATCATAAACACACATCACATCTTAAATGTGAGAATAAATATACCTACTCTTTTTAAATTGATGAAATCATGATCACGAGTCAACTGTGTAAATAGATGATAGACGATAGACATTTAATAAATTTTTTTATAGAAGATATACTAGAGAAAAACTTAGTTCAGATGAGTAATGTAATAGAAATATATCTAATATCAGAACAAGATTACATAATTTTATTTAACAAATTAGTATACCTAGATGTGTGTACCTATGCATTTAATAAGAAAATTTAATAGACAAATATGTATGTACCTAGATAATGATGATCATAAATCGTAAAAAAAAATTGTGAATTTTAAAGATTGATTTCTTACCAAGTGAGATAATGATAACCTCAAACATAGTACATAATTTATATTAATGTGTAAAGATCATAAACCTATTTAATTATTCACATGTTATGAAAGTTCCACCGTAATCATCTGATTTGAATGTTATTGATCCATGTTTGCGATCATTTAGAAAATTATTGATTAAAAACAGTCGAAATTTTGGGAAAATGGAAAAAATTAGAACCCGTAAATATTACAAAATAATCATTGAATCTATGACACGTAATGTCTATTGAATGAAGTTCTTCCCTTGAATTGAAAAAAAATGTAAATTTTATTTGAAAATATTCTTCCTTTTAGTGTCCTATAGTTTCATTTTGATCTGCTGTACCATTAAGTATACCTATACATTATGTTAAAAACATTTTTATAGCTACAAAAAAAAAAATGTAACTAGCTAATTGATTGACGTAAAATTTTACTGAAAAAGAATATAATACAATAATAATTTTTGTTATTTTCTATTGATAAATATGTATGTAAACATTTAATTTTACATTTTCTACCTATGTATATATGTACATAATGTATGTATGTAGTATAATTTTGTTTATATTTTATATTACGAAATGTTTAAATTTAAATACCTATGTATAAAATAATAAAATGTTTATAGTGTAGTACCTATTTATGTATAGTTTAGTTTATGCATAGGTATGTTAATATTGTAAAAAGAAAATTTTTATTTACACATTTAAAAATGAAAAATAAAAAAATAAAATTCAAAATATTGATTATCATTGTACGATATAAATGTTTGTATTAGACTCACATTACATAGTAGTTATATATATGTATAAAAGTATTTGTTTTGTATTATTATTATAAGTAGACGCAAAGTAAAATATTGAAATTTTTCACAATATGTAATTGTATAGGTATAAGCATGTATAGATAAACAACGCAATGATTTGCATATGTAATTTACACACTACATACAACTATAATAGATAGCTTGTATTTGTAGTATGAAAAAAATAAATAAATAAATATGTAAATGAATGAAAAATAAAATACAAATTATGAGGGTGGTGTATGAGTTGGAAAGCCAGATGACAATATTTACACAATAAAAATGTGAAATGACAATTATTATGAATATTAATATAAATGTATAGTATATGTAGGTATGTATTAGTATATTAATAATAATACCTATGATAAAAAATATTGTAAAAACATATCACTTCTTCTACAATAACAAGTTTATAATGATAATAATAATATTATAAACAAACAACATTGAAATAAAAATTAAAATAAAAATAATTAGGTATACAGAGGTGTAGTCACGTATGTATGGGTGTAGTGTTATATATGTGTATTGATACACCTACATATAAAAAACAGCAAAAAACACTTAAACTTAACTCAGACGTCATATCTAAATGTTATGATGTGTGTATCATGTATAGTGTATAGTAGTGGTATATAATAAGATGCTAAATAAATATTTGTAATTTTGTATTTATAATAAAGTTCGTCTATTATAGGTACAATAATGCATAAAAAATATAGTCTAGATGTAGGTACCTCTACTTTATATTCTTTATAAAAAGAAAACAAAAGAGGTATGTTGTCGCAAACTCAGACTCAAATCTGATGATGAATAAAATGAATGACAATGATGATTATGATGATGTAAATGCATCTTGAATCAAATGAAGTTCACTGTAAAAAAATGAAAATGAAAAAATAAATGCAAAAAAAAAAAAAAACACTAGATACCTACAAATACTTAGTACATTTTTTAATAAGTTGAAGGAAATAAAAAATTAAAAGAGAATTTATCATTTAAAGAAAAAAATATAGGAAATAATATATTTATAATAAATGAAAAACCAGACATTTGTGTACTTTATACATACTCGTACTCATACATCTATTTATCATAATTACGCAGAGAGAAAAAGAGTGTGTGTGTGTATAAAATACCAAACCTAGACCCAGCACCCAGGCCAGACAGAGCATCTTCTATGAGTTCTGACATCTCATGTCTGCCTGCATAATTATCGTATGTAATACCAGTTGTACTTTAAAAATTGCAAGAAAATACTAACTCGTACATTTAGCTAGATATTACAATAAATAAATTTTGATTACAACACCGTAAACTCTGAATTTTGAACATTATCAATTTATTTTTCCATCAAAAAAAATTTTTTTTCATTAAATACCTATCGATTAGATTAAAAAATAAGATTAGAAATAAGAGATATGTATGTCTACCTAATCTTTGCTTATTGAAAAATTTAGTTCATTGGTGATTTCATATAACTTTTTGAACAAGACAAAAAAAAAAAAAATGAAATATTTACATAGATATAAACCTACCTACTTGTAGATAATTTTGTAAATTATAGATTACACATGACATGTAATCAATCTCTTTAAAACTAATTACAATCACCAGAACTATGTGTATTGGAAATTTGACACAATATTCTGAATTAAAACTAAAATAAGAAAAAGAAACATTCAAATATGTATAGGTATATGTATACCTAACATACTGAGAAAAAATGACATTAAACATAAATGTTTGTTTTGTTTACAAATTGTAAAATTTTTTCATTCTCTTTTCCGGATTATTTATGTATGTTTTTTGATGGTAATAAATTACACATATTCATATTATATTTTATCTTTTTTATAGCAATAATAATAATAAATAATATACATAGATACACATTTACGTATATAACAATTTTATTTACAATAATAAAATTATGTGTATAAGATATAAAAGTGGTTTACATATACATACGATATGTACCATATATGTAGCTATAACTATAAATTGCATACAAATCAAGTGTATTTGTTTGTCAAAAAAAAAAAAAAAGAAAAAAGAAATAAAGTACACGTGGTGGTAAAATTACTTGTGTGTAATGTAGTGTAGTGTAGTTTAGTGTGTATGAATAAGAATAAATTGCCCTGCGATTATTGACTCTAAGATTGCTCTGATTTTTTTTAATGTAGGTACATTACATAATTATAAAATGATGTGTCTGTGTGTGTAAAATGTGTACAGGTACATTGTACCATATCAGGTGCATCTTATACAGTATATGTGTATTTATAAATATTTTGCAATTATGTACCTACATATTTTATTAAAATGTATTTTGTAGGTTATATTATTGATAAATTAATATGAAATATTATGTACTATTCTATGAACACACAAATTGTACAATTATTATTTGTATTTTTTTCTTATGTAATAATATCTAATAATCAAACATAAAATTGTAAGTAGGTAATAATCAAAACCTCTTTCCTAACTAAATGTACTTTCGCATATACTTACTTACTATTATTATAATTTTATAAATGTAGTAAACTATGTATGTATATAAGTATGGAATAATATGTGTAATCTACAGCTGATATTTATAAGATATATATTACACATTCAAATACATAAATAATATCCTAATAGTACATATATCTATATAGATAGGTGTACATGTATATTATTTTTAATTTGTTTGGAAAATTATAGTATAGGTACCTACTATGTAAGGTAATCGTGAAAATAATAACAAAATAATAATAATAATAATCATTTAAATTACCTACATATACATACATACTATGTATATATACGTATGCTACTGTGTAAAATATGTTCATGTGTATTTTATAAAGAATATTATTTATATAGAAAAATACCTATATTTGCGTGAAATAAGAAAATATTATATACCTATTTGTACATAAATAATATACAATGTAAATTTTATCTATACATTTATATGCATATTTATATTTAATAAAAATAATACATATATATATTACATACACATACGTATACATTATAATGCTAAAAGAGGAAAAATGAAAAACGAAAACAGCAAAAAACAAATTGAAAAAAATATTGTTATTGGAAAAAAAAAAACAGACAAACAATCCATCCATAATAGTAGATCTGTTGCTGCATGTGCATTAAAATTGGAATTGTGCGTACACACTACTACACACATATTTATGTATGCATGTTTATGTTTTCCATCCATATATAAAGTTGTTTTGTCGTCTCTCTATTATTTATATAAAATAAGAGATTTTATTATAAAGTGTTATGTGTTATTTGAATGTGCACTAATATATGCCGAAAATGAAAAATTCAATCAGATTTATAATATATGTATATATATAACTATACATAAGAATATTTCCAAACTATATACATATTATGTAAATATTTACATATACATATAACTTATGTATACACACACATATACTCGTATAATGAAAGTATATGTATATACATATAATAAATATGCATACATTTGTACATGTTCATATACATATGTATGCCTACATAAATAATTTTTGGTTGTATAATCGCAATTTTCTCATCAACACGCACCACAGCATACAAGTGTATATAATATATCACGAAATCACAACAATACATCGAAATGTGACATATTATAAAAATAAATAAAAGGAAAAAAAAGAACATACCTATACCTACATAAAATATAAATTAGTATGTGTATCGCTTCGCTACATTCATATATGTAAATGTATGTATATGAATCCTTAAAGGAAATACAACATAATTACGAAATGCACGTGGTTTAATCAATCAAATGATTTTATTCTCAAATTATTATACAATCTCAACTCAATCATTCATGAATGTATTATCTATATATCATTGTATAATGATAATGTAACAACGTTTACGTGTACGTTCACAAACAATATGTATATCCATACGTAACCTTAACAACAATAACAAAAAAATTCTTTTATCTATTTTCGATTTATTAATTAAAAATTTAAAAATTAAAAAAAAAGAAATTTTATAATTAATTGATGCTAATGATTAAAAATGATGACATATTTTATTATTAAAGGATATTTTTTCAAAAGTGATAGATTTACATTACATGTATACATGGGCATATGGGTTTAGAAAATATGATAGAATCACTCATCCACACAATAGTAAATACGATATTAGACAGGATAAAAAATCAATTAAAATTGTGAATTAAATAAATGCGATGAAAATTGTAATTTTTTTTTTTTTTCTAAATTGAACACAACAAATTTTACAATTTCGCTTGCAGTGGATTTTTCTTATATTGCACATAGGTAATACGAGTATTTCTAACACTACAGTACAAATTTTTGAAAATTAATATTTTCTAATCACTAGTAGTTGGTACTAGTAATATTACATAATGTACCTACTTAACGAGTATTTAGTTGATCAGCAAAAAAAAATTGTAGGTAATGTAGGTACCTACCTACCTCATAAAAAGATTTAGTTAAACTTTAATGTAAGTACATTCCACATAAAAAGTACTTACATAGGTACATCCATATATATATTTGACAGAAAAAAAAACTAATAAATTAAAAAAGATGACGAAAAATATGTATAAAAGTACCTATACGTAACATACATAACATAGGTACGTAATATTATTTGTTGGCAAGCAAATACTGATATACTTATCATCACAACAAAAATGTAAATATGTGTGCTATAAAAATATATACTAGTACCTACCTACATATATAAAAATGCATTTAAAATTCTAATAATAGCATTTCGAAATATGCAATGAATATTTTATTATAACTGTTAGACGATAAAGAAAATAAAATGAAAAATTTTCAATTAAAAATTTAAAATTTAAAATACGTAATGTACATAAGTGTATGTATTGCACTTGCAAAAAAAAAGAAACAGTTGGCGTGACACAATAAAAAAAAGTATGCATTAAAAATTTGTGTTGTTAATTATAGCAACAGAAAGAAAGAAAATAAAATAGAATTTTTATTTTAATTATAGGAAAAAAACAAACAATAAAAAATACCTATTTAAACAATAATAAAAGAAAGAAGGTTCTAAAAAAAAAGGCTCGCATTAAAAATTAATCATTTTAATATTTTTCTCTATAAAATGCAATAAAAAATTTCAATTAATTAACATTATGCACTGTACGTAGTGCATAGAAAAGTATCTAAGTAATTAAAATATAAATATTCGGTTGCATCAATTTTATTTAAATTAAAAAAAACTTATAGCGACAAACAGATCCATTATATGAAATCAGATATTGAAGCAAGTGTCCAGTCTCATCAAGGGATGTAGAAACAATCATGTGATTATAATGTCACACGAAAATCTATTTCAATATGATATTATGTGTGCTTGCTTAGACAGGATCTAAATGAAATTTTTGTGACAAATAAATCAATTTCAACCCAAAAAATAATAAATTAGAACAGAAAAATAAAATTACTTACATAGGTACTTACGATAATTGGAAGGAAAAACAAATCATTCAATATTAATTTAGATACGATAACTTAAAATCATAAAAATAATAAATCAATAAAACCAGATCATTTAATATAATATAGATAGATAGAGTACTGGTATTGTTAAGTACATAGATAGATTGGTAGTTACACATATGAGTAGATAAATAAAAATACATTAAATCTATTCAATATAACAAAAAATAAAAAAAATGTGATAAGATATAAATTATTTACGAAACAAATTAATCATCGAAATGAAAAAAACAAAAGTAAATTAGGTACCTATTTGGGAAATAATTTGTGATTTTTTAAATTATTAAAAAAAAAAAAAAATTATGTAGGTACCTATACGTTATTTCTTTAATAGAAAATGATTTCATGGCCTAAATAAATATAGGTACATACATACATACCTACATAATAATAATGAAAAATTAAAAAAAATATTTAAAGAAATTTCTTAATCATCCATAAACGATATCAGCAAAAATAAAAAAAAACAATGTGATAATATCAAAAGGGAGGAATTTGAGATATTCCAATGAGAATATGCTATGTTGTATGCTATGAATGTACGTGCACAAAATAAAATAACCATGACTACAGACGACTACCACCAACAACAAGTAACATCAAATATAACCTCCCACTGTAAATAGAAAAAAAAAGTATATTTTTTGATAAGAATTCCAGGCATCGTTGTAGTATCAGTAGAATCAAGCAGAATCAAAACCAAAACACATGCATACATACATAAATAAATTTATATAGATAATTATAGAATATATATATGTATTTAATATTGGATTTTATATGTATGCATATGAATTTAGTAAAAAAAAAAGAAGCAGAAGAAAAATAATAATAATATGCAATACAAGTAGACTAGATATTTTGCATGCATGTATTTTGGTGAGAATATTATGTACAATTGCGATTGTAAAAGAAAAATTGACAAGTAATGTATGTGAGTGAATGATGTGAATCAGATGGACTAAAAACAATTGACACAACACAACTATATGCACCACTGATACTATGAATAATTCTACCTACTACTAATACCACAAAATACAATAATACTCATATATTCATATAATACAAAATTTACATGCAGTGACAGTGACAGTAGTGCAACTAGTGCATTTTATCATGGAGTTAGTTGTTTGTTATTACATACATATATTCCTTGAGAGCTTTTTAATCTCCACTCCATGCATGCATTTACCAATATTATTTATAAATAATTTTTAATATTATATGTATGCATTTGATTGCAAAAGAAAAAAAATAATTAAATTGAAATTAGCTACATTTACCTTGCATTTATTATTACATAGGTGTACATGTTTGGAGTATGTAATAATGTGTAATAAATATATTATGGACAATTTTAATTCTGAGACGAGTAAATTATACAAAATCAAAACATTCATGCATTTGCATTATTTATATTATGTTTGTTATGTACTGTACATACATATTTAGAAATGTAGTTATAGTTACAGGTTGCAGGCAGTGTGTAGATGTTTGAAATTATACTCAATATTCAATACTCATATTACATAATGTATATACCTATATGTCATGTAAAAATGTACAATATTAAATTAATGTTTGTAGTATTTGACAATCGCCTATTATCAAATATGTATATGCATACATTTATTTATTATATGAAGTATATCAACTTATATACATACATATACATATAATAATAAAAAATAATGGAAAAAATATATTAGAGGATATTATGTACAGATGCATATACATACTGTATACATATATAGTATGGGGTAGTATGGTAGTATACATGAATGTACATACATATATTTAATATAGGTATAGATATAGGTATAATGTGTATTTTAACACCACGAATATATGTACAATTTTTATTAAATTAGGATATTGTATACTGTATAGTTTGTGTGTATTATTTTTGTGTGTTTGTTGTTCGTTTGCTCCTTTTTTTTTACATTAATTTCATATACAGAGAATATTTATTATATGCGGAGGTATGTGTATTGTGGTAGTGTAAAAGAAGAGCGATCATATTATATATATTTTTTTTTAACATTCATGTACGTATTATCAACACATAAGAAAAAAATATATACGTATGCACATAAATTATATACATATATTTTACTATTTATACACTTCCTTTTTTTTTCGGATATTTATGTATTTAAGTACATGCATACATTATTATGTGTGCTGTACAATATGTTATCCTATAAAATACACGAAATTTCCAAGCAAATTATATAAACAAGCATACATTATGTTGGTATAGGTGTGTAAAGTTTTTATCACACAATTGTAAATTATACATGAAAACGACACATAAAGAAATCTATACAAATGTGTATAGTGTGTTTACTTTTGTTTATTCTTAATACATATTAATGTACAAATAAGTACAGCTGATACTACAGATACAGATACATATCATCTAAAAATCTAAAAATATGAAATGCACGTGATTAAATAGTATTTACGAATTGTATAAAAAATAGTTGCATACTTTTGCATCATACAATTCAGTTGCACTTTTCTTTTTTTAATGCAATGTACTCTTACCCATAAATACAAATATGTAATGTGTATTAGTAAAATATAGAATAATAATTATTATACCTAATAAAAATATAACGTAAAAATTGAATGATAATATTATGATAATGATAAAAATAATATAAATTTTTATAAAATATGTGGTACATATTTGCATATCGATACAATACATATATGTAATGTAATGTAATAAAGTATTAACACATATGTATTAATATGTAGTACAATGTAAATATGTGGGGCAAATAAAGCAACAAAAATGATCTATATATATAGGTACACTGTACACATAGTAAAACGATATCGCAAAGAATATAAAAAAATAATAAAATTAGGAGGTCTACTATATATAAAATTAAAACCTATCTACATATTATATTTTGTGTTCTATATTTCTACATTTTTGTTTTTTTTTTATAAATGTAAGATATTATATTTTTAGAACTAATAGTACATTCAGTAGGTAATACATATTCATTATAACTAAGGTGTTCGACAAGACTTTATGGTCTAGACGCAAAAACAAATTAAATTTACCTACATAACATCTACAAGTATTTCATCGATCCTTACGTTTTTTTTTTAATGTCACCAGCATAGTATGATTTGTCAGAACCTTCAAAATAACACTTTTATTTCAACAATTATACTACCTCCTACACCTTGTCATTTGGACATAAATTGATTATCACAAAGTCAATTTTTTTTAAAATTTGTAAAATAGAAAAATATCACAAGAAGAAAATTCTGTAAAATATGGGAAATGTGGCAGTAATTCATGTCATAACATTTTATTAATTTGAATGTTGTGAATTGTAAAAATTGACTAATCTTAGAAAAATTCAACTCTTTGCCAATCCAACAGATGATATTTTTGTCAAATATGACAAGCGATTGAATTTTCTTTTAACAATATTTTTGGTTGTGATCAAAAGACTTGACCAACAACCTAGTACCTACACTACAATATGTAATGTTATCAAACCATACCTATATATTTAAAAAATAATTTTTGACTGTGTAAAAATAGCAACAGCACACCAGATTAGCATAAAAATAAACAGTCAATCAATATACACACCACAAATACCTAAAAAATTCTGAGTACACTGTACGACATATGATAGGCCTCATCTATTAATTATAAATTGTGTTTTATATTAAAATTTATAGGTGAGGTTAATCGCAATGTAATACACATAAATGTATGTACATATTTTTAATGTTAAGTTCAAAATTTTCTAATGTACAAATGCAAATATTTATACACCTAATACCTACATTGAATGTAGGTACATATTAGATATTATTATTTTAGAAATTTGTATAAAAATATAATTGTATCGTTGTATGTAATATCACATACATATACATTTATGTATGTAAAATATAAGGAGGAGTAGTATAGCAGGAAATAAAATGCACATATGCGGATATGCAAAAAAATAATAATAATCAAATATGTATGCAAATGCAGTATATAGAAAACATGATTGCATTTATAATACAACATATTACATTACATTTTGTATGTACGTACGTACATATGCAGGCATTGTTTTGAATTGTAAAATTTGGTGAATGATGTAAGAAGAAAGTTATATGGTTGTATATTATTATATTATATGTATTATGATTGTATTAATAGCTGACTGGAACATTTAAAAAATAAAACAGATGTTAAAGTTAAATGTGTTGGATTTATGGAAGAGATGATAATTATAATGATGTAGGAATAGGAAATATGTATACAAATTTTTGTTTTGTTTTCGTTGATTTCTTGTGCGATAGCCGAATTAATACATATGCATAGTCGTAAGTTATAAAATCATGCATATATTGTGTATGGTGTATCTATATATTTATATCTAATTTCATTAGAATATGTACATACATGTAGGTTGAATTGGAAGATGATGATGTTATGTATGTAGATGATGATAATAAAATTGTAAATGAGTAACTACATACATAAAAATATACCCTACAGTCTACACTGTTGCAAAGGTATTAATAACTATTTTGCCTCACACGGCACACTATATATACACTACTGTATAGGTACTATACATACTTACTTTTATGTACATTTATACACATATTATATACTATACGGATGCATTCATATACATACATGAATAATATATAAAAATGAATGAAAATACATATGACACGTATGTATGAACGCATTTATTTTATACTGTTTAATGTTTGTTTATAGTTTAGAGAGAATTACATTTCATATTGGATCTAATATACATGTATATTATGTAGATATATATATATAACTTTATGTTATGCATTAACTTATATTTGTATATACCTACCTACATATATATCATCTCTTTATACATACAATTTTAATAACTCTACTAATAAAATTTCCTGTTTTTATATGTAAGTAGGTACCTACCAAAATAATAATAATAATAATAATAATGTTGTATAAATACAAAATACATGATAGTCTCATAGTGTTTTTGATTTGTATATATATGAATGTGTACATACACACATATGTGTATTTTTTTTTTTTTTTAAACTAAACTCTATCTAAAAACCTTGCTATCTCCATTATCAAATTTGTGTTCATTGCTAGTCTACTGGCTGGCTGCTGGGTGTTGTGTGTTGTTAAAAATAATTTCGATCGAATAGTAATATCAAATTTATATAAAACAAAACACCAAAAATATACATCTTGAGCATTACATCAGTATACATAATTTAAATTTTATTTTTCGTCGACGAGAAATAATATTCATCTAAATCTAAAACATTAAAAAGTGATAAAAAAAATTCAAGGATTTTTCATTTTTCGAAATTCAAAAATTAAAAAAATTCAAATAAACAAGTAGTACCTACAATAAAATAAATTTTATAATACGTGTATATTTTTTACATTATATTAAAAATAATCGAACGAACATGATAAAAGAAAAAAATGTGTGATATGATGTTAACATTTTTTTAAAAAACTCAAATTTAAATTCAACTTTGCTGACTTGCTTTTGCCTGCTGTATAATTAAATGAACAAACTAACTAACTACACAAAACCAAAACTTATGTACATACCTACATATCTATAATGATATGTATAATAATATAATATAATACATTTTCCACCAATCTATATTGTATAGTATATCTATATATATGATGTATAAATATTTATTATACTACATGCTATATGTACATTTTGTACAGTCTTTATCTCTACGTGTATATTTTTGTATATTTTATAATAAGAATTGTGTATTCACGAAAACAAAATGGCCGACATTATACTTGTTTACTTGAATTGTTTTTTTCATGCATACATACATGATACACATGCATATGTACATTATTTGCTTGCTATCTACATATTATATATGTACATATTTAAATGCCACATATAAAGCTGATAAAGACCATAGAACTTTGTTGCTGTTGCTGGCTGAAAAACTGGTTAGAAGGCTTTTTTTTTAAATGTCTTCTTTTTTTTCTCTTTTCATTCTTTCGTTTTTTTGTCTCTTTTTTTATGATATTCCTGCTGCCTCTGCTGTAATGTTAGTGCTTTCCTATCCTATTCTACATGGCTACATACTATCATACACTACATTAATAGATAGTACATCTACATGTATTTCCTTTCGTTTTGTGTTACGTGTTACTTTACTTTTGTTGGTTTGTTTGTTGCTCAGCTACAAAATCCAAGCTAACAAAACAACTAACAACATGGCTATAAATTGTATTTTGTGTATAGAGAAAGAAAACGATGATGATGATGACGCGTATTTTTCAATTTTATTAGGGTCGTTTTGTTTCGTTTGAATGTATGTATTTATGAATATTTTCTTTCTAGCCCCTTCGCCTTTAGCCCGTGAATATGTGTGTGTACATACTGCATGAAATTATGAATTTGTATATACATATACGGATGGATGGATATAGAGGTGTATAGATAGATATATATGTAGATAGAAGATGTAATTTTAAATAAAAAAAACGAACACGATATATGCATACAAATATAATGTGCATTTTATAAATATATATATTTATACTTTATACGGGTATATGTATAATATGAAGTGAATGCCTGTGTTTAGATGTATGTATGTACATATATTATATATTTAAGATATGCATTAAATTATAAAAAATAGCAGATGTATATTTATTTATATGATTGCATATATGTACGTATGTGATATATAATATACCATACATATATGTAATATATTCTGTGCGATTACATTTTCTGCTTATAAATGTATAAAAAGAAAATGTACAGAACAGCGACAGCGCAGCAAACAAAAATAAAATACGAACACGAACACGACATGCCGATCCGATATATGCAATACAAAATTATATACATCCATTCAAACACGAATAACATTTTTTATATGCATGCACATATACATATTTTATTATTCGAAATTCGAAAAGCACGATTGCAAGATTTGTGTTTAAAAATATAATTATAGAATTACCTTCATGCATACATATAGATAGATCATATAGATATGGGTGTCGTATAAATGAATATAAAATGAAAAATATTTAAAATATTGAAAAAGTAAATGAAAAAAAAGTCACGGGGGCTTGGGCAGGCAAAATGAGCAAAAATTACATGGAATTTTTTTTATAGAATTTTTTATATAATGTATAATGTGCATATATATATACCCACACATTCATATGCATGCATATTTTAAAATATCCCAATACAATTAAATATAAATTGTATAAGAAAAATTATGGAAAAGTTTGTGGTATGATAGGTACCACATAATGTATTTTATTTATAATACCCAGCAACAACAACGAACAACGGCCAAAGAACGTGTATGTGTATCGTTTTGGTTTTTATAATGAACATAAAAGCAAAAAAGGAAAATAAAATAAATTGTTATTATTTTGCATTTTGCATACGTAAATCGTAAAAAACTAGTTATTACAGGTATTATAGAAAGGATAATTTTGTGTTTAAAAAAAAATAATGTAAAATTCTCAGTAAAATTATTATTTAGTTTATGAAAATGAAAATATACAATATAACAATATATACATGCAACAAAGTATACGTACCTACATAATTTTGGATAAAAATGTCAAAATAGTAAATTTATTAATAATATGTACATACCTATATTAATTAAAATTAACTTTTATATTATTGCTTGATGCTTCATATAAATTTAATATATACCTGCTAATTTACACATAAAAAATTGATAAAATAAGAATTAAATAAATAATTCAAAATACATACACAGGTAACTCTACTTAATTCAACTTTAGTTTAAAGAATTTAGAAATGTGGCAACAATGGTATAGGTATTTAAATTAAAAATACCATGCAATAAAAATTAAAAAAAAGGCAATTTATATGAAATTGTTTTTAAAAGTTACGTAAATAAAAATGAATGTATTTAGGTAGATGCATAAATGCTATGGGTATTAGTGTACATAAAAATAGTACGTATGTATGTTTACATATTGGATTGGCCTAAATATCATTTCAATTAAAGTCAATGCTAAACTTGAACAGTTAAATTGATTTCGTAATTCGTAACAAACGTAAGAGGAACGACAGTTGAGTAAAGTAACAATATGATGATGCAAATGCAAATGCAAAATACCTACAACAGAACAAGATGTATTTTATTTATGTACCTACAAATACACGTATGCATATTTCTGTTGTAGCAATAATATTGAAGGAAAAAGAAAAAGAATTGCATTCGATAATAATGATGGTTTTATATATTTTTTAACAACGACAAGCAATGAAAACAACGTGAAATCAACTAAAATGTATATATGGATATGGATATGGATAGATCTGTCTGTATGTTACATATACTTATATAATTGATGAATTCGATTTGTATTATTATAAATATTTATCACTTTGTGGTTTGTGGCCGTTGTCAGGTCACCACAGATATTCATACATATACTCATATATGTATATATTCGTGATAAAAAAAGATGAAAAATCTATTTAGGTACATATATAGCATATAGTATGTATAATGCAAACACATATTCATACACACATCATATGTGCATATAAAATACATTCGCCTTTAATTGAAAAACAAAGAACTATCTTATTTGAAAGTCACAGAGTCACGAATTTTTATAAAAATGACATTCCATATGCCAACGATTGAATAACAAACACAACGATAACCATTAAATATGGCAAACATGGTTAATATTACATTACCCACCAACCAATTTTACTTTACTTACCATATATTTATTACAATATAATATAATAAAATGTGTAATCTTATATCTGGTACCATAGCATGTCTAAAACGAATAAAATTAATTTTTATCAATACAATTACATTCGAAGAAAAATTTCATCCTGTGTGTTGTATTTTGTATACTATAATAATTTTCGTCTCAAACAACGGCGGCCATTATTGCAATTATTTTTATTTTTGATCTTTAAAAAAAGGTATACAACATACAATACACACATATGGATATTATATAAAATAAAAATACATATTATATGTATACATATTCAAGCAATTTGAGAATTATATACATGAATATACATATATGATTCATTCGTATATTGAAATATA
The DNA here is from genome assembly GCA_951394055.1 of Villa cingulata. Lineage (NCBI taxonomy): Eukaryota > Metazoa > Arthropoda > Insecta > Diptera > Bombyliidae > Villa > Villa cingulata. The sequence continues at coordinate 45,315,037 of OX596019.1, forward strand.
TATACATACATACGTACATATTGATTGTTTTTATGCACGTATAATATAATACAATCATAAGAAACGAAAAGATTGCGTTAATGAAATGTATTCCGATTTTTATATAGATTTAATGTTTATATAGTGTTCAGCAGTTCATGTAATGTAACATCTAACATCACATGAAAGAAAAAAATAGAAGTGAAAAGAGCAAGGGGAAAATAATTGAAAACTAAAAAAAAAAAATTAAACAGAATAGAAATAGAAGACCTGAAAAAAAAAACGATGTCGAACGTTAAAAACCGACACCATGGCGACGGTACAACGTACAACAGTGGTTGGTAAAATTACTTAGCTGGATGTATATGATGTATACACAGAAATAGAATATGTATAGGAATAGAAGTGTGTGTAGAATATATGATTTTTTAAACTATTTGTGTGCGAGGAGAAGAGAAAATTATACTATTTGTGCACATAGTTGCCACATTTCTTATCAATATTTTTTAAATTATAAGATATGCATACATACAAACACGTTTATGTATTAAAATGTTAAATGCGTCATTTCAAAATTCCCCATTTCTCAGAATACAAAAACAAAATAGCTTAAATCAATTATCTGTGCGGTGCAAATCTAGCTAAAAAAAAAATGTGTATTTAAGTATAGATATACGTTGGAAAAAATACATCGTTATAAATATGGTCGACATGTTTGTGGATTATTGCATACATAAAAATTTAGTCTGGTTTTTATAATCGTAGTTATTCAAAAACCTTTTTCACTTTTTTCACAAGAAAAATATTGAGATATTTTTTTTTTTCATTTTTTAAAATGATGTGAATAATAGGTTTTCTCTTTTATACCAGTGTCGAACCGATAAATGATCTTGGTAGCTACTCTTCATTAACCACGTATTTAATTTTAGTTTGTATTTTGTATATCGGTTTTCGATTGAATTGAATCTTGAAATCTTGAATGTATATGAAATGACTATGAATAAAGTAGCCAGTAAAGTGTAGTACTAGACTTGCATATAATAATATGTGGAACTAAAATAAATGTTTTTGTAGAAGATAGAAGCCACAAACACCAGTAACCATCAAACTTGAGTGGAATGTGAATACAACGAACAAAATGTAAAATGGCAGCGGAAGTAGCATGGAATGTGTATAGGATAAGCATAGGAGCGAATTGAATGAAATGAAACTATGATGTGCTGTGCAATTGAAATGATATTGCTTGGTTTGGATTGTTATATTGCTTGTGTTCTTTAACTTTCCAGTAAAGAATAAGAAACATACGGAAATTAGTGTTGTTGTTGATAATGTAAAAAGTTGGATTATTTATTAATTAATATTTTGTCGAATGTATATAAGTATGCATGTATATTTTCATATAGTTAATCAATAAATAAACAAATTTAAAATATACATTTAAATTAATTGTGTACTTGTTACATATGTGTGTAAAGTGAAGAGAGCACATATCTACATGTGTATTATTTAAGAATATGTAATTATGGTGGGTGACCTTTTCGAAGTTTGAAGTTTTGTTATATTATTGTTACATGAAGTCATCATGGAGAAAATAATCGAACAGTTTATATATAGGAAGATTTAGGTACGTATGCCTAGTAAGTAGTAGTTATTATTATTATATCTTAAATCTTACATATGCTTAGAAGAGAGATTTTGTTTTCTTTTTGTGTTTTTTTGTATGTATTTCCGGAAATATTTTTATCAATAATAAAATGTACAGTATGAGTGAGTATGGGGAAAATGTATGTACTGTTCAGTGTGTTTTTGCATATCCATACATACATACATATAAAATACATGATACGGACAATATTTAAATATATAGTATGTTTGATATATATGTACATATCTATGTATTACATGTCATTTATCTATAAATACACGTAATTATTACACAATGTAAATACAAAAATAAACACATTTTTAATCATGTGTGTAAGTATTAATCTACATTACTATACATGCATAGCTATATCCTGTATTTTAAAATTTTATATTTACCTATCAACTAAATTGTCTGATATTAAGGTGATACGTGATACATGCATAATGTATCCATATATACATATGGGAATAAAAATAATTTACACACCATGAGAATCTTTCATTCAATATTCACACTTCTCGCATAAAGAGTGTTCGAAAATACATGCCGATATAATTTACACACATATCCACGTATACCTAAAATTTTTTTTTATTTTGTATAAACGCGCGGTTTTGATTTTACAAAACGTAACGTTAAAATACGATTAAATTTTCCAAGTAATTCTGTGACTGGTAAATTTTTTAGTTATAAAAATGTAATTTTGTTTACGCATTCACAAATAATGATTAGACAGTTAAATATAAACTCAGATGAGGAGCATTTGCCGTAGCGTTAGTAGTTCTCTATATTAACATCAGTTCAATAATGGATAAAAATTTTTAGAAACATAACTGGACAGAAATCGAATACAAATATACCTACAATCGATAGATATTTTGTTTTTTGTTTTGATTTGAAAAATAATTGAAATAAATGTCAAACTGTTTGAATAAGTACATATCATATGAGTGAAGTGTGTTGTGTTAGAAATTAAGTATAAGTTGTAAATAGTGCGTTTGTGTAAGGGAAGTTGTAGGACGGAGAAAAAATTAATATAAACACAAACAAACATTTTTATTCATTACAAATTGAACTATTCTTCAAACTCAAAACTAGCAGATTTGTTATGCTAAAAGAAGGTCTATTAAATATTTTGTGTTTTCTTAAAGCAGTAGAAGTAATAAAAATAATAAATAGCAGAATTATCATCATCGGTGTATTATACATGTGAGTATATAAGCGCAGTGTTATTTTTGTATCACTAATACGGTAATATATACAAATATCTTTAACTCTAAATATCCATTTAACATTCAACATTAATGTATGAAATTTTTGGTAATTATTACATGTTCCTTTTTTCTTGTTTCATTACAATACACATGCGTATCCTTATAAAATGTACCTAGTTATTGCATTGTGAAACATTTATTTTTTCTTTTGAAATACATATATATTTTTACACAAGGTGCATTATTATTTAGTTATGTCATCCCGCAAGAAAAAAACTCACAAAATATGAACATATAGTAGTATGAGTAGTGTTTTATATAGGTACTCATTTAAATATATACACAATGTAAATGTATTATAAAAAATACAAAATAAGTATGTGATACATCATGATACAAAAGTATACATATTAGTATGAATTAGATGATAGTTAGTGTGAATAATACTTTGGTTTAGTGTAGGTAGTTTAGGTTTTTTGAATTCCCCATCGAATCAGAAATCATATCATATTATGTATTAGTTTCAGTTGCAATTGTTTAAAAATTATTATATTTTACAAATTATGCGCATAAGATTGTTTACATTTATGGTGTTATATAATAAAAATAAACATTATGCATGCATGTATTTGCATTAATATATTCTAATATATCTACTAGCTATATACTGCATATTATCGACACAATCACACACAATGCAGCTCTGACCTATTTTATATTTTTTTCTTTATTTGGTGTATTACACATATGCACATATTTTTATTTATTTTACATCAGTCAGTCTAATTTATTTCATTTTCTGTATATATGTATGTATGTATGTAACGAGTATGTATATTGATAATAAAATTACATCACATCTTTCTGAAGTGTAAAATATATAAGTAAAATAAATACTCTAATATCCATTATGTGTTTTTTCATTGTAGATAATCTCTTATTTTAATTAAATGAATTAAATAGAAAATTAGTGTAAACGTAAACATGATATTTATACATACAATGTATACCTATTTCGATTATAATTTGTATGAGTATGAGTAGGTATGTAATGTATGTATGTTTGTGCACAATATAAAAATCTATAAAGACTAATTAAAATTTATATCACTGTTGCATTATCATGTAAATTGTTATTGGACATTTTAAAGAATACCTATTTAATTAAATAGTTTATAACTTGATTTTCATACGAAGTTTCTGCGATGAAAATAGAAATTAGCATATCATGTGTAACCATAGATGACTTTATATTTTTTGCCCCACATTTATATAAATCACATAAAAAACATTCTTATTTATTTGCATTAGAATTATTATTATTGTAGAAATTTTATAAAAATATGTACATATGTACATAATGTATGTATCTGCTTAGTATTCAAACAGGATATGAAAATATAAGTAACTTTTTTTTTATTACCTACTAATAATAAATATTTTCATGATCACGATTAAACCAAGAAGAATAATTTATATGAAAAAAAATTACCGTTATACAGTAGTTATTCTTTGTTGTTTGTATTATCATTTTCTGTTTTACTTGTGCCTTTAACACGTGACTTAATAATTAATATATGTATTCTTTCTAAATAAATGAGATTCTGTGGAATTTTATAATAATACATGTGATAGATACATATAGGTGTAGTATGTGGTATATGTATATATTCATCCATTGATATTATATCGTGAAAACGTGCATCTGGATATGCATTGTACACATATTTTAATAATAATCTTCCTATACCTTTGTATGTTTAAGAAATTTTACGCAACCAATAACAATATAAAGTATATAGGAATGTACGTGCATTCGAATTTCGAACTATTCTACGACTCTACTCTACTCGTTTTTATGATAATAAAAATCAAATCATACATACATACACATATAATGCGTGTATATCAATCTCAACACAGTCTTAAATAGATGTATTTATGTACACTTAAAATCTGTACCTATATCGATATATAGATCTATATGTATATATTTAATCAAATTGCCTGACAAATAATAAATTGACACATATGTATGTATTTCGAGGCTTGTGATTATTTTACATATGCATATACCTACATGTCTCTATATTACACCATATTAGGTATAATAATACATATATCTTCTCCTTTTACTACATCTTTTATTTTAGCGTTGTATGCGTATGTGTTTTTGTGTTTTTTAGACATGGCAAATCTATTATTTTTTTTTTAACTTTTTATTTTTTTATTTTTTTTCTCTCCGATTTTGTATTTATTATAATACATGTGCATACAATCCATGCGTATATCTCTGAGGACTTATTATAAAATATAATAATATAATATTATGTAAGTAGATTGTAGATAAAAATGAATTCGCGCGTTTTGTTCAATTATATACATTCATAACACAATTTTACACATTTATTATTGTATATTATTTATATAGATAAATAACGTATGCATTGTATATTGTATTCATGAATAAACTGTAATAAGAAAATATAGTACATCCATACATACATTGTATATTTATAAATTTATACAGTTTTATATATTATTACATATGTACATATTTAATATTACTTTACTAGAATGAAACATGACTACTCTTCTTAATACTTATGAATTGATATGAAGAAAATGATGATGATGAGAATAAAAACTGAAGCAACAAAACAAAATTTAAAAAAAAAATAAAGGTTTTGAAATATACAAACACAACATACCTAGACATGTGTGGGCTATGTCTATATGCGGATATGTGGATACATATATACATATACATAATATGATATTCAATCACAATGTGTGTTTAAATTTGTATTATTGATAACTCCATACAATATTTTATATATTTCTTGTCCTTCTGTTTAGGTAAGAAACAATTTATACATGCATAAACCATAAAAGATCAGCACAACCAGCACAGCACGTGCTGCCTTTTTTATTCGATATCAAAACATGCATGCATACACATATGTTAATATTAAAATATTTTACATACCTACATAAATTTACGCACACATATTTATATACGTAATATAGTGATTTATGCGTAGGTAATATATTATTATTTTCCTTTCACTTTCATTTTATTCTTCTCTCTTAATATTGTATGCACATTTACATAGAATTTCTTGTACTTATTATAATGAAGAAAATCACAAGAGAAAATATACAAAATCCAATTAGGCGAATGAAGATTTTCAAAAGTTTATAGCTTATTGAAATTTGAAAACAATAATATGTAACAAAATGCATATATGTACATGCATACATACATAAATGTATTATTACATTTTTATTAATATTTACCTACTATATATATAGATAACATTGTATGCATAAATATATGTATAAAATTATACATTTTATACATCCATACATATACATAATGTATGTACTTCTATAAGTATTAAAAATTTATTATGTAGGTAGTAACATTATTTATGTACAAAATATTTTTAGAGAAAATGCACAAATACAACAATTTCTAACCATGTGCTTATTATTACATATATGTATGTACATACCTAAGTAATTTTTTTATTTTTATTTATTCTTTTATATATACATATGTATATATAATTTCACGCATTATACAGTTAGTTTATTTTTATTTTTCTCCAATATAATAATGTATTTATTTATTTATATGCATACAGATATCAATTAATATATGTACATATGAATATATTTTTATTTATATACATACAATATCTATACCTATATAAAGTTTATACGTATGTATATATAAATTATTATACATACACGTTAACTTATATGAGTACTAATATTTATATACTATGTAAATTGCTGTGTAGGAGGTATTTATACAAATTGAAAATTATAAATAGTCAAAAACATAGAAAAAAAAAGGTAAATAATAAAATTATCAAATCAAAACATTTCAAAGCTATATAGTTGAATATGAGTGTAAACAAATTTTTTGTATATACATAACATTATCAGTATCCATACATTACTTATGCTTGTGGTCGTTGTACTTCATATAGAATTACAATAATGTCAATGCTTTGGACACTAATTAGTAATTGTAATGTATTCTCATATAAACTTACAATATTCATAATATTAATAATGTACTGTGTATGCACAAATGTATGTTTTAAATGTAAACATTACAGGTATTATATTTTTACAGTATTTTTTAGTGTGTATTGTAGTAGAACAATAATAAATTATATTATTGAACAATTTTTATCATTTATATAATTTATAGGTATTATACTCATCCCATCATTACAATAACATAATTTACTTGGGTCATATTCACCAACAAAGATAAATTATCGATGATTTAAAATTACGATAAATTTATAATTCTAAATTTTTTTCATTAGTTTACATATTACATAGTACCTACAGTGTCTTAACATACTGTTTACGTCAACTACGATTTTTCAAATAAATAAAACAACTAAATTTAAATAAGATCAGCTGCAAAATTTTTTAATCATCATAATAAATGTGATTTAGGTATTAACTACACTATTTGTACCACTATCGGTAAAAATGATATAAATTTGTTATTATAAATAACACCGCCAAATAATTTTAAATAAACTTTGTAGCATGTGTTTACACCATAGGAGGTAATACAAATTTATTTATATACATATATTAATTGTACTTTGTACATAATATTAGATACATTTATAAAAATATTTTTATACATATGTATTTATGTATTTAAATAGAAATAATATACATATGAACACTCATATAAAATCAATAAATATATAGGTATAAAATCGCTATTATGATTATAATAATGTACGAGTAATATCGCACACAAAAATAATGTATGAATTTAATCATAACATCATACAACTGTGTTTATATGAACCAATGCGGATATTTATGTATATATATCCATATATGTATTTTATAATTATACAGAGGGGGTTTTGTTTTGTTTTGTTTACATATATGCATGTAATAACCTAATCATTTTTTTTTTTAAATATAAATGTAATGTAACACACTTGAATACTTATATAAATATGTAGATGTTATGTGTAATAATTGCTTAGATTTAATATACATATACATATAGGTTTTAGATTCAAGTATGTAGTGCTACTTAGAAGAAGAAAATATTATGTAATGTTTCTATGAACTTACAAAATAATAATAATAATAGTAAAAGTAAAATGTTTATTTAGGCTTTGATTCATTATTATTACATTTCTCTTTGGTATGTATGTTTTTGAGTATAATTTCCGGGCAATATTATCTAATACATTATGTACATATATATGTAGGTATGTATATTCAAATCAGTAATGTGTTAGTTTTAATAAAAATTATTTATAATTATTTGTATTAGTATTAGTAGTGATGATGGAATAATGCGGTTATAAAATATAGTAGGTACATTTATGTATTATTGAGATTGGACTAGGCATATATTTTCATTCTTGAATTTGTTTTCAAACAAAACAAACCAAATGGAAATTTTGTATATATATATATGTATATATACATAGATAAATATGCACATGTTTATTTATGTACATACTTTTTTTTTATAGATATACATATATACATGTATGCATATATATACACATAGAGTGTGTCATTTTTATTTCAAATGAGATATGTATATAATAAAAAATAATAATAGGTATATGTATATAATAATAATAATAAGGTATAGGAATGTATCCACGTTACATACATATAAATGTACAATAATATGTATGTGAATTTCTTATTTAAATTGGTGTAAAATTTAGGTATATATATACATACATTTATACATATATTTACATAAATATATGTTTTTGTATACATATCGATAATTCGGAAGGCGCTGTAGTGCATACATAGTGTAGTAAATACGTTATATTATGCATACAATATCAGAAGTAAAATATTAAAGTATGTACTACATATTTATTAGAACGCGTTAACTGAGAATATTATTATTATTATTCATACATACATTATATGTATGTATGCAATGTACCTATGTGTATATATTACGGATTACATATGTATATAATGTAAACAAAAAGTTCAATGAACGATATTACATAATATATTTATGTATACATATATGCACTTGTACATAATGATAAAATATTTGACCAAGATTGTATTGTGTCGTGAATAATATTGTGACATTATATTATATACCTATATGTGTATAACCACATATAACGTTTATACTTATATATCTTGGTTCCTACTTATACTATTCTCTTCTTGTTGATATAATACATATCACATAAGGTATATCGCTTATTGTATACAAATATACTTAATGTATGCGCAGATTATGTGTAATGATAAAGAAAAATGAAAGTTATTCATTTTTTCTAAATTTATTTTTAAAAAATTAACATATTTTTTATATTTACATACATACATGTATATATATATTATATGTATTTGAGTGTTTACTAGTACTTGTTATATTGTATATTAGTATGCAATATTTTTCTAAATTACTAAATTATATCTAACTAGCTGACCCGGCCATGCGTTGCTGTGGCTAAAGTTTGTGTCATATTACATTGTTGTAAACTATTTAAGGGGAACGGTAGGAGAACATCAGACATGGGTGAATTAATGATTTAATTTAATTTAACATGATTTTAATTCCACTCACGATGATATCCAAAAAAAAATACACAACAAAATTCGTTCGGAACGTCAATCGGCATTCAAATCCTTCACATACACATTTGATTATCTTCTTGAGTTCAATATAGAGAATGAATAAAATCAGCTCAATGAAAATATGAAAATTCAATTTGTTTGAATTACTTTTCTAAATTAATTTAATTCACAATGAAATGCACAATTCATATCTTTTATTTTTATTTATCTATGTTAATACGCTGATACTACTATTAACTTTTATTACGACTTGTAGTAAAATCACAACTAATGCAGATGTGAACATACAATTAAGACTAACCATTTGAACATGGGCCTTAAATGTTATTTTACAAATAATTTGCAATAAAATAATATTGCGATCATAAATTGAGATGTAAGCTATCCTATCTTTTAAGTTGGATCAAACTGCACACGATGTACAAATTTGATTAAAATCGGTTAAGTAGTTTAGGAGTTTATCGCGGACAAACAACGTGACACGTAATTTATATATATTAAGATTACTCATCTGCGTATATGTACATAATCATAGATTTGTATAGAAATGCAGTAATGTCTGAAATCTGACTCTGTCTGAATATTTTTAAAAAGAGAATTACAAGAAATTTATTAAATAATTATGTTATGTAAGAATTTAAGTTCAAGATAAAAACATACAAAGCTATCAATAATATTGTAATTGTATGCCATTTAGGTATATGAAAATAAAAATTCAAATCTTTTACAAGAATATGCATATATAGAAGATTTATAAATATTTATTACAATAATAGATATGTTTATCATATCCGGACATAACACGTGATTGTAATTTTCGTATGTGTATTCTACCATTCTACGTATCTATTTCTGATATTTACATTTACATAATTTAAGACAATTGTATATCAACTAGGTACCGACCTAGTGATTCGATTTTTGCTTACAATCGTTTTCTTTTTGAAAGACTCACGCTTCTTATAAGCAGATTTTAATTTCTATCAATTATAGATATATTTTTACAATCTGAAAAAAATATTCAAATTGAACTAACGATTGAGTGTTTATTTTGGAGTAAAGCGATATACTAATATTTGTAGGTAGTTCATATATTTTCTAGTTTGTTAAGGCTTCTTAGCTTTATGTTTTCATTGTTAAACCTGTTGCATGATGAAAAATATAATAAATTTAACACGTTTCCAGCACCAACTTCACAGAGATATGTATACATCCGAGATCCGAAAGAATCAAAGAATTATATAAATTATACATAAATTTAACATATAAAAGGCACACAATTCATGGCACACAATACCAATAATTCAGTTATATACCTATTTACGGTACCTATAAATATAAACAAGTATGTATGTGGTACACATAAATACATAGAGTATATCATGTAGTACCTACTTATATGTCATTTTTTTTTATAACATGCGTTCTATGAGTTACTATTTTATTTTACTCGAAAAGATTCATACACAGGTCTGTTATATCTTATTATTATTATATTGAATTTTTTGAAGTTATGTGTAGAATTTTGTTGTTTATATGACATGGACATTGTATTATTTTTTTTCTACTATAAATAGTATTTTACATATTTCACACAAAACCAAATCATACTCATGTGCATTCTACATATATTATATCCTTTATATGAATCTAAACTTATGAATGTATAGAATTTCTGAGTTCATTAGTGTTCGATTTGAAAAATTTTCGTCCTTATAATATATATCCTGCATCAATATTTGTATACAATATTTAAGAGAAGAGCGAATATATCATTTATGTGCATACAAATATCCTCACATACTCGTACATATATGTATACTTGTAGGTACTATGTGTATGATTGTGTTTTAAATATAAGAAGCAAAATAACTTTTGTGTGAAAGTATTTTGGATTGGATTGAGTTTGGTTGGGTATTGGACAATCTTTTGTATTTGGTTATGAATGTTTTTTTCTATTTTCATAATTATACCACATATATATAATGTTATATACCTATCTATAAAACTGTTGTATGCTGTGTGAATAATACTACTCGTAAATGTATAGGTACATACAAAAAAAAATGTATCGTCCTTACATATTTCCCATATACATCCGTACACAAATTTTTTTTACATACCTATTGGTATTTATACTCTTTGTGTCGTACAATAAAAAAACTGTTATCATATTTACACATATCCTCTCTCTATACGAGTGCTATATTACACATTACACATTGTGTCATACACCATATACATACTATTACCTATGTATCTTGCTTGATATCAGATCAGACAAAATATAAAATGTGTATAAATAAATTTTTTAAATTTTCAACTACCTATCTATAATACCTATAATTCAATTTTGAAAAATTCACAATGAAATTATACATTTTCAAGGATGACTGTAAAGGTAGGTAGTAAATTCTGTACACAAACCAATATCGAAAGTTTTCGATGTGTCAAACAAACGAATGTACCATCTGTCAATTATTGTATCTATAAATTAAAATAAACATGTGTAAACCAAAAATAATTAACCTATTTCTGCTGTGTGTATTCAGATTCGAAATAATTTTATTGACGTTTCGGCGATTAACTTTGCTACTGCTATTCACTGTTAGCAACTTCACTAATCCAAGATTAAACTACTACTATGAATACATTTACTACAGTAATAATCTACTACTGTTCTATGAATACCAATACCACCCATAATATTTAAATATAAAATTATGTACATATTATATAATATGTATATATGTTTGTAGGTATGTGTGTACTCAATTTTATCTAAATGATGAGAAGATTCAAATCGTATTTTCATGAAAACAAAAAAGGAATCAACTTTTTCATATATGTATGTACTTATACATACTCGTAATATATACCATTAAAGAGTTCCTACATGAATAAAAGGATTTTTTTTTATACACATTTAAAGTGTAATGTTAAGTTGTATGTAGTTTTCAATACATTTAAAAAAAAAATATGTGTACAAAAATAACTTATTACAGTGTTACTACTACTAGAATTTATCGAAATATAGGTACCTATATTTATTCGTATAATATGTAGCATCTAAATAACTTGAATACCTACCAAAAATTCTCATGTTTTGTATTTTTTGTGAACGTGAGTACATACATATTCCATAAATATAAGTTTATGTGCTGTACTGTAGCCAGACACTGTAGAGGATTTTGTATAAAAAGTCATATACATATGTACACACACACTCACACACATCTGATACCTACTATGAATTCACCCGCAATATCCAACACCCACATAAATTTCTGTCAGATATACGTTTTTGTATTTTTCTTTTTACACATAGCCATGATAAAATAATAATCTACAGCTACACACCATTTTAAACTTTACCATCATCTCCATCAGTTCACCATTATTGTATCCTATAAATGAAATGCATATGACGCAGGGTAGATATTTGTATTATACGAGATGCCAAATTATAAAATAGCTACAGTTTCCTCCTACTGCTGTTTCGTACATGTGAAGATTTGCATTACCGCATATATATCCGTATAAAATGTGTAAATATATAATATGTACCTATGTGTAAATATACAAATATGTATGTACTAATATATATGTATATGAGTGTATACACATATTTGTTCATATCACATCACATCACATCCTAAAAAAATTTTCACATTTTACACACGATAATATGTTTTGCATAAATGTTGTTTCTCCATGTTTTTTATTATAACATAGAGTCATACAGTGAATAAATACATATCAACATATCCCAGTTATACTTTTATAATGAATATATGTATACACATATGTATGTACATGGTCTTATACATTCAATATAAAATTATCATCATCATACCTTTAAGATTTTAACATATACATACCACCACGGCATCAGCATCATCGCGCATCCATATACATATACCAATATATCGTTATGTCGTTACGTTGCCATTGCCGTTGCCGTTGCCGTTGTCGTTGTCATAATCGTGTAATAATCTTATCCTTTGTGTACTGTTATAATACTTTTTTATTATGTGTATTGTATGTGTATGAAAATCAAAAGGAAAAACAAGAAAATTTATAAATTCATTCTTATTTCAAGAAAAAAAATGTGTATACATATTTTTATCATTCTATATTTTATGTATATCCTGTCTCATACTACATACTGTGATCCTTATATAAAATTTACAGAGTTGTATAGATAGATATCATCACTTATAGATATAGGTATGTGTATTTTGTTCAATTTTTGTACATTTGTGTGTGTATATTATATATCCGAAATTGTTTTTTTGGCTCCTTTCGTTTAGATGTATTATAACAACGTGTAGAATGTAGAATACATAAACTTATTCCTGATTCCTGTACATTTATATAAGTATTTTCCTTTTGTTATATACCTATGTGTGTTGTATAAAAATGAAAAACTATATAACTATAACCGCGGTTGTGTAACGTTATAAATGGTATTTTATAACGGACATAATATATGCACGAATGTGTAGGAGTTATGTTACATATACAGTCACCTCGCTTCTATACGATAAACATACAAAACACATATCCACATTATTATGCATGATATTCAATAGTAACATACATTACAAATATAAAATTTAAAAACAAAAATCAAAAAGTAGGTATACACTGGAATTGAATGAATTTTAAATATCGTAGGTATGTATGTTTTTTTCTTCTTCTGTTGTTTGCATGTGGTTACCTAGCTTGGTTGGTGTGTGTATATTTTACACATATGTATATATCATCGTTCACTTTGATAAAATGTATCATACATACATAATATTCGTTGGTATATGCACATAATACAAACAAATTATATTTAAATAAAATGATCCTTTACTATATGTACACATATTTTTACATTGGGATGGAAAATGTAAACGAAAACTTTTACAGCTAAGTACAATTGGTACAATATATGTGTACATCGTTCTTAAATAAATTAAAAAAAAATAATTCCACGTGCTTCTTTCCGCTATCCTATCGTATACAATTCTATCAAGTTATATTTATATAACGAACTTTTGACAAGGTATAAGCGAACAGAACAAGACAAGACCTCTTACCTCTACTAAATCAACAGCAAAAGCAAATAAACCAACAGGTAACTGAACTGAACTGAAATCAAATTGAAATTATTAGCACTTGTAAAAAAAAAGTTAATCGATATACCTATTGTGTATAATATACATATATGCACACGTTACGTAAATGTATGTGTAGTTTCATTTTTTAATTTATTTTGTATTCTGTATGAGAATATTACAAAAAGGTATGAGAAAGTGTGTAATGATAATTTTTTTTTTCGGTTGCCATGGTTTTATTTCAATTACAACCAATAAGAAAAACAAAAAACACTGTAAGTGCAAGTATAATTTTTCGTCTCCAGAAATTTTGAGTATAAGTACATTTATAATTAGATGAATTAATTTTTTTTCTCTCATTATAATTCGTTACCAAATAAAGTAATTAAAACTTAAAACTTATTTCTCGAACATATTTGAATAACCTCAGAGGTGGGTTCGTGTAAGGTGATTAGTGATAGGTGATCATATTTTAAATTATAAAATTATTTTAACAAATTACATACATATATACTGTCAACAGCAAACAGCAAACACCAATTGATTGTATGTGATTATGAATATTTTTTGGTTAGGTAGAAGAAGAATAATAGTAAAAATTAGAAAAGAGACACCTCAAATGCTGTCACCTCGAAGTGATAACATTTAGTGATAGTTTTTGGTGATTGTCACCATACGTGAACGGAAATTTATGGTGAATATTAGCAATCACTTTACGTGAACCCACCCCAGAATTATTGAAGATGTAAAAGTGATAATCGCATTATGATAGATTGGATCTGGATTTCAATAATATTATGAACTCCAGTTTGAGTAAATCAGAAGCAGAAACATTTAGATTACAAAAATGAAATAATAAATTTAAAAATTTTTATTTTTTAATGATATTAGGTGTAATACCTACTGTATTGTAGCTCTGAAGCACACATCAAACATCACATTTCATTCACACTGTATTATTTGTCATTTATTTAATAAATTTGATTAAAAAAAAATTACAAGAAATAATAAAATTATATTTAAAAATTATCAAAATTTATTATTTATGTTTTTCTTCTTGTTTTTTTTTTTTTTTTTTTTTTCGTTTTGGTTTCGTGTACATCATAATATTTGCATCATTATCACTCAATAATGTCACCGATACCACTACGTTCATCATCTTCCACACAAAATCATAATTTTGTTTTGTTCTTCATCGATTTAAATAAATTCTTCGATTATTCGATTGTTCATTACCACAAAAATGTCGTTATTTCTAATTGGATGGCAAAACAAAAAAAAAATACTATGTACTAAAAACAACAACAACACATAACAAATTAAAATTAAACAATCAAACAAACAAAACAAAACAAAAAAAAATCATAAAAATTATGTTCACATCTTAGATGCCATATTTGCAGTTAACTGATGGTATAACTGTTCAAAAGGATGTTAAAGGGACAATAGCGCATACGAATAAAACTGGTGTTGTACGTCGTATGTTCGTTGTTAATGAACCATTTCCAAATTCACCAAGGTAAGATAATATAAAATTAATTAATTTAATTTACAGTAGAAACTCGATAATTTCAATTATATGTACCTACCTTCCTACCGATATATACGAATATTTTATGCGGAGTATATTACAATTTTTCTGTATACATATTTTCAATATTGAAATTCTTAATATTATTTACGTTTTTTTTTTTTCTCAATCGAGAGATTCGGACTAGATTTGACGAAACATTTAATTTGACAGATTCTACTAATTTTGACATTCTTCTAGCTTTTACACAAAATGTTAATATATTTTTCGATTTGTCAAAAATTTTGATGAAAATTAGAGCAAAATAATTATTATTATTGGGCCCTATTATGAGTGTCGATAATATCGTCTCGTCATCGACTATCGCCTCGACTCGACAAATTTTGTATTATGAGTGTCGTTTTGAGGCGAGAATATCGACACATTGAGTCGATCAGCTAAAACTAATCGACAGGCATACAGTAGTCTATGGCGATTTGACATTTTATGTATGCTTTGTATATAATATAAGGTGTTTTAATTATTCTGCTCAATTTATTTAAGTTCAATTTAATTAATTAAAGAAAAATTACCAAAAATGGTGTTTGATTGAGCTGTTTCAAAAAAAAAAAAAAAAAATGAACGCATTTCTTAGCGCATCATTAATATGTTTTATATGTATTTTCTCACTTAGCTAGAAATTATTTTTAAATTAATCAAATATTAATTAAAAATTATAAAAATTAATTAAATATTTATTGAAAATTGAAAAAAAAAATGAATTATAAATTTTTATGTCGAAATATTTGACAACTTTTACAGAAATTACATGGTAAAACTGAATGAAAATAAAATTTGATATGGCAATATCTTACTGTCGAGGCGATCGATTTACATAATACAAAATTTACATCGTCTCGTCTCGTCTTAATTTTGTCGATAGTCGATAGTATCGACACTCATAATAGGGTCCATTATTTATTGAGAAGAGATGACAGTAAACTGCCTTCCCTCTGCTCACACCACGACCCTCCAGGGCTTTTTGGCGGTAATATTTTTAAAAAAAATTGGAATTACCGAGCATATCTATTGTATTTATTTGTCAATTTATTTAGAATAAAATTTCAATATAAAAATCCTATAATAAAATCGATATTATTTATAATTTTTAATTCATTTTATTGTTTTATTTTATTTATTTATTTTTTTTCTTCTCATAGAGTTATAACAACTGGAGCAACTGCTGTTGCACATAAAAAGCAGGATGTATTAAACGTACAGTGCGATAAAAATTGTAAATATTCCATTTTTAATTTTATTTAATTTCCTTTATTGTTTTCCTCCCCTTTTTTTTTTAATATTATTTTAATTTTCATATTTATTTTATTTTTACTTTAGTTTTTTTGTTTTCTTCATTATTTTAATTTTTTTTTATTTTTGGAAAGAAATCTATCCGTTTGAATGTGATGTGATTGTTTTTTTAAATTATTTTTAAGTTTTTTTTTTTTACAATTTTTCATTTCCGTTTCACATCTTTGCATATAATAATATTATGTACTTTTAATTTAATATTTGAATCAAATTAATACAAAATTAAAATTTCATACATATTTACTGAATCTTAAAGTAATCTTTAAATTTTCTTGCATTTTATAGTGGAATTTAATATTTAATTCCACTCGATTTGATAATTTTCAAAAAATGTTCGCGTTTAAATTAAATCATTTAAAAAAAAACGAACAAACAAACAAATGTAAATGAAAAAGTAATAGAATAAGAAGTAAAAAATTTTTTAAAACTCCTCCAGTAAATAATAATTATCTATTGGATATTATTTATGATGATGGTGGGTGTATATTAAAATAAAATTAATTTCGTCAATCAGATTCAAATTTAATTTAACAACAATTATAACAGCTGATATACCGATTCTAAGAAAGGCTTATTTATTAAAATTTTTTTTTTTTTAATAAAATTTTATCCAATAATTTTCGGTTATAAAAGATTGACAGCCATCGCACAATTACCGCGACAACTACAACAGCGTATCGCCGCAAGTTCGTACAATTCGGGCGCAACTGCAGCGTAAAATATACTATATATGAATTTTACATTTCTTCTTCTTGCGAATAGATTGCTACTACTTCAAAATCCAGGTCGGGATGGCTCGTTGTCGCTGAAAAATAGAATAGAATCTATTTGGGTGACAGCGTAAAGTTCAACGTAAAGAGTCCCATTTAATTACTGTATACGCTGTAGTTGTCGCTCGAATTGTGCGATGCAATTGAGTTAGGAAAAACTATCATATATTTTTTTTCATTTAAAAAATAGGGTATTCTATTAACCACACTTCACTTCACTTTCAACTATCAAATGTCATAAATGATGGATCCAATAAAAATTGTCCGAAAATACTTCATTTAACTTTACTTCATAGTTGACGTCGTATAGTGTGTCTATAGTATAAGTTACAAAAATTCGGATGTATTTTTTTTTTTTTTTTTTTTTTTTTTTTGTTAAAATTACGATGATTCATGTACATATTTCACATATCCTGTAAGACACGGTGATAATGCTTCAATAATGATCTTTCATGGCAAATGAAATTAATTTTCTCGGATCAAGTTTTGAACGATTATTGGATGAAAAAAAAGTTGACTGACTGACTAAATATTATTATAATTTGAGCACAATTTGAGCGACCGTTGATCGAAAATTTTATAATTCCATCGTTGTTACTGCAGTATGTACTGCAAATAGATCTTTAATTTTTCAGCTGTTATCTTGTCACCATGTCTCTATAATAAAACATTTTTTGGCTTGTTTAAAAATTTCAATTTAAAACAATTTTTAAAAAATTCTCTTTGTTGAAGTTGTTTACGTTTTTTCACAATGCGATCAAATGTGTCAAACAATTTGGTTGTAACTTGTAACCAATGCAATACGGTGGTGTTCAAAGCGAATAAACACTGATAAAGTAGCGATGAAATTATCTATTTTATGAAGTAAGTATATGAGGTGAATTTTTGAACGATAATTCACACGATTGGGAGAAGATTGGGAGAATAATCGATCGCTCAAGAAGCAATAGTAACATTCAGGTATTCGGTCCGGGGTTATATTTCTAATATGCATTCGTATATTATATCCTTTTAGATTAAGAGGATACATTTTTGATAGAACGAGATCAACTCATATTACAATACAATTATGTACATACATATGTACACAAATACACAAAAAATGCATAATATATGTATTTATTTATGTAATAAATTTGTAAAAATTTAATTTTCATTTTTTTTTTTAATTTACTAAATTATCTATGCATGTATGTACATAAATATTAAGTTCATTGAGTTTATTTATTTTATTGTTCGGCTAGACTTGTTCATTTTATTTTCTACTTTTCTAAACAATTAATATACATATCTATTTTTTTTTTTTGGTCATTTTTATTTTTCAAATTTCATTTTTTTTTTTTGTAACTTATACTGCATACTACAATATTTTAATACAAAAAAAAAACAAAGAATCTGTTGTCTTTGACGCGAAAAATATTTTCTCAAAAAATGAAATATAATAAAATTCTCAACCCAAACCAAAAAATTAAAAACTTAAAATCAAAAAACAAAATTAAAAAAAAAATTAAAATTAAATAAATAAAAAAAAAAAATAGAACAAAAGCACAAGAAAAAGAAAAAAAAATACTTAGATCAATTAGATCAATCTCATTCTATAGCAAATGGCATCCTTGATACTAAAACGCAAACAATTTTAACAACAACAGCCGGTGGTAAAACACATTTTAGTCCGATTGGTCCAATACATTTAACAGCTGAAGAATGTAATGAGATTTTAATGAAACGTGCTATTGCAGCATCAGCACAAAATCAACAGCATACAACAATAACAACAGCTGATGGACAGCATGCAGGTATTTTTTTAATTAAAAAAAAAAAAAAAAAAAAAAAAAAAACAAATTGATTAAAAAAAACCATTTTCATGTATAGTAAAATCTCAGTGCTCTCTGTACGAATGAATTATGAATACGCGATAAAAATAAAAAAATTTTAATTTTAAATAAAATATACATAAATCTGAATCTGAAAGATTATAAATAAATGAAACACTCATGCACATTTATGTATGTTGTGTAGTAAAATTTTGCATAATGATAATGCAAATATAAATAAATAATAATAATGATAATATTCGGACAATAATTTTGAAATTCAAATTTGAATTCAATATTTTATTATCGATTTTTGAATTGAATATAAAAAAAAAAAATACAAACTGCTAGTACAAATTTTTGAAATTGAAAAAAGCACAGATGTGATATGAATAAAAATGAAATTTTCAAATATTTTTTGTTTTGTTTTTGTTTTGTTTTTTTTTTTTGTGTTTTTTTTCGTTTTCCTTATCTCTCTCTCTCTCTAATAATATCCTATTTCTTTTGAAAAATTGTTTTTCTTTATTTTATTTTTTTTTTCACTTCATATATTATTTTTTTTTTAATTTGTCGTTTTTTTTTTTTTTTTTTTAAACTTGTATTTTAAACATTTGTAAACATTTTTTGACTTCTTTCCAAAAGTATAGTATGTAATTTAATTTTTTTTTTAATATTTAAAATTATTTTTTTTTTATTTGTTTTAATTTGTTTTATTTAATAAAAAAAAAAAAAAATTTTTTTTTTTTGTGATGTGAAATACCATACCTACCACCCAACCTAACAACCTAACAACCTATCTACCCTACACTACACCTATCTACTAACTACATAATCTCTATCTCAATATATTCATCATTATTTAAAATTTTATTTTATTTTATTTTTTTTTTTTTTTTTGCTTAATTGTTTTTATTTTATTTTAAATGTTTTGTTTAAAATGTGTTTTTTTTTTAATTATTTTTTAATTTTTTTTTTTTCTTTAATTTATTTATCATCATATTTTATATGTTTTCATATATTTATTCATATCACAAAAAAAAAAAAAATGATTTCGCTATATAGAAAATGAGTGAAAAAAAAAAATCTTTGTTTTTGTTTTTTACTATTATTTAAAGATGGTATTATGCCAGCAGGTATAGCTGTTCAAGTTCAAAAAGTTATCCAAGGTCTAGAGGATACTGAAGATTCGCAGGCAACATCATCTACACATTGTAAACTGGAGCCAGTTTTGGAAATTTCACCAAAAACTGAAATTCAAGATGTCTATGAAGTATATAAATACAAACACAAAATATATAATTTATTATTTTACAAAATATACAACAAATATTTTTTTTTTTTTTGCAAATGAAAATTTTAAAATAAAAAATGTTATTTTTTTTTGCTATTTTTTTATTTTTTATTTTTATTTTTGATTTAAAAAAAAAAATAATAACAGAATGATCAACCACAAAATACAACAGTTGTAAAAGAGAGGCCATATTCATGTGATGAATGCGGAAAATCATTTTTATTAAAACATCATTTAACGACACACGCAAGAGTTCATACAGGTTTGAAAATGCTAAACAAGAATAAAAAATGCAAGAATAATTTGCAAATTTAAATAATAGTTCAGAATTAATAAATTTTATTTTTTTTTTTTTTTTTTATTTTTCTCTTTTCATTTTTTCGATTGTTTTTGTATCTTCATTCATTTTTTGTGCATCATCATCATCATCATTATTATTATCATCATCATCATCATCATCATCATCATCAATAAATTTTTGGTTGATGGAATTGTTGAAATTGTTGTCTTGTTTACACATCGACGAAATTAAAAATTATAGGCGAAAGACCACATGTCTGTGTACATTGTGGTAAAAGTTTTGCTCATAAACATTGTCTTAATACGCATTTATTATTACATTCAACCGATCGTCCATATCAATGCAGTGAATGTAAAAAAAGTTTTACATTAAAACATCATTTATTGACTCATTCTCGAGTACATAGTCGTGAAAGGCCATTCGTTTGTCAAGAATGCGGTAGAGCATTTCCATTAAAACGACACCTAGTTACACACAGTAAATTTCATGCTGGTGAAAGGCCATATGTTTGTGAAGAATGCGGCGAAAGTTTTGCTCAAGAAAATCATTTGATTATGCATTCAAGGTAAAAAAAAATTTTTTTTTTATTTAATCAAAGAATTTTTATACAAATTTTTTATTTTTATTTTATTTTTAATTATAGATTCCATGGATCACTTAATCCATTCGTTTGTCCTGATTGTGGTGCAACATTTCCACGTAAATTTCAGTTAGTCAATCATGGACGTATACATGGAAAAGTTCCACACTCTTGTACAGTATGTGGTAAAGAATTTCTACAAAAGCGTACATTAGTCTCACACATGAGGTAATAAAAAAAAACTTTTCTCTTTCAAATTATTTCAAATTTTTTATAAATTTTTTTTCATTTTCTACAAAATTATTATTCAGAATTCATACTGGGGATCAACCTTATCCTTGTACCGGTTGTGGTGATGGTTTCCAAACGAAAGCCGAACTAAATCAGCATATTCGTATTGTGCATGGTGGAATCAATCCGAATTCAGCTAATACAACAATCGTATCAACGAATTCGATCACATCACAGCAACAATCCCAAATTGTAAATGTATTTTTTATTTTAAAAAAATTTTTCAAAGAATTTTGATATTAATTTTACAGATCCGACACCAGTCCCAGCAGAATCAAGGTGTAACAGTTGTCAGCAATCAGAACAACAATTTGGTAACAACAATATCCGGAAATGATAGCTCATCATCGAGACCACAATATGCATGTCGGTAAGTGAAATGAAAATTTTCAAAATTTCATTAAAAAAGAAAAAAGTCAAAGCCTTAAAAACTGTAAAGACTTAAAAATGATGCATCGCTTGTTCATGTCATATGAGTATTAGTTCTGATGATTACATGTGTTTTCTTAATTTTGTTTAGCGAATGCGGAAGCGCATTCAATAGCAGAGAAGCTCTTGCATTACATCTTAGATTGCATACGGGCGACAAGAGTTTGATGACTGATTTATGTGCATTAACTGCAGCTTTGCCAGGACATTTTCTGAATACCACAAATCTAAATCAAGGTAGAATTCGAAAAATACATTCGAAATATGATTTAAATTTCGTAAATTACAGGTTCAGTTCCAGTTCAAATAATCTCATCGTCTGGTCAAGTAGTAAATCAGGCAGCAGTTGTTCAAAGTCCACCGCAACAACAAAGCGTTGTTACATCTGTACAAGCAGCTCAGCATGCTCCAAAACCGAAAACACATTTCTGTGCCAGCTGCGGTAAAGGATTTGCTGCTAAACACGGCCTCCTACAGCATAACAGAAGACATCCGAACGGTGGTTGTACACTTCGTACACATGTCTGTGAATGCGGTAAAGCATTCTTCCAGAAGAATCATTTAATGTTACATCAGAGACAGCATTTGGAGACAAAACCGAGTATCACACCGCAGCAACAACAGCAGGTTTGTTGTAATGCTGGCCAACATTTAACAGTTTTCTTTTCGATTATTAATTTACGTTTTTTTTTTTTTTCGAAAAATTTAGGATATAAATCAGCAGCAACAACAAACGCAACAGCAACAGCAGCAACAACAGCAGCAACAACAACAACAAAATCAACAACAGCTAGCTCAACAACAACAACAGCAACAATCACAATCACAAAATCAGGGTCAACAGCAACAGCATGCGATGTCAACTAGAGAAGTTTTGATCGGTAATCAGCCTGTGCACGTTCAAGTGCTTCAGGGCTCAAATTCAGCACAGGTAATTAAATACGAAATCAATATACCTCAGGAGGGTCAGACCATAGAGTGAGGTCAGGAGGCAACTCTTCGGATAAGAAATGCCGACGGTACGGAGGACATTAAAAAAGTCCTAATACTTAAATGAAAATTTTAAAATGAATTAAATGAAAACAATTAAAACACTTTCAAAAAGAAAGAAACATGATTACGATGAATAATAAATAGTAATCACATTACACAGAAAATATAAAAAAAACAAATTTTTGAAAAAATTAATAAAATATAATGAACTTATTAATGGTATAACGAAAAGAAAAATACTAGTGAAGGAGTAGGTGTAGAATGATAAGAATGTCGATGATGTAATAAAAAAAATTAACGCAATGACGATATGAATGTGTAATTAAAAATCATTACTCATCTAGTAGTAAAATTCTTATGCAATGCAATCGCATGACATACACCACACGTACACATACAATTATACACACAAATATAGTAGTATTGTTGAATAATAAAATTTCCATATCCCATATATCATTCATACACCGGGACCGGATGATATCAGTTTTCTTGATTTCATTTGAAATATTTCTTTCTTGAATCTTTCAATGTTTAATGTGTTCTTCTCTTCTGATTGAAAAGAACATCAATTAGACAGAGATATACGTAGTTTTCATCAAATATTTCAAGAATTAATTCATTCAGATTTTCTATCTATTTGAAGAAAAAAATAATTTCTGTTATTAGATCAGATTAAATATTATTAGTAGGGCGGGCGACTTTTCTCATGAATGTTTTTTTTTTTGATTTTTGACATTTTTTCATTTAAAAATCAAATTTAAATTCCAGTTACTCTACAAATTCATATTTTAAATTCAAATTAATGATTAAAAGTATTTTCAAAACACATTTGTATGCGTTTAATGGTATCCGATACCGGTACAGCTCTTCGCATCAATTGACGTAAGTTTTTTTTTAGTCTTATAATATTAATATCCACCCTAAACAATTCAGTTTTGGATGGTATTTTGAAGCTGAATTAAATTCTATATATGTATTTATCATGAGAGTGTTCGCATATTTAAAAACTTGTCCTGTAATCTGTACTATATTTTTAGTACGCAGTCACAGTAAATAACATGAAATAATAACGTACGCAACACCGAAGTTTCAAATTTGAATTTAAAAATAAAAATGAAAGAATGAAAGAAATTGAAGAAATTTTCGATGAAATTGAAATTTACAATTTTTAAAATCAAAATTTTTTGACTTCGTCCTTTTTTTTATTTTTTTGTTAAATCATTTGATGATATCTATTATATTTTATTTATAATTTTATTTATTTGCTTTTTAAATTTAGAAAGTAGAGTAAATATAAAATTATTTATTAATTTATTTATCGTATTTGCTAAAATTATTGTTGATTTTTTTTTTTTTTTTTTAAATAATTTATATTCGTTAAATGTAAAGGTTATGTTTTTTTTTAAATAATTGAAAAACAAATATTAAAAGAAAAAGTAAATTAGATGATTGAAAAAAAGAATAAAAATTATCAAAAATTGAGTTGCACATTTCTTACAGTGCTCTATGGTCTGGTCTTTAGTATT
This sequence comes from Villa cingulata, assembly GCA_951394055.1. Lineage (NCBI taxonomy): Eukaryota > Metazoa > Arthropoda > Insecta > Diptera > Bombyliidae > Villa > Villa cingulata. Next base: position 45,340,501 of record OX596019.1, read on the forward strand.
TATTTATTTTTTTTTTTTTAAAACAAAAAAAAATTGTTTTTTATATAAATATATATATTTTTTTTAAATTAATATCATTTTTAAAATACATTACAAAAAAATTTTTTTGGCTAAAAATAAGTAATTTGGCATAAGAAAAAAAAATTCAAAATTCAAAATTCAATGAGGCAAAATTATTGAATAGTTAACCTACATAATGCATAAAAAGAAAATAGGAAAATATAATTTTTAATGTGAGTAAATAATAATGAAAATCTTTTAGCACTAAATAGAATTCTATATATACGATCCATATGTACACGCAGTTTTATAATTTTTACCACACAATCCAAGATCAATTTTAATTTGTCAATCAAAAAATTGATAGAGAGTGCTGGACTACACAAAATTTCAGAGGTATAAAATTCGATTCCCGGTTAGAATTTCAACTAATAAAAAAAAAAAATGTTTTATTGCATTAGCTGAATTATTGTGTCATCATAAGAGAAGAATTGTCAAAAGTGCTAACAAAAATTTCCAGCATAGCTAATAAAACTGACAAATTGAGTATCACATCTGATAACAAACAATAACACAACAAAATGCTGTGCAACATGTTGTCGTTCAATCCATAGTAGAACATAAAAATCAAATTTTTGTGTACATATGCATCAAGATCTCTACATGTAATAGTCACTAATAATGATCTCAATACCTGTTCTTGTTAATAGTACAAATATGTATAAAATGGACCAATGCGATATATTGAAACATTTTAAAACTCAGTCTTCTTTATAACAAACAAGACACATCACACAACACAATAATGATTTTTCTGCACATTATCTCTGAACTAAATAAAATTTCGGTGAGTTGTGCTGATGTTTTTTACACTCATTCTTTCTGATGATAATGTACAATGTACAAATTTTAATTTAATGATAGTTGATTTGATAGAGTGAAGGAGGGAGAGACAAATAGAGCTCTCTTAGTTCATTTTAAATTTAATAGAAAATTTGATTACTTGATGCTCAATTCAATCACTGCTTCAGCTCAGCACAACAGTGCTATTTATTAATTAAGTATGTACATTCAATTTGTATATAATTACAAATTAATTGAGAGGAAAGTAAAAAATTAAAAACATAAGAGACAAAGAAATATTATATTTTGCTTTACACATTAGAATTATTTTTAAGGCTTCATAATTCGAAAAAAAAAAAAAAAATTGACCAGAAAAATAATTTTCACATTATTATTATTATTTATGCTCATATTTTTTATTCAATAATTTTTTATTATAAAACTTTTTTTTTTAGTATATATTTGGATGTCATTAAGGCAAGACCTAAACTAAATTTTTGCTTGAAATAACTCAAGACAAGTCGAAATTATATCTAAATTTAATTTTATGATGGTAAATGATAAATTTTCATTAAAGTCACTGAAGTTGGTGTTGGCAGTTAAAAGCAAAATGGATAATGGAACTTGAAAGTCAACGAAAATTTTAATACACATAGTTTCGATAAATTTTCTCTAACCTCAAATAAACTTTATTTTAATTGTACTCCATTTTTATAAGCATAATATGTATATCTATGACTTGAGTTAATTCAAGACGAAATTTAGTTAGACCGTTTTTATTTAACTTTGAAAAATACATAATATATAATATATATTTTTTTTAAATTTCCTATCATGCCTCTTTTGTTCGTTACTATTACACTATTTTTTTTTTTTTTTTTTTCATTGAAATGATTCGTTTTGTTATATGATTCTCGTAGATAATACAAAGGTTATAAAGTTGTGAAATTGTGAGAAAAAAAAACGAAAAGAATAAATAAATATCAAAGAAAATAAATGATGGGGATATCATATCTTTTTGAAATGACGCACCTTCTTCTTCTGTGTATCTTCATGTACATATGAAAAAAATAATAATAAACCACACATACAAGCGAAAAATAAAAAGAAATGAAATGTAAAAATATATATATATACATAATATATAAATGAATGAGATTTATCTAAATATCGAAGGAGCTGGTTGGTTGGTTGGTTGTTACGATGTTCATAATCATAATGTGTCCAGCAAATGAAAATAAAAATAGAAATAAAATAAAACACATAATGATAATAATAATAATAATAACAATAAATAAATAAATAAATAATAATTATAAAAAAAAATCGTACATACTATTGTTTGTGTTTGTACTTACAATACAACAACATAATATATAAATGTATAACAAATTAATAATATATTTATGAAAAAAGAAATTATATATGTATATATTTTACTACTACAAATACAACAAATCTACTCTACTACTGTATTGTACTATCATACTATTTTTTATTCATATCTAAATATATAATAGAAAAAAAAAATATTGAGAAAAAATAAAAAGAAAAAACAAATAAAATTAAAAAATTTAAAAATTTTTTTCAATTTTTATACAACTGATTCTATACCAGAGACAGACATACATACAAAGTTATAGATATAGATACTGCAGTTATTAGTTTATTGAGAATTAAAATAGCACCATTATCCTTATTCAAAATCATATTATTTGTATTAGAAAAAAATTTAAAAAATACACACCTCATCGTTTTCATCGTCAAATCTTTTATTGATTATTTAAAAAAAAATAAAAAAAAACCGGAAACGAACTTATTCTTATTCGGATTATAATTTCTTATTTTGATTTTTATGTTTTTCTACATTTTTTTATGTTCTACGTTCTGTTCTACTATTTAACTGACATCAAAAAATGTATTACAATATTAATTTTACCTCCATACACTATGGGTATTCTCTCTTTATCTTGCATTATTGGAAATGTTGCAATTGCAACATTGCGAATAAAGGTTAAATTAACATTTGATTTACAATGTTGCACCGTTTGCTTACAGTGATGCCATGATCCATGATCAATATTATTTCGATACTATTCGTAGTATCAAATCGACATGCCACATAGGATGTCTGTCTCAGGTATTATTTTTGTTAGTTGATTTTTATTTTTTAATTTTAAAATATAAATTTAATTTACATGTACTGTGTATATTTTCTTCTTCTTCTTTTATTACTACTGCTTGTAGTACTGTTAAATTTCATAAATTCAAACTTGTCACACGCAATATTGTAAACTGTTATGAGTTATGACACAGATTAAACTAACTAAAGCTTGCCACAATAGAAAATGTTCAAAGAAATAAGAAACGCTGTTTACGTGAGTTCAGTAAACATTTTCAATTGGAATAATAAATACTTCACATTGTCAAGAAAGTTATTTTAGAATAAAACATTTTATTTTATTCGTTGACCTTGACTTATTTCACACGTGCTAAAAATCACAATAAATGTAGTGTCCTTTATTTTGATCTATTCTGAAAAGTTTTACTAACTTTCATACACATACTAAAATGTTCAGTGTTTTGTTGTAATACGACAACAATGTGATGAAAAAGAATGAGAAAAAGAAATAAACAATTTTAAAAAAAAAGCTAGAAGAAAAAAAACAAATATGAAACTAAGAAGAAGAAAAGGTACATATGTGTATGTAAGTCATACCACGTGGTCACACACATAAATTTGTGTTGAGTATATTTTAAAATTAAAAGTAATAAAAATAATATACACGGCAAATAAAGAAAATGAGAAGAGAAATATAAATTAGAGATATATAAGAGTAGTTTATTTTATAGGATGATAATATTTAACATGATGTATGTAGTATGATGTTGTTGTAATAGATTTAAAAATAAGTTAAGAAAAAAAAAAAACTAAATAAATAAAAAACAATAATACATTGTGTAAAAAATTAACTTAAGAAAGAATGAAATAAAAAATTATTAAAAACAAAAATACAACATTAAATAAATAAGATAAGATAAAAATAAAAATCAAGAAATAAAAACAAACAAACAAAATAATGGTTGCTAAGTTTAAAAAAAAACAACATATTTTTGTATTTTATAAAAAAAAAAAAAATTACAAAAAAAAAAACTTTTCAAATGATAGATGATAAAATACATTATGATAATTTTTAAAAAATAAAATGAAACAATATAAATAAATATAGTATACCTAATAATAAGATAAAACAGAATGAATCACAAAATCCACAATAATTAAAACATTAAAAAAAATAATAATAAAAATAAATAAAATGTAAATTGAATTTTAACGAAAAAAAAAAGATTTTCTTTTATAAAAAATAAAAAAATGAATAAAAATATTTTAAAATAGATTTTTAATGTAACGACGCATGCACAGTATATATTATAGACACATTGCATGCGCAATATACAATTTTTTTGAAATTTTTCTTGTTTTTTATTTTTTTGTTTTTCATTAATTTATTATTTCTTTTTTTTTTTTTGAAAATTTTAAAAATTTACAAAATGTTAAAAGGAAAAAATTAACACAACAATTTATTATTCATAATAATAATTATTATTATTACATACTACTACCATTATACGATTTATTATTATTATCTTTATAGTTATTATGAAAATTTAAGAAATTGTTTTAAAAAAAAAAAAAAATGAGTAAAACAAATAAAAATAAAAAACAAAATAAAAAAAATAATGAAAAAAGAAAATATTCTGATTGTAATTAATTGAAAATAATTAAAATAAAAATGACGATAAAATAAGTTTATAAGAAAGAAAGAAACATAAAATTTAAATAATAATAATTAGTAATTAAGTAAAATAGAATGAAGAGAAGATATGGCAAAAAAAAAGAATAAACAAGCGGAAATTAAGGAAAAGAAAAAAGAAAATATTGATCGGAGTTTTATTTTTAATTACAAAATAATAATTAAAGTAGAGTAAAAATAATAAAAAAAAAAAGAGTAAATATTATTTTTTAATTTTAAAAATTATTAAAAAAAAAAAAAAAAAGAAAAAAACATTAGAATATAAGATGATGAGGATATGTAGTAAATTATTAGTTATTAATTTTAAACATTACGTTTACATGAAAAATACATTACATTTATAAATAATATATACATATAAATGAAATGGATAATTAAAATCTAAAAAAATAAATAAATAAAAGAAATTGAAATTGATTTAGCTACAAAACAAAAACAAACAAACAGAAAAAAAAATATAAAATATAAAAATGTAAATAAGAATTAAAATAAGAATAAAACAAAACAAAAACACAAAATATATTCAAAATATGTAATAATTTGCCAGGGAATAACACAAACACAAACACACACACACACACACAACTACTACTTAATACCAGTAGTGCATCAAACGGATACGATACCAGTATAAGCTCGAACATAAGTACATTAAAAGTCCTACTGAAATTTTAATCGAAATTCGTCAAAAAAATCAATAAGTTGAGCTTCTATTCTGCTGTAGTGCATAAACCAGATTTTAATTGAGAATGAATTTCAGTTAGCAGCTTAACTGCAATAAAATGATTTTTATTTAACAAATTTATAAACTGCATGCTTATTACACTTGTATACTTTTGTTTTTCATTTGTTATTTATTTTTTTTTTTTTTCATTTTACGAATATTTTTTTAACATTTGAAATTTTTATTCGATTTTAATTTTTTATTTTTATTTTTCTAATGTACAGAAATTGTTATTTTTTATTAAGACAAAAAATATAATAATCGTATCATGATGTGTAAAACAAACACAGAATAAATTTATAAATTTGCAAACATTTTAAAAACTAACAAAAAAGCAAAAAAAAAAAAAAAACCAGAAAAGAAAAACACACATAAACACAAAGTAAAAGAAAAAAAAAAAAAACAATAAAAATTAATTGAAAAATGAAAAGTTAAAAAAATAATTATTTATAAACAAAAACAAAAAAAATTAATAAGTAAATTTTTAAATCTTTTTAATTATGATGAAAAAACGAAAAAAAAAATTATAGCTTATAAGTATGAAAAAATAATATAAAAAACATACATAATATATAAATAATTTTTGAGTAAAAGAAAATATTAAGAAAATGTGGATAAAATGTTAAAGGATCCCGAATAATATTTAGTATGTAAATGTATATAATAAGATATGAATGATGAGAGATGATAAATAATTCAAAAAGAAAAGAAAACAAAAACAAAAAAAAATCAATCAAAGATTGCCATTTATGCAATAAATTTAAAATAAATAAATAAAAAACACATAACACACATATATAGTATATAAAATATATATTACAAACATACATATTTATATAATCTATACATATGTTGTATGAATATATATATGTAAATTATACAAAATTCTATTATTAATATTAGGAATTTAAAAAAAAAAAAAAAAAATACAAAAAAAAATGAAAATAGTGAGAAAAAAAAAGTAATGAATGAAAAAATTAAATAAGTTCTATTTTAAAATGATCGAGTTCTTTTCATTTCATATTGTGGATATATTATTATCTACACATTTTATGTGCATATATGATTTTTTTTTATTTATGTATACACATATATACACAAAATATTAGCATAATTTATTATGATCTCGTAATCATCATCATCTTCATTATCATCATCATCATCATCATCATCATCGTCGTGGTTGTCGTCGTCGTCGTCGTCGTCATTCTATCATTATCATCATCGTCTTTATCATCTAACCATCTCATCATCATTATTATTATTTTAAATGTGTTTATATTATGCGAAGAATTGTATTATTATTATTTTTGTTTTTTGTTTTGTTTGTTTTGTATACGGAGTATTTTGTGACAAGTACAAGGGCAGGGCATTTTCAATATTGCTGTACATTTGCTGATGATCAACATGCGTTACATTTGCAGTGACTTCGATCAAAACATGTCAACAGGAATTTTTTTTTATTTTTCAACTCCCGAGTATTTCAAGTGGTGGCTACTACCTAAATTCGACTACCTAAGTTCGACCGATATCTTGTAAGATTATTGAGAGATTGTTATCCTTACAATTTCTGATGTGTGTGTGTTTATAAGATAAATATATCGCAACATATTTTCATGTATTATGTACACCAACTGGCCAGTGACCTGTCGAAATTGCCGTTAGCCCATACAATGGTCGTATTCATCAACCAAGATTATCCATCGAATATATTTTAGCCGAGTATAATTTCAGTTTATTCATCAACGTAGATAAAAATTTGTTTTCGGACTTTTTATTTTCGGAATGTCAAACATGTCAGATAATTGTATTTTTATATTACATAATGAAAAATAGGTTATGTGATGTGATGATTATATACATACATAAATATGAGTGCTGTGATGTTGCTATTAATAACAAGGTTATGTTCAAACAATATTTATAATACCACTACTAGATTGTCTTAAAAATTATCCGAATAGTGTATAATCGGAAGTTGATGAATACACTTTATCTCAGATGAAAGATAATCTTTGTTGGTGAATACGAGCCTAAAGGTTGAGAATTTGTTTTGATGCGTGTCGCAGATACATGATGTTTTTCTATCTGACATTTACTGACAATGTATGTATAACGTCTTAATGTTTATCTTTCAATTCAAATAGCATAGTAATTTAAACTTTAAAAACTTTTAAAGGGTGGATGCAAGCTGATCATTACAAATTACAAAATATTACATTTATATATATATAAATTATATTTTTATTTGAATATTCGTCTCAATTTTATTGCTCCCACGAAATAAATCAATGAAGCGATCCCTCAAAATTGGAGTATCAAATCAATATGTGTGCATAGTTATCATGATTACTACCCAGCATTAAAATGAATTCGAAAACAAATTTCAGTTCTCTTTTTGGTTGGTGATGATTTATCAGAACAGAATATCTTTTTTTTTGTTGTCGTCGTTGTCATCATCACTGCATCATTACATATTATATACAGTAGTAATATCTTGAGAGTATGTAATGTGTAACGTAACAAAATGATAAATGTAAATTTTTTGAAAATAATAATGAACAAAATGTAACGAATATTTTTGACATTTTAAAATTTTATCTGTTTCTCAATACGATTCAATTTCAATTTTTAGTTATAAAAAGAAATACAAAATGAGATTTTTATTATATTTTATTTTTTTATATGTTTGTGAAACAAAAATATGTAGTATTCATTCTCTAATCTATTTTATTTGCTTTCTTGATTATATTTCTTTTGGACAACAAATGATTTTTTTTGTTTGTTTCTCTGATTCGTTTTTATTTTATCCCAACGCCGCCTGCCCCAGCTCCATAATTGAATTTAAAAAAGAAAAAAAGAAGAATGATTTTATAGAAATGTTTTTTTTTGTTTAATTTGTATATAAATAAAATTTTTAAATTTTTGTAAAATTACGTAATTATGAAACGAAAACATAATACATACCTAATAAGTATTGTCAATATAAATTTGTTTATTTTTATGTATTCTATTGTTATTTTTTTTTCTTCTTTTTCTTCTTTTTTTTTCTTCTTCTTTATATTTTACTTACAGATACGTAAACTCATCAAGGATCATCCACAATTATTTATTATATCATCACAAAATGATTCATAGAAATAAGTAAATCAATCTGAAAAGTTGAATTACAGTTGAGCAAAAAAAAAAGAAAAAAAAACAAACTTATTGACTTATCGTGCTACAAATCAATAAATATATTACCTAGTATTTTTTTCCAAAACACAAAAAATATATATATACATATATACATATGTAGATATATATAATATATGGTAGTACATTTTATAAGGCAGACACAATATCTGACACAAAAATAAAAATGGAGATATAAAAAAATATATTTTAATTTTTCGGACAAACACACACACACACACATATACATACATTTTGCAATAAACAAAATGCATAATCATATCGTAATACTATCATGAAATGACACGCTATAGTTTAGCATAATGTCAGACGCATCAAATGATACCCGACAACGGTTCATTTCAGATTCAAATTCAGATCAAACATGAATTCTCATGAGTTTGTAACATTTATCCACCAAAAACAAATTTATTCAAACCAACAACAAACGATTTTTTTTTTTTTTTTAGATTGAGAGAGAGCACGTAGAGCGAAATATTTCACAAGATCTCTTCTAGAGTGAAGAAAAATTTTTGGATTCAGACCAATATTATGTATTAGTTGTCTTCACACCATCAAATATTGACGGGTACGGGTATAAACATTTTATTTTGTTACAACACACACAAATCACAAAAAAAGTTATGTTGAGATTGAGATATATGCCCAAAACAGTGGCATGTCATGTAGCAATTTCGTATTAAACTAGAGGTTCAGTCAACTAACTAATACAGTTAATAATTATGTATCATCAGTTAAATTAAAATCCACAAAATTTCAGAAAAGTATTTAATTAACATTTCGATTAGTCTTAGATTAAAATTAAAATATACGTGGAATAAAACAAAAAAAAAAAAAAAAAAAAAAAATTAGTCGATTATAGAATATCAATTAAGGGGAATGATGAGAAATTCATCGATTAGTTCTCGATTAACGTGTAAGATTAAAATATAAATGGAATGACAAGAAAATTATCATCGGTGATCACATCGATTTGTGTTAATGCTTGATTAATTTTTCAAATAATAGCGTCAAAGTGTAGTTAAACAAAAAATACAGTAAAATATTTTTAAAAACATAAATATGGTGGGGAGAAATTCGTCATTCAAAGCATTTTCACTGAAATGTAATTTATTCACATTTATGTATTTATTATACAATCGAACGTAAACTTTGCTTAAAAATCAGCCCCGTATTTATTATAAAAGGCTGGCTTTATTATCGTTTTCATTCATTATGAATGGATATTGTCGTTCGGTATCATTGGATGTGTCTGATATCTGAATTTAAAAATAAACATAAAACATAAAACAACAACAACAACAACAACAAGAAAACTATGTACATAAATAGATACAGTATAATATATATATATATATAGTATATATGAATGATTTTTAGTTAGTAAATTAATTGAGAAATACAAAATAAACAAAAAATAATTTAAAAAAAAAAAAAACACACACTTACATATTACAAAAACAACAAATGAAAAACTATAGCTAAGGATTAAAATATAAAATTAATGATATAAAAATTCAAAAAAAAAATGTAAAAAAAAAAAAACAAATCTAATTTTATTATCAATTCATTTTTAAATGCAATTCTTTTTAGAAATTATTTTTATAAAATTACTACATTAACATACTAAATAATACTATCTATACATAATTTTTTTTTTTTTTTTTAATGAAATTTAATGTTATGTACATATTTTTATGATTATTACATAACGTACGTACATAAGAGTACATAAAAATATATATATACAGTGAAACCTCTTTTAACGGACACCTCTCTTTAGCGGACACCTCTCACTAACGGACACAAATTGACATTTTGGCCGTCACCGTATAGCATGTATGGGCGTTTCACCTCTTGTAGACGGACACCTCTGGTTAACGGACACGGACACTAAATTTACTTATTTTAAGCTAAAATATTCTCTTCAGCGGACACTTTTTACATATTATGTACTAGAAAATCAAAAGACAAACAAAACAAAAATTTCAAATAGAAAGATTGTTATCATGTTTTTATGTTCTAGATTTTTACCGTTGTCTAGAGAACGAAAAAAAGTCCGGCTGTATAAATTTTATTTGTAGATAATGCACGTGTGACTATGTAGTACATATTATATTTTTTTACTGGCGGCAAGTAACTGTATTTTGCATAGACGAATTCTAGTGTTTGGAATTGATTCGTTTTTTAATTAAGAAGATAAATAAATTTCAATTTCTTTTTTTCTATCAAATATCAAAATTAATTGTTTTTTGTTTTTGTTTGTTATTTAGAATAAATATAGAAAAAATAATGCGTATAATTATGTGTTTGCATTGTTGATATAAAGGAAAAGGTGAAATAAAAGTGAACTTTTTTTACTTGACTAATATAGACCACCTCTAATAAGCGGACACCTCTTGTAGACGGACAAAATTTTTGGTCCCGAGAGTGTCCGCTTTAGAGAGGTTTCACTGTACATATATGTATATTTTTTTTTCTATTACATACAATAATATATTTTATATCAATTACATAAGATGTATGTATTTTTATTTTAATATAATTATTTTTATTTGTTATTGTAAGTTATATTATTATTTTTTTTTCATTTAAATTTATTTTTTATATTTTGTTAAATGAATTTATTAATAGAAAAGAAAAAAATTGAGTTTGTTATTTAAATAAAAAAATGAAAGTGATATGAACGCATAATTGTATTGCTAATTATACATAACATACATGCATGTACCGTACCCCGTACGTAAGAAGCGGTTTTGATATACTACTCAGTACATCTACATTAGTAGATCGCCACTAATGATAGAAATTTCAAAAATTAAAAATATACAAAAATCATAAAAAAAAAAAAAAAACAGTTTTTAAAATTAAAATTTATAAAATAAAAACAGAATATATAGATCAGATTCAGATCTGAATTTAATCTTAAAGATGCCAAGATTTTGAAATTTATTGAGATCACTACATAAAATATTGAAAAAAATTCATATAGATATTCTGTTGGAAAGACGGAATCATAAAATTGTATGAAATGAAATTGCTGAGACTGTGAGCCATCATCTGAATGTGAAAAAATTGTCTTGTATATTTTTATATGATTATATCACAGTTACTATGGTTACTCATAATAGAGCAGTTGTGTTTGTGTATAAGCAAAATTTGAAGAATTATCAATAAAATCCAGAGAATGAATAAATTAATTACGACGATCAGCAATCAATTTAATAGTGGATTGAAGCCGATGAACGTTCACCAACAAATAAAGCAAAAGCTTCCGTAGTAAAAAAGATTATAATTTGAAATCAAAAGTAAATAGGCACTCCTTTGCGATTTAATTGGAAGTTTTCAATTTTTAATTGTTTTTTTGTTTTAGCATAGTTTATTAAGCGTTTAGATTTAAAAAAAAAAAAAATCAAATATAATAATGCGATTATATCACTTTCAGGAAATTATTAATTAATTAAGTTGCGGATTCTTTTAATTTTAAATATATTTTGTATATTTTTGAATGAAAATCTTATATATCTGCATAGATTTAAAATTTTTATAATTTTTATTTTTCAAATATTTTTATTTCTATTTTAAGTAAAAAAAAAATGAATTCTTTTTAAGGTAAAAGTAACTTTTAAAATACATATATATGTACATATATGTATGTAATAATAAAATTTAAACTAATTTAAATAAACAAACGAAAATAACACAACCACAACATTTTCAATGTGTTGTTGCTATTGTTGTTATATAATGTATTTTAATTTTATTTGTTTGTATTTTAATATTGAAATAAATTTAAAAATTGAAAAAAAAAAAAAGGAAATTTCAAAAAAAAAAAATTTAGATTTAAAAATAATTATATTTTTATGCAATTGATTATACAATAAATTTTTGAATATACAAATATTATTATTAAAAATAAAAATTAATATAATAATGAATAATGATAAAAATTAATTTAAACACATCATTAATATTACACATAAAAAATACTATACAATACATGCACAATTGCGTACTTTGCATTTTATGCTTAAAAGTTACGAGTTAATGAACAGAAAAGATAAAAAAGTAAGTAAGAATGTGATGAATACAGCGTTGCTGGAGGATCTCATTTAAATAAAATTGTTAATGGTAAGTATTAATAAGTTCTGAACATAGGTATATGTTATTTTACTTTATAATTCTACTGTTACAATTAAAGGTATTTAATTTGAATTTCTTAATGATTTTTGCTCTTTTAACAGAAAAATAATTTTAATAAATACATAAATATAATTGTTCTGTAAATATTAAACATAAAACAATGAAAATGAAATTTTTCATCTCATTTTCTCATCAAATTTCGTTCTAAACGAAATTAATTTTTGAGATAATCCAATAAAATTTGGATTAATCGGGAGGAATGGAATGTGGATTGTAATTTTTTTTTTATTTTTGCCAAAGACTGGACCCAAACCGAATTGTATTATAGAAACAATCCAACTAGTAAAAGTTGGTTTAATGAATATGTTGGTTTATAGATGGCATTATTTTAATGGCAACTTTATTTTAATGACAACTTTATTTTAATGACAATGACAACTTTTTTTTTATGTAATTTATAATTTATTAAATTAAATAAGAAGAAGAAATTTTGCAATAAATAAAAATATATACAAAACAAATATGATGATAGTAAATTCAATATTCAATTACATTACAATACAATACACACATACAAAGTATTGCTAAACTGGCTAAAAACCAAACAAATAATATATGGTAATGGTGTGAAATGTGGGTGGAATTGTAGCATTGTTAATATTATTTATCAAGTTTTCCATGTGGTTTTTATGTTTTATTATTGTTTTTTTTTTTTTTTTGAAATTTTGAAAATTTTATGCTCGAGGCTGCCATACACTCTACGTCGCTACAGCCTACAGAGGATAGCTACAGCTGCTAAAGTTTGTGTTGTGAATTGTGAGTTTGTCGTGAATTTATCAAACAGAGTTTTGTTTTAGTTTAGAATTAGAATAGTAAAGTAATAGTTGTTTTGTTTTTGTTATCAATTCGGTCAATTCTTCAATTGGAAATTGCGATATCTTTATCTTTTGCTTGAATTTTCAACAAAAGTTGTATTATTAATATAAAAAAAAAATGTAAAGAATAGCAAGATAAAAATAATAAACATAACAAATCTGTACTTCCACTATCTTATTAGTAGCGTAGAAGTAGTGCTTCTATTGTTAAAATATGGTAAGATTTTTTTTTCTCAATTATTTAACTTTTATTATGTTTAATAATAAATTATATGCATATTGTTATATATATATTTATTTATATTTTTTGCAATCTTTCATTCCTCGCCTAAGTTAATTTTTGTTATCATAAACCATCATAGAATAAATACATAATATAAAAAATTCATGAAAAATTAAAAAAATATGGGTCAGCAGCAGTTCAGTACATATGTACATACATAAACACAATTCATCATATGCATAGCTAAGCTATGTATGTATATGTATATTATTTACCTAAATCTAAATAAAATAATTGATAAAAATCTGTACCCATGTTATTATGTTTACATAGATAAGAAAATTTAGAGAATATAATGAACGTATGAGAATACGAGTATGATGTAGAGTAAAAAATAGCAATTTTTCGATTTTTTAGTTACAATTATAATTTTTTCTGTTTGTAATCATTTTAAAAAGAAAATATAATTGATACATAGAGTAGTACGTAGTACGTGGTAGTACCATGTAGTACTAATAGTGCATACATAAAATGTACATCATTTTTACATTGTGGGTACATACATCATGTAGATACGTAAATGTAACGTACATTATAGGAGAATAAAGAAAATTTCCAAGAAAACTCATTTCATTCACTTAACAACTACCGTTCCATCAAGCATCAACGATTGTGCAATTTTCTTTTGAAATAAAAAGTGAATGTATAATTTAAAAATTCAAGGCTATACATAAACATGTATAAGTATGAATATAAATATTTATGGTACATTTACATACTATCTACATTACACACTTACGTATCTTACACGAAATATAAATGTACATACATAATGTACCTTTTTTATGCTTCAATTTGAATTCGCATTTAATTTAATGCGAACTGAGAATCGAACTGAAAAAATCTGGTTCGTTTAATTTAATGTTATGCATCATAAAGCATCGTATTAAGTCTATGTGTCTGAACTCTGAAATGAAGATAGTTCCGTTCAGTAATTATGACAGTTTTCGATTCAGGTTTCAAAGCGTTAAAAATGTTAATGCGAGTTTTTGGTGTACATTGAGAAATTTTACTTCAATTAAGATTTAAAAAGCTGAAATGAAATTGAATGAATGCGTATTGAAATTTTAATTCGCATTGAAACAGTGCTTATAATATGAATTATGTATGAACACTCGTTCAATGCTAACGCTAAGGCACTCAATGCGCATTAAGACTGTTCTATAAACGAGGTAAATATATGTATACTCGACACTCGTCACTATTATATATACATATGTATAAATAATATTACTTTTACATTTCAATAACAAGACTACAAGTTTATTAAGAATGTTTATAACTATAAAGAAAAACAAGTTTCATAGTTTTCTGAACTTAATTAACATTTTAAAAAAAAAATCAAGCATACGTAGTAATATAATTATTTAAAAATATGTACATATGTATATATTTAACGTTAACGCATAAAATATAATGTGTGTCGTTGCATTTATGCACTTATTTGTGGTCATATACATACATCAACATTCAACAGTATAATGTATAATATATATTATTGAGTCAACTGCAACAGGGTGTTTCTGTTTGGTTATCATTAATTGTTAAATAATAATCTGTGAATAGTGATACACAAATTGCATAACTAGACCTAGAGATGATAATGTACGTATACACGTTAATGTTTCACTATTAAGTACGATTGTCGATTACGTTTAAGATGTAACATATGAATATATGATGTATTTACATACATTTTTCAATCTTTAAATAAAATAAAACGCTAACAGCAATCACTAGTAAATAAGTAACATAACTTAGCACTGATGAATGAATATATACGCGAAAGCGAAACGAAACAATTAATGAAAATGAAAATAATCGACGAAGAATAGGTTCAAATATTACAGTTGTTTTGTTAACAAGTTTATATCCAAATGTTCACTCATAATCAAATGCCTCTGTATGTTTCTTGGTGGCCCCAAGAAACTGTCAAAATTAGGCTAAAACTGTGAGTGTTGTGTCATTTTCATCAAACATGAAAGATTGGGTGAAGAGCTAACAAATTTATTTTTGAAAGCTAAATTTAAGACTAAAATTAAGTGTAGCGTCATTGAAGAGAGAGAGAGAGAGTAGAATAGACTCACTAGGACTACAAGAAAAAATTCATTTTTAAAATTAAGATTCTCAGTTATTTCATCCGTTTGTGCCTTTGCCATTATAGAATTTTTCAATCGAAGGCGTATCTATTTTATGATGACCTGGAAAACGTATTTGCGTTCTACGTGTACTATGTGCTTAACTACTAAACCCTAGGTTATTCCATGAAAATATACACATCAGCTATTTATATCGAAAATAGCGTGTTTAGAAAAAAAAAATCAACTTTCTAGTATCTGCGGTTTCGTTTAATTCAAATAATGTATGTAATATGTACGAGTATCTGTTGTAAGTAAAAAAAAAAATTTTTTTTTTTTTTTGTAATTTAATAAAAATTTCTTTTCACTTTCAATCAAAATTAATTGTAATCATTACCATCACATTACATATATGTACATATATAATATGTATATTTTATCTGGGAAATTATTAAGTACAAGCGTTATCATTGTAAATGAATACAAACAGAAATTGAAAGACAATTTAAAGTTTTTGAAAGAAAGTTTCTTCGAAAAATTCCATGCTCAGCACTAGAATACGGATGTTGTAGATCAAAGTAAAACTCAGACTTATTATTATATCACTAACCATCTCTAAGTTATTTGTTTAAAATTACATGATTACAGTTAGGTAAGATGCAAACAGAATTCCATTTCAAAGTAGAAGGCAAAAAATCCTTTGGAAATCTTAGAAAAAGATGAACAGACGTTGTGCAATATGATGATTCTGAACAAGTAACTGAAATTGAAGAAGCACTGCACAGCAAAGAGAGAATTGTAAATTATTTCTGCAGGAGAACAATACTCCTAATGGGTCGCATCGCTACGCCATTAATGATGATGACGTGACGATGATTATCATTGTAAAATATTTAAAAAAAAAAATCTGCATTTTATCTTTATCTGCGATTTTATTCATTTATATGTACTTTATGTTATTTTAAATTAATTTAATGTACATGAGAATAAAATAAAGACGTAAGATTAAATTAAAACTGAAATTTGAAAAAAAAAATAAATAAAATAAATATATAAATAAATAGATTATTTATTCATTAAAACATGTGATTATTACGAATAAAATCTATGTTTTGTTTTGTTTATTATATTTTATTTTACTCTTTATAATAATAATGAATAATGAATAAAAATAATAATAATCATCATCATTGTCTAATCTACATTTTTATATACATATTATATATTATGTAATGTTTCATTTAAATTCAGTAAATTAGTTGTATATTATTATACATTGTATTGTATGGGTATATATTTATGTAGATACTAGATGCTATCTATACTTTACATAAATAATCTAGTATATATACTCTTGATAATATAGAGATCATACTGATTTTTAATAAATCGTAATGTATGTACATACATACATACAGCATACATCGAGTGTACTACGTGGTACGTGCACACACAGATTACACAGATTTGTTGCAAATTAAAATGGCAAAAAAAAAAAACGCTGACAAATCTGAATCAGACATAAAATATTTCCATAATCATCTCATAATAATCAATTGTACAAACATATCCAATATTGTCGTAACATATTTACATACTTGTGTTTATGTAAGTACATACGAGGAGTCGAGTTCGAGTACATCTTACTGGATGATTGATAGATACAGATAGACTGAAATTAGATGTGATTAGATGAATTTTATTTCTTAAAAATCATCAACGAACAAACACATAGATTTCATTTATATGTATATAATAGTATTCTTGATCTGGATGTAAATTACGTAAATTAATGTGAAATAGTTAAATACATATATAAATGTACGTGTACATACGCTGATCGTGTAATATAATAATAATAATTTTTAAAATATAGTAATGTAGATACAATTTTTATTACTGAAATATCTATACACAAATCTATGTAATTATTTTCATTTAAATTTTTATTTTTTTTTATTTTTTAACAAATCATAGTGTTGCTGTACACAAATCAGTTAGATTTTAGATAGATACCTACCATAATTATATGTGTGATTTTCATTATTGTGATTGGTGTTGGACTGCGTGTAATGTTTTTTTTTTTTTTTGTAAGTTGAAAAAATATTTTGATCATAATTATACTGATTCGAATATACCACACAAGTATGCACACGAGTATGAATCAAAATTAAAATAAAATTGTTGCTTTTATAACTCATCTAAGAAGTTCTACATCAAAATTGATATCTAAAAGATATCATTGCAGTATATATTGTGTAGTGTGTGCTAATAGCTTTTCGAAAAAAAAAAAAAAAAAAAAAAACAATCAAACTCAACTAATAAGTATGCGATAAATTTATGAATTTTTTTTTTGTTTTTTGTATTGTCGTCTGCCTATCCTATCTATACTTTGAACAATTAAAAAACATTTATGTACATATTTGAACTTGAACAACGAATTTTGAATATTTTTTTTTTTTTTGCATGTTCTTATCAATATTTAAATTAAAATTGTATGACAGAGCATTCGTACATGTAAATGCATGTATTTTTTGTGTAATTTAATGTTCATGAATATTTAAAATATGGGATAGTTTACAAATCTTTTATCGCAAATAAAAACAAAATTAAAATTATTAATATTTAAATTTTATGTGAATAATATCTATATTTTGTTAAATTATATTTTAAATATGTGCTGGGCATATGAAAATTAGTATTTTATACAGTAGATTATCGCTAATCTGAATTTTGGTAATTCAGATTTCTTCTGCTTATACACGGCACTGTTTCAAATGATCATTCTTCCAGTTTTCATTCGTGTGAATGATCATTTTAAAAAATAGCACAAAACAGAGAAAAGTGAAGTTGAATCTAGCAGGAGATCAAAGTTCGACACTGGACTGTTGCACCATAAAAGAAAAAAAAAAAAATTCATTCATTTTTATGACCAATTTTAGTTTTTACTGTCAATGTTTTTCACCAACAAAAGTTTCTGGAACTTAATTTGAATTTGCTTAAATGAAATAAGAAAGATGTTAATAATCATTTTAACTCAATTCGTGGTGATAGATGTCAAATAAATGAACATTAAAGCAGTGTCAAGTGTCATGTATCCGGCATATTAGCGAGACTGTACTGTAAACTGTAATTAGTTTTATTTTTGAAATTGAAATATATATGTATTTACATATGTATGTGCATCCAGTGTAATAAAATTTTATATGTGCCACTTAAGAAATAAAATAAAATAAAATAAAAATGAAAACACTCAAATTAAACGTGACGATTAAGCAAAAGTTAAAAAAAAAAATGCTACTAAAAGAATATTAAACCAAAATAAAATATGTACCAACCATATCTAACGAATAATATGTGCGTGTACAGTAATAACGTATTCACATTAATATTGTAATTTATTTACTGTTTATTTACCTTTAAATTGATTTTTTACATGCATCATATAGAATAGATAATGTACACATTAGGCACGTACATATTTTTCATTTGTTGTAAAATTTTAATTTACCGAAAATTACAATATTGATATTTTTATATTTTTTCTGTTATTTATTTATTTATTTATTTACATATTTTTTATTTAATTTTTATTTTATTGATTTTATCTTATTATTTTTTTACTTTCAGGTAATCTCAATCTCAATACTACATTCCACTAATACTCTGTTGTACTCTGTAATATTTATGGTTATAATATTAAGTTTTAATTTAAAATAAGAAAAAAAAAATAAAAATAAAATCTTTGTAAAACAAAGAAATTAATGTGAAAAAAATATCAACAAGAACAACCTCTATATGGACTCATGGCTGTTTGCGGTAAAGCACATGCCATCAAAGCTGTGCTTTTGGCTGGTCTCCTAATTGTTACATTCAATTTGTTAAGTAATCATTTAGATAATCGTTTCAGAGAGACATTCTATTTCTCGAGAAGCAGGTTAGTAATATTAATCATCTGATAAGCAACAGATTCTATATATATTTGTCATATTATATGGTATATTTCATTAACATTTCCTTTCCTTTTTTTGTTTTTGCGATGTTGCCATTTTTTTTTCATTTTATCACTTTACTTATCGTTTTATTAATTTTTTCATTTTAGATTATTTGATTTTTTTTTTTTTTAATTTGTATAATATCTTTATTATGAATTTTTGTGTGAATGCATTATCAGTTGTATACTCATTCATTCATTGTTGTTTTTTTTTTAGCTCAGAATGGCCCATAACACGAGGCAAATTACATTCATCCCTTATATCGAATATATCAACGCATAACGTATATACAGTTCTATATAATCCAGATAATAATACGCTAGAAAATGTTAGATTTAATGTTCCTTATAGTAATAGTAAAAAAAATAATAATTATAATAATTTGAATCATTCAAATTCGATATTATTAGTAGATAGTACAGATTTTAAAAGGAAATTTTCGAATAGTGATAATAATTCTCGTCGTAATAATAGAATATATCGTAATTATAAAAATAATAAAAATTATAAATTTAATAAATTAGTGATTGGATCGAATCAAATTAATAGTAATAGTATTAATGGTAAAAATGAATCTCATAATTATTTATCTGCTATCGGTATAAATGAAGAAAAATATAAAAATGATGATATTAATGGTGACGATAATGATAATGACGATAATAATTATGAAACGAGCAGTGCTGGCAAATTATTAAAAGCATTTATGAATAAAATTGGAATAAAGAAACCATGTCCATTAGTACCACCAATATTAGGTAAATAATCTAATTACTAATAATTACTACCTAATTAATTAGTTATAAAGAGATTTTAATGATTCTTTTCTGTGAAATTTTTAGAAGGACCAATCGAAATAAATACAACAATGGAACCATTAGAAGATATCGAACAACGTTTATCTGTTAATTTACAACCAGGCGGATGGTATAAACCAAAAGAATGTAATGCTAGAGATCATGTTGCTATAATTGTACCGTTTAGAGATCGTTACGCACATTTACCAATATTTTTAAAAAATATACATCCAATTTTAATGAAACAACAAATACAATATGGAATATATTTGATCGAACAGACAAATGGTAAACCATTTAATCGGGCTGCATTAATGAATGTCGGCTATTTGGAAGCATTAAAACAATATAAATGGGATTGTTTTATATTTCATGATGTCGATCTATTACCATTAGATGATCGAAATTTATATACATGTCCAGATCAGCCACGTCATATGTCTGTTGCTATAGATATATTCGGTTATAAGTGAGTTCAATAAGAAGAAGAAGAAGCAGAAGAAGAAGAAAATATTATTACATCTTGCTTGATAGATAAATGTGTAATAATTATTTGGGGGGGAATTTCATTTTAGGCTTCCTTATACATCAATTTTTGGTGGTGTTTCAGCGATGACAACCAGTCAATTTCAAAAAGTCAATGGATTTTCGAATTCATTTTGGGGTTGGGGTGGTGAAGATGATGATATGTCGAACAGGTAAATTATGAAAAAAAAAATAAAACAAAATGAAACTATAAACTGACATCATGGTGTATTGTTTGTTTCGTTCTTTTTTAGATTAAAGCATGCAAATTTTCACATATCACGATATCCAGTTAATGTAGCTCGTTACATGATGCTGAATCATCAGAAGGAAAAAGCAAATCCAAAACGGTAATATATATATATATATATATATATATATATATATATATGTATAGACATATTTAAAATGAAATCTTAATTTTTTCATTGATTTTTTAATTATTATTTTTTTTTCTTCAATTTTTATATTTAGATTTGAGAATCTCGTTAATGGTGCCAAAAAGTTCGAAACTGATGGCTTAAATTCTGTGAAATACGATATTTATAGTTTTAAGAAATTTCCACTTTTTACTTGGTTCCTTGTAGAACTTAAATTGACTGAACATAGGTGATGAATTATATATTATAATATTTATTTAAATTTTTAGTATATAAAACATACATAAACATATACATATGCATATAAATAATGTAGACGAATGTAGTATGAATATGTGCGGATACGAATATTTATATCAATCGTAAAAAAATAATAAAACAAAATTACATTTTTCAATTATAAAATATCCAGCAAATAATTTTTTGACGATATTGAATAATCAATAAAAAAAATGAATTCATTTCCATCAAAATGATGAAGTCACTGTGGTATGTTTAGAGAAATTTTACATTGATGCTATGTTGATTATGAATTATGTATGTAAATTTATGTAATTTCAATCATATTTACATCTCACTTTGTCTCGTCAGTTCACAAATTAATTAATATTCATAATGTGATTATGTATCACAGCACAGTGATGTTAAACATTTCATATCAAAATAAATTCTTCATAAAATAACAATCTGTCAAATGAATCTCATATGAAAAAAAAAAATTCTGAATTTCTCTTAAATGTCAAAAGACGATCCATTAAAATCCAAAGTTCAGCTACATTTATTATGAAATTCGGCTAAAATTACTTCATAATTTTTATTATGATGTAGCCGTAGTGATTTTATTGTTATTTGCTGGATACAAAAATAAAATAAACAAAACGATGATACAATACAATACTCGAATATCACCGTATCATGATGGTATCATCATCATCAATTTTATGCTGTGTAAAAACAAAACAAAAAAAAATTTCTTTTCTCATTTTAATGAATTTTTTATGCTTTTCTTAAGATATTTTTAGCATTTTTTTTTCATTTTATATATACATACTATATTATATGTATATATTTTTTGTTTTATTTTTTAACGTTAATTTTAAGATATTTTTATAAATTTACAATTATTTATAATAATGTAATTATAAGTTTTGTTCAGTATATAGAAATAAAATTGAATTTTATTGTCAATAAATGTGAGTAAAAATGAAAGTGATAAATTATAAATAATAATAATAATAATAATAATTATCGTATGTAATATAGATGGACACGTGTGATACATGTGCCGTAAGTTTTTTTTTTCTTTTCTTTAATTATATATTTGTTCAAATATTACATACATAATACATGAACATGAGTGTACTATACATATACAATAATGATGAATTTTAATCATATGTAAGTACTTTAATGTAAAAAATGTAAATGGAAAATTTTATATTGTAAAACCTGAAATAGACATGTGGTATTGATATTACTACTTAGTACAGAAAATTAATCGTAATATCCTTGACATGTTAATATATTTAATATATGATTTTCAATTTAATTAAACACAAGTATAATTTTCTTAGAATGTACAATATAATCAATTTTCTATATTATTTTCTCTTGATTTTTATCTAGTAAGTAGTAATATCAATCCAATACCATATGATTGGTTATGTGTTTCAGGTATAAAAAAAGAAAAAAAACATTCCATTTAAAAATTAAACGCACCCCCAAAAAGAAGAAATGTTAAAAGTATAAAGTATTCAATTAATGTTGAATTTATGTATAAAAATAAAAAAAAAAAAAGAAGTGCGAAAATTTGAATAAAAAATTTATTTCGGGAAAAGAAATGAAACGAATTATATGTATTTTTGATTTTTAATTTTTCCTCTCACTTTGTATGTTTTACTTTTTTTTTTTTTTTGACTTTTTTTAATCCTAACAGACTACATCTAATGACGTCAAGTCAACGCTAAAGTCATCGTCATCGTCGAAATGCAACACGATGCAATGTGTATATGTACATGCAAAGGATTGACGTTGACGTTCAACTATAATGTTACGTTATTTGACATTGACGATGACGTTGGCGTTGACGTAGTCATTATCATTGGACGTGGGTCATAATAAATTAGCTGTTTTTAGTAATTCAGATCTTTTAGGACTTTTTTCTCTTCCATACTTAACGAACATTTATTTATTTTATTTACTTTTCATGAATACCTCAAAATAAAAAGTCGATCAATTTTTACGTTAATCAATACCCTTAAAAAAATGGATTACTAATCTGATTAATTAAAATTATGAAAACAAAAAAAATTACAAATTGATAGATTTTTTCTTTTTTCTTATATTTTTGTATCGTTTATAATTATTTCCTTAATGTCTTTTCTATCGAAATATTTTAAGATTTATCAAAAAATTCCAAAGGTTCATTTACATTATAAGATTATGTATGGCTGAATTTTAAAATGTATCAATCTAGATATTTAGGATCTTATGTTGATTTGTACATCTCTACAGCTGCTGCATTATTGCATTTTAAAACTTAGCCCATATTTATTTATTGTATTTTCGAAAGGTATTTTTCTATATGTTATAATAAATATATATATTTTTTTTAATTTTAACTTTAGAAATTTAAAATTTACCCAATCGATACGATAGAATATAATGAAATTGCATCATTTGTGACTGATCATTTTTTAGATGATCCGCTATTTAAAGCATTCGGTATTAAAAAACATCACCAAAATGAAAGAATACTTAATAAATTATGGATAAAAACTTTAAACGATAGTAAATCTTTTTCACACATTACATATTATGTTGCTTACTTACTCTAGTATTAGCGTATGATATTTAATTTTTTCCTATTCATTTTTCTTTAGAACTTTCAATTAAAGCCATTCATTTGCCAACAAATGAATTGGCTGGTGTTTGTTTGAATTGCAGTTACAATACCATCGATGAAGCACGTTATGAAATCAATAATTATTGTAAAGCACCAGAAAAATGTTCCAGAGAATTGAAAAATTTATTCGATGCATGGACAAAAATCTATCAAATTCAAATTCCATTGAAACAATCTTCTGGTACTACAGCTGAACAACAAAGAATAATAAATTCAAAATTTTTCGAAATATCAATTTTAACAATATCCAGAAAATATCGTAATTTAGGATTGGCCGATCAATTATTTCGATATTCGATGGAATTAGCAAAACAAATAAATTATCAACGAATACATGTTGATTGTACAAATTTATTTACTTCGAAAATTTGCAAAAAATACAATTTTCGACAAATAAAAGAAATACCATTCGATCATTTTCATGGCATAAAAATGATTGATCCAAAAAATTGTTATGTCAGAATATTTGAAAAATATATTTAGAGAATATTTATTTCGATTTCTAATGATTAGACTGTGATATTGGCAACATGTGTGTATTGTGCATATGTAGCACCAAATCTAAACCAAATAAAAATTATTTTTGCCTTATCGATTCCACATTTTTATTTTATTCATTCTTCATTATAAATAATATATATTTTTTGTTTTAATTTTTTTTTTAATCTACATAACGTATTATTTGCGGTATATGAAATGACAATAAGATCATTTTTATTTTTTAAGATTATGTTTAATAGTAATAGTATTCGTAAACATATTTTTTTATAAATTTTTTTTTTTTTCTAAATATGTACATAATAATTATAATTCGTACATACATAATATAGTTGTGATTAACATTTTTTTATTGGAATTAACATGAAAATATTATTCATTTTATTTTGCTTGATCATGTTGTGGTAAATAATTAATTTTTATTTTTGAGTTTTTGTAATATTCTCATGATTTATTATTATTTCTCATGGTTTCTTTGATATTGGTAGCGGATTCTGTTTCAAATGTAAAATAATTGAACGCATTCTAGATACATCACGACTTGATTTATTCGATTTCGGATTAAAATCACATAATTTTGCGATACGTTCCCATTCAGTGCCAGGTTCGATTTCATCATTTTCGGCAACAAATTGTTTTTCAGCATTTCTAAAATGAAAATACAAAAAAAAAAAATGAATAAAAACAACGTTAGGATATAATCTCCAGGTATTTATATAATTAACAATTTTAAAAAGTTGAAATGAAAATTATTTCAATTTCTTACTTAAAAATGATTATGTGCGTATTTTTCTAAAACAAGAATCATAAATGCATTTTTTTTGCGCTTGTTAGGTAAAAATACTTACTTCGCTGATTCTCTGTGTAAGCATGAAAGAATTCATAATTTTATTAACAGTGTATAGAGCAAAGTAAGATATTAAATTTTCAAGATAGAAATATTGAAGCCGAACAAAGGAACAAAAGGATTTGGATCTAATATTTTTTTTTGTTGTTTAAATTGTAAAATATTGATTGTTACCTGTTTGAATTTTTAGTTTTAGCAATTGTTTCTTCATGATGCTTGTACCAATCCTCAAGTTCTTTTTTAGCTTGTTCCCGTAATTCTTCCTTCTTTTTTTCTTCTTCACGATCCTTCTCTTCAAGGCGTTTCTTTTGCTCTTCACGCCATTTACGTATCTTTTCTGGTTCTTCTCTAACAGGTGGTGATTGCGTAACCGATTGCTGGCCACCAAAATTTTGATTTTCATTTTGTTCTTGAATTTTGTTGATTATTTCGAAACTGCCAGCAGATTCCATTCCTTCGTTGTTTTCGTCTGCAATACATTACAAATCAAACGAATAAAATATAAAATTGTGATTATATAGTCTTAGACTCTATAAATCAAATAATATTGATGATGAAATTTCGATTGAATTTAAGTAGAATTAAATTAAAAATATAATCAATTAATAATAATTACAAGGATTCCAACTTCTATTATAAGAAAACATTTTAAATGAATTTTCTTTACAGATACAAAAATAATAAGAATTTTAAAAAGTTTAAAAAATGTTAGACTCAATTTGGAACGAAGTACAAATTTTTTTTTGTAATTTATGTAAATCGTTACTTTCAAAAGTACGAAAAGAAATTATTACATTAGTCATACGCCATTAAAGTTTTCCAAAGAAAAAGAATTACATTATGTTTGCACATACATACATATGTAAATTAGAATAAATTTAATTTTGAAGACATTTCAACTATTTTTATATTCAAATTTAATATCGAATATAAATTTTCATGGATCACTTGCATAAAATAAGGCCAAAGAGAAAATTACGTGAAAAAATGAAACTAAAAAAGAAAAAGTAGTACATTATGTACTGTAAATGGTAGTAATAATCTAATAAATTATCACTTTTAATAGAAAATTTAATATCATAAAATTTTACTTTAAAATAAAAGTAATTTTCCTATTTGTAATTTTTTTATTTAAACTAAGAACTAAGCTAGCTAAACTAAACTAGGTACAACGTACAATATGGAATATGCAACTTTTACATATCTTTTGTTTTTCTGTAAAATAAAAAGAAAGAAAAATTTTTTCACTATCATTTTTGTTACCTGTTATACTGTTAGATTGTGCAATGGGGCGTACATCATCCTCAAGTCCAGCTAATGCACTTTGTTCACGCGCAAGAAAATCTGCTGCTGGATCAATTTCATTACTTTCCATATTATCTTCGAATGCATCCATTATTATTATACGAAATCAAAATTTTAATTATTTCTATTAATTTGTAAAAAAAAAAACACGGACACGACACGACTAAATTTTAACTGGAATGGAAGAATGAAAATAATCAAATTTATCTATTATTTTATCAAATTTATTTATCGCACTACACCACACCACACCATACAATATAAAAATTCAGAAACAGATAATCAGAATGCAGAATACTTGTAAAATTTATGGAAATTACCACTTAAAATAAATCATTAAATTTCAAATACGAAATGATAAAATGACAAATAATCTGAATCTGAGTGATCTAAGTGCTTGGCTTCAGCGTTACCAATTTAGCTACGCGGTAGCTAGATTTAGCTACCAAAGGACAGTTACAGCTACGAAAATTTTTGTTTAGCTACCGGTAGCAATTTAGCTACCAATACAAATTTTCAGCTACCAAGTGGTAGCTAGAAATGTATTTGGCTAGTAAAAATAATTTAAAACAATATAAGCATTTTTTATAACCATTTTAAAATTCGAATATCGAAATTTTCGAAAAATTTTGAAAAACGTAGTAGAAAGTTTTTAGCAGTATAGTAAATTTATTCAGATATAAAACTCTTGTTCTGAAACTAAGTATAGTAATTAAATTATGTGTTGAAAAAAAAAAAGAAAAAAAAATGATTTTGAGTTTGAGCTGAAGGAAATTAAGATAACCTAAATGAGTTAATTTCTCTTCCTCATTCTATTTTTGACATAGAAAGAATATTTAGTACAATGAATATTGCGAAGAACAAAATAAGGAATAAAATGAAACTTAAAACATTGGACTCGATTTTATCAATTAAATTTGGTTTGCAAACGCAAAGACATAATAAATATTGTAAAGAATACGACTTAACAGAAAATATTATTCGCAAAATAGGAAATATAGGAAAAATAGGAAATATAAATGAAATATTGTCAATAATTAATAGAAAAGACTGAAATATATATTTTTAAAGTTCCTTTTCTTTATTCATTTGATTTTTTTTTTATAAAATGTTAAAATGTTTTTGGTTCTGATCATTTTTTTTTTAATAAAATGTTGAAATATTATTTACTTTTTTTTGTAACCATACAAAATAATTAATAAATATGTGACTTTGACTTCCATATTATCACACTTTCAAACTCTAAAAATTTAGCTACGATTTAGCTACCAAATTTTTCTAATTTTAGCTACAAACTATCCAGTTTAGCTACTAATTTAGCTACGGGCCCGGTTTGATAATTGGCAACACTGCTTGGCTTGCAGTGCTTGCTAAATAAAATAGACTTTGGAATGAAATGAGAATGAGAAATGAAAATGTCACCATCACCATCATCTTGACCATCATCATCTCATAATTTCATAATCGATTATCCACTATCCATCATTGCTATTTTCACTTTCAGTTCATTCTTCATCCACTTAATTCACACACACACTTCACTTTTTACATTCGTCGTATCGTCGTATACATCATTTTTAACAAGAAGTAATTTATGAAAAGATCTGAAATGAAAGAATAAGAGCAAAACCATTGTATAAAGGTATATGAAAGGTTATATGAAATATATATTATTCTATGGCAAAACGTCTGAATTGCTTCACTGTGTTGGTTGACTTGACTGTGTGGTGTGGTGTGTACTGTGTACTGTCTACTGTCTCCTGTCTAGGGCTACTGTCATATTTGGTCATATTTCATATTGTGTTTCTTTCTTTACTGTACTACTTGTACTGTGTGTGTATTTTATGTTATATTTATATTATTGCAATTGTAATAAGTGAAAATGAAAATAAATTTATTACCGTGTTTACTTTTAACCACTTCAAAAATAAAAAATTCAATTAGAAAATATCTAGTGTAAATCTTATAAAAATTTCATTTTAAGTTGAAAATAATATTCATAAATTTTACAGATTATAAAGTAAAAGATATTCCGAAATGGTAAATAGCAGTTAAATGATAAAATAAAATAAAATAAATTGGCATTTTAAATTGTTTTAGAAATTTAATAATACTTATTACTTGAAATTTTAATTGCTTTAATCTATTTTTAAAATTTTCATATTGATTATTTGCATTTAAAAAAAGTTTGAATAATGTTTTTGTAACTACTCATGCATTTATTTATTTTTATTTTCTAATGTGATTATAGGGTGCTAATGTATCACAACTAGAAAGAGAAATTGGATCTGATGTTTTTCCACCGAATGAACATTATTTTGGTCTAGTAAATGTATGTACGAGTATATTACAAAAATGACTAGAAAATATATTGATTATTTAATTATTTTTTATTCTAGAGTTTTCTTTTTATATACGTAGTATAGCTACTTATCTACTTAATTTAATTTCATAAATAAATAATTTTTCAAATATGTAATGTGGTAATATGCATTTAATTTATGACATATGAATTATTTTTTTAGTTTGGTAATACATGCTACAGTAATTCTGTTCTTCAGGCATTATATTTTTGTAAACCATTTCGTGAAAAAGTTCTAGAATATAAAGCAAAAAATAAACGTTCCAAAGAAACATTATTATCATGTTTAGCTGATTTATTTTATAGTATTGCAACTCAAAAAAAGAAAGTCGGTTCAATAGCACCAAAAAAATTTATTGCACGATTAAGAAAAGAAAAAGGTCAGTTAATTTAAATATTACACATAATTTGGTAATGTGTAAAAAAAATTCTGATTTTTTTTTTACAGAAGAATTTGATAATTATATGCAACAGGATGCTCATGAATTTTTAAATTTTTTAATAAATCATATTAACGAAATAATATTAGCGGAACGTAATCAAAATAATAAAAATAAGAATGGTGGCAATGGTAGTAGTACTAGTAATGGTGGAGATTCAAATTCACCACCAGAACCAACATGGGTTCATGAAATATTTCAGGCAAAAAAATCAAATGAAAATGAAAAATTTAATTGTTTTTAATAAAAAATAAAATTATTTTGTATATTTTAGGGCATCTTAACTAGTGAAACACGATGTCTAAATTGTGAAACAGTTAGCAGTAAAGATGAGAATTTCTTTGATTTACAAGTTGATGTTGATCAAAATACCAGCATAACGCATTGTCTAAGATGCTTTAGTAATACGGAAACATTATGCAGTGATAATAAATTTAAATGTGATAACTGTTGTAGCTATCAAGAGGCTCAGAAACGTATGCGTGTCAAAAAATTACCGATGATATTAGCATTACATTTGAAACGTTTCAAATACATGGAACAATATAATAGGCATATTAAAGTATCACATCGAGTCGTATTCCCATTAGAATTACGATTATTCAATACGGTAATTAATATGCCGCCATAAATTTTTTTAAATTTACACAAGTATTTATCTAAGGAATTTTTTTTGATTTATTATTTTTTAGTCCGATGATGCTGTTAATCCAGATCGTTTATATGATTTAATGGCTGTTGTTATTCATTGTGGTTCAGGACCGAATCGTGGTCATTATATAAGTATTGTTAAAAGTCATGGATTATGGTTATTATTTGATGATGATATGGTTGATGTACGTAATGATAATCATTCTTTTACATATATTTCCTTTTTTTTTGTATATTTATAAATTGTATCAATTCAAATTTTAATTAATTTCTTTTCATTATTAATTATTCAATCAAAATAATAATATAGAAAATTGAAGCATCAACAATTGAAGATTTCTATGGATTAACATCAGATATCCAAAAATCATCAGAAACTGGTTATATTCTATTCTATCAATCAAGAGATTGTGCAACATAAATAATAAGATTCATAAATTCTCTTCCGTACTGAAAATGTGCATTATTATAATATAATAAAACACTAAAGAAATATATAATATATACGCAGATATACATATGCCATATATATATTGTATATAATATTGTTATATAAAATATTGAAATTGTCACAAAAAATTTCACATGAAATTGTGTTTTCCATTTTTTTCATACAAAATTTTATATTTATTAGTATTTTTTATAAATTATAAATTTATAAAATTAAATTATTTACAATAATATAAAAGAAAAATAAAAGTGTAACTTAGTAAAATATTATAGAAGGAAAAAAGAAAAAATCTAAATCAATTTTAAAAATTTTTGTTATATAATATTATGTAATGTATATTTATTTCAGAAGTCAATATAAAAATCGAATGTCTATTATGTTAATGGAAATAATATAAATGTAGATTATAGAGCATCATAATCACTACATAAATAAAAATATTTGTATCTGTATATAACTGCTTAAATCTATATTTAAAAAAAAAAAAAAAAAAAAAAAAAAAAAAACAACATATGCGTTTAAGTATGTATGAATGTAGCTAGATGTATATGAATAGTATATAATGTATATAATTTATTTCTAAAAAATAAAAATAAAATGCCATAAATGTTAAATGTTAAACTTTACAAATCATACAACCTACAATTTATTTTTTTATAACTGTACAATCCATGAAGATTCCTGACTTCACACTTCTTTCTTCTTAATTCCATTCTTTTCCTGCCATGTGATCAATCAACGTATTCGCTTTAAAACTAAAAAATGACATTTAACCATTTTACTTTTGGGTTGGCATAGCCCATCAGCCCAGCTATATGACCTTAGTTGCTGCCTTGGCTAAGAAAAAATGTCATATCTGCCTCTACATAAGATACAAAGTACCTGCGCATCTAGCTCTAGTTTATCAATTTGTTTTCCTGTCCCTATCTATACAATATACGGATATACAGATATGACGAGTTTAAGTTTTATATTTATTATTATATTTATATTAAGTTCAATATCTGTTTCAACGTAACAACTGCAGGCAGTACCTACAGCCGTACAACTATGTATTTTCAGTGAATATTTCTCATAACATAGTTCTGTTCTTAAAGAAACAAATAAATAAATAAAACAAAAACAAAATCTTTTTTATTAATTAATTTTTTTTTTATTTTATTCATTGAATTTATATTTTTCTTTTGTATTTTATTATAATTTAAATTTAATAATTAGTATACTAAATAGTTAAATTCTTCAATTTTTCATTCTTTTCTCAAATTAAATAAATTTATTATTATATTTATTTAACTTAATTTTTAGTTTTTCTTTGTTTTTATTTTTCTTTTAATTTTTCTGTTTTTTTTACTCACTAATCACTATGTATGTGTATATTATATATTTACAAAATAATTATTTTTTTTTATCATTTTTTATTACATTATTATTAATTGCAAGAATTTTAACAATTTACATAAATTTTTAGTTTTTTTTTAAATTAAAATTCAAATTTATAATTATTTTAATGCCCAATTGCACAGTGAAAGCTTAAGATCAGTTAAGGTTTAAACTTTCACTTAAGAGATGTTTCGATTTCACAGTGATAGTTTAAATCTTAAACTCTGGTTATCCAAACCAATAGAATTGATCCATAGTGTCTTTTGTGCAGTTTTAACCGAGCTCAAGCTTAAACTTTCACTGTGGAATTGGGTATAAGTTCGTTTATTTTTTTAAGTGTTTTTTATTCTATTTTGACATACATATATTACAAGAATTTTTTTGTATTTATTTAACTCAATTAATTCTAAATTTCATATTTTTATCCACTATGTAATGTGTACTAATATTAGCTACATTTAAATTTTACATACATAATTAGATGATTCAGATTTATAAAGACTCCAAATCCGGGTAAACAGGAATTAAAAATTTTATTTTTTGTTTTACTTTTTCAAATTTTACTTTATATCCTATTTACATTTTTAACTTATTTTGTTTTTTCTTTTATTTTTTTTTTTTAGTTAACCACATAATTTAGAAATGATGATTTAGAATGATGAAGATGTACAACGAGAGCAATGTTGCAATCTAAACATTTTCCTTGTTTATTCTTATATTACTGAACTGTTTTGTTTCCTTTTAATTTTTAATCATAACGTAGCTAATATCGCTGCTAGACAACTATTTTGAATTATTTTTTTTTTAAATTGAAGTTCAATTTTATTATGGGGAACGAAACAATTTGAATTTTAAAAAAACATTATTAAAAACAATTAAATTAAAAAATTAAAAACAATTATTAAAACAATTTTAAAAACCATAATATATGCATAGAATGTACGAGTATGTGGATTCATAAGAAAATATCAAAATCTGGTTTATATACTTCAAATAGATACTAAAAAGAAAACTACATAACATAATAAAATATGAATAATGAACACAGAAAAAAAAGTATAAAATAAAGAGATCATTGTGGACATATAATGTACATACAATAAATAGTCCCAATGCAAATATAAAAAAAAAAAAAAATGGGCAGTTCAAAGCAAATTCTTATCAATTAATTGTACAATACGCAATTATGTATATCTATCAATTAAAATAAATACATATATATATAAAAATTAAAAAGGTAAGTAAGAGGTGGTGGGATGGTGGAATTTTTTTTTGTTTTCAATTACCAATGAATATCGACAACCATAATGTTGTCTATACTCGATCCAACTTGATTGTACAAGTACATGGTTGAAGTGGTAGAACTAAGATTGTAGTACCGTTTAACTTAATGTGTACAGCGTTGTCGCTAGATAGATAATAATAAAAAGAAAAAATTAAAAAACACTTATGTTAAAAATTAAAATTCAGCAAACTTTGGTTTGTACAATCAGGTTGGAACGTGTACAAGCAGTATAGAAGAGCAGCATTTCTATTCTTTTTGTTTTTTTAATAAAGAAAATATTTTTTTTCTTTCGGGTTTTATTTTTTTGTAGGTGCTGTTTTTTTTTTTTTTTGTCAATTATAAACAGAACATAATATTTTGTTTATTTTTTATTTTATTTTATTTTTTTTTTTTTTTAAATAATAAATTATATTCATGTAATTTTGATTTTGGTTTTGAAAAAAAATCTTTTTTCTTTGTTTTTTTCCTATATATAATTAAATATATTTACTTTAATATCCTGTTATTTTCATATATTTTTTTTAAAATACAAATTAAATTAATTTATTTATAACTAGATTATGTTTTTATTTTATTTTTATTTATTTGTAGGTAGGGTTTTTTTTTTATTTTTAATTATTATTAATAATAAAATTTTGTTATTTATTTTTAAATAAAACCACGATTTTTTATATTTTTTTACACGTTTAAAAAAGCTAAAAAATAAAATTTATTTAATAATTATAACGACGACGACGACGACATGGACGACGTCTTAACGGTGAATAATTACGTTGAAAATTTTTATCAATTTCATTATTAATTGTTAATGATAATTGTTGTTGTTGTTGTTGTTGATGATGATTAACATTCAGAAATTTTGTGCCATTATTATCACCATTATTTTGTAAACTATCACCATTATTTTGTAGACTGTCATCATTTATAGCATCAACATTACAATCCTCATTAGCAACATCACTCTCTTTTACTACATCAATTTGAACGGATGGCATGATACTATTGTTGGCGGCAATTACTGTATTATTGCCGACGGTGAATTTTTCACAGCTTCTAGAGCTGTCATTTAGTAAATCCTATCTTTCTCGATACCATCTACCACGCGGCTTTCTTAAACGTCTCGGTGATATTGTTGAAAGATTTGCTATGGCCTTCGTCGTCGTTGTCGGTGTTGATGTTGCCATTGCTACAGATTCTTCTAATGCAACGCCATCACTACAATCATCATCATTATTATTACCAGTCCCTGTTTCTCTTTCCCGTTTCAGTGTGGCTTGTTCTCTTTTAATCATTTCAGTCTCAACAAATGAAGACGATGTTCCCATTACTGATGCTACTGATGTTGTTAATGTCGATGTAGATTTTGTGTTCAAAATATCATCAGTTTGAGATGATAATCGACTACATATGCTGTTATTCATAATTAAACTACTATCATTATTACTACTTATACTGTTATTCCGTTCACGTTTAACAACGACAACAACTTTCATATCTTTTCGGTCCCCATTATTAAATAGATTCGATAATTTTTTTGCATTGATTTTACTACTATTAAAACTGACACTGTTTATACCGCTGCAATTGTTATTACTAGAATTACTTTTACTGTCGTAGAATAAATTCAAACTTGAATTCAAATTCAGATTTACCGAATTTATATTGCCGCCACTGTTATTAGCCGTTGTACTTACTGCTTTTAATTTTAACGAATTCGGATATTTTATCCGTTTATTATTCGCTGACATTGATAACGATTGAAGTCTTTTTAATGGAGATGTTGCCGGTGATAGAGACGATGATGATGATGATGATACTTTTCTTTCATTGCCACTTGCATTACTACTAAGTCTTTGACGGCAACCATTGTTCATATTGCTGCTGTTATTATCACCACTAATTTCGTTATCTTTATCCATCATTTGCATATCTTTATCATCATTTATTCGATTTGCAATCAACAATGACGGTGGGATTAATGTTTTTATTATCGTTTGGTGATTGTTATGATGTTGATGATGATTCTGATTATTATATTGACGACTACTACTATTCAGTTTTGTGCCATTACATTTACTACTTGCTATTATCTCTTCTTGATCTTCACTTTTTATCTGACTACCAACATCTAATACAGTGTCTAAACTATCTGATGATACCGTGAAAATGTCCGACACTAAATCCGTTTTATCACTAATTGTAGCCAAACTGTTATTCAAATTTTGACTCTGATTTTGGCTCTCATTATGACTGTTATTCTGATTCTGATGATGATTCTGATTATGCGATAAATTTTGAAAATTCTGATGATTCTGCTGATTGCTTATATGCTGTGGTGATGGTAAATGGCAGTTAGCTGTCGTTGAATTTTTATAATCGGTTATCGTTATCGTTGAATTCGATACGGTATCATCACAATAATTCCTTTCAGTGCATTCTTCTTCGTCATCGTCATCATCGTTGTCTTCGTTATCATCATTCTCATTTATATCGTCATCATTATCGGATTCTGGCGGTGTTATTGGTGAATTTGCCGATATATTGTTCATGTCACTATCACTTTTTTGGCATTTATAAGTACTAGATGTTGTATTTGCTATTATTGTACTATTGTTCGTTGTTGTCGTTAATGTCGCAATACCAGATGTTGTCGGTTCTGATTTAGATGCTGCAACGAATTTTATATCATCCTCTGATTTATTTCTACTACTGCTACTACTACTACCACAAATTGTTTGCACTTGCGATTGCAATTGCTGTTCTTTTTCTTTTTGAGCCTGCTGCTTTTGTTGTTGCTGTTTCGTATGCTGCCGTGTCGCTGTTCTTCTCTTCGCCGTCGGCCAACCAGTTTTATTTTTTCGCTTTTTGTTTGTTGCTGAAATTTTGAATAATCGTGAATTACTACTATAACTAGACATAACCATTGATGTATTATTAAGTTTACTACCATTAAAACCAGAAAATCCGCCTTTCCTTGAATCTTTACCACTATATTGCTGTTGATCTCCAAGCAAATCCTCCAGATTAATATCTCTCGAGAATTGCACAAAATTATCCTCTTTCTCATTTGTTGTGTTATCTTCATCATTTAAATTCATGACAGGCGATGACACCAAGTAATTATTTTGATCATCATCACAATCAAACGGAACGGATGACATTAAATAGTCATCGATATCCTTTTCCAATTTGACAACATTCACATGTTTATTATCTTTCAAATATTTATTCATTCTAAATTCGTCAATATCGTATTGCAGTTTGCATTTTTTTTTGCTGCCACTAGTCAATTTCGATGACGATGGATGTAATTTTTTCTTGATCATTTTCAGTTTTTTCGGAGTTTGCTTCTTCGTCTCTAATAAATGTTCTACTTTTATCGTTAAATTATTGGCAGTAGTAGTCGATGACGCTGATGTGGTGGCGATTGTTTCTTTCTCAGCGCCTCGCCTTAATCTTTTAACATTTTCACTAATTTGTGTACAGATTTGATCATTCACGTCCGCTGTACTATTGTATGCATTATCTGTATTAAATTCCTTTTTGATTTGAATCAGTGATGATGGAGATTTTAGCTGTTGCTGTTGCTGCCTTCGTTGAATTATGCAACTCAAAATGGCTAGTGTAGATGCGTGTTCACGAGGTGATTTTCTTGGCATTTCTGAATTTAAAAGAGCAGCTGCTCTATTACAAATTGACGATTTTCCTTCATGTTTTTTTACAACAGAGGACATGGAATCCATCACTATATTTGGCTCTATCTGACTATTATTTTCTTCATCAGAACTAGAATATTTTTCTCTTTTCATTGGCTCCGGTTCAGGACATTTATTTACATCTAATAAATTATTTGTATTTGAATTTGAAGAAGTTGAGGCAGTTATCATATTTGCACTATCATTTTCAGTTGCTTTTGTTGAACCAATATGACATAATGCGCATAATGGCTTTTTGGAAGGTGGTAAAGGTCCCATTTCATACGGCAATTTTCTATAAACTGTTCAGAAATAACAACAAAGAAGTATAAAATTAATTTTGAACAAATATATTTCTTTATAACAAAAAAACTTACCAGTATTCCCGTAGTATTCGAATGTCTTTTCATAACCTTCGTCCTGTCTGTGGAATACTTGATACCATAATTCGCTATTTGGTATTCGTTCAAAAGCAAATTTGTACTTAACTAGTTTTTCGTTTATGATATCATTCAATGATGGAGTTTTTGGCATTTTGGATTTATCTGTTTCAGCTTCATTATCTAAACCAACTGTACTACTAGTACCATCTGCTGCAGTATTATCTTCAGTTTTTATTAATTTCTTAACAGCACTCTGATTTAACTTTTTCCTACTAACTTTTCGTCGTTCATACGTACGAACTGGTATATTCCTTTGTAAAGATAGTTTCAGACTCGATGATCTCTTATCCGAATAATTTTCAGCTTCCTCCTCTATTTTCACAACAGTTCTATTTGGACCAGATTTTTCTTCATTTTCGTCGTAGTTTAATCGACGTCTTTTATTATTTGTCGATTTCAATTCACTATCTTCACCGCTAGTTTCCAGATTCAATGAATTTGATTGCTTCCTTTTCAATGTGATCGTCCTGTCAGCCAATTTAAATTCTTCAGCTTTATTGAAATCACCGCTACTACTACTGCAGATAATACTGCTATTAGTGGCACCCCTGCCACTTTCGGATGTTGTCTGCCGATCAATATCCGTCGGATCACTAGAAAACGAACGACGCTTCGGAAACATGAAATTCACAGCTTCTCCGCTTAGTATAGATAGCTCAGACTGTCGTACTTTACGAATTTTCACTATAATCGGTGACGGTTGCTTACTTTCCTTCTCTTCCTTTTCTTTTTCTTTTTCTTCTTCCATTACCTGCTGTTGTTGTTTTTGTTTTTCTTTACCGGTCTGCTGCTTTTTACTATTTTTCCCATTCACTAAAGGATTCTCTTTTACACTGTTATCCTTTTTTAGATTCGATTTTGTCGTCTTTTTATCACTCGGCTCCACTACCTTATACAGTAATGATGTTGGTAATGGCAACGGAAGCGGTTTCATTTCTGATTCACTACTATTTTTACGCTCTTTTGTGCCTGATTTCGGTTTCTCTTTGCTTTTTGGTTTCGATGATTTTTTCCGTTGATTCCGATTGTATCCAATTATCAAATCCTCAACAGAATTTTCTTCGTCTTCTTTTGGTTCAGCATAATTTATTTTTTTAACTGATTGTCTTCTAGCTCTCATCACATTAATACTGCTCTCATGATCATCGTTTAACAACATCGGCGTTTTCAAGGTTTGACTACTAACAATACCGGACTGTCTAGTTTGTCTGGTATGACCAAGTGTAGTTGTCTTTTCGAGAATTTCGATTTGTTGTTGCTCTTTTCGAGGAGACGATTTACATTTCATAATACCAGACGCTAATTGAGGAGACGCGTTGATAGTCGAATTTGGTTGATTTGGTGGATTATTTTGAGGATTCTGAGCAGGTGGTGGTGATGGCGGTGGTGCTGGAAGTGGTGGTAATGTTGGTTTCAATTGACTACCATTATTTGAAATACGTTTCGAAGTTCTTTTTGTTATTGAACTAATGTCTAATGTTGATGCATTGGTAGCTGATGTTGCGTCGACGGTTTGCTGCAAATTTGTTGTTGTTGTTTTGCTATTTAACGATAAAAATTTATCCATATTTGCACTAGATTTTATTAACGAATCCAACGCCAGAAAATTATTTTCATTCTTTACAAAATTTTGATGTGATTCTGATTTCAAATGGATCGTCAGAGCATCGTATTCCATTCGACATATTTCACAGTATCCGCATTGTTTTTCTGATGATATATTTTGTTTGTTGCTAGTCGCTGTAGTCGCTGTTGTCGCTGTTGTGTTTGTTGTTCCAGTTGTTCCAATTGTTTTGACACGAATATGCTTTGATGTACTACGATTCTTTCTGGTCATCTTTACGTCAATGACGCTAGATTTTCTCGTTTTATTACTACTATTATTGTGATTATTTGAAATTTTAATTTGCTTTGTTTCTACTGCTGCTGCCGCTGATGTTACTAAGGCGGTAGTTGCTTTTGACTTTTGTTTTCCAATCGTTTTTGTATCGCTATTATAAAAGTAATTCTCATCTACAGCTGTCAATGGAAATACACCCTTTTTATATGGTTTTAAACTCAATACCGGCCACTTACTATTAAAAATTTTGTAATACGGCCTGTAGTAACCTTTTTGAGATGATTCAATTTTTATGTAATTCCCTTTGAATACTTGAGCACTCTTCGATCTATGATGATGATGATGATGATGTAGGGAGGAATCTACTATCGGTGATTTTGTGTAATCTGCTGTATTTGGATAACGCTCTTTTACATAAGCACTGACCTTTTCGAGGAACTTAAGAGCATATTCTGTATGCCAGATAAGCGTACCCCAAGATTCAGCTGTCTGTAATGGATTTTTCGTTATTATCGATGATACTGTTTCGGTTTTTGCTGAATTTAAGAACGTTGATAGCGTTTTTTTATTATTATCACTGATCTCACAAGTTCCTTTTCGTGCTCTATGCAGCATGACATCAGCACGAGTTTTTATTCTTGAATTTGTCTGAAAATTTTTCATAATTTAAAAAGAAAAAAAAATGTTTTCATTATTTTCGATTTCAATCATGATATGTGATTTAAAATTCAGCTTTTGAAAAAAAAAAATTTGAAAATTGAATCAATACCAAATATGTGTGTGCATGTGTGTATGTATTATAACTGAAAAATGATTTGATTACCTTCAAGTCATTACTGCTTGGTGTTCTGGCAGCGATTGGACTCAAATAATTCGGTGTTAATGGAGTTTGTGGTGTTTTAACAGTTGATGTTGTTGCTGGTGTTACAGGAGATTTATCCTGTTGTTGTGACACAAAACAATTATTTGATGTATCCTTTTTATCAGTTATAAAATGTGTTATATCCTTCGTTAAAATGAATTCAATTGACTGAAAAATAATAATAATAAAAAATTAAATAAAATTTAAAAATACATTATATCTCTATATTTCTGAATTCATTTGTTGTTTTTTTGAAATAAAGTTTGTTATTGAAATATTCAAATATCAAGCATAAAAAACAGTGGTAATACACAACGACATATAAAGTATGTAAAATTAATACAACGCGATACGAATGTTTGTTAAAATGTTTAAAATTATGATATACTATAAAATATATTTATAACTCATGTTTACAATAATTACACATTAAAGTCTCTGTTTTTAAAATCTGCTATATTCGTATTTACATATTATGTACATCATATATTTTATAAATACAATATGATTATTTATGTTTTGTGTTTTGTTTCAAATAATGAAATAAAAATAAAATATTCTGATTGGTCACAATAATGTTTTTAATGAAATTTTCAATTATGTACACACATACTTATATTTATTACAATCCATATAATAATTATTCTCTATGTTTTTTTAATTTTTAATTTAAGTTTAAATAAATATAATATAAAATTTAATAGAAAAGTACATAATTTATATTGAATTGTTATCGAAACTTTATAATATTTTTCAATTTTATTTTACTTTTTAAATTATTATTATTTTTTTGTTAAATATTATATGCATACATCTACAAACTGTACACTATACTAGATGTATGCATTTAAGTATATATTTAATTAAAGTACATATTTATTTTTCCATTCCATAAGCAATGTTATTCTCTTTAAGGTCTGGAACAAATTATTAACAGACTGCAGCAGCAATAGTGCAATAAAAATATATATTTTTTTCGTTTTTTTTTATTTTTTATTTGTACATTCTGTGTTACCATATACAGCAAAGAGAATAAACAAAATGAAATTTTATATTATAATGTAACATATAAATACTGGAATAATTATGTGTTTACTTACATTAGGTACCTATATGTATATTTCTATTTCTATTTATGTAACTTCAAATCGCATTTGGAATTTGTTTATATTTTTTCTAATGTGAAATAAGTATTTAAATTATGTACATAATACATACCTAGTACATTACATTTTATATTGAATTTCAGTTAGAGTACTGTTCATGTTAATTGAATTTCTGATTTGATTGTATCCCTCCAATCAAATTTAATGAATATTGTAATAATTTCAAAAATGATTTACAGATTCTATTGTTTTTAAATAATTTTTTTTTTTTTTTTTTGTAATTTTTCACAAAATATTTTGAAAATAATAATATTAATTGGTGGGCGATTGATAATAATTGATAAATTGGCGATTGACAGTATTCAGCTTTATTACTAGGATTAAAATAAAATAATTTTATAAAGTTATACATTATAATCATTATCATTAATTGATTTTAATGATATGATGTGACCGTATTTAATAAGTAAAGATAGGTTTTGTGACTTTTTTTTCTCTTGTACAAAAAATTCCAATTAGAAAATATTTTATTTTTCGTAATTTAATTATGTATAGCTACATACTTATGTGCAATGTACATTATTATCATTATATGAAGAAAACTTTTAACAAGAAATTTTCTGGTAACACTTCAAATTTCAAATAAATATTGTATATAGTGTAGGTAGGTACATTTATGTATGTATGTACATATGTACATATAAAAACTCTTATATACATATTATTATAATATATGCGCATAAATATATGTATATACATTATGTACATATATGTATGTACAATTATATATTGATATATTTTAAATACATACATAACAATATTTTTATGCATTTATGTGTGTTTTACTAGTTATACACATAAATATTTGTATATTTATTTGTATATTTTCAGAAATGTATATTTGTATAATATACATATATATAGAAATATCAATATACCTACATGTAATGTGTATAGTATATGCGAATCTCTACATTTATTATGTACGTATAGATATGTTTAATAATGTACAGATTTCTCGCGCTTTTGCATTGCATATATGTATATGTTTTTTTTTTTTTTCATTTTATGCATAGGAACATAGGTACCTACTTACATACATATTTAGTTTTTATTTTTAATTTTTTTAAAGTTTGTTTTTATTTTAATAACAACATAAATATATAAAGTTTATTTTTATTTTATACATATTTATGTTAGATATACATAGATGTAGATATTTAATTTTTAACATATTATGTACATAGATACATACATATGCATTACATATGTATATGCGTTTTTCATTAAATTATACCTACATAAAATTATATAGTCACTAGATATGATATGTACATATATGTAAGTAGATATCGGTAGTATGATATAGAATTTATATTTTACTTTCTATTATAGGGAAAAAAGGAAAACTTTAGTACTATATTGTATACATGTATGATGCTATGTAGTATGGTAATATGTAACTAAATAGGTACTTGCATAAGTTTTATTCGATTAAATTTTAATAAATAATAATTTTGATAGTGCATTATGCATCTATGTACATACTTTAAAATGTATAATAATGGTACGTTACGTATACAATACGTATAACAATATAATTTCATATAAAATGAAGCGAAAAAAAAAATAAAAATTTGAATATGTACATAGGTACATACGTATAAACGTAATGAAAATATTATGTTTTATCATTGTATATTATTATAATAAAATCTATGATTAATATTGAAAATTATTATCTATTACAATTACAATTGTGTAAAATGTATGTATGTTTGTATATAGGGTAGGGACATTCATTAGATATATAATTTTTAGTTATAGATATATCATGTAAAACGCCCAGACCAAAAAAA
Source organism: Villa cingulata (assembly GCA_951394055.1). NCBI lineage: Eukaryota > Metazoa > Arthropoda > Insecta > Diptera > Bombyliidae > Villa > Villa cingulata. Next base: position 45,384,083 of record OX596019.1, read on the forward strand.
AAATTATACATTGATTATATGTTATATGGTTGGTTACTTTGGTTAACTATTACTATTACTACATACAAAAAGTATGTAGAATGTAGGCAATGTAGGTATATTGGCTGGTCATATCGTATCTATCCCTAAAAACTATCCATGTTTCTAGCTACATTATATAATAGCTTAACAACTAATAACTAGGTACGGTACATAATACGTACGTACCTACATACATGGAAACATACAAACTGTATATAGGTATATGTACATATTCATAAAGATATCTGAATAGTTTATTGTTATACACAAATCATATGTAGCATAAGTAGGTATAATATGTATTATGTATATATGTACCTAGATTTATTTTGTTTATATCTATAGATGGGTGGTGTACTTGTACAGAATGAGAGTGCATTAAAAATATCTACATATATAATATTTGCACATATAAATGTTCATATGTGTATTGTATACATATTTATACATAGAGTATGATATGATAAATGGTATGATATAAATGAAAGCCTTTAGACATCATACCTCACGCTATATTTATATTAAATATAATATATATTAAATATGTATTCACATACATAATATGTAGATATGTTTCACCATCATCACTACATATCTACTTACATATAAGTAGTCGAGTTATATATGTACATATATAGATTTTATATGCATGCCTATGACGGCCGCCTGTAGTATTTGGTTTGGTTGGTTAGTCGAGTCTCGTACCGCTACCGAAACCGAATACCGATATAAACAAAATAATATACATAATATTATATGAGTATACATACATATATATACATATATATATATGATGATACACACACATTGAATAATATGTTATATTATAGATATGTATTACTGGTATTACATACATATATCAATGCAAATGTAAAAACAACAATAATACACAAAAGTTTTAAAAAAAATTTAGAAAAAATCAAAAATTGAAAATTATAGTTCATCATACAAAGCAAAAGTAGCAAGCAAAGAGTGTATCTGTATAGCAAGCAAAGCAGCTAAACAAAGCTCAACCAGCTGTACTCTGTTATGGGGTAGAATATTTATCATATAAATGCATAAATACATAATAAATACATTCATTTTTACAATTACATTTATATGTATGTCATATACTTTATACACATAAATAAATATATATACATATGGATGTGCATTTATCAACATATAGAAAATATATCTATATAGTATATACTATACCGACTATATGGACAAATATAATATGTATACCTAGCAGTATTTTATACATTTTATGTTTTACTTTTATGTAAACTGAATCTGATTTGAACTGAATCGAACGATTACAATAATAGATGGACGATGGGATAGTTTTTTTTTTTATTCTCCCATTTTATTTCGATTTTTATTTTTATTTTTTTAACTCATTTCATCATACCTAGAGGAATAAAGGATATACATATGTATAATATCTCAACGTAAAACTGACTAACATACAATGTACTGTATATGTTATATTGATCTGGTGGTACTTACATATTATTTCCGAGTATACCTACATATAGTACCTATAGTATCTCTGTTTTATTAATATATGTACATATATTGTACATTATTATTCTTCATCATCATATATCTAGGTGTACACCACATCACCATCATTATATGTACATACCTCTACATATCGTACAATCAATATAAATACAGCTACCAAAAATCTACAATATAGTCTGTTGGTAATATAAATGTATGTTTATAAATCGCGCATTCATTTTATATTTTATTTCAGTTTTTTTTTTTTTTCCTTTCTGTTTGTATACTTTTTTTTCAGTTAGTTAGAGTACATGTTAAAATACTGTACATACAATATTATGTATAATACCTACTATACGAATAAATATGTTTATAATGTGTATGTAAGCATGTAGTATAAATATTATTTCTTTACCATAAAGTCGTACATACATATATGTATCATCATCATTATATACCACGTATATAATGTACGTTGTACATTTAATATCGTATCGCAGACTAGATTGTATTTGTATTACGTACTTTATGTAGAAATTCTACCATTTTAGCTAAAAAAAAAAAATATACAAAATAAAATATTATAAATGTAATAATGTAGCTAAAACATATGAATATATAGATATAAATATATCAATATAATAATGTATAAAAAATATTATTCTTAAGAAAATGAAATAAAACACTAAGAAAAATTGAAAATAACAGACCAGAAATAATATAAAGTGTATAGTATACAAAATGCTTTACGATATATACGCTATACCACACAGCACACAAAAAATAGTAAAAAAAAAATAATATAAAAACTGAAACAAGATAAGAAAAAAAAAACTAAACACTGACACAATGAAATAAAGAGCAAAGCAAAGGAAAGCAAAGAAAATGGAAAAGCTACAAAGAATAACATAAGTATTATATCATATAGGTATATGTGTAATGTACTTATATCAAAAACATAATATATTATAATAAATACTCTTGTAGAAATTTTATATAGTCACCACTGTCTAATAAGTACACTACCACTACCTCTATTTGAATATTTTCTGCTATTACAATCTAAAACTAGTAACTAACATACAATTTAAATATGTAATTTATATATTTGTGATGATGTGTTTTTTTTTATAAATATTCTGGCTCATTTTATTATAACATTATTTTAACTGATTAATTCACTACCTTGAAATAAAATTTAAAAAAAAAAAAAATTATAAAATCAAAATCTACAAAAGTATTAAAATAACATTACACATCATCATTATAATAAAATATAATTTAACAGAAATTGCTTAGATAAACACAACAAAATACAATTTGTATATTATACCTAATAGTACATTATATATTTTTTTATAAACAACATGAAAAGGTAACGTGTTGATACATGGGTATATTATAAAATGTATGTTGGTAATATATAATATGCATGTACTATGCATACTGTATTATATAAATATTTTTGTAATATGTATAGCTATACAAAACAAAATATAAAAATATGCATATTATGTGTGTGCTTTACACAATCATATATAAATATACTTAAATAAATATACTGCCATTGGTATAAATATTCGTACACCATGCAAATATTATGATATAAACTTGTACTTGGAATTGTAAAAAAAAATAATAATAATAATAAAAAATAAAATTTAAAATATAATTATTATTTAAACGTTCGTCTAAAATACCAAAATTATATTTATATTATATGTAGGTAATTCTGTTCAGTATATTCATACATGTAATGTTACATATCAATTTTATTTTTGTATTTCATATTTTCAATTTTAATAATTTCTATTAAATACATACCTTTATGTTTATGTAAGTGAATAAAAAAATGTATGTATGTAAATATAAACACACATATAATAATACATAAATTGTTACATATGATTTTTAAAACCTTGTTACATAGAAATCATTATATATATCGATTCTATATATGTAGGTATATGATTGATTGATTAAAAACAAAATATACCTAATGTAACATAAAGTAAATTAATAAAATATAAAATATGTGTATGTATTAAAAAAATATAGATATGTAATGTATGTAGATATTTGTTATATTATGAATAATTGATGTTTATAGTATGTAAATAATAAAATTTAGATGAAAATTATATTACATGTGTGTCATATAATAATACATACTACAAAAATACTTACACCGCCAAGTTCACGAATTTTTGTTTCAATTTTAACAAATATATTATGCTTTTCAATATCCAAATAAAATTTATAGTTGACTAATGGTTTACAACTTTTTACGAATTTACATTTATCTGAAAAAAAAAAAAAAATAAATAAATAAAATAAAATAGAATAAAATGAAATATGTACATAATTAAAAATAAAAATTAAATAAAAACTAATTAACTAATTTACTTATTAAAACAAAATACAATTTTTGTTTATAAAAGGTTAGGTATTTTGAATGTATGTAACGTATTTTTTTTTTTACTTAAAGAAAATCCTTGAAGTTGCCACTTTGCCAGCAGCCAGCCCGGATAATAAAATAGTACACAACACAAATCTATTGTTTTGTTATTATAATTATTTGTTTATTTATTTATTTGTTTATATACTGATTTCATTTATTTTTCTTTTCTTCATTCGCTGTTATGTTTACCACTACCTATAATACTTTTCTAATAAATTCATATACAGATTTGTTATTCATGTATTTTATTTTTACATACATGTAGGTATAACCTTTATAAAAAAAATTGTATACATATTATATATACATAGAAGGACAAAAATTTTTATACGTATGGCATATGTAGCGTATTTATATGTATATGTTTTCTTAAATTTTTCAATTAAAAACACAATTACAATAAATTTAGTGTATCAAAAATTGTTAAATTATTACGTAAAAATATTTAAAAAATTGACAATTAAATTAAAACCAATTACATTATACTGAATTCACAACACAAAATAGGTATCTAATTCAATATTTCTTATAAGATTTCAATAAATTTTTGCTGTCGAAACAAATTTTAATATAGTAACGATTATTGTGCAATTTTACAAAAAGTATAAGTATGTGGTATAGCTATGTGTAAGTGTAATATAAAATTAATTTCAGAATCACAAAAATATGAAATGATATCAAAATTTATTATTGTAATGTCAAGAATCAGAAAATGGAAAAATACTGTAGGTAATAATAAAATTTTTGTACCAATAAAAACTTATCGAATGACTGTTTTAACTTTATCGAATTTCATTCTGTCTGTCGTCTTTCTGCTGTGTTGTGTATTTGTATATAAGTACATAATATAAAAACAATATAATGAAAAATATATTTTTAAAAAAGAAGAAAAAAAGAAAAACTCTACTGAAAATTATCGAAAACATTTTATTATTGGTTATTTTTATTATTTTAATTTTAATATCAATACCAATACGATTGTGTATGATTGTTTCTATCACATATATTTTATATACTTCATACTCTTCCGATATGCATATATATTATATATGCACATATAAATATTTATCAATATATCAGCATGTGTTTGTGTGCATATTTATAAATATATTTATGTATATATTTTAATTTACACACATTATCAATATATCATGTCATGTTCATATTCATATATCATACTCGTATATCCAACCAAAGTATGTACATATATACAAAATACTCGCAGTAGAGTAGATAGATAGTATATATAGTGTGTATTCGCGTGTTATAAAAATTGTCAATTTTTTATCTTTTCATTTTTCTTTATTTATATTTTCCCATTTTTTAATAACATTTTTCTTTACTACTTTTCTACTTTCTTTATTCTTTTTCTTTTGAAGTGAAGTACAGTCACGGTCGGTGTACAATTGCGAATTGCGATGCGACTTACGATTACGACATACAAGCGACATAACAAAACAGAAATAATATAATTTATTTTTTTTTTTGAAAAAATCAAATTACATTATCATTAATTTTATATAGAATGGAGGTAGTTGTTGTTTTATTTGATATATAGTTGTTAATATTGTTAATAAATATATTTATAAAATATTATATTTAATAAGAAAAATTAGTAAAAAACTCACTTTTTATTTTAGTATCTTCTTCTTGAAATATTTTTTCGACATTTGTGTCATCCGTTTTATTTGTATTTTTATTATTATTAATTTTACTTTTATTATTTGCATTTATTGATGTTGTATTTTGTTGTTGTGTTGCCGCTGTTACTGATGATACTGCTGTTGTTTTGTTTTTTGATAAACTTTCTCGATGGGATCTCATAACTTCTTTTTAATATATCTATCATAAATACTATAGTATATTATATCGAATATTTTACAAGTAATCATCATTTTTACTTTATTATACATTCAGAAATATCTTCGTTTTGTTTTCTTCCAATGTTGAAATTTTTGTTTTTTAGCTTTTTTCTTATTACCCAATGTTTTAAAGAAAAATGTTTTTTTTTCTGTTTCGCCTTTTTTTTATTTTATTTTTGTTCTATATGTATATGCATACTCAGTTAACATTTATGTACGAGCATGTATGTTTGTATTTATAATATATCTATATATCTATATATAAATCTATATGACAAATGGTACACACAACACAGTAAACTCACCACACTTCACTCAATATCTGAAACTATATACATATATATGTATGCATATAAATTATTTCTTTTTCTACATATTTTTCAATTAAATATATTATATCTACATATTTAATATACAAATACAATGTATGTAGACAGTGTATGTTATTTCTTGTTTGCATAAAATTATTAATCTACTATATAGTCACCTATATGTATATAAATAAATACAATAGCTATATATCCTATATATTTATGTATGTATAAATATGCTTTTGTGCTTTATATACATATATGTATTTATATTTATATATTATGTGTATAGTATAGCTGTGTAGCTTTTTTTTTAAAAAACACAGAGGAAAACCTCGAGAAGAAAAAAATAAAGCATACAATGTAGAAGTAGAATACATTTATATAAATATATATATAATGTAATATACTATGAACTATCGATATATTATTATATGAATGTGTAAACTCTGTGTCTGTATAATTTAAGCGGATAAATATTATGTCGTTAAAATATACACAGCACACAATTTAGAATTTAATTTACAATGCATAAAAAAAAGCAATATTATATAGAGAAAATTTTTATTCCCTCTTTCTTGACTTCAATTTAATTTAGATCGATGAACGTACATAATAATTTTTTCCTTTTTATAAATTGTAATGTAGTAGATAATAGATATATATGTACGCACATAATTATTTAAAGAAAACGGCAAGAGAATTAAACAACTGAACCGAATTGAACTGAAATAACTTTTATAATTTTAAATTATATATCTATGTTTGTGTTACCTTTTACTGTATTTGCTTTTTGTACACTTTAGATTTATATATTATATTTATTTATATTACACACAACACAACATGGTAATTTACACATTTATCTCATTTCATTATACATATTTTATTTAAACAGCAATATTTTTGTCGTTTTTCTATATTTTTTCAGTCTTCAATTTTTTAGTGTACATTTTTATATGTACACAATATTAAATATTTGCTGCTATACAATAATACAACTATATTCTATATCTATATGATTCTATATTATATTTATATACGTAGAAAAAAAAACAAAAAATTATTATATATTTTATCTTAAAAATTATAAATATTCTCGAATATATTTGAGCAAATACGAATTCTTTTCTATTAGTAAGTATTTTATATTACATAAAATTTAAAAAAAAAACTTCTAAATTTTTTTCTACACCATAAAATTTTCACTTTTCTACTTAAGTATAATTCTTGCCGTTGATTTGATACTTCTATCTATCTATATGTAAGCGAATACCAAAACGAAGACATTTTTTAACATTTTCATTTCAACTAACTAACTATTCAACTCACTCTTTTATTTCCATTTCATTTATTTTGTATCTCTAGCCATAGATAGCTATAGCTTTTTGTAACTTTCCACATATGTTCCTTTTCCATTGTACTAGCTGAGCTGTTTCTTTGCTTGAACTCTGCTGGTGGTTTTTTGCATGACTCTGTTTCAATTCAAATTCAAATCGACTTTAACGAAGAAAAAAAAAATATTTTTCGTTAATGGAAAATGAAATTTTTCAAAAGATCTAGTAGCTAATAGTTTTTCTTTTTACTTTAATAGCCATAGCCTGTAGCAATTTTTACTTTCGAGTTTCGACTACACTATATGGTTTATCATAGATTTTATTTTTATGACTACTTTTTCAATCTGTAGACTATCCAGCCAGATATTGTATTTGTATAAAGTAATGTTTGTCCTTCCAAACAACCAGAAGAAGAAGAAAATAGTATTATTTTTTTCATTCTGTTTCTGTTGTTAGTGTTGTTCTTGTTCTTCATCTTCCTCATCCTCAATCACTAATTCACTACAATACTACCGCCCGCAGAGCTAAATAACTTACTTAACTACTAGTACTAGATATTTTTTCGGTACTTTAATTTTGAATTGCTCAGATTAACATAACAATACAATAAACAATACGCATACGGCAACGGCATACGGTACAGTGTAAATTTTTATTGGTGATTAATATATTTTGTGTATGCACTTATTTAGTTATTTTTATAAATTTTACATAAAAGTAAAAAATTATTTTAAAATATTTATTTCACTGTTTGTCTTACAAAAGCTTTCTTTAGGACAAAGTAAAATATAATTTGAGGTAAGTGTTAAGTGAATCTGAATGAAGAAGATAGTTGGAATTTATTAAAAGTAAAAATAAAACTGGGAAAAAAAAAATGTACATATGTACATGTAATGTAGTATGTACTCTAAATTATGAGGTTTAGAATTTCAATTTAAGAATTTAAAAAAAAAAGAAAAAAAAATTAAATTATTAAAAAAAACCAAAACACTGAGAAAAAATGATGCTATGTATTTGCTAAGCTAATAAATGTTCTTTTTTTTTTTTTCTAAATAAAATACATCAAATTTACATTGAACGTAAAGTAAAAAATGATTTCCGCTTTTTCGGTACTGATAAAAAAGTCGAGTTGGAACCGAAACAGTTGGAGTTTCCTGATACCATTTATTTGACATGATAAAGATAATATAGCTACACGTCGCGACGCATTGGTTTGGTCAAGATTCAGGAGTAGTGAAATAGTCATTCATAGAACTAATTTTATTCAATTCAATTTCACAATTTTTTCAAAATTATTTGTGTTGTCTTTTTTATCGTTAAGTGAAAAAAATCAGTATTATTTTTTAAAATAATTGGTTTCATTGGTTTTACTTGGACTTAAAGGTAGTGTAATTTATTTTATTACCATTTATTATTTTATTTTTATTTATATACTTAGCTTAATTAGAATCTGAAAATGTTGGCGATATAAAAATCATTTATCTTTCAGCAAAAAAAAAAAAAAATATGTACTAAAATATTTAACTATAACGATTAATTACTTTTTAAATGTAACATGTACCTATATCAAATGAAATTTTTGTTGGTGATGTATATAATATGCACTCATTTAATATAAAAACATTTCATTTTAATCCTTCAATTTAATTCTAAATAGTAAAAAATGTTCAATTCTATTATTAAAAAATATGTTATCATACGAGTCCGAGAATATATATGTATGCACATGCCATATTCACATACCTTACTTAGATTGAATTAAGTATGTATAGAGATAAATCTTAGATCATGTGTGTAAATTTAGAATATGAATTCTTTCGATTAATTGTTTAATCTAATAACACATAAGAATTTCTATATTGAATAAATTATAATAAAGTGACCTTAATTATTTAAACGAATTAATTTTTCCATAACATTTGTTTCTATTTTTTTTTTATTGTCGTTACAGTAAATAATATCACAAATAAAGGAAAAAAATATGTTAATTAAATTTTATATAGGATTTATTTGTATATGTTGTATAATAGTAATTATAAGAGCAACAGCAATACCAAATTCTGGAACAAAACGAAAAACATATGATAATGATTTATCAAAAGTAAAACATTATGATGAAGATAATGAAGAACATAATGTACAATACGATCATGAGGCATTTTTAGGTGAAGATGAATCAAAAACATTTGATAAACTAACACCAGAAGAAAGTAGAAGAAGGCTTGGGTAAGATATAATAACGTGGATAAGAACCACAATTTTATAAAAAAAAATTCAAAAATTCATATTTAAAAAATTTAAAAATTTAGTATTATTGTAGATAAAATTGATGTGAATAAAGACGGTTTTGTTGATCAATCAGAACTTAAAAATTGGATACAATATACACAGAGACGTTACATCGACGAAGATGTAGAGAGACAATGGAAACAACATAATCCCGATAATGATGAAACAATTGACTGGGAGGTAATTACAAATTACGTATATATATTGAATTGAGAAGCCAATAATGATTATATTACAGATTTTACTTTACACATTATATTCGTGAACATAAATAAAAATTATATTTTTCAGACATACAGAAAAAATGTATACGGTTTTATGGATGATATGGATCAATCTGATTTAGCTAAAGAAGATTATGGTTTTTCATATAAAGCATTGTTATTGCGTGATCGTAGAAGATGGAGTGTGGCTGATAAAAATACTGATGATAAATGTACAAAAGAAGAATTTTCAGCATTTTTACATCCAGAAGAATTACCAGGAATGCGTGATATTGTTTTAATTGAAACAATTGAAGATATCGATAAAGATAATGATGGAAAAATTTCAATCGATGAATATATCGGTGATATGTATAGGCAATCTGAACAAGGTGAAGAGGAACCACAATGGGTAACTAGTGAACGTGATGTATTCAAACAATACAGAGATAAAAATGGCGACGGATACTTAGATAAAGAAGAAGTTAGAGAATGGATTACACCAAAAGATTTTGATCATGCTGAAGCTGAAGCCAGACATTTAATTTATGAAGCCGATTCAAATAATGATTCGAAATTAACCAAAGAAGAAATTTTAGATAAATACGATCTATTTGTTGGATCACAAGCAACTGATTTTGGTGAAGCTTTAGCTAGACATGATGAATTTTAAATAATAATTAACTTCTCAGAATAAGAAAAGAAAATAAATTTAAATCAAATTTATTTTCATCTTCTATTTCTTTTCTTTTTTTAATAAATCTCACTGGAAACTCGCGTATTTAATGTTTATTACGTTACGATATACAAATATTAAAAATTAAAAGAACAAAACTAAAAATTTGTTGAGTAAAAAGCTCTCTATTGTAATCTTCCGCTATTTTATTTTAATTTTTTTAAGTTTTCATTTTTTGTTTAATTGATTAATGTGTAAGCAATCGCTTTATTATTATTATTATTAAGCATCGCTTTATGAAATTTTTTTATTATGTAATAACGAAAATATAAAATGCCAATGTTTTTTAACGACTTTATACTCATATACATTTAAGATGAATGTTTTTTAGGTAGAAAATAAAAAAGATAATAGAATTCCAAATAAATACAAAATAATTGTTTTTTAAATCAATTCTATTTTTCTTCGTCTTTCTTTGAGCATAACTACATGGTAAAAGTTGTTTCAGAATCATCACCAAAAAATTATTTGCCTTCTTTTCAATTTGTATATTCTATTAATTAAGCATGCAACAATGGGAACATCGTGAGGCGTGAGTGCGTGAGTGCAAAGTGCAAATCGCTAATGTTTCAAATAAATTAGTAATTTTAGTAATTACCATTAAATAATCATACTACATCCGCTTCCGCTTCGCTGCAGCAAATAGCAAAATAGCAAAAGTATTTCATTTTCATTCCGATTTCATTGATTCCATTTCATTTTCAATTCAATCTGTCAATTTCTGCTGTCTGCTGTCTTCTGCTTCTGTTCGTTCTGTTCTGTTCTGTCTTCTGTCTTTTTTGCTTTGATTTCACGATATTAAGGTATTGTACATATGAATTTATGTTTTATTTTTACAATTTAAAGTATTTTTTCCATAAAATAAAAAAATTTAAATATTCCAAATCATTTGTGAAATTTTGTTATTTAATTTAATATATTATTTGATAAATATTTAAGAATGATTGCATACATTTTTTAAATATTAAATACACGTGTATTTAAGGTTAGGTAATAATTAAAATTTTTCTTTTTTTTCTGTACAATTTTAGTGATCATCGTATTATAATAAGAAATTAAATAAAAATGACCAATTCAAAGGGTTACAGACGTGGTACTCGAGATATGTTCTCAAGACCATACAAAAAACATGGTGTTATCCCATTATCAACTTACATGAAAGTGTACAAAATTGGTGACATCGTTGATATCAAGGTAAGTGTATTTTATATTGTACAAAATGGATTCATATATGAACGTTCAAATTTTATTTGAATAGAGTTTACAATTTTAATTATGAATTTGAAAATAATTTTTAATGTTTTTTCTGATTTGTGTTTAGGGTAATGGAGCCGTTCAAAAAGGTATGCCATATAAAGCATATCATGGTAAAACCGGACGTGTTTACAATGTTACTTCACATGCAGTTGGAGTAATTGTTAACAAAAGAGTACGTGGACGTATCATTCCAAAAAGAATAAATGTCCGTATTGAACATGTTAGTCATTCAAAATGCCGTGAAGACTTTTTAAGACGTGTTAAGGAAAATGAAAGATTATTACACGAAGCCAAACAAAAAGGAGTTCATGTTAACTTGAAGAGGCAGCCAGCTCAACCAAGGAAAGGACATTTCATAAAGAAATTGGAAGAGCCAATTGAATTAGCTCCAATACCATATGAGTTTATTGCATAAAATTTCTTTTTATGAATAAAATTTTTTGAAGAAATTAGTCTTTCATTTTCCAGTACATTATTTTATCTGGGAGTGGGTACAAGGGTATTATATTAGCACTAGAAAAGGGTATTCAAACACTTGCAATCACATTTTTCCACAAATTTATTTAAATTTTTATTATTGTTGAATAGTATTTTTCATACAGAATAAAACTAACAACAAAAATAATTTTGATGGGATCATTTACCCAAAGATTCAAGAAACAATTTTCTTTTATTACTATTTTGTATGCTTATTTTAACTTTTTTTTTTTGCTTATGTCAATACAATCACTATAATATGAATAGGTTGCAAATAATCATAATAATGATCGATGTGTTGTTATTGTATTAGGAGAAATTAATTTCAAATTGATATTATATAATTAAATCGCTAACAGGAATGATTCATGGCATTCTTTAAGAATTCATTGTAATCCTTTTCCATTTCAGCATCCATTCCAGGTTCGAGATCGAATTCATCGAAATCAATTCTAATTAAAAATAAAATGAAATCGATCAAATTTAAAAAAAAATAAAGATGTGAACATAAAATTTAAAAAATGAAATCTACTTACTCCCCATCATTAATATCACTGGGTATATTCGCTTCTAAAAATGAATTTTCTTCTTCAGTTATTACTTGACCATCTGGTCCATAAAATACAGGTTCATTACTATATCGTATTGCTGCAGCTGGATAAGAAGGAGTAACTTGATCTGAGATTTTAAATAAAATTAAAAATATAAAAAATAAAAACAATAACAAAATTGAATTGATTAAATTAATTTATACATTGACAGCTGTTCATGTTCATCTTCTTACTAATCGTTTCATTCCGTCCCCAATTATTCTCGTGTAATGATAATGTATTCTCTAAAAGTCTATTTGTGCTAACATCAATTTCAATTTTACGGAGATCATTGATTATTTGCAATAAATCATTACGACAATCTACCTCTAAATCGTAGCCAGCTAACTAAAATTTCCAATAATATTTGAATATAATTATTCCTTATTATTTTATTGTTATCATAATGTATAAAATTGAAAAAAAATATTTTTATTTATTTTACCTTAAGAGTAAGACAAATGCATTTAATATTTTCTGGTGTTTGCTTTAGTAATAATTGTTTCATCGTAAATATAATATTTTGTGCAATCTCTGGTATTCTTGAACCATTCTTTTAAAATTCAAAAAAACATAAGAAAAACGAAACAAAAAAATTGTATTTTTAAAGTATGTAAATTATAAATAGATTTTAATTTTTATTTCGTTTATTATTATTATTTTTTCGTTTTTACTTACATTTCTTAATTGCATATAAAGTTCAGCTAAAAATAATGTAGTACCACGAAGTTTTACATTTTCATTTTGTAAATATTTTTGAATTTCACCCCGATGATAATTCAATTTCAATTTTAACAAATTACGAAATGTACTATCTTCACTTGGATTAATTGAATCCAATAATCCATAAAGTTTAGCACCCATATAACGGAAATTCTGTTCCGCTATTGACTAGTTTAAAAAAAAAAAAATAAATTGAATTTTTAAAAATGAATTTAATAAAAAATAACACACCAATAATAGTTTTACTTATAAAATTAATTATAATTTACCTGATCAAATATTATTTCCATAATAATACATAATACGCGTTGATTATCACCGTAATTACTAATAGCATTTATTACAGATGGAGCTAACGTATCAAATGATCCAGGATCACTGCTTAAACATTCAATAATTTCTCCAATATAATTGATAACATCGTTAGCAGCTGTTTCATCTTCCGACTATGGGTAGATATAATTTTTTTTTTTTTTTTAATTAAATTGATTTTTCTTCTTTAATTACCTGATCTGATAATGCAGTTTGACTAGTTTCAGAATTATTAGTTACTGGTGTTGATAAACATAACGATTCTTTTGGCTGATGTTGGCGATTATTTTGTTGCTGATAGTGATTACCATAGTAATGATGCTGATCTCCTGAATATACAGAATTATAAATATTTTTGTTTTGTAAAAATGTTGATGACGATTGTTTGTTTCGCAACGAAGTATTTTGTTGTTGTTGTTGGTGTTGTTGATGTTGCTGTTGTATTTGAACGTTGTATTGTTGAGGTGGTTGTTGTTGCTGGTGTTGCTGCTGCTGCTGCTGCTTGGGTTGATTTTGATTATAAAGTCTATCTTGCACTGAGGAAGTTTTTGAGAGTATTGTTTTCGGTTGATATTGATGCTGATGATTAAATTGCTGATGTTGACATTGTGCTGAAATTGTGTTTTGTTGCTGCTGCTGCTGCTGCTGTTGTTGCTGTTGTTGCTGTTGTTGCAGCAGCTGCTGCTGCTGCTGGTGATGCTGTTGTTTAGATTCATAATTCAAATTATGAGAAAATTGCTGCTGCTGATGGTGATGATGATCATGATTATAATGCGATGAAGATTTTTGTTGTTGCAATTCTTTATGCATCGATGATGTCGAGGAATCTATATGTAAATTCTTGAATGAATTTTGTAAGCTAGCATTATCAATTTTATTTTGTGGAATAAATTCTCTGGCATTTGGTGATAGTTTTGATTTTTCTAAAAATTTATAAAATTTTATTTTAATTAAACTACAAAATAAGAGTAATAGTTAATATTTAAATGTGATGAAGAGAAAAGTATTTCAAATAAATTAATATTAATGTTTTATTCATAATTTAGCAATGTATGATTTGGTAATTTTTAATATACAAATGTACAAATTATATGAAAATTTATGGTGAATGTAGTAAATGACAAATTAAATTAAGATTTAGGTTTTAGTAATGTACTCTAAGAGCTACAGTTAATATGAATTTTCATTTTTGAAAAACTATAAGAATAAGAAAATAATTAAATTTATGTGCAATTTATGAATGTATGATATTTTTCGAAGAATAAAATGATTGATCGTATATGTTAAAATTGAATAATTATTTCAATAAATCTAAATTAACGTATAAATTTACATTATTCGTTATTGTGGTCACTGTACTAATTTGAGAAGTTCAATTTTTAAAAAATTCATGATTTCAATGTGAGATTTCTATGAAAATGTGAGCAATTTTTTAATTCACATCATAGTAATATTGAATAGTATTATTTAATATTCATATCAAATCACGTATAAATTTTAATTTATACTTTTCTTTTAAAAACAATTGTAGACGGATGGATATTATTAATATTTAAAAAAAAAAAAAGCATTATATCATTATGCCAGTAGGTATCTATCTATATTATGTACTTTCAATTTACAATTTTTACTGCCTATATACGAGTATAGTATATATGTAAATGAGTGAGTATGATATGATGGCTAAAATGTGGGCTAAATTTTCTAACTAAATATAATATATTATAAAAAATATCTGTACATATGTTATAATATAGGTACATAACATAGTTGATGTTGGTGCTTTTACTTCCGAAATAAGAAGAAATAAAAAAAGGTGCAAAAAGATATATGAAGAAAAAAATTTTTTTTACCTGAACCTGCTGCTGCTGCTACTGAATGCCGTAGTTGGAGTTCCCTCATCGGGGTATAATCCATACTGAACATATTTTGATCCATTTTATTTTATTTATTTTTTAAATAAAATCTTATTCGCCTTCTTTTTAGTTATTTAATAAATAATTATAATAATAATAAAATATTTAACTATATAAATATATAAATTTTTTTTCATATAAATATTTAACTAAAAATTATTTATTATATGTATTCACAAAAAAAAGAGAACTAAAATTCAAAATATACAAATTAAACACAAATATACAAAGAAAAAACTGATATATATAATTTTTTTTTAATAAATGATCAAACACTGCAACTGTACTAAAAAATTTCTACTTTTTCTCATTTGGATTGGATTTGATTGATTTGAAGAAATACGAAATACGTTGTTGTATCTTGTAAATGTATGATGGTACTCAGCCCTACTACGCTTGTTACGCTACGTACGTATATGATGTGATGATGGAAGATGAACATATAACATAACATATACCATATGAATATGAATATGAATTATGAATATGTACCATTGGATTTGTATATTATGTTATGATGTATGTGTGGTACGAGACCAAGGTAATTGGAACACTCTATAGGTAGTATAAAGAATGAATGAGAAATGAAACGTGACGTAACAAAAACTCATATAAAGATTTGTAATGCATTTTCGTAAGCAATTTTAAAGGAAAAATGAGGAATTGTTTAAAAAAAATCATGAATTTTATTTTATTGCTTTTATTATTATTTTTTTTTATTTTTCAAATTACAATCACAATTACTCAATTCAAATTACTTGAAATTTCTTTGTTTAAATGTCTAATTTTAAAGTAATAACACAACACAATACAAATAAATATATTTATTTGTCTTGTGGTAATAGTAATAATCTACATATAAAATAGAGATTTTTAACATTAGTTGGTAAATTAATTTGTTTTGAATTGAATAAATGTTTTTCTAAAAGTTTTGTCTCACAATACAAATTACTTTCATTAATTTTTAAAAATATTTCTTCAAGTTTTTTAATATTTTTTGAAAACTCCAGCTTTGGTTTTTCAAACCGTCTTCGGATTTAAAATCAATCCATGTGTGTGTAAGTTGGATTGGTGTCCAAAAACTCCTTCAAATTTAGTCTTTTTATGATAAATCTAGAAAGATATTCAATGACTTATTAATTTTCTTCAATTTTTTCAACATAATTTTTTAAATTGATGTTTGATTGACAAAAATTAGCAACATAGTCATCAAATTCTCTCAAGTCTCATCGTTACATGCGATGCCTTCCACTCTAATAAAAAGCAGTTGGAAACTCATCTATTTCAGTAGTTATTTCTACATTGCTGTAGTCACTCATTTTTAAAATTAAATTAGTATTTAAATTTTTTATTTTCAGAATTTTTTACAGCACATTTCACCATTTTTTAATAGTATAAATTTATATAAAATTTCAAATAAATATACTATATTTTAATTGCAAATAATGGGTTAAGAACTGCTCTACGACATAAGGATTCATAAAAAATGTCTTAAAATATATACAAAAGACTAGGTATCTAGAATAGGTTTAGTCTTTTCTTTTATCAATAAATTTTTCAAATTATAAATTTGTAATTTCTAATTATTATATTTTTCCTTATTAATGTATTTATTATTTTTATTTTTCTTTCTTGGATATATTTTCTTTATCTCATTTCGTTAAATAAGTTTAATATTAATTGAATAATATATAAATTAGTAGCTCTTAGATCAGCACAAGCTGTTTGAGTCTACTAAATAAATAGATGTAGTTAGAATAGTTTGAATTTAAACAGAAAATAAATTAATTTTTAATAATTATTAACTTTTAATAAATTAATAATTACTTTATGTGAATTTTGATGAAAAAAATAAATAAATAAAATAAATAAAATCTTTTTAATCATATAAACAAATGTTTGTTATGATTCATTTTCCAGATCGTTCATATGATTTTGTATGGCCATACGATCTAATATTTGTAATTTTTCTTTTAAATGGCGCTTGCTAGTTTCGATTGATACTACCTATAGAGTATTCCAATTACCATGGTATAAAGAATACATATAAGGTATGCTACAGAATTTTTGAGGTTATGTTAGTGACGTCACTTGTCCAGTAAAAGTGTAAACAAAAAGTTTCAAATTTTGATAGTGAGTTTAAAATAAGTTGTGAAAATATATTTGTATATTAATTAAGTGATTGAAAATTAAAAAAAAAATGGTAAAGTGCTGTGTACCAAACTGTAAAAACTATGAAAAGAAAAAAAATTCTTCCAATGACTCCGAAAATAAAAAAAGATTTCATCGATTGCCCGCAAACAAAAGCCAAAGGGAAACTTGGATAAAAGTTTGCAAATTAAGTGAAAAAATCAATATTAAAAATTCATTTGTTTGTTCGGATCATTTTGTGAACACTGATTACAGTTTGCGGAGTATTCTTTTAAACGTGCCAGAAAATAAAAAACGTTTGAAAGATGATGCTTTACCTTCTAGAAATCTACCGGGCTCTTCGGAAATTACCAAACGAGAGAAAAGATTGTGTCGTCGAAATTGTAAAAAGTTTATTGATGAAATAGTGAACGAACATAATGTGTGAGTAATGAATACATCAGTAACATTGTATTAAAAACAAAACTAATAAAAGTTATCATGTTTTAGGTGTTTTCCACAGACTTCATGTGCACAAAAAACTGAAGAAAATCTGACTAACAAGGAGATAGGTGTTCAAACAATGCAAGTGTCGATAATTTGTTTTATTTTATCTATATACCTAATTAATATATATGTATATCAATATAACTTATTGTAGAAATTCGTTGGAATACTTTAAAGATATTGAAATAAAAAAAATGAGACGACAACTGAAATTACAAGACAAAAAAATCAAAAAACTGCAACAACAAATTCGAAATTTGGAATCGATGAGAATTTCAATCAATGAGTTATTCAGTCCGGGTCAAATAAAACGTTTTGAGCATCCGAAGAAAAAGTGCAATTGGAATGATGAGGACATTGCATCAGCAACATCTTTATATTCTGCTGGACCACGATCTTATAGACTTTTAAGAAAAAGAAACTTTCCGCTTCCTGCTCCATCGACTCTAAGAAAGTGGGCTTCTTCTTTGCATCTTAAACCGGGTATATTGGATAGCGTGCTACATCTTTTAAAGAACTGTAAGTACAAAGGAAATGATAGATTGTGTACATTAGCATTCGACGAAATGAAAATTCGGTCGTGCTACAGCTATGATAAGGCTAATGATTCAATTCTTCTGCCATCAAATTACGTTCAGGTGATTATGTTGAGAGGATTAACTGCTAAGTGGAAGCAGATTATATATTATGATTTTGACAGTGCTGTAACTGTAGAGTTACTAAAAAAAGTAATTATTAGTTTAAAAAATATAGATTTTAGTGTTGTAGCTATAGTGTCAGACTTAGGACCACGAAATATGCATTTATGGAAACAATTAGATGTAACCCCAGAAAGACCTTTTTTTTATTGTGAACAGAAAGTGATGGTATTTGCAGACGTACCTCACTTAATCAAACTCATTAGAAATCACTTTTTAGATAAAGGGTTTACTATTAACAATATTGTTTTGAACAAATCTCCAGTGGAAGATATTATTAAACTTCAAAAAAGTGATTTAAAGCTGTGCAGTAAAATTACACAAAATCACGTCGACGTCAAGAGTGCTGGTAGGCAAAAAGTAAAATTAGCTACACAACTTTTATCACACACAGTAGCAATGGCCATACGCCGTTGCTTCACATTAGGGCAAATAGAATCTACAAGCCCACTGGAGTGCAGTCAATTTATTAAATTGACAAATGATTGGTTCGATGTTTTTAATTCGAGAGTTCCTCAAATAGATGGACGACACAGATTGTATGGCTACGGCTTACAATTAGAAAAACAAAATAAAATTCTTGATGAAATGACAACATTTATTCAAGAAGTAAGAGTTACTGGTAGTAAAAATCTTCTACCATTTCAAATCGGTGTTCTATGTACAAATAATGCTTTAAAATACTTGTACAACTTGCTACACGAAGAACACCGCATAACATACATTTTAACGAATCGTCTCAATCAAGATTCGTTGGAACAATTTTTTGGTTTCATTAGGTCAAAAGGTGGTCTTCATGACCACCCAACACCTTTAGAATTTAAATATCGACTTCGAATGTACATGTTAGGTAAGACAAAATAAATACATAAATTTATACATTCCATCTCCTTGTGTTGTGAAATCTAATCTAATCTTGACTAAATCAAAATGTAATTACTAACACGCATGCTTAAATGTTAAAAATTTAATAATTCCAATTTAATATTCATGTAATAAACTTTATTATTAATAACTATTAAGGACATCCAGATAGCGATCAGCAAGTTAGTTCATTTACAAATTTTGAAAATGTTAATGATGATGAACAACATGGAAATGACATCATTATTACGAAACAATTATTGACGAGTATTATACCAGGAGACACACAAAACTGTGACTTAGATGACACCTTTGCAGAAGAATCAGAAAATCATTTTAATTTTGATGAAACGGAAGCTGATTCTTTTGAATACTTTGCAGGATACATTCTAAAAAAAACAGGTATTAAAGAATACGCTGCATCAAATTCCAATTCCTTCTCATGGATTGATGTAGTGTCAGAAGGGGGCTTGATAAAGCCTTCCTTAGATTATATAAATAAGTTAAAACAATTAGAAAACATTTTTTTAGATATAAATAAACAATCATTATCATGTAGTATAGAATTTATTAAATATCATTTACTAAAATCACAAAATGTTGATTTACCATTAGAAATTAAGAAACTATTTTTTAGATCTAGAATGTATTTTAGAATTAGGCACTTAAATAATTTAAAAGAAAAAAACTTATTATTAAAAAATAAAAAAAGAAAACTAATAAAAACAATAACTTAAAGCACACATAATTGTATTTTATTTTAACTCGAGAATTCTATAAGAATATATTAAACGAATACGAATGCGAACGAAAGAATAAAACTGGACAAGCGACGTCACACATTTAAATTTGACATTTACTATATTTCATATCTGGCATACCTTATATGTATTCTTTATACCATGCCAATTACCTTGGTACGAGACGAAGTTTTTTTTCTTTTTTTAATTGACAATAAGAAAATTACTCTGATCAGATACTTGACTGATATTGGATTGGAATTGGAACTTTAATTCATTTTATTAACAAAGGATTTTTTTTAAATTGGTATTATTGTGAAAATAAATTTTAAAATTTATTTATTTGTATTTTTATTTGAGAAAAATAACTTAAATATATGTACATCTACATATGTATTGTATAAGAAATTATAAATTGATGTCTTTTTTAAAAAAAAAGATTTTGTTTTTGATTCAATATAGTAAATGACAGTTTGTGAATACGAATTTTCTATTAAAAATATACAAATACTAATACACAAATCGTATTGTAAGTGTAACGACAATATATTATTTAAAAATCAGACATGGAGTTATTGATTGTTGAAATTTATTTATTTTTTTTAATAGATACATACTAAATTTTATTCAATCATATTATTTTCATTTTGATTTTTACATTTGACAATTATTATATGGTTAAATTCAAAATTGGTTAAATGGTACTGATTGAATTTGAATTGTGATCAAAAATAAATTAAATTGGAATGGAAGTGGAATCTAATATTTGAACTCTCCGAACGAATGAATGAATAGATAAAGAATAAAATGTTTTCGATTTTTCGAACTTTTTTCAATAATGTAAAAAGCAGAAAAGAGAGAACAAATGTCAATTCTCAATTGTCAAGTGCAAGTCAATACAAAAAAAGACAAATTATGCAGGCAGGTTCTCTTCTAATTTTTTCTTTTAATTTTAACCAATTTTTTTAACTGCTTTGTTTGAATGGTTTGGTTGGTTGGTTGAATTGAATCTTTAATCATGCTTTAGCTTAATATGAAACAAGCAAATGCAAAAACTAATAAATTGAAAATGAATGAAAACTCCAATAAGACAGAATTTTTTTTAAACAGATGATAGATAGATTAGATGACAGACAAAAAAGAAAACTATTTTCCTATTTTTTATCAATTACCACATTACCAATTACCAGTACCACCACAAATCGTTGCGTTGTGTGTTGCGTAAAAGGGTAAAAGCAAAAACTATAGAATATAAGAAAAAGAAAGTATTATATTTATATTTATATTATAGTATAGATAGATAGTTATAGATAGAGGTTATAGTTATAGCATAGCATAGCAGTACCAGTAGTAAAGTAATTAATAGAATAGTTGAATAGTGGTCAGTTCAGTGACCGTAATCCGAATTACATATGGAAAAAATCATATAAAAAAAGCGGTCGAGGTTAGAAAGAATTTTCAAATTGAAATTTGATATTAAAATCGAATTGTTTTTATTTTTTTTTAATTTAATTTAATTCAAATATAGTTATATTAAAATTAAAAATGAAATTATATCCATGGAGTTATGCTCGGATAATTGGTCGACGATTCATACAAAATTTAAAGGACAAATCTTGTTTAACATTGCGATTATGGACAGATCATTGTGAATATATAATGGCACAAAGATTTCGAAGAGGACATCAAATAATGACCTTTTACAATCGGTTATGGGATGAAAAAGCTTTTAGAGAATTGATGAAAGGATTCAGAAGACAAGTTAGTATAATGTATATGTATTTTTTTGTGTAAAATTTTTTGGAATAATTTTAAAATTTTCAATTAATTTCTTTCTTTTTCTTCTTCTTTTTCTTTAAATTACATATCAGTTCAAATAATAATATTTAATGCATAAAATTCATTTTAATTAGGTATATATATTTTAGTAGCAGTAAATAGGTAATGATGATGATATGTTATATCATCATTATTTACTATATTCATCAAAATGACGAAATTAACCGAATTAATTTTAATTTCATGCAAAACAATAAACATTTAAAAATAATAATGTGCATGTAAACAAAACAATAATAGTACATTAATTTAGTAAGCAAGCTTTGATTTAATTTTATACATAGCTACATATTTACATTTTCTATTTTTATATTTTTCTAAATTTAATGTACAAATGTATTTTCAGTTTTGTTTCTTTTTTAACTAAAATGACTATAGTAAAATTTTTTTTGTAAAATGAAATAAAATACGAAATCAAATAAACGTAAATAAAATAGAATTCATGATTTTTATCAAATTGAAAAATAAAAACAATAAAAAAAAAGATCCATACATACTCATTAAGCAAAAATATTTTCAGAAATTTTACAAATTTTTAAAATTAAATTTTCAAAATCAAAATTAAAAGGTGCTTTTTTTTTTTAAAAAAAATAGTTTTTTTCTAATTTTACTAATTAGATTGAACTAAATTAAAGAAAATATATTACTTTGTTTTTAATATTATTATTTACAATTTCAATTTAAGGTACAGCGTCATATGAAAGGAATTATGCTATCATCAGTTGGTATTTATGCATTTGATTGGAATACAAATCGTATTAATTATGATTCATTAAAATCATATATGAATGAAATTGATTTTGTTGAAAAATTACGTAAAGAAACATTAATATGTTCGATTTGTCATAAAAGAAAAATTATATCAGAAAAATTAGAAGGAATGGAATATTGTAAATGCCCTCATAATAATTGTAAAAATAATAATACCACTACTAATATTAAAAATAAAAATCAAAATAATAATAATAGTGAAAATAATAAGAATAGTAATAATAATAATTGCTGTAATCATCGTAAAATCAAAGAATGGGAACCGTATTTGGAAAAAGGTGATATGATCATATGGAGAAAAGAAGAGAAACAATCACTTTATGCATATAAAGGTATCAGAATATTGAATAGGAAATTCAGATAATTTTTAAAATTTTTTTTGCATTTCATATACCCACCCATCTATAGTTTACGTAAAATATCCAGATGTAACTGCTGAAGATTTTCTTCATGTTCAAACTGATATTGAATATAGAAAAAAATGGGATGATACTGCATTAGCATTAGAAGTGATCGACACTGATCCAGAAGATTCAGAAAAAAGTCAAATTATATATTGGGAAATGCGATGGCCAGTATGTAATTTTTTCTTTGTCAATAAAATTATTGTTTTGTCTTTATTTATTATATTAAATTGAATTTATTTTTTGTATTAATTTTATTAGAAATTGTTTGCGAATAGAGATTATGTTTATATACGTCGCTATACAACTGATTTAAAACGTAATTTAATCGTCATTTGCAATAAAAGTACTGATCATCCAAAATGCCCGGTAAATCCAAATAAACAGAGAGTCAATGAATATTGGAGTTACATGGTTATAAAACCATTTGAAACATTTAATGAGCCAGGTAAAGTAAATCGATTAAAGTTATAAAAGTAAAATTTACAATTACATATTTAAAGAAATACATTTATTTATTTTTTTTTTCAATTTTTAGGCTTAGAATTTGTTTTAACGTATTTCGATGATCCAGGTTTAGCAATACCATCGACAATAACATCATGGGTTGCACAAAAACAGATGCCAGAATTTTTATATAAATTATATTATGCGACAAAAGATTATGCTGAACATAAAAAAGAAGAAATGCGTAAAAAATCAGTAAGAATACTTTTTAAATGTATTGTGTACATACAAAAAGAGCAGATACATATTTACTATTCATCAATAAACATCAATCGTTTACATGTTATGTTATGCTTTGATTAATTTATTTTAGTTGACATCATCATGGGACAGTTATCGAATTCAATCATCAAAATCAAAACAATCAGAAACAAATGATAAAATAGGACAAAGTGTAAAACAACAACAACAACAACAACAGCAGCAACATCATAGGATGAAAATGCATGGAAATAGTGAAGAAAATGATAATGAAATAAAAGAAGGTGTGTAAATTTCAATTTCTGTAGCATTTTAAGGTTCTTTTCTTCTTTGTTTTCAAGTTAAAAAAAAATCAAATTTAAATTATGTATCCGATTTTTAATTTGTTTTTGTCATCATGAAATTATAATGAATGAAAGTCGATTTTTTTATTTAGAATTTAAACTAACATTAACTATGTTGTAAATGGAAAACCAATAAAGTTATTGCATGCTCCACCCCCTATTCTATTTATATTATTTTCTTAATTTTTTCAAAAATATATTTACGGAATTTTATTTTTTTTTTTTTTTTTTTTGTCTAACAATCATAATTTGTTATTTGCTGTTTGTACCCCTGTTTGTTTTTTTAATCTCATTTATTTCTAGATATTTTAAATATTTGATGAAAGTGGTCAAATTATGTGTGTGTGCTTTCTCTGATTCCAAAAATATCTATAAGTATTAAAATGTAATTTTTATTACATAAATATTATATGATATAGTAAATAATAATTTTTTTTCCATTTAATTCTTCATGATTTTCAGTATTAAAATTTAGAATAAAATTATTTTTTCCTTTATTTATTATTTTTCTAAATATTTATATCTAGAATTAAAAAGAATGAAAACTCAACAACAAATACTACAAGACAAAGGTAACAATAACAAGAAGAGGAACAACAACAACAACAATAATAATAATAAAGCAAATTATGACGATGTTGATGATGATTGTAACAGCAATATTATCAGTAATAGTAGTAGCAGTAATAATAGTCAGGAAAGTGTGACAGCAGATCTTGAACAGCAACAACAAGAGAAAAAATCATGGTGGTCATGTTTTCATCCATATTATTTTTTTGCATAAATTCAAATTCAAATTAAACTTCTAAGTAATAACATGAATGCCTAACAAAAGTGAACAAATTTTGATTTGATGTGGTCAACAAACAAATGCAAAAATTTAGTAGAAGGAAAATTATAAATGATCTGTGTATATAAAACATTAAAACATAATGTATTGTCTATAATTCTTTTGATTTGAAACAAAAATAACAGCAAATAGTAACTAAAATAAAATATTACAAAAAAGTGTAGAGGAAATGAAAAAAAAAAAAATATACCAATAAGAGAAGTTCGATTATATAATTTTATAGTTAATATGTATACTATATTAAAGTTATAAAAGAAAATTTCTTTTTCATATTACATATTTTAATAAATTTTTTTTTTAATCTGATTTCAGTCAATTCTTTTTTTTTTATTAGCTGACATATATTTACTCTTTTAATATTTTTGTTTTATTATTAATTAAGTATAAATAATGAATTATCTTTACTTGCCTTCTCTATGGCTGAATTCTATCGGTCGGTATTGTTCTGTATCAATCATTACATATAGGGTGCTTTTGTAATCTCAATTCTTGCTTCAATATTATTATTGTTATAGTTGTTATAGCATAAGAGGAGAATTACATAATTTGAAAGCAGATCGTTTCGAATGAAAAATACTAGTTTTGATGCTAATTGGAATTAACGAAGTTGATTCTCTAATCGATTTTTTTTTAAGTAGTTCAATTTCATGAATTCAAGTTCGAGAAGTTTAAAAAAATCAAACTTAAAGAAAACCTTGAGTAATTTCAGTAATATTTTTAACTACTTGCACATGCACTGCAAATTTTAAAAAAAAGAATAAGAACTGTGTTGTAAGCTGGCTTGCTTCACATTCTTATCTTATGTACATAAAATATCGCGATCAAGCTTCAATTTATAAGTGCTCGTCTCATAGTTGAGCGTACAATACTAGATCCTGTCCTGAAACTGAATTATGAATCCGTGTGTATTTGAAATGAAATGAAATGCAAACAAGAACATGAAATTAATAAATGAATAAAAATAATTCATCAATTATGTATATTAAAATTTTCTTCATTTTCATTTAAAAAATTTAATTTAATAAAAATCTTAAAATGAATTCCAGTTATGTTTTGAACACACTTTAAAAAAATAAAATAACGAAAACGTAAAATTATAAATTAAAAATTCATTTTTTTTTCTTTTTTGTTTGATGTTCTGTATAATATGTATAATTATATATTTTTCTTGTATTTATATAAAAGGAATTGATTTTTGCATTATTATTATTCTTCGTCATTATTAACTTCAGCATTCGTTGCTTTTGTTGTTATGTCAGTATCATTTGCTTCACCATTTTGTTCAGCATTTTCATCAAATTTCATTCCGGCTTGATCATCTTCGTCATCTTCATCCTCATCATCACCAGCTACTTCAGTATTTTCAGCTTCAGCTCTTTCCATACGACGTACCAATTCAGCTTCATCCAGAGCTGTAACAATTTTAGGCTAAAAATATATTTTTAAAAAATACATTTTTAACAAAAAATTGAATTTTCTTTAATTAAAAAAAAATTACAGGCATCACGACTTTGAATTCCCCATCGTACGTAGCGATTGTTTTTTTAATATTCTCAATTGCATTTTCTAATGCTTTTAACCCATCTGCTTTTTCTGGAGTTGATGTTGTCATAACTAGAATTAAAAAAAAATAAATAAATACAAATTTATCAAAGAAATTTTGTTTAATTTTTAATATATTTACCATAAAGTGGTGGTGCAATTAAATTAATACGAATCGGAAGTTCTTCTGTCGAATATTCAAGACCAGACTTAAGTGCTGCTTTAACAGCATCAATACCTTCATAACCATAACATGAACATTCGATATCAGCACGAATTTTAACTGCTTGAGACGTTAATTTACGTCTAATATTATTCAAAAGTACATCACGAGTTGAATCATCTAGCCCGCATTCATCTAAAAGTGATGGATTGCTAGAAGAGTAAAATATATTTTTAAAGAAAAAAAAAATTTCATTTCAAAATCAATATTCATCATTTATGTATTGTACTTACGACACAGATTGCTTAAATATATCATAAGCAGCTGCTTTACTTTTATATTTTTCCTCAAAATGCCATGCTGTTTTTTGATATAATTCTTCTAATTGTGCATCATTCTCATACAATAATACATCAGCAACATGTCGTAATATTGAATTAACTGCTTTCGCTTTCGCAAAACGTTCTGTACATTTTTCTACATCTTCAGCTGATACCCGACGTTTTGATAAATCGATGTAACCTTTTTCTTTATCAACACGTATAACTACAACCGGTTCAGTTTTACCTACACGTATAAGTTTATTAATTGATCTTATTCGACGTCTTGATAACTCAGATAACAAAATCATTCCTTCGATATTATTGTACTCCAATAAATGTACGTATGCACCCATTTCAGCTATTGATCGTACATTTACCATGACTACATCTTCGACCTGTATCAGAATAAATATATTTTTTTTAATTTGAAATTTTATTTAAATTATTTTTTGTTTAATATTTTTGAATTACCTCAGGATATTTCTCTTTATAAAACCGGCTTGAAAGCACCATGATTTATACATAAAAAAAATATTTCCACTTGCTAGAACAAAACAAAGGATTTTTCTTTTAATTGTAAATTACTATATTGCAAAAATTTTACATTTAATGAAATATAATGATAAAAGTTAGGTTAAGATTCTTAAACATGTGTAAAATCTATCATGAATCTATAATTATTTATTATTTACCGAAGAAAAAATTTCAATTTTATACAATTTCTTTTTAAATTTGTATAAATTTCTTTGATTTTATTATAATTTTATTACAAAAACTCTCTATAAATTTATAAAATTTGCTACGGATACACAGAAAAATGTATTAAAGTTAAAACAAATTTCTTTAATGACGAAATTTGAATAGACGTCTCATGTCATATTCAAATTCATATATAAAAGAAGAAAAAGTATGTCAGTCATTATGGTGAGTAATGATAGTTGTATATGATATGGTGGCATTGCAGTATTCTATTCTATTGAACACTGTGTTAAGAAATGAAAATTAAAATCCTCTTTTTCAGCGATTTTTACAAAATAGACAAATGAAGAAAAAACATTTGTATACATTTTGCTAACAAATAATATATGTAATATATAAGTAATATATGTTGTTATTTATATATGAATATGATTCAATTACTTCGAAATGAAGAAAGATCAGGGATGGGTTCGCGTAAGGTGATTGGTGATAGGTGATAGGTGATAGTTAAAAAGTGATCACCGAAAAGTAATTGTTCGTGTAAGGTGATCACCAAAAAAGTGATGGAATTTGAAACGCGGCGAATTCCACAGTATATTTATAGTTGTCAAACGTCAATCAAAACAAATAAAAATTTAAATTGTGAATAAGAATAAAAGAAAATTCAATAACGTTTTCGTCTATAGCATTTTTTATTTCAGATTCTGAAAAGGAATCTCAAATAAAAATAATTAGGAGAAAAATGCGAGAAAGCAATAATCGCTTGGAATTACTGGATGTTCAGTAAATTGCAATTATTCATGGAGAATTTCATTGTAAAAATAACACAATATATTACATATTTTAAATTACAAAATTATTTAAATAAATTATATACCGTCAACAGCAAACACCAATTGATTGTATGTGATTATGAATGAGTATTTTTTGGTTAGGTAGAAGAAGAATAATAGTAGAAATTAGAAAAGTGACACCTCAAATGCTATCACCTCAAAGTGATAACATTTAGTGATAGTTTTTGGTGATTGTCACCATACGTGAACGGAAATTTGTGGTGAATATCACCAATCACCTTACACGAACCTACCCCAGAATATTATGAATATTAAAAATGATTTTGAATATCATATGAAACGGTTACACATTTCAATGTCATTTTTAATTTCTCTTCTTACCCTTCTTACAGTCTAATAGGAAAAAATTGAAAAAATTATGTGAAGTATTGTATGAAAATGAAAATCATGTTTGATTTTTGTTGACATTATTTTCTATTTAGTTTATATATGGTTTACGCATTTTGTACTAGAATAATACTTTGTGTGTACTACACACAATACTGTATATGGTATTTACATTATATACACTATACACTATACCACCTACCACTACTGTGCTATCTGTGAACTGTATACATACTGTATGCACTTTATTTACTTCTTACTTGAAAACTGAACAACTGAAATTGAAGTAAGTAAAAAGGTAAAAAGTGCTATTTGGAATATACGTGGTGTATATTTTAGAGTGGATATGAATTTTTTTTTAGTTTGATTTAAACAAAACTAAAAATTATTTTGTTTTACATTAGATTTAAATTAATTGTAGAATAATTTTGTTTGTGTAAATGTATCAAAATAAATTTAATTATTTCTTATTTTCTTCAAATTTGTAGTAAAATATTATTTTTTTTTTAATTAATCAATTATTCAAAATAATATATACATATATGAGAAAAATCATATTGCTGAAAATATAGAGAAAGAAAAAAATTGTGTGGTGTGGTGTGTGTATAGTATGTACATGCATATAAGTAGAAGAGTACCTACATTGCTACATTATGTACATTTATATAGTTATGATATATACATACAGTGAGTGGATCAACTGGATGAAATGGAATATAATATTGTAAAATTGTAATATTAGTGTACATAATGTGATGTGTTTTTCTTTTTTTTTATAAAAAAATGGCGGCGATTATAATAATTTGTAGAATTTTTAAAAAAATTTTCAGTGAAAAATTAAAAACAATCATCGTTTAAAATAAAATTTAAAATAATAGAAATTTAATTAAATTTAGTACATAATATGGAAACAGAAGATATTATAGATGAAGAATTCGAAGATGGATCAGATGAAGCTGATAATGAATATCAATTTCTTAATGAACCATCATCAACTCATGCGTCTTCAGGTAAATACACATAATAATATGATATTAAAGGATAATTTTTTTATTGTTTTACTCAATAAAATTATTTTATTTAAATTATGATTGAGAGAATAATGAATAAAATATCAGAATTAAAATAATTTAAAGAAGTTTTGTGTTCGTTCTATATAATTTTAATGTGATGTTCCTAAATAGCTATGTACCTAAATTTCAGAATGAATTCAAGAAAGAATCAAGTGATGTGATTCTGATTGTGCTCAACAAATTTCAAGTGAATAAATAGCAAAGAAAATGTGGATTAGTTAAAAAAAAACAAAAAAAAAAATGTTATTTTTTTAATATAATTTTCATAAACAATGTATTAGTATCATGTTCATGTATATAATTATTTGGGAAAAAAATGTGTCAAATTTGTTATTTTTTTCGAATTAAAATGAAATTAATATTAGTAAATGAAATGTGTATTGTGTAGTGCTGTGCCTGTGCTATCATCGTAAGACAACAATCAAGCAAGAAGCATTTAGCATGTAAATTTGTGGTGAATATAAAAGTTACATTTTTTTCTTGAAAAAAAAAACAAAAGAAATAACTAAAGACAACAAAAATAGTACTAGATTTCGATTAGAATACTGTGGTGAATAAAATGTAGACAGTTGTATATACTACATATAAGCATTGTGCATATGTTTTCTATTCCATTCCAATTCCAACCGATAAACATTCTCATTCGATTGATAAAATTTCAGTTATCTATTTTCAATAAGTGAAATAAAAAAATAATATAAATTTTTAAAATACAATGTTGAAATTTTCAGAAAAGAATATAAACAATTTTGTATACACGGTAATTCTATGTATTTTTAGGTCCACCATCTACACCAAATTCTTGTACATCATCTCCACCAGTTAATAATAGTAATAATGAAGAACCAACATCATCACCTCAGCGAAATTTTTATACTAATAATACCATGCTTAATACTAATAATAATAATAATAATATAAATAATAGCAACAATAATAATAATAATAGTAGCAGTAATAATAATTCATTAGTATTTAGTAGCAGTGGTAAACCGTATGGTGGTACAAAACGTGGTCCTGGAAGACCTCGTAAAGATTTTCTTCCAGGTAATCGTATCGTTAAAGATGGTCGAATTATTTTTAAGAAAGTTAGAACGGGTAATATACATAAATTTCCAATAAAAAGAAAATTGGCACTTTGTAAAGATGATAAAATGACAGCAAATGGTCAAACGACAGCAACAGGAACATCTAACGCATCAACAACATCAAATACAAATTATGGTTTATCACAAGATAATAATACTAGTAATAACAACAACAATAATAATAATAACAATAATAATTGTAGCAGTACGAACGGTATTTATTCTTCGTTACCACCAAAATCACCATCAGATAATACAACAAATAGTAATGAAAATGGTATAGTCGGTGAAGGGAATGGCGGTGATAAAACACCACAACAAATATCTGAAGAATTGCCATATTTTCCCGAAAGATGGTAATTTAAATTGTGATTCAAATAAAGATTTTTTTCTTCTTAATGGCAATTAAAAATTTTTCATTATTTTTTAAGGCCTGGAAAAGTTTGTGCATTGTGTAATTTAGGAGAAAGAAGTCAATTGGGACAAGGTGAAATGTTACGATTAGAAATAAGTGAGGCTGATCAACAAATGTTAATCGAACAAACAAATGAAGATGACAAAGAGGCAATAATGAATGATGTTAGTCCATCATCAAGTTCCTTTCCACAAGTTAGTAATCGAAGGCAGAAAGGTTTAAGTAAATGCAAGTAAGTGTTGAGAAATTTGAATTTGAATATAAACAAAAATATCCATTTTAAATTGTAACATTTATCACATATCTTTTTAATTTTTTAGAAATCCTGTAATAACATCGGAATATGTTGATGAATTGGATAAAATCGGTTATTTAGATTCAATGGATTTTGTTAGTATTCAAGATACACATTTTTATTATGTACATAGATTATGTGCTACATGGTCGTTTGGTGTTCTTAGAGAACCGAGTGGAGCATTAGATAAAATTGCTTCTGTTATATTTCAAAGTTTAAAAAGAAAATGTGCATATTGTAATCATTATGGAGCAAGCGTAGCTTGTAAAGTGAGTAAAAAAAATTTAAAAAAAAAAATGAATTTTTTTAAACAAATATTTTTTCCATTACAGATGTCTTGTCCAAAATTTTTTCATTTTCCATGTGTTGCTGCTTCTGGAGGCTTTCAAATTATACAAAATTATACATCATTTTGTAAAGAGCATATTAATCAAGTACCTCTAATATGTAGTAAGTAAAAAATGAGATAAAAGAGATGAAAAATACAATTTTCTTTTACATGAATTTCTTTCTTTCTTCTTTTATTTTAATTTTTAAATTTGTTTTTATAGATACAGATGATATAAACTGTAGATCGTGTTCTGGTTTAGGTGATGTTACAAATTTCGTTATGTGTTCAGTATGTGGTGATCATTATCATGGCACTTGTATTGGACTTCCACAGCTTCCAGGAGTGCGGGCAGGTTGGCAATGTAATTCATGTCGTAAATGCCAAATATGCAGAGTACCTGATGTTAATGAAGGAAGATCACTAGCATGCGAACAATGTCATAAAATTTTTCATGCTCATTGTTTAAGACCAGTTATGTCATCAATACCAAAATTTGGATGGAAATGTCGCGTAAATAATTTTCAAATAATTGAAAAAATAAAAGACTTAAATTTCTAATTTAAATTGATTTTATTATTATTTTTTTTTTTTTTTCATTTTGCATTATAGCGATGTCGAGTTTGCTCTGATTGTGGGTCAAGAACACCAGGAGCTGGTGCATCATCACGATGGCATGCACATTACACCGTTTGTGATTCATGTTATCAGCAGAGGAATAAAGGTTTTTCATGTCCGATATGCCATCGAGCTTACAGAGCTGCTGCATACAAGGAGATGGTTAAATGTAGTTGGTGCAATAAGTACGAAATACCTTTTTGAATATTATCGTAATCGAAAATAGAATTCAAGATAATAAAAATTTTTATTTTTCTATTTTCAAATTGATAGATTTGTTCATAGTACATGTGATTCGGAGGCAGATTTATCTGTTTACCATGATAAAAAACAAAATAATCCAGATTACGATTATATCTGTCCTCCATGTAAAACGCTTATACAGAGTGGACGATTGTCACATTCAATGGTTAACAGAAATAATAGTTTCGATGAGGATAATATGTCTGTGTCGCAGGATAGTACGTGTGCTGAGGATGGTGGTGGTGGTGATTGTGGTGGTGGAAGCGGTGGTAGTAGTGAAGTACTTGAAAAAAATTCTGATTATGGCTTAGGTAAAGGTAAACCGTATTTGGCAATAAAAGCAGCAAAAAAACGAATGGGTTTATCATTTGGTCCATCTGGTCGAGGTAAAGGCAAAGTGCCGTTTCAAAAGCGAGTTCGATTATCAGATTTTGGACGTAAACGTGGTCCAAAAACAAAAATTCGTGGAGTATTCGGTGTTCCTGGACTAGAATTGCAACGGCCGACGGGTGATCCATTAACAAATAATAAAACCGATGATGAGCCTGGTATAGAGAATCGATTAGTGCTTTGTTCGGCGAAAGATAAATTCATTTTAACACAAGATATATGTGTGATGTGTGGAGCAATTGGTACAGATCATGAAGGTTGCCTAATTGCATGCACACAATGTGGACAATGCTATCATCCGTACTGTGTAAATGTGAAAGTAACCAAAGTAATATTGACAAAAGGATGGCGTTGTCTTGATTGTACTGTTTGCGAAGGTTGTGGACAAAAAAATGATGAAGCAAGACTAATTTTGTGTGATGAATGTGATATCTCCTATCATATTTACTGTATGGATCCACCGTTAGAATTTGTACCGCAAGGTAATTGGAAATGTAAATGGTGTGCTATATGCCAAAAATGCGGCAAAAATAGTCCTGGTAAAAATTGTACATGGAAAAATAGTTATTCAGAATGTGGTCCATGCGCGAGCCAGTCAGCTTGCATAATATGTTCCGAATCATATAATGATGGGGAACTGATAATTCAGTGTGCAAATTGTGAAAGATGGCTGCATTGCAAATGTGATTCAATAAAAAATGAAGAGGAAGCTGAAAAGTGTGATGATATGGGGTATAATTGTGTAGCGTGTCGTCCAAAAGATACACCGCCACCACATTTAGTTCCAGCAACTCGTAAGACATCTTCGTCAGCAGCCAATCGTTCAGGTAATTCATCAAAACATCAACATGATGACGGTAGTGAATCGTCGACTCCGTTAACATTAGAAGGTACACATTATGTTGACGGAGTTTGTTTAAGTGAAAACGGTTTGAACCTGATAAAATCCCTACAAATGGAATATATCCGAAGGAAAAGAAAACAGAAATTTAGTGGTGACGCTGGGAATAAAGATGCTGGAATATTAGCTGCTATAGAATCTGTAGTTGCGGGAAGTGGTACGGAAACAGTAACAGATGATATGAAGAATGTTGAACCGTTAGATCCAAAAGAAGAAGCTGAGATATATAAAGACGGTATGGTATGGGAACGATCTGATGCTAGTCCCCCGGAAGGTTTTGCATTGTGTACAAACGAACAAGGTGTCGTTGTCCTACGTAAGAAACGACAAAGAAATTTACAAAAACTTGGTATAGGTGGATTTAATGTACGGAATCGAGCATTTAAAAAAGAAGGAGTCGTTAGGGATGATCCGGATGCAGAGAATGGCGAAAATGCTGGAAGCGGCTTGTGTTTTAGTGAATCGTATCCATCTGAAAAGAAAAAGAAGCCTCTAAGAAAAAAACAAAAAAGTAAATTAACAGAAACTTATCCATCATACTTGCAAGAAGCGTTTTTTGGTAAGGGTCTATTAGATACGAACAAAATAAATTTCGAATCAGATACCTCGGACGATGATGCCAAAAGTAATGTATCAGACGATAAATGTATAAAACTGTCACAAGAAGAAATAAAAATGTTAGATCAGATCAAAAGTGAGCAACAGCAGAAAGCAGCTGCAATGGTAGCAGCAGCAGCGGCAGCAGCATCTAAACAAAAAACAGTATCATGCACAATGGCAACAGCAGCAACAACATCAACACCTGCTTCTGTTCAAATTAAAAAAGAGCAGACTTCACAACAGTCGCAATCACAAGTCGTTCATGCGCCGTTCAATGACGTAAAAATGAATTATGCAGTGAATAGTACAATGACACCATCGATAAGCATAGGATCAGGAACAGTAGCTAGAAGTACAGGTACGGCGGGAGTAGTGTCATCGACAGCAGCAACATCAGCACAGGTACCAGCAGAATTTACATCGAATCAACTGTCTGACGATGCAACTGATGATTTCAAAGACATTATAACAAACGATTTACTGGACTCAGATTTGGTAAATTCAATTATAAATGATGGTGATGATTTAAGCAAAAATTCGGGTAAGTTTTATTTTATTTTTCAATTGATTAAAGAATGACAAAAAGTTTACGAACGTCGTATTTTTCCATACATTTCAGCATCATTAGATATTGTCTGTGATGACACAAAACTATCAAAGAAAAATGATTTGGCCGATATACTTTCACCGCATTTTAGTTTGGAATCAATTGGAATTGATAGCAAAGATGTTGATGATATATTCCAAGGAGTAATAGATACGGTAAATAAATTATTTCTTGGACAAATTTTCGTTTTTTATTACTTAGTATTTTTAAATTTCCAGGAAACAAAATCAACGGAATCCATTATTCATAATAAATCATCAGAAGTACCAACATCACTTTCATCAGTAACTACCTCATCATCATTGAATTTTCCGAAAACTGAAAAAATTGTTTCATCACTCAATGAGACTAGTAGCCTTCATTCATCATCGTTATTAGATGATCAAGCAATGATAAAATCATCGCCATCATCATCATCATCACCATCTGTTGGCATTGGAAATACTTTTCTACCGATTCACCATCATCAACAGCAACAGCAGCAACTTGCATTTTCAAATACAAATCCGATCGCGCAATCACAGACATCAATACATCAGGCTGTTACTGCTCCCACAGTTATGTCATCAAATTCAAACAATTCGTTTGGAATTGATTCTATCGAATTAACTAGACAAAGGTAAATTATCAAAATAAAAATATGAAAACAACAGACAAAAAAATTCTTCATATTTTTCTTGCATTTAGTCCTAATTCTCCAGCGATACTCTCAACGAATACAATACAAAATGTTTGGCAACAACAGCAACAAAGTACTCAGACTTTACAACAACATCCATCACAACAACCAAAAATACCGTCACACATTACAAAATTACCAAATGTTGATAATACAATTATGTCACCGTCTTCAGCTGACAGCGGTCAACCTCAAATGCAACAACAGCAAATGAATTGTGCACAAAAGTCATCAGAACGAATGCGACGTGACGAAGGTAAGATATAGGATATAGATAGTATTTATTGAGTCCATGAATGTGTGTGCGTAGGCGTACATATCTCTATTTATTTAATTAATTTTTCCAAAAAAAATTTTTTTACATTGCCATTTCTACATCATTATTTTACATTAGATCTTGGAGAAATGGCAACAATATCGGCAGTTTTATATGCAAATACAAATCATCCAGAATTAAAGCAGGAATATCCAAATTGGAATGATCGCTGCAAACAGATTTATAAACGATGGAGAGCATTATCAAATGAGAAAAAGGCACCATTCTTGCAACAGGCCAGAGATAATCGATCAGCATTAAGAATGCGTAAAGTTCAACAGGTATTTCAAGTACAAAATTCTAATAGTTTTTTTTTTATTTTCATTTTTTTAAATCTTTGTTTTTAAAGAATTATTATTATTATTACTAAAATATATTCTTTTGCTTTTAAATTCACACTTAAAAATGACCACCTCCACGTATATAACATTGATTCACAATTTGTAACGTCCAATTATTCATTATAATCAAATTTATTTATTTTTTTATTTTACTTTCTTAAAATTACAAAACTAATCTAAAATCATCTATACCTTTAGTAAAATAAATTATTAATAAAAATAACAAAAAGTAAAAAAATAATGAAAATATTTTGTTACAAGTAACTGCTTGTAAGTACAATTCATTTTTAATTTTAATTTTTATTTAAACGTAATTATAATATTATAAATAAAAATAATAGTAGATCTTATATTATTTATGTAAAACACTAAAATATTTATTACCATTACCACACAAAAAATCTATTGTTACCACTACTCTTCATTATTTTTATATTATTTTTGTAATTAATTTTTAATAATTAATTTTAATTTAAATTTTTATTTTGTTTGTTTACACTAACGTGCCTGTGAACTATACACCATACACTAATCAATATTTTTGTGTACATACTTACTGTACAAATTAGTAATGTATAATATTTTATTTATCGTTCGTTATGTAAAAAAAAAAAAAAAAAAAAACAAAAAGAAATGTGTTTGTGAATCAACAGCTCGACTAGTATTAAATTTTGTTATCCGTTTATCATCATGTACACGTCCGATCTATTAGATAATTATTGAATAGTGAAAAATTTTTGTCCAATCAATATTTCAGAGTGATATTATTGAGTATTCAGTATAGTGTTCATTTGTTACATAATTTTGTATTTGTTTTCTACACATTTTGTCGTTTTTTATCTGTTTTTGTTCTTTTACTTTTATTTTTATAATGTTTTTCTTTAATTTGTTATGAACAATTTTAAGCTTGACGAGTAAAGGTGATGTTACAATAAATGCGTTGAAGGTGACGGCTGGCTACGTTGCATCCATTTTGTCTATTATTGAACTATATTGAACCTTTGAACCATTGAATATTGGTAACTAAGAGATACGTTACAATTTTGAATATTATTTTGTTTGTTTACTTTTCTACACGTAAAATGTTGGTTATTATTTTTTTATTTTACGAAACTTCCACTCGGAGGCATATAATAAAATTCAAATATCCATCAGAGGGATATTTAATGTAATGTCATAATTACTCGTAATAGTTGGTTAGTACCGTAAACTTAACTCAATACCAACCGTCAAAGGGCGCCCAACACAACGTATGCATTGTAACATAGTCTTTTATATCATGTACTTGAAAGGAAATAGTATTCTGGCTAAGAAAATCTCTTCATTAGGAATATTTACCTAGGATAGATATTTTTATTTGTTTTAGGTTTTTTTGTTTTAAAATTTATTTTTTGTTTGAACAAAATAAAATAAAACACAGTCCGATTCTGGTTTTGTATTTAAAATATTGAAATTTCTTAAAACAATCAATACACAATCTCTCCCTATATATTATAATCACATACAAGGATTTAATTATTTCTTTTGTACAATTATTAAAATTACATAAAAACCAAAAAAACCAAAAGACATCAACAGAAAATAGTAAGGATGGTAGTACGAATAGTAGATCAACAACATCAACTGATTTATGTGAAAATAATGATGAAGAAGATAGCTCGTCTAGATTTAGTTCATGCTCGTCAAGTATAGATAATGATAAGTCGTCATTTATTGTGACAGATAATCGAAACAGTAATGATGATGAAACAATTTTATCGAATAAATCGACATCAACAAATGATGATAAAACGGTATCGGTATCATCATCATCGTCATCGTCGCCGTCAGGGTCAGCATTGGCATCTTCATCGTTCTCGATGTCATCACTTTCGGCTGATAAAACTTCGACAAACTTAACGAAACTAAATATAATAACAACGGCGGGAGCATTGACTATAAAAGATAATGTACATCATCAGCAGCAACATCAGTCTCAAAATAAAGAAACAACTACATCTGGTGGAACAACAATTGTATCAACAATTACAACTGCAACAGTAGCATCTCAAGTGACTACACCATTATTGAGACGCACTTCATCGTATCCGACAACAAAATATTTTATAAGCAGTGGAAATTTTGGAGGCCCAGCACCGAATGTTACTGTAAATGCGAACGGTGTATTTAATACTGGAACAAAAAGTGGTGCTTTACAGACAGCAGCAGCAGCTGCCTACATTAGTCCAGTACGTCAAATAACAAATCATCATATAATTTTAACGAATCCAAATAAAAATTTTCAAAAATTTTCAATCGATTTAAATTCGGTTCTAAATAATGTCCACCATCATCATCAACAACAACAACAACAACAGCAACAGCAGCAACTGCATAGAGACAATCAACAACATTTATCAAAAACCATAATCCATGGAACTGAAATAAGTAATAGTGGAATAGAAACTGGAGCTGGAAATGAAAAAGTTTTACGATTGAATGCAATCAATTCGACAACATCTGAATTTATAGAGATAAACACGAATCCGAATAATGATAGGAAAAATTTAACAACTACATCAGGTAATGGAAATGTAGGAGGAGGAGGAGGAGGAGGAGGAATAGGTGGGATTGGTATTGGAACGACTATATTACAACCGACAACATTACAATGTTTAGATCAGAATATAAGAGTGCTAACACCATCAGAAATAATGAAAACATTACCGATAATACCATCAGATCAAGAGATAATTATACCGACGAGCACAACTGTGGTTACGAATGCTGCCACTAATCATAATAATTCGAATACTAGTCATAATAATTCTAGCTGTAGTAATAATAATAATAGTATTAGTAATAATAATAGTAGTAATACATCATCTCATCATACGAATTCAACATCATCATCTCCGTCACCATCGTCGTTGTCGTTGTCTTTATCGTCGTCATTGTCTGCGTCGTCGTCGACATCATCATCATCATCATCATCATCGTCATCGTCATGTATTAAAATTATGGTATGAAAACGTAAAAATATGTACTATAACTCTCTATCTCTCTATAGTTGTTACTGCACATAAGAAAAATGATTTTTCGTATTTTTTGAAAATATTTAAATTGCCATTATTTATTTATATTATATTGTACATATTTGGTAAAAAAAAAAGTTTCTATTTTGTAATTTTATTTTCTGTTTATGTATTATTTGGAATAAAAAAAAAAGAAAAATTAAATCGGCTATTGAAATTGATTCGGAGATCGAAAATTAATGTTCTCACTGATATGTAGTTTGTGCCTCGATAAAGTTGATCCTGATCATCGATCTGATAATGTTATTACAAAACATTTTAATAGTTTTATATTTCCTTTGTAATTTTTTATTTCTTGAAAATTTTCCGAATCAATATCAGTTCCTGAATTTCAATTAATAAAATATCATTTTTAATTTTTTCTGTTTTATATAAGTTTTTTCTTTGTTTTGCTATGATTTCATTCTTCTATTTTTTTTTTTTTTTTTTTTTTTTTTTTTTATAAAGGTACAATCTATTATACATTTGATTCATTTACGTTTGTATTTATTTTCCGAAATTTTTATATAAAGATAAATTGAAATCAAAATATCTATATGAATTTACATATTGTATTTTTTGTCAAATTTTTTGTCAATTTTTTTTTTTTTTTTTGTATTTTGTTTTTTGTTTTTTGATATTGTGTGAATGTTTTACTACGTTAATACATAAAAAACTATATTTATTTGAAAAATATTTATTTAACTGTAAAATACTTATAATTTTATTTACAAAATTTTATGTGTAGATCTATGTATATATTATATTTATGTTGATGTTGTTGTGTTTTTTTCTTTATCATTTATTATCATATCGTATTATGTTATTTGAGAAAAAAAAAATGCATTTATATATCATTGTGTAACTAATACCTGAGACAGATATGATATTGATATTGAAACTATATTAGTAATATATTTTTGAGTTAAATATCTGGAAATTATATTTTGAATATCATTAAAATTTTCAAATTTCTTGCCAATTAAAAAATGTTATATTAATCGGAATAAATGCGAGAATCGCCGCCCCATTTCATTAGTTTTTTTCTAGGGTTCGTATTACGCAATGAGATTTTGCATTATCATGATGCATAATAACTCTTTTTCTGTTGTTGTTAGCAGTAGCAATAGACACTTTTCAATTAAATTTTCCCAATTTGTCCAGATTCCAGCAACTCGGATGGTTGACCAAGTTCGTTTAAAATTGATTGTCTGACGCGGATTTGTCTCCACTAATGACAAATAAGATTAAAATGCGCAGAAACAACATTGTTTTCTTAATCTCATTATTATTCTTCGTATGCTTTAACTTTTAATTTACTTAATAAAAATTTAATTTCTTAACGATACTACGATTTACAATTTTTTGTATAGGAAGGACGCATATTTACTGACAATACTGCATAATGTCTGTCTTAGGTATTATTTGTCCATTCGATTCAATTAAAACGAATCAAATCTAATTTGATTTGAATTTAAATTTGAATTATTATGTTGTTAATTAAAAAATATGTTTTCATTTAAAAATTTTCAAAACATATCACTTTCAGAATTTGTATACATTATTATGTAATTTTATTTAATTTTTTATTTTTTCATTATGTATTTTATTTTAAAATTATTTTGTAGATATACATGAGTATATTTTATCGAGA
Source organism: Villa cingulata (assembly GCA_951394055.1). Classification (NCBI taxonomy): domain Eukaryota; kingdom Metazoa; phylum Arthropoda; class Insecta; order Diptera; family Bombyliidae; genus Villa; species Villa cingulata. The sequence goes on from OX596019.1 coordinate 45,426,433, forward strand.
TAAAGGACATGTTATTGTGTATTGTTGCTGTTGTTGTTTCGTTTGTTTTGTAATTTTTTCAAATATTTTGTGTTAAAATTGATGATTTTTAAGATATACGCTTTTGCAAAATTTCTCTTTAGTTTTTTATTATATTTTTACATTTACGTATGTGTAAAGCGTTAAATAAAATAATGTAATACTTAATTCCAGAAATCATTGAGAATTAGTCAATTTCTTGTCATTATATTCCACATAAACTTTAAAATAAAAACTAAATTATTCTTTGTTATTCATCATTTTAAAACTCTTGACAACAAATATTATTGTATTATTTTTACATAAATTTCTTAACTTTCTAAGTTGTTATATAGCTTTTAAGATGTTGCCATTGTCCCAATAAATACTTACGTTTTTATTTACACATTTTGTACATAATAAATGCCATTTTATTACGGAGTCTCTATCCTTGGAAAAAAAATGATTTTACATAATTTTTTGATTATTGTGTAATAAAGAAATTTTTGTTGATTGCTTATTCGGTCAGTTTTGTAAGCTTATTCACTTTTACTTCATATTAAAAAAATAAAAATAAATTTTATTGTCTTATAATGATTATTTGATGTTGTTTATTTTCATTTTCATTTGCAAAACAAAATGTAGTTGCTTCTATCATTGTAAAATTATGTAATTTATTAATATCAATTATTATTAGTATGTATGTAATTAAAATAATCTATTGTTTTATTGCATACATAAATGCGTGTACATTTATTGTGTCCGTCTTAAATTATAATTCATTTTTTCGTAGCTGTTATTATAATTTTTAAATAACAAACTTAATTACTTACACATATTATGGAATTATTTTGATGGTATGAAAGCAATAAAATAAAAACGTACATTATGTACATATGCTAATGTTATGCTTATATATTCATATATAATGCAATTTTATACGAGACGAGTATGAATGTAATTTAATTACAAAAAACTATAGTGTATATTATGTATTATAAAAATGCTTAATTTTACTCTACACATTGGAAGCTTAAAATCTATGTAATTTTATTTTAAATACTCCAATGCACGTATCGCTATAAATGTTATGTTATGTTTACATGTTAATTTATTATATTTTTTTCTTATTAATTTTCAATATTTACATAATTATGTATTTTATTATTTATTTTGTAGATGATGGCAAATATAAAATTTATTTTATTTGTTTTTTAATTTTTTTTTTCTTTTTTGAATAAAAATTAATTTTTTGATTATTTTTTTTTTTCCTTTTTTTTTGCTTCAAAAAATTACTTTTTTAGGATCAAGAAAAAATAACGACACAACAGAAAACATTAAAAGAACAAGAACAAGAAAGGCAATGGAAACAATTACAAGCGTTAAGAGCTAAGGAACAGCAAATGCAACATTTCAGTACTCAAAGTGAGTTGATACATTTCTGTCTCTCTTCCTCTCTGAAAATATGAAATTAAATGTTTGATTTTGATCGTTTTTTTTTCTGTGTTCTTGTTATTTTTTTTTTTTTTTATTAACCTTACAGTTAATCGTGATATGATCTCAAATAATAGTAATAATGTTGGTGGTGGAGTTAATGTAAGTGGTGTAGTTGGAGGAGGTAATAATAATGGAGGAAATGGTGGTAATGTTAACACATTTCTGGATAATACAATTATTAATAGTGCTGTGGGGGGTGTGGGTCCACCGCCTACCGGTGCTGGTTCTGTTAGTAATATTAATATTAATGAGAAACGTTCGACTAATGCTAGTCATCATCAACCATTACCAATGCCTGGTACACCACGTCCGCAATTCAATACCGATATTATGCCGTCGACTGTTTATGCGACATCATTAGATAAATTTCATCATCCATCATCTGTTAATTCGCTTAATTCATTACTGAGTAATGATACAACAACAATAAATAATAATGGTACAAATAAACAACAACAACAACAGCAGCAGCAGCAGCAAGAAAGCAATAAACAACTTAGAGATTTATTACAGAGACAAGGAAGCAATGAATTATTAGATCGTACTGCAGAAAGTGGCCTTACAACACAACGTTCTCCATTAACTATAAACAGTAATAACAGTATTGGTGGAGGACAACGATGGAGTAATGTTATATCTTCGGATATGGAAACAAATATTGGAACAAGTCACGATACGATGACATTTAATACGAGCACTTTTAGGGAACCATTCCCAGTTATGGCACAACAGAACAAATTGAATCAATCGAAATCAACTCCACAATCACCACTACCATCACCACAATCATCATTACCACCACAATCGCCTTTATCATCTCAACAAAATAGCAATCAACCACAGCTAATCACTAGCCCACATCATAATTCTAATAGTCCCTCAATAAATATACCATCGGTTTCATCTCCTCAATCACAAATCCTATCGCCAGGAGGCCGAATTAGTTTTGAACAGCAACAGCAGCAAAGAATTAAACGTACCGTCGTTTGTAGAACCACACAACAGACCATTATGAATACTCCTGAAGAAATGAAATCACCTCAGGATAACAGCAATAACATGTCGACCATTGGTAATGATAGAACAGCATTGTCAACAATAACATCAGTTGCTGCCGGAGGAGGCTCAGTGACAAATACAGGTAGACAATCAAAATTAAAAGATAATATGAAAGTTGTAGATGAAGCTGACCATAATGAAATTCCAGACAATGTAACAGCCGATTTAGAGAAACTTGAGCATGAAGATAATACAGCGATCGGTGAAGTTGAAGGTGTCAATGACATTCTTGGAGGATTAGGTGAAGATGACGATGATGAATTATTGAATTCATTGACGGCTGAAATGGGAGCTGAAATGGACTTTAATATACTCAAATACGCTGATCCAGAATTAGATGCTCTAACTGATAGCGATAATCATAATCTGTTCGATAAATTGGATCTAGATGAAGCTGATACCGATGATCGAATGAAGAAAATTTTGAATGAAAAGTATGTAATTACATCTTTTATTATATTTATGAATTAGAACTTATTCATTGTATTAAACTTTTAGCAAATTCGGTGGACAACAGAGGCTTGAAAATATCGAAAAACAGGTGATTATCACTTTCGTTTCGTGCAAATTTTTTATCATTTTTTCATTCTGGGTTTTATATTTAAAATGAAATTGATGCATCATTTTTTTAATTTTTAAAATGTTTACAGAATCAACAATCATTGAATGTCGGTGGGCTGATAAATCAAATGAGTGGTGGTATATCCAATCATAATGAAATCTTGTTACGTCGCATCGAAGGAGGAGGAGGAGGAAATCCTCAAGATACTTTAGATCAAGAAAGGAAAAAGTAATCAAAAAAATCTTCATTTTTGTTTTTTAGTGGTAATTTATTAATTGTGATTTTCAATTTTCATTTAAATTCACAGTCTTGCTAAAATACCAACAAATCTACCATCGCAACAACAAAATAGTACGACAACAACACGTTCACCATCATCAAATTTAGTAGAACAGCAAACAAAAAATCAACCAAAATTAATCGATAACGTATTTCGAGTTGGAAATTTACCACGATACTGTAATATTGTAACGCAAAATAATTTATGTAAAATCACAAGACCTAATCTACCGCCACCACCACCTCCATATCCAGGACCACCGCCACCGTATCCATCAGCAATGAAAGTTACTGCACGCCCATCAAAGGTAAGTAATCATCGATCACTATATATATATATTTTTTTTTTGATAAATTTTACTTTTTAAAAAAATAATCGTAATAATTTAATAATATCTTTTGATGTATTATTTTTTTTTAATGTTTGAAAATAGGAACAACCTCTACTTTTAGAAGATTTATTAGAACAAGAAAAACGTGAACAGCAACAACAGAAACTTTCAACTATAATCGATAATAAGTTACAGTATGTAACAAATACTGGTTCGATATCTGGTGTTGGTGTTGGTGGTAATAGTATTGGTGGTGTTAGTAATGTTGGAGTCGGCATAGGTAGCGGTAGTGGTAATAATACAAATTTACCTCATAACAATCCATTGACAAAAGCAGCAAATCCAAAAAGTACACCAGTATTTAATGCAAATTTACAGCCGCCACCTCCATTACCACCCGACACAATAATAACAGAACAAGATCGAATGCAACAGATTAATTACGAGCAATGGCTTAGCAATCAAAATGTGATTTTGACAAATCAACAGAAATTTTATGAAGATGAAGTCGGTAAATTACGTAAGATACGAAAGGTTTGTGCTTCTTTATTTGTTTGTTTTTGAAGTTGTCATTGATTGTCTTATCTATCATCTTAATGAATAATCTTTATTTTATTATTTTTGATTTTATAGTCATTGAATAGTAAACAGAGATTAATGAAAAAATCTGGTAATGAATTATCAACTCAGGATGCTTTAGAATTATCAAAAATTTCATCAGAACAAGCTGTTCTGCAGAAGCAATTAGAGCTTGCTAGAAAACAATCAAGACAGCATGCTCTACTTTTGCAGGTAAACAAAATACTTAAAAATAAATTCCAAAAATCGAAAATTAAAATTATCCATCAATTCTTTTTCTATTATTTTGAAGGAGTATAAGACTAAACATCTTGCAAAAATTCAAATGTCTTCTTCAAATATCACATCACCAGGGCAAATGACACCGGTTTCACCATTACTTTCACCATCGACTGGATCTCAAGGTCCACCCCCTGTTCTAATGGTAAATTTTTATTTTCATTTCTTATTTCAATTTTTTACATTTTTTTTTTTCTTTAAATTTGTCTAGCAATCTTCTTCACCCCTTAGTGGTCACATGTTGCAATCGACTCGAAGTCCGTTACAATCACCTAGTCCATTACTTTCTCATAGTCCGGGTGGAATAAGTCATAGCCCCATACATCAGCCGAGTTCAAATGTCTCACCATATCATACAATGCAGTCGTCACCACGTATTGGAACTCCACAATCTCATTGTGACGAGAATTCATTCAGTCCATCAGCAATGTAAATAAGATTCTTATTTTCTTTATTATTTCGGAGTTATTTTTTTTTAATTATAGAAATGTATCATTTTTTTATAGTTCATCACCATCTCCGTTAGCTGGGCGTCGTGCATCACCATCACCTAGAATAACCTCACCACAACAACAGCGTGCATCATCATCGGCTGGTGGTAATCAGATGTCGATAAGAATATCAAATAGTCCTGGTCATAATTTTGGTGGTGCTGGTCACTTACAGCAACAAAATCCAAATCAACAAAAATTTCTTAGTGCTGTCGGCGGTGGTGGTGGTGGCGGTATTATCGGTAGTTCACCTGGTGGTATGCAGCAGTCAATGCAGGATAAAGGCCGATTACCAATTTCATCACCTCATAATATGAATCAACAAATACAATCAGACAATTCGCAATCATCACTTATCACATCTGTAAATTCATTTTCACAACAAGGCTCTGAGCCAATGCAAACACATCGCACCACCATGCAATTCCTTCAGCAGCAGCATCAACAGCAACAGCAACAGCAACAACATAGACAAATAATACAGCAACGTCAACAAGGCAGTCAGACAACTTCAAGTGCATCACACATACTAATAAAGCAACAACAGCAGCAACAACAACAGCAACATCAACAGAGAAATCAGTCGCCAGCCACTAATCAAAATTTGAACATTTCAACATCAACTTTCAATTTTAATCCACAACAATTCGTGAATCGAAGAATAAATATCGATAATACTTCGTTAATGGATAATTATATGTCCCTTGGTAATTCATCAGACAAAATTATTACTGTTACTCAGCAACAGCAACAACAATTTCAACACCAACATCACCAACAGCAGCAGCAGCAGCAGCAACAGCTTCAACAACAGCAACAGCAACAACAGCAACAACAAATGAATCCATCAGCAGCAGAAATACAAAAATATTTAAGAACCTCGCAAGATCAAGGAAATAGCAGTCTCGGTAATATGGGAGGAGGTAGTGGTGGTGGTGGTAGTAATAATACTGCACATTTATTTCCGATAAGTAGCACTTTATTTAGACATGGTAGAATTAAATTAGGACTGTTCGGTGGTTCACCAATGTGGAACATTTCAAATATGAATCAAAAGGTTCGTGTCGATAATCAGGGTAGAAAAAATGATGTGGACCGAAAGCAGAATAGTCCTGAAAATCAAAACAGTAGCGGAAGCAATAGTAGCAGTTCCGGGGGCAGTGCAAAAACTTTGTTGCAATATCACAGTTCACAGAACAAAAATCTATCGATCGATGATATAGATGCGACTGTAAGAGATGATAAAATCGTTAGTAGCAGCAGTTCATCATCGAAAAGTATTCTAAATGATGTCGTTGTGATTGACAGTAGTCCAGACGAGAAGCAACGTATCATTGAATTTGACGATTTTCAAGATAAATCGTTTGTTGGTGCTGAGATCTCATTGAATTCAGCTGCTCAAAATCTAGCTGATAGTGATGATATCACTGTGATCGAAAGTTTTGCTTCATCAGAACTGGTTGATATTGTTTCAAGCCCGCTAGATTCTGAAGTAGCAGAAGAATACGTCTTATTTTCAGCAGATGTTGTAGATTATGATAGTAACGATTCTTTGAAGACCACAACATTGTCATGTTCGAAATCGGATGACATTAAAATAAAAGTTGATAGCACATTTGGTACAGCTAAAGATTTTACAGATTCACTGTCAAAATTTGATATTTCGGGTTCATCAAAGAGATCGGAAGAGTCACTTGATTCATTTCAAAACGACACAAATTCAATAATAGATTCGATCCCAGATAAGCCAATAAAGATGATGGAATCACCAAAAGAACCTGTAAGAGTATCGCCAACAATTCAAGAAAAATTGAAATCCACCTCCGAAACTACTACAGTGATGGTAATATCGACATCAAGTGCTACATCTGTAACAACATCACAACCCATCATTTCGTCAGTTACGATAACAAAGAACACTGGTAGTAGTAGTAGTAGTAGTAGTAGTAGTAGTAGTAGTAGCACATCCACTAATTCAACGGTTGTTACAGCTACCGCGACAAGGACTATTCCGTCGAAAGCCATAATATCGAATTCAAGTTTTGTGACAAAAAATCTATTGACTTGCAGTCGAATCCCTTTTACATCGGTCGGAGTTATAACGACAGCTAGCAATAATACTCGAACTACTTCGGCTGGATCCACTGTTGTGGTAACACCCAAAAAGATTGTAGCTGCTGCAGACGTTACTCAGACAACAGCAAAAGTGTCAATTGGTAACACAACGATTTCTGTTCCACTTTTAAAAACCATGACATTGAATTCTTCACACATAATCACGACCGGTGGCGGTGAAAAGCAAAATAAAGTACCGACAACTGTAAGCATAACTAAACAACCAACAATTTTAAACGTGCGTGGACAGAAGATAAATCCGGCGACGATTGTTTCATTGTCACCATTGCAAATAAAACCAACAACTGCCAGCAATAAAATTGTACAGGCAGCAGTTGTTGGCAAGAAGTTTCAGTTGCCACATACTAGTGCCTCTTTAGAAACAGTCACAAATTTGAAACCGAATTTAATTCACACCTATAGCTACCCGAAGTTGTCATCAGTAACAGTTTTGCAACAGGATATATCTTTACCACATAAAATATTTGAAGATGAATCCGCTTCACCGGATAGTTCTTTCGAACAAGAGGATTCAATGAGTTTAGGAACAAATTTTACAAACGACACCAAGGAAACATCAACCACATCATCAACAACAACTTCGACGGTTTCAACAACGTCGTCTATGATTAAATCGACAATTTCAACGTCAACATCAACGACATCAACCTCGACGTCTACTTCATTAACGACATCCACAACTATGCCGGTAACAACAACACCAGTTGTAACTATTGCAACTGTGTCTGTACCAGCGACAGCAGCAAATATCTTGAAAACTATTAGCACGATGGCAGGAACTACGATAAGAAAAATAGAAAATATCAGTAGAACCGAGGATAGAATTTCTGATGATTCAAAATCAACTGGAGAACCACCAAGAAAAGTGTTTGTGATTGCAGCTGAGGACAAAAAAGATGAACAGAACACTTCTCAGAAAATGGGAGTGAGTGTAGTTACTGTAAAAGAATCACAAAAATCTGAGACCCAAACACCACGTACAATTTCAGTAATGCCGCAGCTATCTCCGTTATCGAAACCAACAGAAATGACAACGAATCTTGCAAATGTTTCGCAGCAGTTACGAACAATCATGTCCAGCATTAATTCTTCAGTATCTACCACACAATCTGATCTGAAAAAAGCAGCAGATGAAAAAGATGGCAGTAAAGATGTTCAAAGTTCGAAGTTAACTTTGTCAAAGTCTTCAAATGATCAAGAAAAGTCTCAACCTGAAAAGAAAATTGTGGCTGTGATTGATGATCATTCAGCTCTAAGGTCTTCAATATCAAATTCGAGTACATTAACTGTGTATATAACCTCAAGTTCAGCATCTCTACAGAAATCTGAGAATGTCTTAACGTGCGTAAACGATCTTAAGAAAGAACCACTGAAAGCAATTGTAACAACCACTCCACTTATTACAACAACGACCTCTGCATTTGCTTCAGTCCTTCAGTCAACCTCATCAGCAGTAATAACAGCGGTTACTACCCCGCTGACGACTACAATATCTGGTACTTCGAACAAGTCAACTTCAACAACATTTTCATCAATTGTTGGCGCTGATGGTAAAAAGAATTTGTCTTCGACTCAATTTTCGTTGCATTTAAGAAGATCAAAATCAACAGATGATGGAATAGAACGAGAAGTGCCAGCACAAATAACAAGCGCCAAAAGATATAGTTTAGAAGTAGCGCCAGTTAAACTGGAATCACCAGAAAATACAGAAGATTCTACTATAGCAGGGAATACACAAACTTCTGCAACTATAGCGACAATTAAAAGTATCACAGATTGCACGACAAATACGACTGGCTGTAAAATTTCAAATGTGATATCTCAGCAAAGTACCAAATCAGATGAATCACAGAACGTATTGTTGAAGCAACTTCTCCAAAATTCCGGGACACCGAATGGATCAAGTGTGTCAGCACAGAATTCGATACCATTAAGAAAAGTTGCTGCTGTTCGAGCACCGAGTCTTGGTGTTGTCAGTTCTTTAGAAGCACAACTGGCAAGACCTGTGATACCACCAGTACCTACCACTCCAACACCAATATTGCAACAAGCTACACAGCCCGCTATAAAAATTCAAGCTGCCCTTCAATCTGAAACTCCAAAGCCAGAGGAAGAAACGAAAAAACCTCAATTCATCACAAGGGAGACCTCATTTGTTTCAGGTCCAGTTACCAGTACTGTAAAACAACAACAGCAACAACAACAACAGCAGCAGCAGCAACAACAACAACAACAACAACAACAGCAGCAGCAGCAGCAGCAACAACAACAGCAGCAGCAGCAACAACAGCAACCGATTAGTAATGTCAGCAGTGTTATTTCGACTGAAAAACCACGTCTTGAAAAAACCGCAATGGCTGAAATAAAACGAGAAAAAACACCACCTGTAAAATTAGATGTTGCTATTGCGCAAAAGGTTAGTGATTTAAAGAGATCAGAATCACTTAACAGTTCTCAATCCACTCCACTTGAGAAAGCATCAGACGAATTGTCGTTCAAAACGATATTTTCTGAAGACTCAAAATTGTCTAGGCAAGACTCGATTGAAATTCCTCGAACGCCAACTTCTCGAACATCACTAAGTGAAATGGGAGATGATAACGAAAGCGTCAAAGACGAAAAACTGAAGTCTAACGATGGTGGCTCCGATACGAATGCTGAAATGAAAAAGAAACGTAAACGTGAATATCAGAAAAATCGAAGGCAGATGCTTAACAAGGATGCATTACATACTAAAAAGAGATCTAGAAAATTGTCGAAAATCGATGAGGATTATGATAATTTTATCGATAATTTAATGACACAGCTAAGACAAATGCCACCGTTACAAGTTTTAGAACCACTTCTAAGCCGTAACTACAGCATTTGTCCGCCATACGGTACTGGTGATCTTTCGAAATTTAGCAACACAAAAGAGAGTACAAACTCATCATCATCGACCTCTTCGGCAGCAGTTTCAATAACTTCAGATACGCAACAGATTAAAGGTACTTATGGAAATTTGGCAATCGATAATGTCGTAGATTTTTATAATACGAAACCTTTTGGTAATTTGGATCCAATACCGGAATCAGATCCGACACCACCGCACAACGGTTTTTATGATCAAGAATTTCCACCAATTAGATTTGATAATGAATACGATTCGAATACACGGTTCGATATTATATTCAAAGATCGTGATATTGATACACCAGAGAGTATTGTAACAAGTTCTAGTCCAGAATGTGTTATGTGCGGTACAGATTCATTGTATCCCGAATTGAAAATGATTAAAAACGATGAAGATGATTGCTGTTATGATAGAATGTCACCAATTGTGCCTGTTATTGTGCCAACACCAATAAAGCTTAAAGTGGGAATTGATTTATCACTAGATAAGAAGCAATCAATAAATCACAATAACAATAATAATAATATGAGTGATATTAATCAACATAAAGAGAATATAATCAATAGCGGTAGTGGTGGTGATGGTAATGGTGGTGGTATTGTAGATTGGAAAAGAAGAATTGGCGATAGTCAACATAACATTATGCCAGCAAATGATTCAAACGTAACAGTCACATTAACTTTAACATCATCGGCTGCTGAAGATATACTTGGTGTACTAAGAGATCTAGCAAATATACTACATATACCGCCACCGTCGTCATATCAAATTGTCGAACGTACAACAACGCCGACAAGTCATAAACTCGGCTTATATCGTACAAAAGGTAAAGACGGTAAAGAAGGTGATCCGATCGATATACAGACAATATTGAATGGTGCTGCGAAATTTTGTCGTCATTGCGATGTTGTCATATTGAATACGATAATACGTGCAAAAGCATCTGAATTCCCATTATTATCCAATAATGAGCTAATTAACGACGATGATGATTTATATTTTTGTAGTAAAACATGTTATAAACAATTTAAATGGAGGCCAACAAGTATAATCGATGATGATACGGTCCTAGAGAAAGATATTAAACATCATCTGGGAACAGCAGTAACGACAACATTTCTCAATAATAATCACAATATTATTATATCAGAAACAACACAATCAGCAACAGCAACAACAAATTCTTCATTGTTCAGTAGTAATAATAGTAACAGCGGCAGCAATCAGATGCTGGATATAAAGCAAGAATTCAATGATTTCACTTCAATGCATGATTGTAGCGGCAGTGATTCGACAACATTGAATTTGAATTCGAAAAATTGCAATCAAAATACATTGAAACGATATACATCAGATTCATTAAGTCAACACAATTCTAGCACGGAATTGAATTCGAATATAACGGGGCAAATAAAATCAGAAACCGGAACAACAGCTATTGATGAACGTCCACCAAAAATTTGTCGTTACAAATATTACACAACGAATGTATTTCATTCTTCAGTTAAAATGAAGAAACCAACAGACAAAGAAATAACAGAAATGCTATTTAGGATGGCCATAACTGTGGCGCCAGTCAATAAAATGCCAGACGATACAAGACAATGTATATTTTGCAATCAAATTGGTGACGGTGTAGCAGATGGACCATCAAGATTGTTGAATTTTGATGTTGATAAATGGGTAAGTAGCCCGTTTCGCTTCATTCTCAAAATAAATTTTTTTTAATTATATTGCTATGCGATTTTCAGGTTCATTTAAATTGTGCACTATGGTCTGATGGTGTTTACGAAACAGTTAATGGTGCTCTTATGAATTTAGAAGCAGCTTTGCAAGCAAGCTTAAATCAGACATGTACGCTATGCCATCAGTTGGGTGCAACAATAAAATGTTTTAAGAATCGCTGTGGCAACATTTATCATCTAACGTGCGCTGTGAAAGATCGTTGCGTATTCTACAAAAATAAAACTACACATTGTCATTCGCATGCACCAAAAACAGAAAAGGAGAATGAATTGACAACATTAAGTGTACAACGTCGTGTATATGTTGATCGTGATGAAAGTCGTCAGGTTGCTGCTGTTATGCATCATTCAGAATTAAGCAATTTACTGCGTGTTGGTAGTTTAACGTTTTTAAATGTTGGCCAGTTGTTACCGCATCAATTACAAGCTTTTCATACAACCAATCACATATATCCGATTGGCTATAAAATTGTAAGTGAAATATAAGTGCATGGCTAGTGTGGGTTTGGTTCATATATATATATTTTTTAATTTGATTCACATTTTTTTTTTATTTTGTTACACACAGATACGATTTTATTGGTCAATGAGACGACCGAATAAACGTTGCCGTTATATATGTTCTATAGCTGATGTATCTGGTCGTCCAGAATTTCGTATACTTGTACAAGAGCCGTCTGAAGATGATTTAGAATTGAGAGATACAACACCAAAAGCCGTATGGCAACGTATTTTAGAGCCATTATCTGAATTACGTAAAAATTGTGATCTAGTACAATTATTTCCAAAATATGTTACGGGTGAAGATTTATTCGGTTTAACAGAACCGGCTGTTGTTCGTATATTAGAAAGTTTGCCAGGAATTGAAACGTTAACTGATTATCGTTTTAAGTATGGCAGAAATCCATTATTAGAATTACCATTAGCAATAAATCCATCTGGTGCAGCCAGGACAGAACCAAAACAGAAACAAGCTGTCGGATGGAGAAAATCACATACACAAAGATCTGGTTCAACAAATCAAAGATTACCATTGGCACCGACAACATCAGTTGCTGGTGAAGTTGCATGTCCATACAGTAAACAATTTGTACATTCGAAAAGTTCACAGTATAAAAAAATGAAACAAGAATGGAGGAATAACGTTTATTTGGCTAGGTAAAAAATTTATTGAAATATAATAGAAATAATATAATAATAATTTTTTTTTTTCAATTTAATTTTATTTTTTTAGATCTAAAATTCAAGGTTTGGGATTATATGCAGCTAGAGATCTAGAGAAGCATACAATGGTGATCGAATATATTGGAGAAGTGATACGCACAGAAGTGTCTGAAATTCGAGAAAAGCAATATGAAGCTAGAGTAAGTTAAGAAAATGAGTGTATTTTTCATTTTCACACATTACCATTACCAATTCTGCTTACCCTTCAATTCTTTTGTGTCTCGTATAAAAAAAAAATGTGAAATATTTTGTAATTATCGTTTTTCATTTGTATATAGAATCGTGGTATTTATATGTTTCGTTTGGATGAAGATCGTGTAATTGATGCAACATTATGTGGTGGCTTAGCACGTTATATAAATCATTCATGTAATCCAAATTGTGTGACTGAAATAGTTGAAGTTGACCGAGAATATCGAATCATAATATTTGCAAAAAGACGAATAAATCGAGGAGAGGAAGTAAGTAAACAAACAAGAATAGAAAAAACTACGAGGTAGAGAGAAATTTCTCGAACTAATTAAGAAAATATAACATTACATTTTTTGGTAAAATGAATATTTGTCAACATAGTCTCCTTCCAACTCAATACATTTAATCCAAGGATATTTAAATCTTTACGGTTTATCAAAATTTTCTAATCATGCATTCGTTTTCACTTTGACTTCATAATTTGATATAAATCTCTTCACTGAAAGTCATTTTGTTAAATTTGGAAACACTTTGAAATCACTTGCCTATAAATCTAGTGAATATGGTGGTGGAGTGGAAGCAATTATTGTGTACCGTAACTCACGTAATTTTGTCTGTACGACAATTGATGAGTGAGCTCATGCACTTGATTATTTTTCACGAAACATGGCATCCATCCATCTCACCTTATGTGCTAGATTGAGAACTTTTCATTTTACCCTCGTATTACTACTACATATTTTATTTTTAATTTTTTTAATTTCATTTTTCGTTTACATTCTTTTTAGCTCTCCTATGACTATAAATTTGATATAGAAGATGATGCACATAAAATTTCATGTATGTGTGGTGCACCAAATTGTAGAAAATGGATGAATTAAAAAATTCGAATTCAAAAAAAAAAAAAAAAAAAATCTAGAAAATATAAATAAATATAATAAAAAAAATGATAATAATAGTAGAGTAATGAGTGAAGAGAGATAAATAATAACACTGAAAACAAGAAAATTATGTAAAAACAAAAAAATATAAACAAAAAGGAAGAAAAGATGAAAATAAATTTTAAAAAAGAATAAAAAATTATGTAAAACAGGAGAAGAAAAAAAAAACAAAATATAGTGTATGAATAAGAAAAAAAGATAAGAGTAAATAAATAAAGTTATATAAATAAATAAATAAATTGAGTAAAAAGTAAATATAAAAACAAGAAAAATAAAAAAGATGTAAAGCTGAAAATAATAATATAAAGAGGAAAATAAAATTAAATTAAAAAAATAAAATAAAAAATTAATTAAATAAAATAAAAAATTATTTAGTTGATTGTTGTAAAGTAAAATTAAATTAAAAATTAAAAAAAAAAACAAAAATTATAAAATAAAATAAAAAACTCACTATTTTTGATTGCAAATTTTATATTATTATAAAGACAAAAAGTGAATAAATAAATAAATAAAAACAAAAAAAAAAATGAAAATAAATTAAATTAAGTAAAATAAAGAACAAAAATAATTTAAAAAATATTATTTTTCTGTCTTACTTTTATAATTTCTTCACCTCTGAAAATTGAAATTTAATCATTTAACTTTTAGATGGAGACAGGCTTCTTAAGGGAATCAAATTTTATAACATGATTGTGTTCTGATGACAAAAAGATTTCGCTTAAATGATGGTACATATTCCAGATAAAATCAAATTTTATATGACTTGACAAAATGTACTAAATACTAAAAAGTCCATTATAATTTTTTTTTTAACGTACTTAAATTTTTATTTTATTTTTATTCTCAATTACAAATTTTTATTCTATTTAATTGTCATTCGAAAAAAGAAAAAAATTCTTGTTGTTTTCTTCATTTCATTTCATGTTATTCATGTTTTTTCTTAAAAAAAAAAAAAAAAAAAATCTTAAAATATCCTAAAAATCGAACTTAAAAATATAGCAGTGGAAAAAAAGTCAATACAATAAAAAAAAATTGTTTTGTAGCTGATAAGAATTGTTTCTTCTTTCTTTTTTCATATTATATTAAATTATTGATATTATGTATATTAAAAATCAAGTAACTAGATTGTTGTCATTGTTGTACTTTTTGTGTAACGTATGTGCATGTGATGTAACTAAAAATGTATTATCGGTTAAGAAAAATATTTTGTTTTTTTAACAAATTAATGAAAAAAATTAAAAAAAAAATGTCGAATTCGTATAACAAAATGAACTAAAAGATCTGTTTTAAAACGGATGTTTTTACTCGTAGATATGTTATGTAAAAAATTTAGCGCCGATATGTTCTAGCTTCTTCCTCTTCCTTTTGAATGGCTTGAATTAGAACTAAACTCATTACAGCACTTACAATCTACAAATAAAAATATATAATATATGTAAGTAAAGTATAATAATGCAACAAAATAATGAAAATGAAAATTCGTACACTTATGAAAGCAATCATCATCGATAGTCCTGCTATCCATCCAGATTTATCCTCTAGAAGCCATGTTAATTCATCAACACATCCATTAAAGAATGCATTTCCAGTTACAGTATCTCTACATTCCATCGGTAAAGGTTGACGAAGTAAAATGTAATCATTTGCACCATCAGCACCACAGCAACCAATCTACAAATTAGAACAAAGAAAATGAAAAAAATATATAGTACATATATACATATAAAAATACTTTGAATTAAATTATAGTTTAGAAGATAAGTAAATTATTTTGACTGTTACTAATTATCTTACATTTTCTTGAATCATCTTTAATGTTGACATAGCATAAGGTTGTTCTGATCTCATTATCAAATTTCTTAGTACATCACGCATAATTGGTTGAATTGCTGAATTCGATGTACTGAACGCTAATAGAAGTGCAGCACCGGCTGTTAGCAATACAAAACCTAAAAGTTGTATACCGATAAACTGAAAATTGAAGTGATTTTAAAAGACAAAGAAGAATAGTCAAAACGATTATGCCATCATTTTAGAAATAATATTCATTACAACAGATTATTTTCGCTGATTTTTCATTTTTATTTTCATTTTTTCTACTTACTGCAAAAAGTGCAAAAACATTCTCCATCAGTGCACTGACACAACCAAAGAATGCAACTGCCATTATCAATAGGCTAACAATTATAAGAATATATATTCCAATATAATATGATTTGATATTTAAAATGACTGTCCATTGATCAAAATCAGAATCGGAACGTATCCAAATTGTTGTCGCAAATAGACTGGCACCAAAGATCTATAAAAAAAAAAGAATAAACAAACAAAAAAATTTTTTTGGAATATATTTAAATTTTGTTATGACGACCTAAACAGACAATTAGTATGTTAATAGGTTAATTGATCATTGCATGATTTTTTCTTCAAATTTTGAAAAAATATTATGTTATATACTCGTAAGTATATAAAATGAAATTAGGGAATGTTATTTACATACAATGAAAGTACTTTAAAGTACAATTATTATGTTTGGTCGTTATACTTTTTTGTATCTTATCTACAACGGTTTTGTTTATTTGTACGGTGGATTTCTCCTCCGTACTTTTCAATCCTATATCTATCTATTCAAAATTGTTTTTTGAGAAATTTTTTTATCAGTTCAGTATTATCGTCGTAAATGAATTGTGAATATAAGACGGGAACATTTGGAACATAATCCATATAAATGTATTAGGGTCTAAAGTATTTCAAGGTATTTTTAAGTATGCATGTATAAAGCATAAAAACAACAAAACAACAAAAGTGTATTCGTCATCATTGTAATATAATTTCGAGTATGAGTATGTGACTATTATGATGACCTGTTATCAGAATTATAGATATACTATAACTACAACATAAAATCATTGCGATTGCGATGACTAAATAAATGTAAATTAATAATGGCACCCAAATGATTTAGTTATGAATGAGTTTGCGTTGTTTTTACTAGTTCTGTTGTTATTGTTGTAAATTATTCAAATATGAGTCAACAATAGTAAGTAATATTCAAAAATTTCGAAATCTTTTTATCCTGAAAAAATTTATTTTTTGATTTTCGTAACCTTTTTTTTTGTTTTTTTTTGAGGTTTATAGGTATTCAATTCATGAATTAATTCAAGGCCGATAAATCTTTGACATTACATTTCAAATGGTAAAAAATAAAAGACTTATAAGTTTGGGACTAAATTGTATTTTATGCTTTATTTTGAAATTTTAGAAAGTCGTATCCGTATCCATATCCATGTATACAGCATTTATGTATTGTTTGGATAGAAAATTTTTGATTTCTTACATTTTAATTGCATATAAAACAAAATATAACGTATATTTATATTATATGAGTACGTATGCTTGTACATACTTATATCCGTATTCTAGATGATATAAATAACTTACCCATGATATAATGTTGAAACAAAATAACGTATATTTAACACATCCAATACGTCTTTCCCATTTATCACTTTGCTGTTGGGTATAACCAACCGGACTTTTACTTGAATTCATTTTCACTTTTTACAACAATAGATATATTTTGTATATATTTTATATAGAATAAAAAATTTGTACGAAATATCTTTTTTAAAAATATTTATTTAAATCGTTTGCAAATCGTTTCGTTTTAGTTCGTTTTTTCTTTTACAACTTTTCACTAAAAAACTGCAGAATTATATGAGAATTTTGCAAAACAAAAAAAAAATACAAAATTCATAATCAAATTTTCCTTACACAAAAATTCTCTACATATCGTCGAACTATATTTCGATTAAAAAATAAAAATTAAATTTTTGATTTTTAAAAAAAGTATAAAATAAATTTTTTTTTTTTTTTGTAAAATATCCACCTTGATATCCACTTGATTATTTTTATTTTGTTATCAATTCAATAAATTTGTATTCGATTTCGATATAGATTGATATATCCAAGCGTAAATATGGACAGTTTGAATTAGATATCTATGAAAAAAAATTTAATTTTATATCGTTAATAATTTAAATGGCATACACCCGATAAATTACACTTCACATAGAAAATTCGAATGCATAAATATTAAAATTGTATATACCTACCTGTTGAAAGCCTAATAGAGCACAGGTGAATCTTATCTGAGAGAAGAAAAAAAAAAGTTTTATTTTTTCAGTTATTTCGCAAAATGTATAATCAAACTATGATAAATAAGCCCAACGATAGATATGAATTAATACAGTGATACCAAAAAAATGTTCATACAACAAAATAAAAATTAATACTTCCTTCAATTGGAAAAGAAATCACATTCAATATTTTGATTAAATACCATTTCCATATTGAATTTTTGTTCAATACGATGAGATGAGATGAAAAACTTTAGACGCACATCATCTCATCAGATTTTGTGCAACTTTATATTCGTTAGAATTTATGTGAAATCTGATCTGATAAATTATTAATGATTAAATTTTGATGGAATTTATATGAAAAATTTGAAATATGAATTTTGAAAGGAGGAAAGTTCCTTGTTAATTTTAGTAATTTTATCCAACTGAAGTATAAATATTTTTTTTTAGAATTTTGACGAACGAAAATCGCATGAAATCTGATACTATGTGCTAGCTTCCTACTTGTTCTGCTGGTGAACGTAATCTCTGAACTAAAGAGTAAAGAATATAAATTAACCAATTCTTTTCAAAGTTTTTCATTTCATCGTATTGAAAATAGATGAATTTAGAATTACGAATAACAAAATGATGAATTTAAAATGAAAAAAGATGAATTTAATGTGGAAATGATATACTGATAATATTAAATATCACTGTAATCGTATTAAATACATAAATACATATTATGTGGATCATGAAAAAAATTTGATAATATAATAATATCTAAGTTGATAAGATAACGTACATAAATACTCGTATTACTATATGTTGCATGTATGTATGTATGAATGTGTAGAGAAATCAATTTATGAGTTTTGGTTTTATTAAAATAATAATTATGATAAGATAAAAATTTTTAATAGATATACAATACATTACATATTTTATTTATATTTTATAGACGACATAAAGTACATATAATATATAAATACAATGATTCAACTTTGAAATTCCTATGAATAAAAATTATTAACATTTTTTTTTTTGTTTGTTTAAAAAGGAATGACGAATTCTTTTATAGCGTATTTAAGCATCATTTACAGTATGACCTCTTTAATCCGAACCTCGTTAATCCGAATTACCCAGTAATCCGAACCGATTTTTGTGATATACGTAAGCATTCTGTAATCCGAATTTTTGCTCCCTAGTACTCTAAAATCCGGATTACGTTCATTAGGTATGCGTACAATAAAAGAAAATTACGAATGTGAATAGTTACAGTAAATTAAAAGTACCGTAATTCTGTCTGGCTTTGTTTTGTTATTGTTTTTGCATTGTTTTGTTCTGTATTTTTTCGTGCAAAATTGCATATTAAACACTTCATTCATTCAATTTTTGTTCATAGAGTAACATATTTGTCTATAATTTAAGATTTAAATAAGATTTTTGTGATTTTTGTATGATGGCTAGCAATATAAAAAAAAGGTTACATAAGACTTTAAGTATTGAAGAAAAATGCAAGATATTGGATAAACTTGCACAGGGATATAGTGGGAAGGCTCTGGCCGCTGAATATAAAATAGGCACATCAACAGTATCCGATTTGCGGAAACATGAGAAGAAAATAAGAAAGTAAGAGTTACATTTTAATTTATAAGTATGAATAATTTTCAAATGATGTTCATTATTTTTTTTTGGAGAAAATGAACTTCCGTTCCAACAAATTTCAGCATTGCAAGAAATGCGTGAACATGCTGTGCAGCTGGCTAAAAATCAGAAAATGAAACAATCTGTAATTACAGAATTTTTCACATAATTTAATGTCATATTAATGAAATGTATATAAACATGATGTATTGATAAAGAATAAATAGTTTTTAAAAAAATAATGGTGTTTCAGACTATTAAACTTAGGTTCCCAGTAATCCGGATAATCGATAATCCGGATTTGGTCGTGCATTAATTAGTCCGGATTAAAGAGGTTATACTGTACTATATTTGGATTTTATAGTAAAAATATTACATTACCACTACCTTTTTAAACCCCTACCCCTATCAACTTTACTCTTAATTTAGTTACCTCATTTACATTGTCGCTCATTTGCATTTTTGTTTCAAAGCTATTCAAAAATTGTTTAAATTTAAAAAACAAAAAGGAATAATTTTAAATTTTGTACATGCAATTGAATGAGAATAACGAATAACTGACAATGAAGTAACGTACACCGTAGATAAATGCGCCATGCCATGCGTATGCATACATACATATTACATAGGAAAGGAATCTTGGATAACGTAGATAATTTTTATTTAATTAAAATTAATTTATGTATTAATTCTCTCTGTTATCAATAAAAATGTCAAATTTGAATTTTGATTTGTTTTTGTTTATAGTCTTTTTTGATGTACTAAATCACACTAAATGCATAAAGTAAATAAAATGAATTGTATGTAAATGTTAAATGTTACAATGTAGGTATAGTCGTATGATGTACGATATTATGTAGTTTCAATTTCGATTTGTTCATTTCGCTTTATCATACCACAGCACGCCAACATCACACAAATCAAATTAAAGTAGTAGTAGTACCATAGAATTATAGTAGTACGTAGTACTGTTACTGATGCTGGCTGATGGTTTTGAGTAATTGGATGGTGTAGAAAGTAGTATGTACATTATTTTGTCAATTTTGTCAAAAATATACATGAATACATAAAGTAAAAATATAATTTATTTTTTTTTTATTTACTTTATGAATATAATCGAGGGAAAGAAAATGTTTTTGTCATATACTTCTGTACGAGTACCAGTATTTAGCATCGTCTGCTTTCTATTTTTTGAAGTGTTCACCACTGTATTGTTATCGTCAGATAATTTATCAAGTAATCTACCGATTGTAATAAATACATGGCAATTTACGAATGCAACAACAGCAGGTTAATTTTTTTTTTTGTATTAAAATTAAAATTGAATAAAAAACAAATAAATTCATGCAAATTTTCAACATTTTAATAGCTTGGAGAACATTGACTGATGGCAAACACAATGCTCTTGATGCTCTTGTTGAAGGATGTTCAACTTGTGAAAGAGAACAATGCGATGGAACTGTTGGTTATGGAGGTAGTCCAGATGAAGAAGGAGAAACAGCTTTAGATGCAATGATAATGGATGGGTAATGTTGATGTTGATATAATTCACGCATATGAAAAATATTAAAATTTCAAATTTTTGTTTTTTATTTTGATCTGATCTGTTTTTTAGTTCCAATATGAATGTGGGAGCTGTTGCAAATTTGAGAAATGTTAAAAATGCAATTGGAGTAGCTCGTCATGTTTTAATTAATACACGACACAGCTTATTAGTTGGTAAACAAGCGACAAATTTCGCTATACAAATGGGTTTTAAAAAAGAAAATTTATCAACAGTAAAATCAAAAGAAATCTGGAATAAATGGAGATCGAAAAACTGTCAGCCAAATTTTTGGGAGGTACCTACGTGATGGATTCAAAAAATTATTGATTATTTTAATTTAAGAGTACAATTTTTAAAAAGAATTTAATATTTTTCATACATAGAATGTAAGTCCAGATCCAAGAAAATTTTGTGGACCATACAGATTGACTGAAACTGAAAAATGTACAAAAACAAAATATTCTGATTGTGATGATAATCTAAAAATATTTGGAAAATATAATCACGATACGATAGGTATGATTGTGATAGATGAGAATGGAAGAATTTTTGCTGGAACGTCAACGAATGGTGCAAATCATAAAATTCCTGGGTAATAAAAGAATTCCAAAACAGATAAGTTTACAAAATTTGTTTAATTATTTCATATATTTAATTACAGACGTGTAGGAGACTCTCCAATTCCAGGTGCTGGTGCTTATGCAAATAATGATTACGGTGCTGCTGCAGCAACTGGAGACGGTGATGTAATGATGCGTTTCTTACCATCATTCCAGGCTGTGCAATATCTTAAGGATGGTCTAACACCAAAAGAGGCTGCAACAAAATCAATTGAAAGCATAATTCGTTATCATCCGAAATTCTTTGGTGGAATTATTGTGATTAATAAAGCTGGAGAGTATTCAGCAGCATGTGCAGGAATGGAAAAATTTCCATTTTCTGTATACAAATGTAATTACGTTGATGCACAAGTAGAATACGTAAGTTGTATAAATGTAGATTGAAAAGAAATGTAAAACCAATAATAATAAAACGTAAAATAAAATAATTTTTATTATCGCGAATAAGGAAAGATGTTGGTTTTTATTGTTTTTTTTTTTTTTTTTTTTACCATAAAAATATTACTAGACTAAAAGCTTTTACAAATTTGTTTAACAGAAAAAATGTATGCAATTTTGATTTCAATTAGCGAATCTATGTGAAACTAGATAATATTCAGAATCTAGAGTGCAGAATAAAAAGTCTGTTGAAGGTTTTTAATATTTCGATTTCTTCTATGGCTATGGTCTGGTCTGTTACCGTAAGTTGTATTGACATCGACAGGGTACGAAATTGCATTTTTTAGTTATTGGTTTTTGAAAATCTCAGTCTTTCTTTTTACATCTGAAAATATGTACGAGACTGATAACAATAGATTGACTTCATTAGACTAATACAAAGGTACGTGTAACGTGTAAAATCTAAAAAAATCCAAAAATCAAAGAAAAACATAGTATTTGTTTTTTTTAAGTTGTTTAATGAATGTATAAAAAAAATTTTAACAAAAAAAAAATAAAAATAAAAATAAAAACGATAGAAAAAAAAAATATATATAAAATAACAAAAATTTTTTGTTTACTATACATTTTCTTTTCGTTTTTTTTTTTTTTTTCTAATTTAAACGAGTAATACTGTTAATTGCATAAGAAACGACTTATAAATGAATTAATAAATCTGATAAAAAAAGATTAACTGAATTTTAAAATTGCATAGATGCACAACATTTTAAACGATATATGTATGTATGTATAATTCAGCCTCAGCGTATAAGATTCTGAATCTGAATTATACATCATATTGATGCATTTTGAAACTCAGCTCATACTACTCTAAAAATGTGTCTAAACTAACTTTGGTTAAAACGAAAAAAAAAAAAAATTTTTTTTTTTAAATTGAAAACATTAACAAAAAAATAAAAACTTTAAATTAAAAATAATTTTTTTCTATAAACAAATAAAATCAAAATATATATATATGTATATAAAAAAAAAAAACTTTTGGCTTAAATCACTATATGTCCTTACTATTTTCTATTAATGATTCTGTTTTGTTCATACATAATATTTGTGCAATTAAATTTTTTTTTTTTTTTTTGATTATTTCTAGTATCACTTAAACTCTACTATTTATTGGATTATATTTATATTATATTTATGTATGTACTTACATTTAATCACATTTTCTTTACAATTTCTTTATATTAGTGTTTTTTTTTTTTCTAGAAATATTATTATCTTGAACGGAATCAAATAATCTTTTAAAAAATTTACAAAAATTTCAAAATTTATATTGAATTTTGTTGAGAAATGTGATTAAATGTTTTCCATTTTAAATTTTAATTTTCATTTACTTTTCTTAATAAATACATACATTATATAATTTTTATTATTACTATTTTTTTTTTTTTTTTACTTTTAAAATTATACACTGGTTGTGGTAGATAATAAATATTTATACTATTAATTTTTGTTCATAGCGAAATTTAATTAAATTAAATTACATAATAATTAAAATGTGTTAATATTAATATTAATATAATGTTGAATTAAAATGTATTAAATATATTTAGGTACATTAAATTAAGAACAATTAAAAAATGCTTAATACTAGAATGAAATTACATAATAATTTTCAGTAATTTTCAATCATAGAGAAGAGATATAGAGTCATGTGCTAATTTTTATTTATTTATTTTTTTTTTAACTAGAGTAAGTTAGAGTATAAGTATCGTAATTTGATTACAATTTTATAAGATTTTAGAATAAAAAAAAAATTACAAAAAAAAAATATATGTAAAAACATAGGTAATAATTTAGAACCAAAGAATATTTTACAATAATGACTAGTGATATGTCCAATTGCGGAACAGTATCAGTATACAACACCAGCATTGTTCCAGTTCCAGTATACAACAACTTCTACTATTGCTACTTTACTGATACTGTTTCATGTAATTGGACTTTGGTATTATTTTGTTCTACATCATTTTTTTTTTTTTAATTTAAATTAAAATTAATTTAATTTTAAATCAAATCGACTAAAGTATTTCCTAATTTTAATTTAAATTTTCACTTAATTAAATTTTTTGATTACAATTTAGCTTTATAATTTTTTGAGAAATTCTTCAATAAATTTTTTCTTTCTCTCATCATAATTCGCACTTAATGTCTTATCTAAAATTTTTATGCTTGATGCTAATAAATTAATAATTTATACTTGAATTTTATGTACAGTACACAAATCTAATATTGAACTATATATAATTTTCACATAATATAATTGTCCTGGCTAGGCATATGTAATACATTTGCTCATTGTAAGTTTTAATTGAATGATGAAATTTATGCCAAAAAAAAAGCATTCGAAATGTCATGATAATTATTATTTAAAAGTGATAAAAGCTTAAAAATGCTTCCAGTTCTAGGTTTCTTTTTTAAACATCTAAATTACATTCTATTAAATTTTATTTATTTATTTACTAATCCTCTGGCTTTAGGGTAAGCTGATGTCGGCTTTTTTACACTTGATTGCCTTCGGTTATTTTCAACTCTTGAAGATTTTATATTTCTGAAAATAGAAGACGTCAAAACACAAAAATCTGTTATTACCTTTCAAATTCACATAATTGTGTATTATTTCTATCCCCTCTCTCCACTTTCGTGAAGAATTTATTTTTTTTAGCGTACCTATGACCATTTATTGGAGTACCACCACCAATACCAACACCATTTGTTTGTATAACAGCACCTCCTGTTACTGATGCAGCAGCAGCAGCAGCCGCATTCTGATTTATAATTCGATCTAAACGGCTCCTTATACTGTTCTTATTGTCCGTAATATCGATATCATCATCAGTTTGCATTGCTTCAGCTAATACAGCCTGTAATGATGCTGATACTTTTGGACTACGGTATTCATGTGTCGTTCGACATGGCATATCTAATTCATAATTAATTATATTCTCTCCTTTGTAACGTATCGAATTCGCAGTATTCTTTTTGGATTCTTTCAAACCGTATTCAGAGATTGGACGACGACGACCTGGACACGATATCGGTCTTCTCCACGAGCAATTATCAGTCGGATTTATCGGACATAATTTCCATTCTTCTTGTTCTTCATCGTAACGAGCCTGCGTATATAGACGATTTTTAACTTCGACCGGAACAAAATTATCAATAATCAACAGTAATCGTTTTAGCTCCCTAAGAAAAAGAAAAGAAAATATTTTTCAATTACACAATTGTATTTTCCTATTTTAATTCAATTTATAGAAGGTGGTCTGTGATATCTTACTTGATTAGTTCATTTTGCGTCATTTCTAATTCACGTAAATCTCTGTTATGCTCGTATTTCGTGTCATTTAATTCTTGTTGAAGAGCCTATAATATCAGAATTTTTTTTTAAAGAAAATTTTATACTAAATAAATTCGAAAAATTAATTTCAAAATAAAATATCGCATTTATTCTACAAACCAAATATTTAGCATAACATTTAGCCAATTTTTTAGTTTTCAATTCAACTTCTTGTTCCAATGATGTAACAGTTTCTCGAATTTCTAATGTTGTTTCTTCCTGAAGTTCTAGCTGTTGTTGCATTTCGACTTCTCGTTTCTATATAAAAAATGAAAAAAATAGCCAGCTCGTATTTTTGTTTTAAATTTTACAAGTTTATATACTTTTCTTTCAGCAATTTCACCAAGTTTCTTCTCCAATTCAGTTTGCCTTTCTGTGTATGTATCCAGAATATTGCGGCCACCACGAACCAATTGATTTTCAAGTTCATTCAATTTTGATGCTAATTGAGCTGTTATTTCACGTTCTCTCTACAAAAAAAAAAAAAATCGGAGTAATATCCGTCAATTTATTATCAAACCGATCTGAAAAAATAAAACACCAAAAACAAAGTGTTCGTATAAATTTTACCTCTAAAGCTTCTTTTGACTCATCGTTAATTTCAATCGATGTATTTTCTTTTTCTGCTTCATCACTGTCGTCGTCTTCTTCATCGTCGTCATCTTCGACAGAATTTTCTCGTTTAATAGTACCATCATCATTCGTTTTTATTTCTCTGCCAATTTTATTCAATTTTTTAGATCTCTTCTGTTGTATAACTTTTTCAGATTTTTGCCTTTCGGCAATCAATTGCCTTAAGCGTGTAATCTCCTCTTGATATTCTCTCAATTTTGCGTCTTGAGGATCCTCATTTTTGATCGGTTTATTTTGTATGGTTTTAGCACGCGATGCATATCGTAACGTTGTCAATGTTTCATTGTAATTAAAACTTGACGGTCCAATATTCGCAATCATGATCGTTTTCGAATTACCACCCAATGAATCTTGTAATAAACGTGTCAATTTTGAATCACGATATGGTATATGCGGTGAACTTTCAGCTAATGCCGATATTACATTACCCAATGATGAGAGAGCCAAATTTATTTTGCTTGCCTCTTTTAAGCGTTCTGCTGTTGCACCAGTTTTTGATTGTCTTTCACTGCCAGCCAAATCGATTAAATTCAATTTACCAACTTTAATCGAATTTGAACCGATATCGCACATCTCAATTTTAATCATGAATATCGCATGTGATCTTGAACTGTGCTCATTCATATTTGTATATCCAACAGTACGATTCTTATTCCCTTGATTCATAACGTTCAGCATATCGTCAACACTTTTACATGATACTGAATGCAAATTTGGTACATAAACACCACATTTTTCACGTTCACGCAATTCTAATGGTTTATTATTGTTCGGTCTCAACAGATCACGCAATTCCTCCATATAGATTTCTAAATATGAAACTGCTACTAGAAAATTCATATTCTGTGCACGATTTATATGCGACCAAATCTGCTCAAATGATCTCGGTATAATTCCCTTGCAATCCTCATCGCCCCGTATACCTTCCATTGTAAACGTTTTACCGGTACCAGTTTGTCCATACGCAAATACACAACAATTAAATCCTTCCAAAACGCTGGATACAAGTGGACGAACGACTTCATCGTAAACACTTTTCTGTGTAGAACTAAAAACAAAAATTATAATTCAAATTTAATAAAATTGATAATTATCGAAAATATAATTTTAGAATGGACTCGCGCGTGTTCGCCAAGCCAAGACTTACTGATGATCATATACAGCATCATATGTAAACATTTTACGATTCTCTTTATTTATTTCATTCGGATTTATGATTTCGATAACACCACGGGACGGATATACACTAACAACTTGGGTTGCACCTTCACATAATTTTTCTTTATTGCTAACTGGTCGACATCTGACAACAACTTGCACGCATTCATTAGGAACTTTCTAAAATAAAAAATTGAAGAGAACGAAATCAAAAAATAAATATTTATTAATTTTATTTAATTAATGACTAATGATAAGGTTAGTAATTTACAAAATTACTAACGATAGTTAAAAAATTTGTAATTGAAATTGAAACGAAGCAGACAACGATAAGAAGGGACTTTTGTTCAAATTCAAACTCTAGAGATCAGCGATTGGAGTAACGACTAACGACTAACATCTACCACAGAGAAATAATGAACAATATATTTTTTGAATTCTTCTACTATCTACATCCACATTTAATGCCTATGCATTACTACTAATATTATGTATGGTATCCATAATATTATAATCATTTTGTTTAATCAATCAATTGAATTTTGTTTTTACGAAAATTCAAAAATTATAACGAATGAAAGTAAGTAAATAAATGTTATTGTTGTCATGATCTCTTACTCATAGAGTGATTTCATTCAAAATACCATACTTATGAGAATTATGATTACATATCGCTCATTTGCTGCAACGATGGCATAACTCAAAAATCGTGATTTTTCAGTAGAAGCAGTTTAATGTAAAAAAGTGCTACAACTATGAACAACAATTTTAAACTGGCATGCTGACGTACAAATAGAGAAGATCGTTTTGTAGTTGTAAGATAAAATTATAATAAGGGTTTGAATTATTGCTTTGGGTAGGTCTAACTCCTTAAAAACCAACCCCTTTCAGACTTATGACAATCTTGTTTGTAAAACTGTAGCAGGTGTACGACATAATGGAAAATATGACGCTCTTGATTTTGAAAAATGTCTAGTGGTGGTTATTTTTTCTCATTGTCTTGAAGTTGTGTCAATTTTGTTAGTTTCCTTCCAATAAAAAAAAAATTGAAAGTCACAGATATTAAAAAAAAAATTAAGAGCACTTTATTAATTTCATTTTCATGAACATTCTATAAATTTTCATAATAAGATCTATAATATTTTGGAATGAAATTTTTTTTAACCAGGTCCAAAAGATCCTCTTTTTTCTTTTGTGGAATTCCTGGTCTGGATTGGAATGCTGGACGCAATGTAATTCTGGTATCAACTTTTTTTTTTCTTTTAATTACGGTAGCCTCTTTGAAGTCCTCACTGTAAGAGTGTTTATAAAAAACAGATGTTGGTGATTCCTTTACTACTTTCAATACCTTTATTTCTGACATTTTTAGCGTTGTTGTATTTAAAGGACCTATGTTACTGGCAAGATCTTTGAGGTCATAGAAGTCATCGTAGCAAAGTTCGTTGACGTGAAAAGGCTGTCCTGTTTTTCTTGCAGTTCGAATGGCATTTATGAATGCTTCCGGTGTATACATCGGACCACTTTTCAGAAGCCGTTTTACCTGTCGTTCTATTAAGGAATGGGCTGAGTCGCCTTCATTTTGAGTGTGTCCTTTGATTAAATATTTGTGGGTGATTGATTTTATGCTAAAGTATTGTACAGCGTATAAATAAAGAGCTAACATGTGTAATGTGAGGGTACTGTAATGAACAACCTGTACTTAGTACTAGGTTGAGTACCCTGCATTAGTATATATCTATTAACATATACATTAAACCGTTTTGTCATATTTACCATCTGTTGCATTGTAATGCGGTTATGTATAACGCATTACAATACTATTTCTTCTTCTTACTCATACACGCGCATTCAAACATATATATTATAGCATTGCTATATTATACATATGTATGCATCGGATGATGCAGTTGCATGTTTCTGGTATGTGAGGTAGAAATTCCAGAAATTTCTACGCTTCACCAATATTTTCCCCAAATAATTACTCAAAAGCACGATAGTTGTAGCCGATCGTTAATCCATGTTCGGCTACTCGCTCAATTTTCACATATACATGTAGAACTTCTGTCACATTTATGTAACTATACTCACCTTTACTAATTTCCGTGTTACCATTTATCATTTTTCTTATTAGTACATTTTTTTTATATGTACTTTCTTTACCCACCACAATTTTAAAATTTTAAAAAATTTCTGAAATAAATTAAAATATCTGAAAAAAACATATTTATCTAAAAGGGGGCATGCATAATCTTTAAAATTAAATAAATTTTAACTTCGATAGGTTTCAGGAATTTCAATTTTCCTTAAAAAAATAAGTACCTATTGTATTGGTACTACACCATTTTTAAATTTTTATAAAATTTCACTCTCTTTAGTGAAAATTATTAAAATTTCATAAAATTACCCCCACCAAATTCTCCGACTTTTCACTTTCATATAAATACGCGGTGCGTATCGGCATCAAAAAGTCTTGTTTTGAATTTGGTCAAGGGCAACCCCTGCCCAAAAATAATTTTAAATTTAATTCTGCCGGTATATTTTTTTTAAAATAAAAAGTCTTTTGAATCTCGGTCAAGGGCAACCTCTGCCCGGATAGAAAATGAAGCGTTGTCGAGTATTGACGTATTGTGCATTCTACATTTTAATGTTTCGGTTTTAATCAAAATTTTATATAGATGTTAAATTTTTTTTTGTCGCTTCTAATTGAATTAAGTCAGTTTGAATTTGAATATTTATGTAAGAGAGAAATAAAATTTATGAAATTCTTATTAAAATTAAAATTATAAAAATATTGTATCATATTTGGTGCTGTATAGAATTTTCTTTTCAAACAGAACATTATTCACATAAATTGACCGTGATTTGAATTTTGTACCTTTTGTTAATAGTGTGAATATATAATGTTTTTTTTTATTATTAAAATTATAAAAGAAAGAAAAAAAAAACTAACTAGCTAAAAGATAAAATTCGGGTAATACATGCAATAAAACAGGATGATAGGAGAATAAATAGAAAAAAAAAATATAATTGTGGCGATATTTTTGATTCTTTTGTTTTTTTTTTGTTGCTACATTAACTTATATATTTAATAATTTATACATATGTATTAATATGGTGGATGATACTCAATCAGAGTCAATCAATCAATTACGGAAAATATAAGAAGTGGTACATAAATTCATATGTAGCTACACACATATGTATTTTGCTTTTCTAATTTTGGTGTTATCACAGAGTGTGGTGTGGTGTTAGGTATATTACATAGTAATTTTGGTTAATACATATTGTTGTTTTTTTTTTTCTTCATTTTTGCACATCGCTTTACTTCTACTTACACACACATTGATTTTGAGAAAAAAGAAAAAAAAAAAACAAATTCTATTTTAATTACAACAATATATTATTAAATAGATTAAAAAAAAAAATATAATAAAGAAAGAATAGTACATATTAAACACCAAAACGTTGTAAAATTAGGAATATTATTAGATATACATTTATATACATACATTAAATATACTGTCAAGACAAAGGAAATTATAAAATTAACAAAAAAAAAAAAAAATTTAAAAGGAAAAAAAAAAATGAAATAGTGCAAAAGAAAAATACATATATAATATACATACACATAAAATAATAAAATATAGTATAATATACTTACATTTCAAGTTATATATATATATATATATATATATAAATGTATGTATGCACATATATGTAATATATATAAAAGTAAAACGAAAAATATAAAATACAATACAATACAAAATTACATATATAACAAATAATAATATAAAAATTTTATTGATAAAAAATTAAAAATATATAAAATATTATAAAATGTATAAATTTTTGTTTGTACTTTAATAAAAAGCAACGAACATTATTTATATAGATAATTTTTGAGTTCTTAAATTATTAGTAGAAAAAAATATTATTGAATAAATAAAATATTTTAAGTGAAATAAACGAATAGCTAAATAATTAATGAAATTAGAATAAATAAGATTCAAATATAAAATTTAGTGATTAATTTATAAAAATAATAATTTATACATATAAAAAAAAAAATAAAAAAAAAAAAAAAAAGAAAAAAAAAAAAAACAAAAATATATATATATAATAATAATAATAATAAAAGTTATGAATATGGATCAAGCCCTAGATGAGGTGTTAAAGCTGCGTTCAGAAATCTTGCAGAACAAGCGTCCCCTAGAGGAGAGGTTTCGTCAAATTAATGCTTTTATTGATACCTTATCATCGTCATCATCAGCCTCATCGTCTACAAAATCTACAACTTTAACATCGACATCGTCATCACCAGAATTGACATCAACAGCAACAACAACTACAACCTCATAATCAGCATAATCGACTACGTCATCACCACAACAATCACCGGTAAGCGCGCCAACAGATCATTTTTTTTTTGGCTTATTTTTTTTATATATACAGGGGCCCCAAGTTACAATAAATAGATAAAACAAAATGTTCAAATTTAAGTTGAATTTGTAATTTAATTTATATGATAGGCTCTACAGATACGAAAAGAAAAGTAAATTAAAATTCAAAAACAAGAATTTTTTTAATAAACAAATAAGTATTTAATGATAAATATGAAACTTAGGAAAGCAAAAAAAAAAAAAAAAAATATTAATCTAAAAACAAAAAAATTATTTTGTCTTTTGATTTATTAGAACAGATTAAACCATGTAAAATGAGAAATTCAATCAAAATAAAATATATAGTGTGCCTTTCAATTTAATGAATATCTACAACAATAACAAATACATATGCATGTATATATAAACAAAAAAAAAAAAAACTAAAACTAATTATTAAGTTTTATAAGTTCAAACATCATAAAAAAAAATATAAATAATGAAATTCTAGTTATACAATTAAAATAGTATTTAGATTTTTTTTTTTTCCTCTTTTCTTCGAATATTTTATTTTGTAATATAATATCTACTATTGCATATTTACAGAAAAAAAAATGAATTCATGATATATATTAAAGCTAGGTCATTACAATAAAATAAAATGAATACTATGTAGAACCGAACATCTTTGGCTTTTGTTTTTACATTCCCACCCCTTCTCAGAACCCATTTCAAGATGTAATTCTTTTCTCTTACTTCACAACTTTTCTTCTTTATTTTGGTTGGGAACATAGTTTTTTTCTAAACAGCAACTATGTTTAATAGAGGTGGGTAAGTACCTATCATCGTTGGGACGAGGCATTCTTTTTACAAGTTTTTTTTCCAGCACAACGATGGTAGAAGCTGTTTCTGGGCCAGAGCGGGGCCATATTAGTTTCAGGTCTACGGTGTGGGGTGAAATTATTTTTATTTATTTATGTTGAAGCATTCAGGGTAGAAGGATTCCACAACCTTATACCGCTTCAGGCTACGGTAAACAAAAGGGATATGGAGCAGTGGCATACTCACGCCCCATCCGGCGAGCTAGTTCGTGCTAGCCAACATGCGTAGCCGCCACCACCACCCTCCATACTCCCATGAGTAAGTATGACGTAATAAGTGTTGGTACTAGAATTTCAATTTCAGTAGCCGGCCCTGTACATCAAGTATGAATACTCGTTGTACTAATGTAAATGTTTATTAATTATGTTTTATGCTTATGTGTGTTTGGGTCGTATGATATCACAGTGGGCTTCCATCTCTCATTAGGATGGAAGATACTGCTGTGACGTCATACGATTTGAACACTCATATAAATAAAACGATTTTTTTTTGTATTTTGAATTTCAATTTTATTTTCAGATAAAAATTTATGTGGTAGTGTGGACTACACATAAAGTTATATTATGTTGACTGTACTTACATATAGTTCAACACTAACATATTACGAACATATTACTTACAATATGGCGCCCAAATGTGTGGCCTAGGTTACACATGCGGATGCCATTGCGTAAGGATTACTTACAAATTGGCGCCCAAAAATGGTTATTTCGGTGTCACAGACTGTAGATGTATACGAATTGTCCAAACTGGACGCGCCATTTCTTACAAAATGGCGCCCAAATTTTTGGTTTTTCGTGGACACAGTTTTACGGAACTGTGTCACATTTAGTCCTTCACGGACAAACTTAGGTGGTACTTCGTACATTCGTATGAATGTACAAAATTTCACTTTGTTGTTTATTTCAACACTTCGTTCCTTTACGGAAATAATTCTTTATACACCCTTGTTAGCTTAGGCTAACACTTAATGTCCTTCACGGACTATACACCGTCTTTACTTCAATCTACATTCTGTTTTGGAAATTTGGGTTGGGTAACCTTGAAGTTGTTTTGGTTACTCATCAACCTGATTGGCTAACCACTTTGCAGTCTTCGAGCTGCAATGTTGGGTACCAGGTTGTTGAGTGGTCGAAGCTTCTTTGAGGTTATACAACCCAAAAGTTTCCAAGTATTGGGTGGAAATGACTTCATGTTCGTGTGGTGGTGTTTGATTGATGGGATTACTGTTGATACCATATGAATAGTTTTCGAACTGTTCACTTGGGTTCCAGTAATCGTGTCAATCATATACCATCACAACGGTCATAGTCTGGGACGTTGAGGTTGGGAGTCAATTCTGATGGGCATACCACTTTGTGGTTTCAAACTACAATGTTGGGGACCAGAATTGGATCTCATACCTCGATATCCTATTGTGAAGTTCAGACAGTGACGCATTCATGAGTCATTTCAACCCATAAAAATTTTTTGTTGTTGTCCGCTCTACATGTAAAGTAGTTTAACTTTTATTATAGCCTCGTTTTTTTTACATAACAAAATTTTTTTTCCATGGCCTGAAGTTCTGAAAGGGGGGAAGTCTAAAGCAAAAGCCAAATTTTATGTAATTATATTATTATTTTGATTTTTTTTCTCTTTTTTTGAAGCACCATTTAACTCCGATTAATCTTTTTTAATTTTTTTTTTGAAAACTTTTTGAAGTCGTCAATCATATATAACTTCGAATTTTTGTATGTATGAAAATTTATGAACGCGTGTGGTACGAGCCTAAGCAAATCTGAAGTCTACGTTGTTTCGTTATATCTTTCTTGCAAAATTTTTTTTGAAAACATTTTTGGTCTTAAAACTCTGCATATCAATTTATAATTTATAATCCCTGATTTGTCTTTATACCTGGCCTTGTCTTTTCTCTGACGTACAACATTTATATTGATGTCTTATGTTTTACTTATGATTTAACGTTGACGCGCGCGTGAAGTTTTGCTGCTTTTACATTGTGTATACAGCAAAGTCGTATTTTACACGTTTTATATATAACTTGAATGTAGTATGTGGTGATATAGTACCCTGTTGGGACATATCATACAGTCATCGACAAAAATACAGGTCCACCTAATTTTAATAAAGGACATTTAAATTTTGATGTTGTTTCATTTGATTTTTTTTATTATATATAAAATTTCATCGAACATTTTTTTTAACGCGACCGTGTATTTACAATTTAAATTATATATAATTAAATAATTTTCTTTTTCCAGCAGTGTAAATTAGTGAAGTATATACAGTGAATAACATAAATATATGGTGAATTTTTTTTACAGTGAACTACAAAAATATTTGGACACATCGATTTATTTTAAATTTTAGATTTGATTTTTTTTAAAATTTTTTTTTGATTTTTTTGCGATACGCGTCGATTGTGGAATTCGGTATATGTTAAATTAAATTAATAATTTTTTATTTTGAAACATAATTAAATTCGCGTTTACGGTAATTAAATTTAATTACGGATGTTTAAATTAATTAATGTAGTTTTAAATATAATATAAGCTATTGTCGATTTTTTTTTTTGTATACATTTCGGGTTATATTACAGTCAGCAACATAATTTACGGTCCACTATAAAATTTTTTTTATTTTTTTTTGAAAATTATCGTACAGTGCATGTTAATTATATTGATCCATCGGTTATTAAATTGTTTTTAACAATTTTTTTTAATAATATATGAATAAATAGCGGTCGCATATTTAATTAATTTTCAGAAATTTGGATTAGTGAATTTTTTTTTTGGATTTATCAAAAGTATCAGTCGGTTGAACAATTTTTTTAAATTATTTCGGTTATGTCATGTTACAGTCGGCGTCGTAATTAACGTCCCATCTACTTAATTTTTTTTACAACTGTTAAATATATAATTTTTTTTATTCGTCTTTTTTTTATAAATATTCGGTTATACAAAATTTGTTTTTTTTTTCCTTTCGAATCTAGATAAATATAATCTTTTGCATGTTTCTTTTGAATTAAATTTTTTTTGCTTCCTGATTCTTTTGTAAACAATTTATTAAAATAAAATTTTATAAACTTTTGACAGGTAACGTAGTTTTAATTATTTTCTCCTTATTTTTTTTTTCATCTTTACACACATTGTTGATAAAATTTTATTTCTTTAATTATCCCATTGGATTACCTTGTATTTTTTTTTTATCCCTTAAATAAAGCGTAGTGATTATTCTCATCCTTATATACTATTAAATGTCTGCACCAAGAAAGGTGAATAAACCAATTATTATTCAACAGCGAGTGACGAGCGGTAAAATTAAATCAAATACAACAATGTCGTCTCAAACTACGAGAGAGTCAACGATTTCAGAAGGAGTCATAGGATCTGGGGAAT
The DNA here is from genome assembly GCA_951394055.1 of Villa cingulata. NCBI lineage: Eukaryota > Metazoa > Arthropoda > Insecta > Diptera > Bombyliidae > Villa > Villa cingulata. Next base: position 45,462,801 of record OX596019.1, read on the forward strand.
CGATGGTCTCACCATCTATGTCAATACCATCTACAGTTCCAGAGGTGTACCCTCCAAGTCATATCATGGATTCCGGATTAGCATCCAGTGGTGCTACAGATTTCCAATTCAGTACTGGTTATGGCGAATTCCGTCCGTTGCAGCACTCTCCACCACCTATAACATCCAGTAGTGGAGCGGTGCCCAAGGAAAAGAACTCTAGAGTGACTTTACAACCTGAGATGAGCAATGAAGAGTTTTTAAATAATGTGGCTGGAGCTGCCAACTTTGATTATCATCGCCCCGTCCCTGTTACTTGTACCGAACGTCCTTCAACGTTAACTCAGCCTATCTATTCATCAGTATGGCAAAATAATTTTGCAACTGATTTAAGAAATGTCCCAATTAAAACGTCCATCAATTCAATCACTACACACACTCAACCTAACTACATTATGTCTTCCGGTCTTAATCATCACATGCTTTCAAGTAAACCGTCTACACCCCGAAAACTACAACCCAAACGAAATCAAACTACATCCGCGTCAAATAATATCCAACAGCCTGAACAGCGAATTCTGAACACGTCTGGTGGAAACAATAGTGAACATTCTCGTGGTTCTGGTTATGTCCCAAAACTACCCCACAAATCATCTATGTTAACATGGGGTTTAACGTATTCTGGATTTTCAGATCCATTGCCCTGTGACGAGTTCATCTTCAGAGTTGAGACTTTAGCAGACAAATATGGTATTTCATCTGGCGAATTATGTGCAAATATTCATCTATTATTAAAAGATCGTGCCTCTGATTGGTATTGGACACAGTTTTGTAGAGATGCCCGAAACTTTACATGGCATTCTTTTAGGAATGAATTTATACGATATCATCAGCGTCTTACATCCGATTATGAGATTGTAAGTGCTATGATGAATACGCGACAAGGTAACGAAAGTTTCGATGATTATGTTCAAAGATTAATAGTGCTCCGTAATCAGATGCGATCTCCAATGTCCGAATTTGACTTCATTAATATAATTCGAGACAATTTAAATTCTAGATTAGCCTCAATGGTTTATATGTTGCCAGTCTCAACTCTGCCACAGCTTCGTGAGCAATGTAGGAAAGCTGAGCGTTACATCGCTGTACAAACAAATAGAATACGACAAACGTATCGACCCAGAATTAACGAGATTAATACAAATTTTTCATGGAATCCTCAGGATGCATACTTTGATTTTGAACCTGAACCAGAGGTTCCAGTTCCAAATGTTCACTATGTTGAGTCCAGACAGGAGGAGCCTGTGAGGGTTGATGAGGTGGCCAATGGCAAAGTGCGAGCGATTTGTTGGAATTGCCGTCGAAGTGGCCATTATTTTCAAGACTGTCCCGAAGAGCAAAGAAATTTGTTCTGTTTTAAATGTGGTAATCCTGGCACAACGTCACCTAAGTGTCAAAAGTGTTCGGGAAACAGGACAACGAGTGGCCCTCGCCACGGGACGAACCACTCGACGACGATTCCCGCGAATCAGCCCATACGCCCATTGAACCAGACTCATCAATCCCCACCGACTCACCATCCGAAGTAAAAATATTACCAAAATCTGATTTGCTTGAATTACCAAACACCGAATGTCCCAAACTAACACCAATTATTCCATGGCATATCCGTTGGTCCAAGTACTCGCAAGTTCGCGATAGAATTTTTAGTCCCACCTTCGTGTCTGAAGTGAATTGTCATAAGCGTGCAGTAAGACTTCGAAAATTTCGTCAAATACGTAGAGAACTGAGGAAGAGTAGACATCTTATACACCTTGCTGGTCTAATCAGACATCCGTGCGACGATCGCCCTTACGCGAAAGTCAAAGTCGCAAATGTTGAAGTCATCGGATTGTTAGACAGTGGAGCAAGCATTTCATGTTTAGGCCGAAATGCCTTAAAACTAATTGATAAAATTAATGTTGATGTCATACCTCGTTCTCAATCAGTCATGACCGCTGATGGCAAGGATCAACAGATACAAGGTTATATCGAAGTTCCAATTACCTTTATGGGTTCTACACATCTAATGAAGTTGAGCATAGTGCCATCATTGAGACAAGAGTTATATCTTGGTGTAGATTTCTGGAAAAGGTTTAAGATCGCACCAGAGGTAATTTCTGAAATGTCAATTAAAGATATAAATCCCAAATGTGAGATCAATGTAATGCATGAGTTGACTAATGCACAAAATTATCGGTTAGAAATTGTGAAATCTAAATTTCCGTCTTTCACAAAAATGGGCCTTGGCAAAACCGACTTGGAGGAACACGTGATTGACACCGGAGATGTAGCCCCGATAAAACAAAAACACTATCCGGTCTCGCCAGCCGTACAAAAATTAATGTATGAAGAGCTTGACCGGATGCTCTCTCTTGGTGTCATCGAAGAATCCAATAGTCCGTGGAATTCTCCAGTCGTGCTAGTTAGAAAGCCAGGCAAAGTCCGATTATGTTTAGATTCGAGAAAAGTGAATGAAGTCACTAAGAAAGATGCATATCCTTTACCTCACATTTCTGGATTGTTGAGCAGGTTACAGGACACCAAATATATATCTAGTATTGACTTGAAGGATGCCTTCTGGCAGATCCCTTTAGAGAAATATTCGCGAGAAAAAACTGCATTCACTGTACCAGGTAGACCTCTTTATCAATTCACAGTTATGCCTTTTGGCTTGTGTAATGCTCCTCAAAGGATGTGTAGACTCATGGATAAAGTAATTCCGGCTAGGTTACGAGAGAAAGTTTTCGTGTACTTAGATGATTTATTGGTAGTTTCCCCTGATTTTGACAGTCACCTTACATTGTTAGAAGAAGTAGCATGGCACCTACGAAAATCGGGTCTAACAATTAATGTTGAAAAAAGTAAATTTTGTGTTAAAGAAGTTAAGTATCTAGGATTTATTGTTGGTGATGGTACTTTGAAGACCGATCCTTCAAAGATAGAAGCCATTCGTGATTATCCATTACCGAAAACAGCCAAACAGTTACGTAGGTTTCTAGGAATGACCGGATGGTACCAGCGATTCGTCGCTAATTATGCTAGCGTAGCCGCTCCGTTGACGGATGCGCTCAAGACTTGTAAGTCGGGATTTTGTATTTCTTCTGAAGCTGTGGAGTCCTTTGAAAAATTAAAGTCGGCACTCTGTGAAGCACCAGTTTTGGCCAACCCAGAGTTTGATCGACACTTTTACATCCAATGCGATGCCTCCACAACCGGAGTTGGTGGTGTTCTATTCCAGAAACACGACGACGGTTCCGAAAGGCCCATCGCATATTTTTCAAAGAAGCTAAATCCGGCACAGAAGAATTACAGCATCACCGAACTAGAGTGCTACGCTGCAGTTCTAAGCGTTAAAAAGTTTCGCGCGTACGTTGAAGGTCATCCTTTCACTATCATAACAGATCACTCTAGTCTACGTTGGCTGATGAACCAAAATGATTTAAGCGGTAGATTGGCGAGATGGAGCTTGAAACTGCAAGGTTTTGACTTCACGATTGAACATCGCAAAGGAAGTCTGAATGTGGTGCCAGATGCTTTATCACGGGTATACTCGGAGGAGTTAGGCCTGGTGGTCTCGAATGTGGCGGAAGTTGACCTTAGTTCTCCATATTTTACTGCAGGAAAATATGAGGAATTGAAGTCAACTATCCAGAGCAATCAGGACAGACTACCAGACCTATGTGTCTCCGAGGGTTATGTGTATAAGCGTTTGGAACCACGTTCAGGTGACCCAGATGTAGACGACCTTACCTGGAAACTTTGGGTTCCAGATGAATTATCGGGAAGTCTAATCGAGCAGGCTCATGCTCCACCCCAATGTGCACATGGTGGCTTTCATAAGACCCTACAACGCGTCCGACAATACTATTATTGGCCCGGAATGGTATCTCAAATTCGTGAGTATGTGAATAATTGCCAAACATGTAAGGAGACTAAAGACCCAAATCAAATTTTAAGACCTCAAATGGGAGATGCTTTTAAATCATCTAGACCCTTTCAATTTTTGTACATTGATTTCCTCGGACCCTACCCCAGGACTAAACTTGGTAATGTCGCTATTTTGACTGTTCTTGATGCTTTTAGTAAATTCGTATTCCTAGAGCCCCTTAAAGCAGAAAAGGCCATTAATGTTTGCAAATTCTTAGAGGACGAGATATTCTGTACGTTTGGTGTACCTGAGACCATTTTCACTGATAATGGAAAACAATTTGTGTCGAAAACTTTTCAAGATTTATTAAATGTTTATGGGATCAAACACATCAAGACTGCAGTGCATTCTCCTCATCCTAATGCGGCAGAAAGGGTGAACAGGTCTGTGCTGGCAGCCCTGAGGGCGTATATTAAGGATGACCATAGTGCATGGGACATCTATCTCCCCAAGATAGCTTGCGCCCTACGCACTTCTTACCACCAGTCCATCGGTGTGAACCCCTACTATGTGCTCTTTGGACAATATATGGCTCAGCATGGGTCTGTCTACCCTCTCTTGAGGAATTTAGGCGGAGATGTGGAGATTGTACCATCTGATGATAAATTGAAAATGATCCGAAAACGTGTTTTAGAAAAATTGTCTCAGTCGCATCAACGTCACGCTAATGTTTATAATATCCGTAGTCGTTCAGTTAGATTCATACCAGGTCAAGAAGTTTACCGTAGAGTTTTCACCCTTAGTAATATGGCCCAAGGTAGAAATGCTAAACTGGACAACAGGTTTGCAAAGGCTCGCGTCGTTAAAGCTATAGGCAACAGTCAATACGAACTGGAGGACTTGAAAGGTCGTTCCATCGGTATATACCACGCAAAAGACATTCGGCAATAATGATAATAATTTTTTTTTGAAAATATGAATGTGTGCGTCGAAGAATTTGGAAATGGGGAGTTGAATCAGTATATCTAACTACATCTTGACAGTTTCATTTTTCTTTTCTTCATTCATTTTGTTCAAATGTACAATGCCCCTTTAAGTCAGTTCCTTTATTCGAACTGAACTTAATAGTTTATCATAATTCCTTTCTTTACATGATTTGATCTTGTGGTCATTTTAACCTATGGTTACATTGGATATAAAGTGTGGATGGGAGTTATATGAAATATGTAGTGTAATGCATCATCCATACCCTTAACACGATACTTCAAAGTACTACTTCCTTAAAGTTTTTTTTTTTCTCTTCTGAGCTTACTGCAGGTACGAATGGCAGTATGCTCTAGCAAACTCAGTTAAGGGTATCCAACTCGTTTCAAGTTTTCTCCTTTTGTGCTAGACACACCAATTTTTCTTCGTGGTATCAAATTTTATTTGTGCGCGTAGCCCGACTAGCCCAATCCTTCTTAACTTTCCATTTTTGTTTTGAGACTCTTAATCTCAGGGTCATGGGGCTTCCCCACGTTGGGCACTTATTCATTCATGGACATACATAGCAGCCTCACCTCTTCAGCCTCATTCTTCAGGCAAGCCTTCTAATGAGCCTGTTATGTAATGTGAGGGTACTGTAATGAACAACCTGTACTTAGTACTAGGTTGAGTACCCTGCATTAGTATATATCTATTAACATATACATTAAACCGTTTTGTCATATTTACCATCTGTTGCATTGTAATGCGGTTATGTATAACGCATTACAATACTATTTCTTCTTCTTACTCATACACGCGCATTCAAACATATATATTATAGCATTGCTATATTATACATATGTATGCATCGGATGATGCAGTTGCATGTTTCTGGTATGTGAGGTAGAAATTCCAGAAATTTCTACGCTTCACCAATATTTTCCCCAAATAATTACTCAAAAGCACGATAGTTGTAGCCGATCGTTAATCCATGTTCGGCTACTCGCTCAATTTTCACATATACATGTAGAACTTCTGTCACATTTATGTAACTATACTCACCTTTACTAATTTCCGTGTTACCATTTATCATTTTTCTTATTAGTACATTTTTTTTATATGTACTTTCTTTACCCACCACAATTTTAAAATTTTAAAAAATTTCTGAAATAAATTAAAATATCTGAAAAAAACATATTTATCTAAAAGGGGGCATGCATAATCTTTAAAATTAAATAAATTTTAACTTCGATAGGTTTCAGGAATTTCAATTTTCCTTAAAAAAATAAGTACCTATTGTATTGGTACTACACCATTTTTAAATTTTTATAAAATTTCACTCTCTTTAGTGAAAATTATTAAAATTTCATAAAATTACCCCCACCAAATTCTCCGACTTTTCACTTTCATATAAATACGCGGTGCGTATCGGCATCAAAAAGTCTTGTTTTGAATTTGGTCAAGGGCAACCCCTGCCCAAAAATAATTTTAAATTTAATTCTGCCGGTATATTTTTTTTAAAATAAAAAGTCTTTTGAATCTCGGTCAAGGGCAACCTCTGCCCGGATAGAAAATGAAGCGTTGTCGAGTATTGACGTATTGTGCATTCTACATTTTAATGTTTCGGTTTTAATCAAAATTTTATATAGATGTTAAATTTTTTTTTGTCGCTTCTAATTGAATTAAGTCAGTTTGAATTTGAATATTTATGTAAGAGAGAAATAAAATTTATGAAATTCTTATTAAAATTAAAATTATAAAAATATTGTATCATATTTGGTGCTGTATAGAATTTTCTTTTCAAACAGAACATTATTCACATAAATTGACCGTGATTTGAATTTTGTACCTTTTGTTAATAGTGTGAATATATAATGTTTTTTTTTATTATTAAAATTATAAAAGAAAGAAAAAAAAAACTAACTAGCTAAAAGATAAAATTCGGGTAATACATGCAATAAAACAGGATGATAGGAGAATAAATAGAAAAAAAAAATATAATTGTGGCGATATTTTTGATTCTTTTGTTTTTTTTTTGTTGCTACATTAACTTATATATTTAATAATTTATACATATGTATTAATATGGTGGATGATACTCAATCAGAGTCAATCAATCAATTACGGAAAATATAAGAAGTGGTACATAAATTCATATGTAGCTACACACATATGTATTTTGCTTTTCTAATTTTGGTGTTATCACAGAGTGTGGTGTGGTGTTAGGTATATTACATAGTAATTTTGGTTAATACATATTGTTGTTTTTTTTTTTTCTTCATTTTTGCACATCGCTTTACTTCTACTTACACACACATTGATTTTGAGAAAAAAGAAAAAAAAAAAACAAATTCTATTTTAATTACAACAATATATTATTAAATAGATTAAAAAAAAAAATATAATAAAGAAAGAATAGTACATATTAAACACCAAAACGTTGTAAAATTAGGAATATTATTAGATATACATTTATATACATACATTAAATATACTGTCAAGACAAAGGAAATTATAAAATTAACAAAAAAAAAAAAAAATTTAAAAGGAAAAAAAAAAATGAAATAGTGCAAAAGAAAAATACATATATAATATACATACACATAAAATAATAAAATATAGTATAATATACTTACATTTCAAGTTATATATATATATATATATATATATAAATGTATGTATGCACATATATGTAATATATATAAAAGTAAAACGAAAAATATAAAATACAATACAATACAAAATTACATATATAACAAATAATAATATAAAAATTTTATTGATAAAAAATTAAAAATATATAAAATATTATAAAATGTATAAATTTTTGTTTGTACTTTAATAAAAAGCAACGAACATTATTTATATAGATAATTTTTGAGTTCTTAAATTATTAGTAGAAAAAAATATTATTGAATAAATAAAATATTTTAAGTGAAATAAACGAATAGCTAAATAATTAATGAAATTAGAATAAATAAGATTCAAATATAAAATTTAGTGATTAATTTATAAAAATAATAATTTATACATATAAAAAAAAAAATAAAAAAAAAAAAAAAAAGAAAAAAAAAAAAAACAAAAATATATATATATAATAATAATAATAATAAAAGTTATGAATATGGATCAAGCCCTAGATGAGGTGTTAAAGCTGCGTTCAGAAATCTTGCAGAACAAGCGTCCCCTAGAGGAGAGGTTTCGTCAAATTAATGCTTTTATTGATACCTTATCATCGTCATCATCAGCCTCATCGTCTACAAAATCTACAACTTTAACATCGACATCGTCATCACCAGAATTGACATCAACAGCAACAACAACTACAACCTCATAATCAGCATAATCGACTACGTCATCACCACAACAATCACCGGTAAGCGCGCCAACAGATCATTTTTTTTTTGGCTTATTTTTTTTATATATACAGGGGCCCCAAGTTACAATAAATAGATAAAACAAAATGTTCAAATTTAAGTTGAATTTGTAATTTAATTTATATGATAGGCTCTACAGATACGAAAAGAAAAGTAAATTAAAATTCAAAAACAAGAATTTTTTTAATAAACAAATAAGTATTTAATGATAAATATGAAACTTAGGAAAGCAAAAAAAAAAAAAAAAAATATTAATCTAAAAACAAAAAAATTATTTTGTCTTTTGATTTATTAGAACAGATTAAACCATGTAAAATGAGAAATTCAATCAAAATAAAATATATAGTGTGCCTTTCAATTTAATGAATATCTACAACAATAACAAATACATATGCATGTATATATAAACAAAAAAAAAAAAAACTAAAACTAATTATTAAGTTTTATAAGTTCAAACATCATAAAAAAAAATATAAATAATGAAATTCTAGTTATACAATTAAAATAGTATTTAGATTTTTTTTTTTCCTCTTTTCTTCGAATATTTTATTTTGTAATATAATATCTACTATTGCATATTTACAGAAAAAAAAATGAATTCATGATATATATTAAAGCTAGGTCATTACAATAAAATAAAATGAATACTATGTAGAACCGAACATCTTTGGCTTTTGTTTTTACATTCCCACCCCTTCTCAGAACCCATTTCAAGATGTAATTCTTTTCTCTTACTTCACAACTTTTCTTCTTTATTTTGGTTGGGAACATAGTTTTTTTCTAAACAGCAACTATGTTTAATAGAGGTGGGTAAGTACCTATCATCGTTGGGACGAGGCATTCTTTTTACAAGTTTTTTTTCCAGCACAACGATGGTAGAAGCTGTTTCTGGGCCAGAGCGGGGCCATATTAGTTTCAGGTCTACGGTGTGGGGTGAAATTATTTTTATTTATTTATGTTGAAGCATTCAGGGTAGAAGGATTCCACAACCTTATACCGCTTCAGGCTACGGTAAACAAAAGGGATATGGAGCAGTGGCATACTCACGCCCCATCCGGCGAGCTAGTTCGTGCTAGCCAACATGCGTAGCCGCCACCACCACCCTCCATACTCCCATGAGTAAGTATGACGTAATAAGTGTTGGTACTAGAATTTCAATTTCAGTAGCCGGCCCTGTACATCAAGTATGAATACTCGTTGTACTAATGTAAATGTTTATTAATTATGTTTTATGCTTATGTGTGTTTGGGTCGTATGATATCACAGTGGGCTTCCATCTCTCATTAGGATGGAAGATACTGCTGTGACGTCATACGATTTGAACACTCATATAAATAAAACGATTTTTTTTTGTATTTTGAATTTCAATTTTATTTTCAGATAAAAATTTATGTGGTAGTGTGGACTACACATAAAGTTATATTATGTTGACTGTACTTACATATAGTTCAACACTAACATATTACGTACATATTACTTACACATGAATTTGTTTTTTTGCTGCCCTGCACAATTGTCAGAATAGAAAATTACTTCTATATTATCTGTGGTAGCCAATTTCTTTAAATATTCCAATACACACGTACCCAACTCATTCACACCACGGTGCCCATTTCCTTCATCCCATACAAAACACTCGCATTTATTCGATTTCAAATCATAAATGGTAAAATTGAAAACATTCAGCTTAGACTTGTAATAAAACTGTGATACGTCTCCCTTAGGTAATTGCATTACTGCTTGCAGATCGTAAACGGCTACAGTCACATCGGAGTTTTCTTTATCAGTTTTTTTTTCGCACCTAGATAAATCTTTTTCCACTAAATGCTGCTCATAATTATCTTTCAAGCGTTCCTTTTCTTTGTTTTCCACATTTTCATATGCAGCACAGGTATCACACAAATCTTTTTTAGGGGTGAAAAATGACAAGTTGTATTCTTGTGTAAAAATTCGATAAAACAACACATAGTTGGCATATGGCAAAAATTCCTCTTTACAATTAGCCACGTAATCCTTGTGGATATCTGCAATTGATTTGCTCCCATCAATGAAAAGTCTGGATGTATTCGCGCGTGTGTAATGGCTTTCTATCTTAGGGATGGAATCGATATGTTTTCTTATTCCTTCCCTTATGATAGGATCTATGGATTTCTGATTGCCATGTTTTCCTCTTAGATCGGGTTCCAGTAGAACATCTGCAACCTTGTTCTTTTTCTCCAACACAGTGCGAATCGGTCGGTCATTTATATCCAATGTATTTTTGAAGAATAATTTGCACACTCTTATGTTCTCATTATTTTTTGTAAAATAGAACGCATTATTATTTCGCCGTTGGCTTCTTGTACCTCCAAAACGAACATAACGATATTTGGGCTGAATAACCTTCATGGAGTTTGCAATAAACTGTCGTTGTTTTTCAACGTCACCCAAGTTCCAATATGCAGAAAACAGTCGCTCTCGTTCATTATCACTAAATTTTGTACTACATTGTAGCTTGCATTTTTCTCCACAAGGAGGTTTGATTTTCCTTTCAGCCCTGATTGCTTTGCTTTCTGTGTGCTTCTCGTAAGCTATCCCGCTATTTCTTAACTTTTTCAAAATATTCCTTTTCCATTTTTCTGTATTTTGTTTGCGTTTCAAACCTTTTTTGTTCGGACTTGTCAAAATTGCAACATCCTGTGCACCAGACGGAGACCCATAGTCATTCTTCAGAACGATCGTGTTGTCATTCGAACCAACGTCTACTTCTAATGACTGTTCATCAACTTCCGGATCATACGTCACGTCCTTAACTGAATCATCACTATCCTCTGAGAAGGAACTACTAGAACTAGATGAGCTACTTTGGGAAGACCTCGAGGACGATGAAGAACTAGAAGAAAGTTGACTTGGTCCTGCGACAGGTTCATAAGATAGAATAGGACCTGCTGTGAAAGAGAAAAAAATAAATGATATTGTTGAGGATATATAAGATTTGTGTTTCACGTACCACACTGTAGAAAAGACTGGTCATTTTGAGAATAGATGTTTGTAGCAGTCTCACCTTCAGCAGCAACTACGACGGTTTCAGGACAAGGTGTTTTATCCTTTTCCGATAATAATTCCATGGCCATTTGAACCATGACTTTGCCACGGCAGGACATTGTGTGTGCTAAAATAAGCGTCACAATGAATGATAGAACTAGAATATTATCAACAAGAATGACACGAATTAAAATAATACTAGCTTAATCTTGCATTTAAGAAACTTATTTTAAGCAAGATCGTCATATTAGTTTATAGTTTAAATTTGGTTATAAAGAATACAACAATTATTTTTTGTAATAACGACATAATACAAAATAGTACAATGATAAGAAGAGTTTTTAGCAGCAACAATGTCACATTTCGTGATAATAACATTGTGATTAAAATACATTTTTTCACTAATAATGTCAGAAGTCAAAATAATACTATATTTTTCAAATATTTGAAACAAGTAATTAATCTTACCTTATAAGCAATATCGTCACAACAAGAAATATGTCACGCTTTTTGAAAACTGTATGATGTTTCCACTTTGATATTAACACTTAAACTGTAATGAGACAGTCTTGATAACAACGCATGTACAACATGATCACTAGCACTCTAACGACACAACTGCCATCCAGTAGTGAGTTTTAAACTTACAGTTATGTCGTTCTTACAGATAAAAGAACAAGAAAAATGCATTGCTTTGGTATAATTGGTTGAAAAATCACAATTTTTGAGTTATGCCATCGTTGCAGCAAATGAGCGATATGTATGTAAATAGGTCTAAAAATTAATTTTTCTTTAAAGTTTTGGCTGGAGTTCCGAAAAGGTGTTCCCTCTGATCCTCTTGAAATTTTGACCACAGATTCTACTCGACAATATCAGAAAAGTCACGGAATATTTTTTGTCGGAAAGCCCTCTATCGGTCACAATTCGCATTTAAAATTTTTTGTCAAAATTCTTATTTTAGCAATATCTCTGTAACGGTACATGATACAGGTATGTTTTACATCTCAAAAGATGCGTCTTAAGATGCTCTATATTTTGAAAAAAAGAAATATTCAAAAACTCCTAGTAGAAGGATAATAAAGGACATTTTGTGATTTTTGGCTATTTTCACATTTTTGACAATTTCTCAGAAAGGAATAAGGATAATCGGTTCAAATTTTTTGCAAATAAAAAAGGACATCACGAGCAAGATTTTTCATTCATTACTTTGATCCTGATGAAAAAGGAAAATGTCCTGCAGAGAAATAATTTTATTAATACTGAATTTTGCAAATTTTATACACGTGTGCACGTGTATGTATGTGAGTATGTGTATTTGTAGAAGTCAAATATATGATAGTTTGTGTATGTGCGTATATATGCGTGTGTATGTGCATTTGTAGAAGGTAAATCTAACAGTGTGTACATTAAGTATTTTATATACAGGCATACATATACACTACACGTATATCGGCAAATATTATATGATAGAGTACGCTTGCGGGTTTGTGTGTGTATGCATTTGTAGAAGGCAAATATGGTAGTGTGTGTATGTAAGTGTATGTGTGTGTGTGCATTTGTAGAAGGAAAATCTGATAGTGTGTGTATGTAAGTGTATGTGTGCGTGTGCATTTGTAGAAGGAAAATTTGATAGTGTGTGTATGCATATGCACTTGTAGAAGGAAAATCTGATAGTGTGTGTATGTAAGTGCATGTGTGTGTGTGTATTTGTAGAAGGAAAAGCTGGTAGTGTGTGTATGTAAGTGCATGACAACAAATGCACACACACACATGCACTTACATACACACACTATCAGATTTTCCTTCTACAAATGCACACACACACATGCACTTACATACACACACTACCAGATTTGCCTTCTATAAATGCATACATACACAAACCCGCAAGCGTACTCTATCATATTTGCCGATATACGTGTAGTGTATATGTGTGCCTGTATAGAAAATACTTAATGTACACACTGTTAGATTTACCTTCTACAAATGCACATACACACGCATATATACGCACATACACAAACTATCATATATTTGACTTCTACAAATACACATACTCACATACATACACGTGCACACGTGTATAAAATTTGCAAAATTCAGTATTAATAAAATTATTTCTCTGCAGGACATTTTCCTTTTTCATCAGGATCAAAGTAATGAATGAAAAATCTTGCTCGTGATGTCCTTTTTTATTTGCAAAAAATTTGAACCGATTATCCTTATTCCTTTCTGAGAAATTGTCAAAAATGTGAAAATAGCCAAAAATCACAAAATGTCCTTTATTATCCTTCTACTAGGAGTTTTTGAATATTTCTTTTTTGAGAATATAGAGCATCTTAAGATGCATCTTTTGAGATGTAAAAGATACCTGTATCATGTACCGTTACAGAGATATTGCTAAAATAAGAATTTTGACAAAAAATTTTAAATGCGAATTGTGACCGATAGAGGGCTTTCCGACAAAAAATATTAGAGTTCTGTGCTTTGCGTCACAAGGACTATCTGTGGTCAAAATTTCAAGAGGATCAGAGGGAACACCTTTTCGGAACTCCAGCCAAAGTTTTATTTGTTAGAAAAAAAAAACAAACCACACAATAGAATAGAAAGTAGATAGTTAACGACCTTTACAAGCGAATTTCAATTACGATTAAAACCATTTCAAAATCATTTAAATTATTCGTCGTAGCAATAATTATTATTGAAATTGAAATAATTACACAATGAATTTTGTTATGGATGTTTGATATTAGTTTAGTATTATATGATATGTAGCTAGTAGCTAGGTAGTTTGATTTAGATATGGTGTGTGTGTAGGTTCAATTAAAAATTTGACCTTGATTCTCACTCACAAGATATTGAAGTGAATTGAATTACATACATATATACACACACTATACCACCATACATACATATTATATTGTGTAAATGGTAGACAAAAAAGGTGAGTAAATTCGTAAAAGTATGAAAGTGAAATGAAATAATTTATGAATAAAAAACAATTTATCATTTTAGTATATACCGTTGAGAAATTATCTTACAAAAAATTAAATATTGAATTGGTATTAAAAACATTTTTATTTCGTTGCATTTTTTTTTCAAATTTTCTTGAAAAATTTTTAACTTCTTAAATAATGACCATTCATGACGATAATTGAATTCATTTTGAAGTTGAAAATTTGAAATATCGATTTATCAAAAAATTTTCGTTTTTATTTTATAAAAAAAAATCAGTACGTTAAGCTTTGATTGAATTTTTTAACATTTTTTTACTTATTTTTTTTCTATTTTGTAATTAAAATAAATTTCGATACGAGAATAATATATAATCAATATTATTTTTTCATGCATACATGTACAATTATATGTTAATGTACATAATTATATTTTACATTACTGTATACTGTGAATGAAAATGAAAATTTTCTAATTGATTTTTACCTGTTTAGTTTTTGAATTTTTATCCATTTTTAATTTTTTTTTTCACTGATTCTATGTAGATATTTAGAATCTTTAAAACACTAATTTATTTGTGGTTCGTTAATTTATTAATCAATTAATTTTTATTCAATTTTACAATGCAATTTATTTATTATTAGAATTGATGTGATCTGTGATGATTAGTGATTGATTACCAAACCAACCAAAACCAACCAGTCGTCGTCTTCTCTTCCTTCGTTATCGTTGTCGTCATCCAATCCAGCCTCTTCACTTTTTATAATTGTTATTACTTAATATAGAAAAAAATTAATCTATTTATTACTTTACTATGTATGTACATAAATATCGTTATAATTTATAATAGGAATAATCTCACTCAATCAACAAAATCTAAATCTAATTGGAATTGCAATCAAAAGTCAACGACAATTAGAACTACAACCACAACTACAACATTACTCACTTTTCACTTGTTCTGAATTTGAATTTGATTGAATTGAAAATAATGAAACTGAAAATTGAAAATTTTATTTATACTCTCTAAACTGAGAGTGAGAGATCAGACGCAAACGCAACAATAACAATGAACAATACAATAACAATAAATATATTCAAGCAAGATTGAGTAAATAATAATAAATGTAGTAGTGGGTGGTTTCGTTACGTATTAAATATAATGTTAAAGTGAATGTTGTGTTGGATTGAGTTTGAATTGAAATATTGAAATTGAATTTAGGAGGAGTTGCTTGACTGACTTTCAGTCAGTGTTGGGAATGGGTTACTCTAAAAAAGTACTAGAAAAAATTTGAAAAAGTACTAAATCGATTAAAAATGTACTAAATAATATTATTTAGAAGAAAATCAAAGAAATTAATATATTAATCACTACTAGAACTAGAACACACAGTTTTGTTTGATTCATATTTTACTTTTAATTTAATTTTATTTTTTAATTTTTTTAATTCATATTTTTACTTTTTTTTACATTTGACTTTACATAAACATAATAAAAATAAAGAATTATAAAAAAGAATAGAATCTTAATCTACATAGAAAACATATTTTTTTTATGGTATAAGTTCAGATTCATCAGTTTTTTTGTATGATACATTTTCATTACAAAGCTTTTTGGAAGGATTCCATTCATAACAATTACATTTTTTTGAATTTAAACCATCTTTTACAAAAATAAGACTTGAACACGTTTTTATTTTAAGTTTATTACGATATTTTGTTTTTATGATATTTTGAAATGAAAATAATCGCTCAACACTGGCTGATGAGTGAGGAAATGCTAGTACAGAACATATTATTCTGCCAACATTGTTAAACATTAACTCTCCTAGAGTATTTTTTAACTGCATAATATTTTTCCAAAATTCTTCTACATGATAGTTCTTAAATTTTCTTGCTTCAGTGCAGTCAACTAACGACCTCCACTCGCTGTCAATTCTTTCAAATTTATTTGTTTCTTCAGGAAAAAATTTGAGAAGTACCGTAATACTTAATACGTCACCAGATAAAACGCGTTCAGGCCGAAGATTTGGCAAAAAATTTAAAAATGGATCTTCTAAATCGAATCGTTTTTTAATTTGTGAGCACAGAGCAAAGCTCAATGTAAAATCTTAGGCAGTGTTTCTTTATTTCAAATTCTTCACCACAATTGCTTTCGTTTAATAACATGCCAAAATTTGCACCAAAGTACATTTCAGGAAAATCGAATGATTAGATGGATTTTGAAAATCAATTTCAGATAAATTTGGAAGCAGATGCTCTTTTTTTAAAAAATTACGAGTTAATTGTTTAAATAAATCCCTTATTCTTGGAGCTAAAACCAAGATCTTTGTTCCATAAGATTGAAATTCCTTGTTCAATTTGTTGATTAGTCCCAAAACATAAGACAAAAATTTCTTATACGTGTATTTTATAATGGATTTTAAAAAGTACTAAAAATCTATCGTTTATTAAAAAGGAGGACTTTTGTACTCATGCAAGCAAAAAGTACTAAAAAAAGTACAATTGTACTAGATTTCCCAACTCTGTTCAGTTTTTAATTATCGTCTGTCTCTGTTGTTTTGCTGTCTGTTCTGTAATGTAATTTGATTTGAACTTTTTTATTTAGTTTCTCTCCTCTGTATTCTCTTTTATTACACAGTTTATTCGCATTATATTGTATTTGAATTTTGTATACACTATACACTTCACTTGCCTGCACTAGCACTTGCCAATTGCCATAACATAATGCTAATGCATATTTACTATTGTAATTGTAATTGTGTACTTTTCTTTCACTTACTTTTCTCATTGGATTTCTGTTGTCAACATTTTTTGTTTTGCCATTTTTTATTCATTCGCTTTTCTAATTTGAATTTAATTTCTAGCCTCTCTGTCATAAATGTTATGAATGAAATATTAAAAGAATGAAAATAAATCAAAACAAAAAGAAATTAAAAAAAATTTATATGACGAGACAGAGATGAAGGCAAATGGCAAATTATAAATTTTTTGAGGATTAAAATATAAAAAGTAACTGATTTAAGGGTTAAGAAAAAAGTAACTGATTTTAATACATATGTACACAAAGTAAACAAATAAATGTTATATCCAGAAAAATGTTAATGAATTTTTAAAAATTCTGTTTTTTACCTGTTTCATATCCATATTTCAGTCTGTCCATTTATTCATAGCCCTTCTACCTTCTATGCTTCTAGTTCCACTTCGATCTATCTTAATTTTCATTTCGTACTTTTCTTTTATTCCTTTTTTTATCTTTATCATGAATTTTATTGTTATCTTTTCAATCAGCTGATTTAGTGATTTTTCGAACTCGAAATAGATTGTCATTTTTTTAAAGTCAAATTGTTACGTGATTGATTCTATTTATTCGTTCACTGGATAAATTATAGAATTAGGTAAAATTATTTTTTATATTTTTATTTTTGAAAAATTTATATTAATTTAATTTTTTTTCTTCCTAAAAGTGAAATGGCAGCAGCCCGACAAAGTAGACAAACTCTTTCTGGTCTAATTAAACGAGGTTGGAATGAGATTCCAGATATCGTTGCTGGTACTGTTGTAGCAATAGTTGGTGTCGGATTGTGCGTGATAGGACTTGCAAATTATTATCGAAGAGATGGTGATAACCGTCGTTACAAATCAGAGTATGTTGTTATGCGACCAGATGACCCAAGGGCTAGTAAAGTTCATAAAGATTAGTATTTTACAAACAAATAAATTTTATTTCTTATTTAAATGAATGTCTAAACATGTAGTTCGAGATCGAATATTGTTAATAATAAAATACGTGAAAAAAATTACAACTAAATTTAAATGATTGCACATCATTATTCGTCCTGTACTTTGCATTTAAATTTAACATATAGCTCACTAAGATTTACTAGATTTTATTGCTTTTAATAATTCTTCACGATCCTCCTCATTGACTGCGAAAAGTGTTTTTCTTTCATTCTCAAAATTTGGTATTAAATTTTCTCTGAAAATTAATGTTAGAAAGAAAATATAAATTCGGAGATGAAAGTACAAAAAAACTACATAAGATTATTATTTGTTACCGGTAAATATATGCAATAGCAGAAGAAAATAGAAATGTTCCAAATATTATTGGAAATCGTATTGTTTCAAAATTAACCATTTCACGAATATCTACGGTACACTTTTGCTTTTATATCTTGTTAAATATCTAGTTATGTGGTGTAATTAATAATAAGAATTATTTATAAATTTATTAAAATATTAAAAGACAATTTAAATTGATTGTTCTCACAATCACAGTAGTCTCAGCTCAGTCTCAGTA
Organism: Villa cingulata; assembly: GCA_951394055.1. Lineage (NCBI taxonomy): Eukaryota > Metazoa > Arthropoda > Insecta > Diptera > Bombyliidae > Villa > Villa cingulata. The sequence goes on from OX596019.1 coordinate 45,481,312, forward strand.
CACTTCAGTCTCAGTTTTTGAGGTCTTCATTTTCACTCTTCAGTCTTTTCCTCTTTTGTCTCTTTTCGTACATGACATTTACATTTGTTTGCTACAAGAAAAAAAAAGATAAATGCAACCAAGATCCAAACCAATTTGTTATCACCACTTTCGGTTTTATTATCGCATACGGGTAAATTTCTTATTTTTGTACAGTTCAATTTTGTTACATTAAAAAATCATAATAATTTTTTATCAAAACTTTTGTTTATTGTTTGATTAAAAACAAAATTTAATTTATTCTACAGCCATCATTGGTGCATTAATGTCATCGTTATCACAATACGAAGTAACAACGATTTTTGGTGTTTTTTTAGTAATTGCATTCGACTTTTCATTTGACTGCTTCTGGTTTTGGCATTTTTCTTCATCTTTTAATCGTTTTAAGAAATTTCTTGATATCAAACTAAGTTTAAAATGCTGTACATTAATTGCATTACCATCCCAATTAAGAAGCATTTCACACTCTTTGATTGCGCATAAATTTAATAATTCTGTAAAAGAAATTTTTTTTTAGAAAATAAGTGGATGTGGGTAGTCCATCTCTAGTTAATATTCAATCAATTCATTACCTAAGCCCCCGCCATTGAATTCTTTTGTTTCCTTCTCTATTGTAAACCTGATAACATTCTCTCTAGATGAATGCTGTTTATAACGATTTTTACTGATCGATTGCTTGTATTTAATTTCATCTAATTCATCATTGAATCTTTTTAGATACTCCTCGATTAATTCAGTAAACTCATCCGGTGTTAATGGTATTCTACGATTTTCTAATTTACTACTGAACCACATCAATTTTTCACCGATTATATTTGATTTAATAGCATGACCAAGACGTAATTTCTTTTTATTATTTTCATGCTTAGCTTTCCTCGATAGCTGTTTTGTTTTACGGCTATTCGGATGTTTACAATTCTTTAGTTCTTTATGAAGATTACCCTAAAATATACAGTAATGACTGAACTGAATATGAAAAATTTCTAAATTTTTTCTCTTATTTTTTACTTACCATTTTAATGTAAAATTGTAAAAGAATTTATCGTTAATTTGTTCTCCAATTATAAACAGAATTCGACTTATCCATCCACTATCGAGTATCGACTTTGTATCAATTTGCATTCACTTCACGTGTCTCGAAAACATGCCGTCAATTGTCATCGAGATCGATTAATTTGTTTAGTATTCACCACAAAAGAAAGTGGATCTTGTCTTGACTATTGGAGAGTTATTATTGTTATTATTGAAGAAGAAGATAATATGACAAGCAAAGAAAAAAAATTTAGTAGTTGTTGCTACTGCCGTCGTTGCCATAATGAGCGTTAGCGTCACCTGTCATAGATTTTTATTTGCAATGGCTTTACTGAGTCTGTCAAATGTCTAATGTAATGTCTCTGACTCTGATCTCTGTGTCTCTGTCTGATACTAGTATAATATATATTATATTTATATACTGTGTAATCTGTCGAGGTCGACCTCTTCTTGTTGCATTGCATTACCGTTTATTTGATAATTACATGGTAAATTAGAATTTATTTAAAATTCAGAATTGAATTATTTGTGAAGTAGTTTTAGAATGAAAGAATTATTGAGAATCATTATTACGATAATATAGTATTAAATTTTAATTTTGATGATGGCATCTTCTTCGAACGGAAATGGAAACTTAATGGATGAATTTGAGGAGGCATTCCAGGTAAAATAAATTTTTATTCTATTCTATTGTACGTTTTTATTGATTGTTGAATACACATGCAATACATAGCACGTAAACCTAATTTGAAAATATTTTCGCAATTTTTTTTTCATACTTTTACGATATAAAAATATAATGTAAATTTTTGAAAATTTGATTTGAAGGCCTGCCTCCATGCACTGACCAAACAAGAATCAAATACTGGTGTAACTAAAGAAGAAATTGAACTTGAGGTCCAACAAACAGCTAACAAATTCATCGATGTTGCACGTCAAATGGAAGCATTCTTTTTACAAAAGCGTTTTCTGATATCAGCATTAAAACCAGAAATGCTATTAAAAGATGAAAATCAAGAATTAAGATTCGAGATCTCACGTAAAGATACTTTAATTAATAAGCATTATAATCGATTAGAAGAATGGAAAGCACTTTTATCTGATCAGCAACAGCAAGTAAATTTTGAAAAAAAAAAAATTCTTATCCAAAAATATTCTTATTTTTATCTTTAAAAATTGATTTTTATATAAAATTTAGGGCTACAGTAAACCAATTACAACCCAAGGTGATCTAAGATCTATTAATAATCCAGGCAGTGTTGGTGGAATGCCATCAAATCCGTCTGGACAAATGGGTGGTATGGTGCCACCTGGTGGAATTCCGAATACATTACAAGCTCAACTTCAACAGCAGCATTTAGCTGCCCAACAACAACAGCAAATGATGCAAGCCCAACAACAGATGCAGCAAATGCAACAAATGCAAGTAAGTAGCTTACCTATATATCTACGTAATGAGCAATGAGAACAATGTTTCTCTAGTTCATTTTTATTATTTTTCGTGATGTGCACGTTTGAAATTTATACTAGACAAATCTAGTCCAATTTAATGTAGAATAGCATACCTATATTACGTAGTTTATAGATTTGTTTTTAGAGTTTAGACATTATGCATGCCATTAATTTTTTTTTTCTTTTTTAATTGAATGCATTCAAATTGAATTCAATGTTGATCGTTGAATTTTTGATACATATGTATGTTAGGTATAACTTGTATATTTCTTTTAATAATAGATTGTGAATAGATTAAATATAAATAATTGAAATGAATGTTTGAAAATAATGATTTATTGAACGAAATAACAACATGTTCGATAAATATAAAATAAAATAAACTAGAAAAATAGTAAAAAAAAGATGATTGAAAATAAATGAATTATGAGTTTTAATTAAAATTATTATGTATGTACATTTAACATGTTTATGTCTGATTTGTTTTTTTTTTTTTGTTTTTAGAATTGATTCTAACATTAAATACATATGTACATACATACATACATTTATGTACATTATGTAATAACACTGAACATTATAAAATATATAATTTTTTTTTTAAGTTTTGCTTTTATTAGATGCGTTTTGTTCTGTCACAAAATAACAAAAATAGAGAAATAACTAAAAAACAAAATAAAATTTTAATGTTTTTTTAATGAATTATATAATAAAAAAATGTTAATTTATTGTTATTTTGTAAAGTTTGTAAATACTCATTTTTGTTAATAATTGTACATAGACATAAATTTGAAATTTAAATCAAAATCAAATGTGAATGTTTTTTTTTTTTTGTTTGAAATGCAACAAAATATTAAAACTAAAAATGAAAAATTAAACTAAAATAAAAATCATATTATTAAAAAAAAAAAAAATAAATAAATAAAAATAATAAACTAAAAACATTAAATTTTTTTGTCAAAATTCTTGTTATCATTTTTGTTTATTTTTATTCTTTTTTTTAATTGCAGTCATACGGGAAATTGGCTAAGCGGTAGAAAAATGACTGATATGTCGCGGTTTTATGGAGATTTTTTTTATCGATTTAATAATAATAATAATTGTTGTTACGATTGATCCGTGTGTGTGTGTAAAATGAATTTTCCAACCAATTGAATAAAATTACAAAAATACAAATACAAGTTAAAAAATTAATTTTAATTTACATTTACATAAATACATACATATATTGTACAACATTTAAATTTAAATTTATTGAATATTTATTTAATTATTATTTTTAAAACACATACATATATGTATATACATATAATATGATGAAAATAATTCTTAAAAATAATGTAATTATAATGTAATTTGTATAAATTAAAAAAAAAAAAAAATGAGATAAGAAATAAATTAAATTTCCTTTTTATTAATATTTTTAGAATATAAAAAAGATTTTATTTATTCATTTTTTTTCTTTCTTGAAATAAATTATGTATATGTATACGTATATTCAAAAATTTAAACATCAGTTTTACAAGCATTTACATTTCAATTATATATGCTACTATGCACTGTGCTGCTATACCAGATCACTATTATTATCTGTATAATCTACTATAGAGATGGTTACTTACTAATCTCGAGAAGAAACTTTTATTTTTTATTATTTTAGTAGTTTTAAAAATATGTAATATTATTGTAAGTTAGCATTATTTTTTTTTTATTGATTCGTCTTTCTGATAATATAAAATTATACGACAACAGTATTAATCCGTTTACTTTAAAAGTGGTGCAAGACAATTTTTCAAAAAAAAAAAAAAAAATTTATGATTAATGCCTTTTCAAATTTGTTAATATAAATTTATTTATTTAATGAAATTCATTAGCATTTAAATATGAATCCTTAAATATCTCTATATTATAGTAAAATTAAATTAATTACAACACTTTCAAAGTAAATGAATTAATTTACTAGTTTATACTCTTGGCACCAAAACCAAGAAAAATGTATGTCCTGTCCTGTCTATTTACTTCTCCATGTCTATACTTCAAAATTTACATATTATTATTATTTTTTTTTTGTTTAAATTTTTGTAGAAAAATAATATATTTTCATTATTTTGTCAATCACAAAAAAAAAAAATAATAATAATTTAGGTTGGAGTTCAACAAATCTATAATATGCAACATCAAACTGGCTCACAATTAAATCGTAATCCAAATTTTAATCAAGCCAACACAAACAATATGCTGCAAGGACCATTAGCATATCTAGAGAAAACTACAAGCAATATAGGTACATAATGTCATGCATGCATGATAACACATTAAAAACATTTAAATTTTTTTTTTTTGTATTTTTTTATCGATATTTGCCTGAATAAATCGAAATTGATTTTTATTTATTAATTTTTTGTAGATCTTGTTGGTATGGGAGATGGAAGAAGGTGACGGGGTCGAGGTAGGGGGCGTGGAAGAGGTCGTGGTAGAGGTCGAGGCCGAGGAAGACCCACTGCTCCCGAGTTTCATGGTACATCATAATATTTATCTTAACAAAATAAAAAATCAGAAAAAATAAAATTAATCTGCTCTACTCAATTTATATACTTACGTATACAAGAAAAATACATACATATTTTCAAATCTCTTCTTTCAAAAATTAAAAAAAAAAAAAAAATTAAATTATCATTATAAAATAAAAATACATACATTTTGCATGAACTGCATATATTATCAAAAAGAAATCATCCAATAAAAAATACTGAAGCTTGACTTTCAGAGAAACTGACAATGATAACGAAAAAGTGGAGACATTTTGATTAAGTTCAAAATTATATTGATGGTAGTATCGGATTTTCGGATTCGATTCAGACTATTACAATTGATATGACACCACATTGATGTATTTACGAATTCAATCATTTCATTGGCATTCAACACGCTTTATAATTCAGTTATGGTTATGTCTTACATTCAGATGAAATGATACTGTAGTGATACCAACATAAAAAAGTGGAGACTTTTGAGACTACAATGTTTTAATTGTTGAATTAAATCCATATCTAACATTTGTCATTGTTGCTATCGCTGCCGCTGGGTATAGAAAGAAAATCTCTAATTTTGTTCGTTGTTATTGTAGATATCACCACAGGACACCAGGATCAAATGAATATTGCAGAAAATTTTTAAAAGAAATTTACATAATAAATTCAACATAAATGCAAAAAAAAAGTAAAACAAAAATTCTCTCTTACATTTTGTATACGAGTATTTAACCAAAAAATTATTCAATATGTATTTATATATTTTTAATTTCGTTTTAACCTACATACATACCTACATGCGTACGTAATTTATTACATTTTTATTTTTTAGTAATAAAAAAAAATTTTTCTGATTTTGTTTATGAATAATGTGAATGCTATGAAGCGATTAAGATCAATAATTCTAGATATAAATGTTTTTTTCCTCAATTCAAATAATAATCACGAGTATCACGAGTGTTTTCAAAAATACAACCATACAACACAATACACAACTTGCATGTTCACTCAAATCATTTATCTGCTGCTGGCGCTGGGAGCATATAAACTAGTAATCAATTCTACAATTTTGTTTCCCAGTAAAGAATAAAGCAGCCGTTTTGAGTTAGATTTGGATAAGAAATTGCTTTCAATTTTGCTTTATAAACTTTCTGTTTATGAAGTTTTATTGTTTTATAGAAAATTGGAGAAAATTTAATCCTTCTCCTCTCAATACAATCTGAAGTTGCGCAATTTTCTTATTTATGTGAGAAAACACTCTGTACCATACCTATCTTCATTCTAATTGAAATTATTCCTAGTGTGATGATAACGATTTAAATTGAAAAATTAAATTTTTAAAATTTAAGTTTCAAATCAATCTTTATTGTCTTCTCATTTTCTAGTATGTCTTTTGCAAGTACAAGAAAAATAATTTTTTTCTCATAAAATTAAATTTTCACGAATATTTCTGCACTCGTGTATTTCTATTTATTCTAAAGTATAAACTTTTTTTTAAAACTTGGAGTGGTGTGTGCATTTTTTTTTTGTGTCCTGCATTAGTTTTTTGTTTTCATTTTTAGCACTCTTACACGCCACAATAAAGTAGATACCATAAATTTAATTATGATAAAAATGTGATTAAAATTTGTATTTAAAAAGAAAAAAAAAAAAAAATTAAATTAAATTTAAGTAAAAAAAAAATGTGAAAAAACATTTAAAAAATGTTCAATAAGAAAATATTTTTAAAAAATTTTCTATAAATTGTACTCGTATCGTATTTAAATAACACGATATACCTTCCATTATAAATAACATACAATGTATACGTAATTTATTATACATATTATATACATATATATATATATACTTCTAATTGATAATTAATTTTTAAATCATTACTACAATACAACCACTATTATTATTAATTTATTATCATTGTTTTTACTATAAGATTATAATTAAAAATATATTAAATTTGTTTAAATTGATTTTAAATCAGAAAAATAAAGGCTACTTCACACCGACGAGTTGCGCCATACGATAGCAGTAGCGATAAACTCCAAGTATGTACTTACATAGTCTATTAACACGTATTCACATCAATTTGGTACAAAAATCACGGTACAAATTTGGTATACGATACTCATGTTGCGATATTATTTTTTGTATTGCTTCATGCACAATTTTATTACATATCGCTATCAATTTCGTACTTATTTTCAGGTGCAAAAACTGACTCGTATCAGCATCAGTGTGAATGCAATTTACATTTACTAAAAGAAATAAGAACGCATACTTTTTTCTCGCAATTTCGTATCGCTACCTTACTACCGCATATCGTATTCGTGTGAAACAAGGCTTAAGACAGGGAATTAAGTGCTATTTACAATCAAATCGTATCCGATATGTTTTTGATCTGTCATTTATTTGAAGTCATCATTACTTACAAGTATTTTTTGGCTGTGCTTGTGTGACTTATGTAATGTAGTTCTGTTACAGAATCTATGTGTAAGCGCGCTCATGTTTTATCTGCAACAAGCCGGATCGTTTATGATGGCAAATTTGCAATTGCTTTTGTGCAAAAATTCATTAAAAATGTGAGGCATTATTAATTTTTTTTTAAAATGTTTTCAATGATTTTTTTCATTTTTTTAAATAAAAATATTAATTTAGCAAAAACAACCATAAACAATCGATTTTAATTGGCTAATAGAGATTGCAGTTAAGTGTTTTGTCTTTTTATCGAAATTTTATCTCCGTTCCGTCCATTTCATTGTAATCCATTTACACACAGAATGAGACCAAACTTGACAGATCCACGAAAACAGAAAATAGATGGTACGGTACGATTTCATTGCAATCAGCATTTAAAAGAAAAAATCAAAAAAAAAAAAAAATCAGGTAAAATTCATTAGTAAAACTACTGATCACTAACACTATACAAATCAGTAGATGTAAGTAAGTAATTGAAAATAATTATAATCTGCACTATATCGGTTAAATAAATAAATTATCCTTCAATTATTATGATACGTAATATTATGAATTAGATATTTTATAATTTAATTAATTTATAATCATTATTATTATTGTAAATGAAAAATTGATTTTAAACAAAAAACAAACAAGAGAGAACTATAAAAAAGTAAACACAAAATATGCTTTTCTTTCTGATAAATAAAAACTTTGATCAATAAAAAAAAAAAATATGCATTATCGTTTTTATGATTTTACGTAAAGAAGAAGAAGAAAAAAACAGAGAAGAAAGGTAAGAAAAAGCATCAGAACTTAGTTAGAATTGATGCACTTTATTACCTGATATCCTGGTACTAACTTATCGACTACAGTCCAAATTGAATCCCTGATTTCTTGTAGAGTTTGTAATGTTATTTTTGTTGGAATCACGTCCGAAGCTCACTCTATTATACGAGGATTACAGTAATATTCATCAAACTTTATTCAGTTCTCAGAGACAATTATATACGAGGTAAAGCAATCATTTGAAAAATAACTCAAAAATTACAATATACTAGAATAAATGAATATGATGAGGATCAATTTCTCAAATTTACCATGTTGACCCCATCATAAACACCCAAACTGACTACTGCCTATATATGTATAAATAAAAAGACTCGTTTTTTTATATATATATATTTTTTTTTTGGCAAACAATATCCAAATTTATTGACTGTTTTTTTATTTATTCATTATTTATTATCGTTTTAAAAAAATATGCAATAATTCAACACAAAAAAAAAAAAGTGAAACAAAAAATAAATGCAAAAAAAAACTTTATCCCTACTACTTCTTGATCAGATTAATAATTCATTGCGTTTTTTTTTTCTTTATATTTTTTAACAATATGTATTCTTGTAAATTTGGTTTATAACAACTGAAAACAGAATTGTATGTGTGTGCTTGTGTTTTGCTAGTTTTTTCACTAACTTTGAACTATTTTTGTAGTTCTACTACCTGCATGCATTCTATTTTGCCGTTTTTGTTTTGTTTTTTATTCAAGATTTTCACAATAAAAAAATAAAAAAATAAAAACTAAAAAAAAAAAAATAGAAAAATGCATTCGGGCGAAAAAAAAAAATAAGTAAATTAGTTTTTGATGTAACGTGTTATAAAGTCAACGAGTGTTCGAGTCGGACGTCCACTCATCGTTGAACTTTGTGTGTATGCTTGATCGGTACAATCTCCCATCATTCCAGCCATATCGACATGTACCCATGGTGTATTTTTTGGTATGAATTCCTGTAGAAATGCGGCTGCCTTACATGGACCAGCACCCTTACCTTTCCCCAAATTATTAATATCGTAGCCAGTATAATCGGTCATACGTTTCGTGTAATGCTTGTATAATGGCATTCGCCAAACTCTATCACCAGTTTCGCTACCAGCTGCATTGATATTTTTCCAAATTTCTTCGTTATTTGTAAAAACACCAGCGGCACAATCACCTAATGCTATAATTATGGCTCCAGTCAATGTTGCAATATCAAGAATTAATTCTGGTTGGAATCTGTAAATGAAAATTTGATATTTTGTACTTTACAAGAATGAAATCATCAAAATCAAATTAATTTGTTAATTACTTTTCGCAATAACATAGAGCATCGGCAAGAATTAAACGTCCTTCGGCGTCAGTATTATCGATACAAATGCTTTTACCGTTCATCGCTTTAACAACATCCCCCGGCTTATTAGCATTTCCATTTGGTAAATTTTCACAAAGTGGTATGAGACCTGTAAACCCAAATGCATCGAAAATTAATTTCATTTCGTAATTTATGATTTTCTTTATATTAAAAAACAATTTTTTTTTACCTTTCACATTGACGGGACTCTTCAATTTAGCAAGTGCTCTAATTGCTCCTGTAACGCATGCAGCACCACCCATGTCCGCTCTCATAGCATCCATTCTTTCGGAAGGTTTCAAACTGATACCACCACTATCGAATGTGATACCCTTACCTACGAGACATTTAAATGCTGAACTATCACTGGCTCCCTTATAAGTTAGTTCAAGAAAAACTGGCGGCTCATCACTTCCCTTGCTGACCGATAGAAAAGAGTTCATACCCATTTGTTCTGCCCACATTTTATCATGAGCAACACATTCAACTCCCAGCTTACTCAATTCTTCGGTTACAATTTCAGCAAATTTTGTTGGTGTTAATAAATTTGCTGGCATTTCCATCAAACTACATACAATAACAGCAATAAAATCATTATTTTTGTCAAAAATTTATCAAATTGTAATGTTGATAGTTTGAATTGAAATTTTGATAACTTACTGTCGAGCGAAATTTTGTGATTCACCCAAAATTTGACCGCGTTCCCAATCATTTTTACCGTTAGCATCATTGGCTAATTGTAAATGTGGTTTTGGTGTTTTTTTATCTTCGGTTTTGTACTCTTGAAATTTGAATGTTCCTAAAATGGCACCGATTGCTGCATTCTCAGCATCGCACAGATCTTCGACTTCAATTTCAGTGATTTTTTGTTTAAGTAATGCTTTTGCTCCAGCTTCAAAAAAAAAAAAAAAATTATTTGGTTGTATTGTTGTGTTAAGTAAAAATCCAAAAAACTCGAACAAACAGAAATACTAGAAGAAGTATTCTGCATAATATACATATATTTATATATACCTGCAGCTGCAATTCTTACGTTCTCCTTAGTACCATTAATTCCTTCTAATGGACCCCAATTGGATGCATCACCTAAACCGGTTACAGCAACTGCTGAATGTCTACCGATATCCCAGTATATTTGATATTCACCACTTTTTATCGGACCAGTTCTATAAAAATATGGAAGTATGTACATATATATATATATAGAAATTTTCGCTTAGATCACAGAAAAATTAATCAGTATTAGAGCGATATTTTAAGAACATCAAAACTTATTGAACTGAAGGTGCAATACAGTTGTGTGTATTTTTAAAGAAAACTTCAACAGATTTTTAGAGGTGAAAATGAAAATATTTTGAAAACCGATGCATATATTAGCGATAACGACATTTATTGCAGCTTACACACACTACTGTCAAAAATTACGATCCGTCAACAGTACATTTGCTACTCATTTTGATTGCAGACTGCCACAATATGTCACAAATGTGCCGTGCTCAATACAAAGAAAACGTGTATTTTTTTTGGCATTTGACGACACACACAGACACGATACGACAAACATTGCTAATGTGCATCGGGTCTCAGAAAGATGAAGAAGGATATGTGGGTGGACATTAATTAAATAAAAAAATTCTATATTTTTGTTTGCTTGTTTGTTTGTCTGTTGTTCTTTTTTTTTCTTCTATTTCTTGTATGTTATATTTCATTTTTGTTTTATTTTTTTTTAAAGAACATCGTTTATATAATTAAGTAATGAATTCACATTTCATTTACTCTTTTAATTCATTTCATTTTTGTCATTTTAAATTTGATTTTTTCTTCTTATTCTTTTATTATTTTATTTAATTTTGTAAATATAATTTTCTTTTGTAGACATACATATGTATACATTTTATATAATAATTAAATATTTTAAATTTCCCAAAAAAAAAAAAAACAATTTTTTTTTTATTGCTAACAGTCGTCATTTTCTAATTAAATCGGTGGAAGTTAATTTTTTAATATTTTCGAATTTTTTTTTTCATGTTTTTTAAAAATTTTTAGGTACAATAATTATTCATACATTAACACACATTTATGCATAGTATGTGATAGTATTTATGTATGTATAATGTGGACATAAGTTATAAATTTATCTCAAACAATTCTATTGTATTTTCTTTTGTTATGTATTAAAGTATGTATGTGTATCATTTTTTCAGTCATTATTATTTTACTATGTGTACTGTACACTGAATGTTTGTAACATGTATGTATGTATGTGGGCGTTAATCGTATTCTAAAATGATAACCGGGTGCAATCATAAAAATAATTAAATTTTTATTTTATTTTGATCGAAAGACTGATTGCGTCATTGAATTCAATTTCACTTTCAACGCACATAGGTACATAATAGCATGAATTCATTAATGTCTGAATACTTGGCCAAAAACATTATAAGAATACATACATAAATATAATTAAACTGGCGAAAATACAAATGTATGATGATGCAATATTTCGGCATCCTATTTTTCTGTATTCGTTGAGTATTTGACTGAAGGTTCCAATACTCTTGAATCTGTATGAAATGAATGAATGCTGTATCGAGTATTATCGATATCGACATTGAGACAAAGACATTAATAAATTCACCAATAATTGTATTGTGTACCTACTTTAAAATGAATCAACCAATCAATTCTTAAGACAAAGTGAACAGTTTAAGCTTTGAGGCCAGCTTCAGTATCGAAAAACAACACTTTTCACATAGCTATTTTGATTTGTTTCAGTTTCATCCTTCACACGTTCATATACATGTACGTTCATATATGTACATATATATATATATTAAAATACTTTTACATTTACATACATAATATTTTTTTAATATTTATTTTATCAATAAAAAATTTAATTAAAATGTTTGGCATTTTTTCGTATAATGCTATAATGTAAAATCGAGAAAAATATTTAATAGTTTTTACTTATTTATTTTTATTTTTATTTTTTTTTTCAATTTTAAAAACACATTTTTCAATAAATATTTGATTGATTTTTTCTCTATTATTTTTAAATTTTATTTCCTGTTTTTTATTTTAAATATTTTTCATAACAATTTACATATTATATTTTCATTGATGCATAAAATTTGAATTTTTCTATAATTTCTCTTTTCTTTCGATGGGTGACCAGGTCATTTTTTTTTCAAAATTAAATCATTGCCTTCTGTTTCTTTATATTAGTAGTACGGTAGTACTATATTTTATGTAATGTATATGTGTGTGAGTGAATGTAGTTTTTTTTTTCTCTTTTGTAAATTTTAATTTACTTTCATTTTTTCTTTAAGTTAGAATTAAACAACAAATTTTTATTCTACATTTTATAACGTAATAAATGTAAGTATTTATTTATTTTTTTATTTTGTTTTGTTAAGTTAGAATTTAATTTTCCTTTCCTTGTTTTTATTTTTATTTCTATTCAGCTCATTATTATATTACAAATAAATTTATTTCATAATTTTTGTGTATAATTATAGTATGTGTATTAATATCATATCTTATAATATATTCATGTATGTAGTATATTTTATTTTTATTTAATTTTATTTTATATTTTTTCTCTAATATCTACTATACATATATGTATACTCGCATAATATACAATATAACAATTATTATTATGTATTATTTTATTTTAAATTAAATTTAATTTTGTTTTTGTTTGTTAACTCTTAAGTCACGGATTTGAATTTCATTTCATTTTAATAGTTTAATTCTTTGCTTTTTGTTTGTTAATTAAACATTACATTTGGTGCTTTCGATTTAGCAATTTCAAGTACTTGCGAGTAGAAAAGGTAAATGTCTGTGCTTAAACCATCTACTCGCAGCTACTCATAAAAAATTTTTCAAGTAGCTGAAAGTAGATGCAAGTAAGTTACGAAAAATTTTTGTGTCGTTCGTTTTAACAATTTATCCTAGACACATTTTAGTACTCGCAAGTACTTGAAATTACCAAATCGAAAGTACCTATTATACGCTATGTATAATATGTATGTATGTTTGTACATATTTATTTATGTAATATCTTAAAAATTATATAACTTTTAGAACATTCTACTAGTGTATATTACTAATTAAAATATATAATGTATTATATGTACTAATGTATATAATTATATAATTTACGAATATAATATACTATATTTATACTTTTTATGTTAATCATCATAACATAAACATGAGACAGACACGTGTGGTATTGATACAACAGGAATTAATTTTTCCATTAAAAAATAAAATAAAATAATAATGAAAATATATTCAAACAAAGTCCAGGAATATACTAATTTGTATATCTAGTCTACAGATATCGGCGTGATAGTAGCTGAAACATCCGGTTTTAGACTAACATTTACATCTATCAATCGCACTAATTTTGTCACTAATTTATATTCTTTTTCATAAGCAGCCAAACTCATTACTAAAATAACCACAATTTCAAATTTGATTATTAAACTGCGTCTTACTAAGTGTTAGATCCTTCGAAAGTGTCCGTCATTTTAAATACTATGTGATACTATCACTAAATACTATCACATAAAATTGTAGCTTGAATAAAATATGTCAGCTTTTACACTTTAACAGAATGAAGGTGAATTCTAAAATTCGATTGTCATTTTACGTTTACGAATTCAACATAATTATGGTCAAATTTTAAGAAGTCAAATACATAATTATGTAACGAAAACGATTTACAAATTTTTTTTTTTTTTTTTTAATATTTTAATGTTTTAATTAATTGCTTCGCATATCTGCAGAGAAATTATCGTATTTTAATTTTAACAATCATTTACATAAACTTTGTTGCATTCTAGTTAATTTCTAGTTTCATTCGCCAATGAAGGCGCGACATTAAATCGATGACGAAGTATAAATACCATTTATGTCTGTCTCAGGTATTATATTTATACAAAAATAATTAAAACGTTTTTTTTTTATTCTTTATTTTGAAATTTAATATTACTGAATGCATAGTTTTTTTTTTTTTGAAGCATAATATGGAAAAAGTATACACATTAAATTTCATTCATATTACAGAATGAAGAGTACGCGCTATACATGAAATACGATACTTTATACATTCATGTGTTGTTTATTTATTTATTAATTTATTTTTTTTTGGAAGTTACATAATTGCTAAAATTGCTCATATTTACAGTTGCAGTAGAGAAAGAAAAAGAAAAATTTTCCCTAACATATTATTGCTATAAATGTATTTGTTTATTTTTTTTTTTTTTTAAATATTTTTTTAGTATTATATTAGTAGTCATAAAGGCATAAATGCACGTTATTTTTCATCATCATAAGTAGTAGTGTGTACAAACGAGTACTAGAGTTAATGAATTTGATTTTGATACACAAATTACATAATTGATTATATGTGTAACTGTAATCTTGTAATATAGTGTTATCAATTTGTAGCTCATCTATAGATTATAAAAATTATTTAAGTAAATTTAAACGATTTGGGTATTTTTTTTTTTTTTTACCATAAAATTGTATACATATTGTGTTCTCTTAGGTTCTTGTTAAATATCATCTAGTAACTATATTTATGTAGTATATGATCTAACTAATATAATGTGCATTAATAGTTACATTGTACTCATAATATGCACATACACAATCTATGTAGTACCACGTAGTACACATAGCCTCTACGAGTACATTATAATTGTATACTTAATTCGAATAACAACAATAAAGCAACATTTTTTAATGTTTGTTTTCGTTTTATATGATATTTATTTTTTTAGTTAAATATAGATATTCCTTTTTTTTTTTTTTTTTTTTTTTTTTGGCAAAAATATTAACAATAGAATTTCATTATCTAACGTACATTATACAATCATGATGTGACGAGGATAATTTTTTAATTTATGGAATTTTTAAACGTTTTTCTTATTATTTTATTATAATTATTTAATTATAAATATAAAATACATACATACATACGAGTATATTTATACATATGTATATTTTTTATTTTTTATTTTAACTAATGTCTATCAATTGAATATAAATTTTTAACGTGTTAAGTGGTTTAGAGAGAGTGTAATTTAATATGTATATGCTATAGGCGCTAGGGTATTTGTTTATTTTTAATTTTTAATGTATTCATATATGTATGTAAATTATTATAGGTTATAAATAGTGCAGTGCAGAACAGTAATGCCAGTAATATGACCACAGACTTATTATCATTATTATTTGTATTTTAGTTTTTTTTTTTTTTTTAGTACGAAAATTAAATTTTCTTTTCTTTTTTTTTAAATTCACATTTTGAATTTACAAAAAAAAAAAAACAAAAAAAAAATCTTCTAAAAATTCTACTATTCACATTGTATGCATAATTTATATTTTACATTTTAATTGTATTGATTTGTAAATGCATTATGCATTATTATTTATTTAATTTATATAAATGTATATATTATGTATTTTATGTAAAATATAAATAAAAAATAATATGTATTACTTTTTAATATGTGCGCTTAAATTTCTATAAAATATTGCATCAAATACTGAGATTTTTTTTTTTTTTTGTTATTACTATTTTTAATTTCATTTTTGCACTTAATTACAATTTTTATTTATTAAAAAATTATTAACGAGTATACAGTATGTTGTTGATATAATTAAATAACAAAAAAAAATTATATGTACATAATGTAGCTTGTTTTCTTTTACATTTTCATAAAATATATAATATGATGTAGATATTATTTATTTAGGTATAATGCGATTATGTAACAAGCGTCAGTATATAATGTATGGTATGTATTTTTATTTATACAACATAATTATAACTAGAGATTGTACCAGAAGTTAGTTTAATTTTTTTTTCTTTTGCACAAACACAAAATTACAGGCGAAAGTTTTGTAAACGTTTGCCCGCTAAATAATCTCTGGCATCTTTCCTTAGTAAGTATATATTCACATTTATATTTAACTGTTAAAGTGCATAAAATGCACATGAAATGAGCAATAATCAGATTTTTATTTGTCTTATTATTTTAATTTCTTAATTTTATTTTATTTATTTTTTTTTTTCTGGTTTTCAAAATTATAAAAATTTTAATTTTTAAACGAAAAATTTTATACCTACACACATCTTCATGCTAAATGTATATATCTTTCTTTTTTTTTTTCCATAAATCTTTAAAAAGGCAGTGAATAGCCTGAAATAATAATTAATTTTCTTTTTCAAATTCAAATCGAAACAGAGAGACGTTACGTTTTTTAAAAATTTCTTAAATTTTTTACATTTATATATGCTCATATCTCTAATTTAAATTAAAATTTTTATACACCATCATGACAGAATCTTTCTCTATTTTATTCTCTTTCTTCTATCTTTCTTCTATTTTATTAAAATTTTTCATCACCATCTATTTTGTTTATCTTATTTATTGTATTTTTATGATTTCTATTTAATTGTTTCAATTTCAATGTGATTTGTCGTTTTTATTTAAAAGTATTCCTCTCTTTCTTTCTTTCACTGTGTTTTAAATAAAACTTAAATGTACTTTTATGTTGTTTACGTAAATATACTTAAACTAATTCTAGCACCTTAATAAGTCCACGACTATTGGCTGCTAATATAACATTACACTGTTTTCTCCAGCATACAGCTGAAACGAATTCATTTAAATCATTTGAACGTTCCAGATCTGATACTCTTTGACCGACATCAATTTTATAGCTGAACAATTGTTTCGATAAACCTTTATAATAAACGTATAATGAATTATCTTCACTACCGCATCCAATATAATCTCCGTCTGTTGTTAGACCGACGAAATTTTTTTCGTTTATATGTCCAGTAAATGAACGTAGGCAATATGGTGGATTATTAACATTCCACAGTTTTAATTGACTATCAGTACTGGCAGATATTATTTCTGTGGTATTTAGGAATTTAACATATGACACAGCCTTTTTATGCCCCTTAAATACACAAATTGCTTTACTCATGTTACGTAGATCAAAATAATGAACATCATGATCGGCTGAACCGAACGCTAAATGACATGAACTTTTCGGATTGAATTTAACACAGCACACATTTGCTTTCGCTTCGAGCGTTGCAATTGAATGTTCATCCCTTAATGACCATAATTTAACGCGAGCATCATCTGAACCAGATACAATCAGACGTGTATCAACTTCATTGAAATCCACGCTCCAGCAGCGTTTCTCATGTTCATGAAAACATTTTGTTCTCTGTCCAGTCGTTACATCCCAAATATTTACAGCGCCCTCGTAATCACTTGACGCTAAAATGTTTTTATGATAGCAATTCCATGCTATGCATGCGATTTTACTGTTTGAGACCATTTCAACGCACGGATAATGTATGTCGACTGTGTCTCTTACGACCGCTAAATAATCGTAGATTTTAATACGTTTCGTGACGCCTCCGATAGCAAAATATTCGTTATCTTTGTCGAAAACTATACTAGAAACTATGGTCGAACTGATATGCAGATCACTTGAATAATGCATTGTTGCCAGCGGTCGTAATCCACTGTATCGCGAGAATTTTACAAGATTTTCACGAAACACATCCAGACCTTGTCGCATATTCATTCCACCCGTCTTTAGTTTCTCGTCGATTTCCATTCGGCTGTCACTTGCTCCCTCAGAGCCCAAATAGAGTTCTTGGCTGCGAGCAGAAAAATATGATGATACGAAATCATCGAAATGCGAATACATTCGTCGTTTTCGAGATAAAAAATTCACTTTTGATGTCGAATCTACAAGACTATCAATATTACTGCTCGAAGTAAAGCTTTCAGTTCGAATGCGACTAGTACTGGCAGGCGTCTCCTTTTTAGACTCGTCGTCAGTGCCTGTGTTCTGCTGTGCTTTCTTTGCAGTTTCTGTTGCATCCGTTGTACCAACGTTTCTCAAGGTATTCTCTACGCTCTCCAAATCTTTTTTCACCAAATTAATTTCTCTTTGAACTTGTGTTTGCTGTTCTTCTTTCTGTTTCAGTAAATGCTTTAAGAACTCGTACAATAAACGATTTTGTGCTGCACTCGATTCAGATTCTAAAATTTGTTTTCTTTGATTCAGTATATCAAGCATAACATTAACATCGGGTAAGGTTAATTTTTGTGATTCGCTGGTCAGAAATTTTTTAAGTCCGTCAACATTATCTAAATTACCAATAATGCTAGCAGCACTACCGGCACCAGCTTGCTGTAGATGCATTTTTGCATTATATTTCGATATTAACTCATCTAAAAGATAGTTGGGAAAAATTTGATCTGATGACTGAATGGGAACACTACATTTCGGACAACGATTGAAGCGTGCCACCGATTTACTGATGCACTGATAGCAAAATGTATGACCACAACGTGTTATATGCGCTTCTTTCATAATATCAAAGCATATTGGACACAGAAAATCATTATTTTTATCTTCAACCGTTGAACTGATTCCATTCAGAGCTATTGGTCGTTTAATGTTATCGTCCAGCATTGCTGTATCAGTCGTTAAATCTGTTGACAATTCAGCAGATATTTGCTGTTGATGATGTGGTGGATGATGTTGCTGTTGCTGTTGTTGCGGTTGCTGCTGTTGCTGAGGTGGTTGTAACGGCGGCGATGATAATCTAAGTCGTCTTGATGCCATTGCGTATATATATGTGCACAGAAGAATTTCAAAAAATTCGTATTTTTATCGCGAGATTTCTTTTAAGAAATCTGAGGTTTTCTTTCAAGGTATCTTTTCTTTTCTCTTCTTTTTTTTTTTTTTTAAATTTTTTCAAAGGTTTTATATGGTTTATTAACTTATTTTTCGTTTGGTTTTTGCGTGTATTTTTTACGGATAAATTTTGACGAGACTCGCGTTTTAATCCTAAAATGCAGTCAATCTGAAACAAAAATGCCATATTTGAATGAAAAATTTCTATTAAATTTTTAGTTTTTTTTTTTCTTTTTTGTCTTTTTAATTTTTAATAGAAAAAACTAATCAAATTGAATTATGTGTATTTATTTCAAATATAAATTTTGAAAAAAAAAAACAAAACAAAAAAGAAGAAAAAGAAAATATTCAGTGTAAGGAAGAAAAATTCCAAATTTTTTTTTTTATTTTTAAAAATTAATTAATGTAGAAGAATGCATTACGCATTGTTTTTTTTTTAGAAAATTAGGAGTAGAATAATATAAGAAAGAAGATAAAGAAAAAACAACAAAAATGAATAAATTTTTTATTCAGGCAAAATTGTTTCAGGTTACCGCATTTTTTATTTTTGTATTTATGTCTCAGATAATTTTTAATTTTTTAGAAATAAATTATTAATTAGAAAAATATAATAAAATAAAATAAACAGAAATAAAACAAAAAATTCATTTTTCTTTATTCGAAATGTTCTATGATGGCTCAAATCAAATATGTATTCACGATCACTTATTCAAACCAAAACAATAGAGAACTGAATCAAACCGACACGAACATAAAAAACCAGATCAAAAATGTCGTAAACGTAAAATAACGAACGACTAGATTCTTCCGTATTTGAACGTAAATATGTTTTTGTATGTGTGAGAATTGTAAATTAATCAGCTTCAGCAACATAAAAGCAAAAAGCAAATGCTGTTACCACCCGAACAGCATTTTTTTGTTAAATGAAAATGCTGCTGCTATTGCTGCTCTCTAGATATATTGGCGAATACGAATTTTCTGTATTCAATTAAAAAAAAAAAAACCCTTTTTTCATTAGTAAAGCAGAGCAGGGATATTGTACTGTACTTTATTCATAATTTAACATGTATGCTCATGCTGTCTCCTAAAATGCCGATTTGGATTTGATTTGAATACAACAGTGTTGAATTTGAATACGATGTTTTGTGCGTGACTCGTAAGTACACGTTTGTTTTATATTTGAGCCTACAGATAACATTCGGAATTTACATACAAATACAAAAATTTTTAACATAAACTAGTACGTGTATTTTTTGCATACATTTTATAAATTTAGAAAAAAAAATATATAACTATTAGATACATACATTCATACATAAATACATTAAATTCAACCGTTTAGTAACAAAATTATTTTTTTTTTTACTATTCAATCAAAATGATAGATATACGTTTACATACACATATTTATTTGTAGATATTTTACTGTATGTTATCTGTTTGAAAATATTCAATTTGAAAAAAAAAAAAAATAAGCATTTTTATTTTAATTTTCGTAAAATTTTCAATATTTTTAATCGAATTTCTTCTATTTTAAAATTAAATTACTAAGTTTATTGCATACAACAATGTATACCTAATTGTAAGAAATTACATACATATTATGTTTCCATCACATGATTTCATAATACATATGTATGTACTTAGATACATTTAGATACATACATAAATGGTACCTAAATTATCGAATGAATTTTATTATATTAGAGACCAAAATATAATCTACTTATTAATTTGATTTCATAAATTTTATGAAATTTTATTTTCATTTTTATGTACACATCATAAAGTGTTTTTTTTTTTTTTTTATTTTAAAAAAGTATACATGTGAAGAAAGCCAGAGAAAAATTAAATAAAAAACAAGAAAAACATACATTGATATAGATAAAAGTAAATATATAAGTGATAAGTAATGGATTTAATTTTTTGAGTACCAAACATTACATGGTATCATAAGAGTATTTTATTTCATTTAAATCTAAAGTCCAATTTATTTTTTTAATACATATTTTCTTTAAAAAAAATTCAATTTTATATCAGCAAAAAAAAATTTAAATCAACAACAACAGACATCACCATCAGTAACAAAAACTCAACTTATTTTATTTTTTTCGTTATCAATCCCATAATAATAATAATAATTAATACCCAACAATATAATATGTATGATTATTATTAAAGTGCCATATAATATGTATAGATAATAATAAGGTATTTATTATTGTGCATACATTATAAGCAAGCATTAATAAGTATGTAGATGTAATAAATATATAAAAAAAAAAAAGTTTACTTACATATTGATCTTTTTCAATAATTCTCCAGATGTTATTTCATTGTATTTTTGGGCGTATGGTGTTAAAGTGACCTTTTCATCACCTTCTTTTGCATAGACGCCAAGTACAAGTCCTCGCTAAAAATAAAATAAAAAACAAAAATCCAAAAATTGAGATAATTACATCATGAACACACAGATAAATAATAAATTTTACTCATATAATGTAGACGTATTATAGGTTTAAGAAGATGAATGTATGAAAATTGAAAAAAATTAAATAAAATTTTCTCGTAGATATAAAAGTCTAGATATAAAATAAAATGTTTAAATTTAAATTACAGCAATGCATGTACAGCTACATAGTAATTAAATATGCTATGCTGTTATGCATATATTGTATACTACACTACATTATTTAATTATATGTTATCTTATCAAAAAATCTAATCATAAAAAAAAAAGAAAAAAAAAATTTTTTTTTTTCAATTTTCACATTTATTAGAAGATTATGTAGATATAAAAAAAATATACAGTTTTATGATTAAATGTACAAATTATGTTAAATATCAATATAATTAGGATTTGAAAAACTTACTTTTTCCGTCATCGAACTATAAAAACGTGTAAGTGGTGACAACTGCTGAAATCTCTGATGCTGTTTGCAAATTAAACGATACATATTAATCCCACATGTACTATATTCACATCAATTTTAAAAAATTAAAAAATTCAAATGGAATAATGTTAATGAGAAAACAAAACAACTACAAAATTAATTAACTTAAGAAAAAAAAAATTTTTTTTGAGATAAAAAGAAAAAAAAACAACTAAATGTTATGATGAAAATACACACACAAATTATAAACTAAAAAAGTACTACGTTTAAATAAAGTAAAATTGCTATATGCAAAAAAAAATACTTACATGAAAAAAAAAGTATAATAAATAAAATAATTAATTAATTTCGCACCTTTTCTCTAAAGAAATTTACAAAAAATTAATCTCACTTTAGTTTAGACTTTACACAACTTAAACCCGTATGACCGTAGTAAAACCAAAAATTTAAATCAATTTTTCATTCAGCTGCACACACTGTACTGTACTGCAATTCTTCAACTTCACTTCTCTTTACTTTACTTAATTTTTGTACTTGACTTGTACATTTGTACAAACACCATACATGTGATGTATTTCTTCACTTTCTACTTTTTTGCTTTCAATTCGATCGAATTTGTTTTTGGTATTTTCTTCTTTTTACCTTTCAAGTGTTGTTTTACGTTTACGTTTTACCACCAGTTTTACTTTATACCATTTCCTATTCCTTTTCTGCTCTGTTTTTACTTTTCTATCAGCCAAGCCAACAGTACCAAATAAATTAAAAATTTAAAATTACCGTAAATCGTAATCGTACACTGTACAACACCATTACCATAAACAGAATCAAGAAGTAAGACCAAGAATAAATTAACTTAATAATTATACGCTATTCATTTATAATTATATTATAAATTATAATTGACTTTGATTCGTTCCCAGAAAAATACCATGATTTTCAAAATTTTGAAAAATAATGTCAGCAATACAGCAGCATTATATCCAGCATCCATTATCTACATCATATACAGGGTGTGTATGGGATTATAACAGAATTCATTATACATTCTAAATATTTTACTTTAATATCGTATTACTATTCTATAATTAAGAAATTTTCGTTTAATTTTTGAATTGAGTTACTGTTTAGGTAAAATTAGAAAAAAAATGTCTAAATGAAATTTTATTCAAAAAATAAAATTTAAAATTATTAATTCACAATCATTAACAAATAACAATAAATTCACAATCATATTCCATTCCATATTTTATTTTATTTCAGCTGAATATCCTAAGAAAATGAAAACAAAATAAGAAATGAAAAATGTGAAACAGACAGCTGACAGTGACAGATGATATTTTGTCTTTTGTTTACGTTTTACAGGTTTTGTTTTACGCGTTATTCCATGTTATACTTATTTTTGTTGCGGGCGAGTGCAGGAGAAGGGTCTGGCACTGGCTGGATTGTATTGTATTGTAATTGATTGTAATTTGTTTGTAAGTTTGTAAGTTGTAAGATCTTTGCTTGTGCCTTTGTCAACCTTGATTGGATTGCTGCTGTTTGCTAGGCATATAAATTCAAAATTAAATACTCAACTCGACTCGAATTAAAAATTAAAATTGTTACAAAATGACTGATGGTAATTTTTAAATTAAAATACTTTTGATTAATTTGTGATTCAATAATAAGTTAATTTACATGCATTGTATGTACATATTTTCAATAATTTTAGAGGATGTTATCAAAAGACGATTACTAATTGATGGAGATGGAACAGGGGATGATCGTCGCTTAAATGTTTTACTAAAAACTTTCATAAAATGGTGTATGCTAAATGAATCACCAGAAAATAAGTAATTAAAAATTTTGAAGAAAAATTAGATACGATTTTTTTTTGTTATAAATTACAAATTTATATTTTTTTTTTAGTCAAATTATGTACGATCGTTTAATGGCACAATTAGCTCAATGTGAATTCACTGTAACTAAATCGGATTTTGCAATAAAAATGATGAAACAAGAATTAAAGAATTATGAAGCAATTTCGGAAACGATTGAAAAAAATATTGAAATAGCTAAAAAAGAAATTGAATCGAGTAAAGAAGATTTAATATTAGCGAAAAAAATACGTAAAAATCATATGGAATATGATGTTTTGGCGAAAGTTATTAATTTACAACCAGACAGAAAAAAGACAATGGAACAATTGGAAACATTAAAAATGGAATTAAAAGAATTGGAAGATAAAAAAGCTCAGCTACAAAGAAAATTGAATATGAGAAGAAATGATTTTCTTGTATTAATGAGATCAATAAAGGAATTACAAACAAAATTAGAAGATAATGATTCTAATACGATGGTAGATAATTATTGTGATATTGATAATTATGAAGATGCGATTGTAATGAATATAAATGATAATGATATAAGTACAGATAAAATGTTTATAGATGGAGATGACGTTATATTAGAGATACAAGGAAGTCCATCATAAAGAATAAATAAAGAAAAATTTTTAAATATATAATCCATTTATAAAATTGTAATATTATATAAAATATTGATTGGAAATTTTATTTTTCAATTAATAATAACAACGTATTGTAATATACAAGTATATATAATATATGTATAATGACGAATATTTTATTTTAAATAGCAAAAATGCAAGCATAATTCAATATACAGATCGGAATATTTTTTATCATGTTCTTTTGTGATCTTTATTTTTTGATCTTATCCAATAGTTTATACTGTTTACAAAGCACACAAATGTGCATAAATACATTTATATTGCATACATATAAAGATTAAAAAAATTTATTTTCTTATTTGTAAAAACTAAAACTTCATAGGTAATTTAAACCTGAGCAAATATTTTTATCTCTAAATTAATTTTTTTTTTTTTTGAATAAATTTTACTGAAAAAAATAGTAATTAAAAATTTTCAATATGTACTATACAAAATAGACAAATAAAATTATTCTAATTTAATTTTGTTCGTTGTTTTTTTTTTGTTTCATTTTAAATTTTGATTCTACTAGAAATATATTTTCACATAGCTCAGTAACTACATATTAAATTCGATAAAAAATTGTATTTGTTATTTGCAAATTTCAACAAAAAGTAATATAATATAATATAATAAATATTATCTACATTTATGTCGTGTTCAGCAAGCGGCATTTTGGTGATTTCAAAAATATATTATGTAAATACAAAAGGTCAAATTTTCTTTTTAAATTTACAAGTTAACTTTTCTTAAAAATTTGTTTATAAATAATGCACCCTGGCACTTAGTACCTTTATAAAAAATAAAACGTTTCTTGTTACTTTTCTGAACGTATTCTTTAAGACACATCAATTCAAATAGCGCGTATACCTAGACCTATTAGTATTTAAAATTATATCTAACAACAAATATTCAAAGTATAGTAAATTAGTGAACTTATTTCTATTCAGCAATAGCACAAACAATATAATATAACCAGACTCACATTGTGGTATAGTTCATTTTAATAGAGAAAATTTAGTTGGACGATGTTGTCTCGTCCAAGTAAAATTTATGTTATACAATTGCATATCCGATACACCAATCAACATTTTATTCAACTCTTTTTGTTATAAAAGAATCCACCAAATACACTCAACTGTAATAATAAAAATGGTGAAATTGTCATCTTACATTATTACATATACCATATAAATCCTATGTACTATATACATACATATATACACATTTTGTAGTTGATGGTAATACAATGCATTTAAAAACTAGTTTTTGTAATATAATGTGCTTTTCATTTCATTCAAGAATTTAGAAAATTAGGGTGAGAAATTTTAAATTTCTACATATAAATATAATATTTATGTATGTATGGTGTGTGATGTAGCTGCATATACTCGTATATAGATAGGAGAAAAATGATGAGAAGTATTCCTTTCATTATAAAATGATTTAGATTTTTCATATCTGTACATGATTGTTTTGTTGCTATATCAATTAACTCCACTTCCTTAATATTACAGGTCTTAATATTTAAGCACTTTTCAATGTGTTATATGTGTGGATGTATACTATTTGTTTATGTTTGTACGATTTGTATTTGTAATTAGTTTGCTCATTTTGAATTTTTTATTTATTATTTTTCAATGTATATTGATGTAGCTTAATAACCAATTAGTTATAAAAGTCTTTTATATCCATATCTTATTTTTATCATTAATTTTTAGTATTTTTCAAAATAATCAAAATAGTAAATTAGGTTTGATTGAAAAATTTCCCAAACGGAAGTTTTTATCTGCATCAAAAAAAAAATCCTAAATATGCAGATTGAATAAGTGTATATATAAAGAATCAAAGAACTTAATGTAATTATAGAAAAAAACAAACGTGTAGTTTACATTTTGAAAATTTCTGCCGGAAATACATTTTCAAAGAATGTGTTGCAGTTCCACACGCCTCATACAAATTTATTACATATTTTTGTATTACCTTTCAACGTTTTTCTCTTGGTATTTATAATATATTTGTAGAATGAATATTAAAAACGTATATTAAAAATCTACAACCAAAAAATAAAAAAGTCTTTTAATTTTTGGCGAAATGTCAATATAAAAAAATATAGTTTATAATAGATTACTTAATTCATATTGTTGATAGTGATAATAAAAGAAATAATTTGGTTGTGAAAATCCTTTGTATGTTCATGACACAAGATGGGAAGAAAGTTTTAAATATGTTTTTCATAATGTGGCTCGTAAAAATAATACAGCCTCCAAACAGTTTTAAAAATTTTGTTTGGAAAACATGATTCACATGAGTAAATCAAAATATCAAAATTTAGTCAAGATCCTTTTGCAAAATTATTTCTTAAAATCAGATGTAGAAATGAACAAAATCCGACGCTTTTTAATTTTCAAATATTAATGCGGAAATAATTGAAAGCATAGAAATAGTTTTAGGCGTATGTTTCATACATTTTTCTTTGCATTCCGCGCGAATTTCTGTCTGTTATTACATTAGAAATAAGTATGTTTTACAGGGTTTACAATAAATTAATTTTTGAAACAAATTAATACTATAGTTGTGAAAAGTGCATTTTATTGATTGAAAATAAAGATTATAGATTTGAAATTGTTACTAATAAATAATAATAATATCATGTAATATTACATTAACTAGTTATGTATTATATTATTCAACTTTTTGTTTTTACTTTTTACTTTTTTGGAGTGTCTTAACTTATCAACCATCCAAGCACAATTTTTTCGTAATAATACCAATATCATGAAATCAAGTATAGCCATTCTGTGCTCAAAACATGGGTGAATAACATTATACAAATTATTGAACTTTAAATTTGTAACCACATGACACACATGTTTTTAATAAGTCTCTTTATATTTGGTTTGTGAGGATGTTTTTCAAATTTTTTTTGAATATTTCTAATTGGTATTTAATTATTTCAAAATGTGATTCAGACGGTCTTATTAGAGAATTTGGAATTTTTGAATTAAAATTTTTTAAATCAACTAATATATCTGTAGAAGCACTTTGATCAACTACACCTTTAGTCAGAGCTGTTCTACATGTTTTACATTCGTTTTTAATAATTTTAAAGAAATGTGCAATGCAATACCCTGTGAAATATTTTGCACTTAAGGATGAAGAAGATAAGACTCTGATATCATATTCTTCGCAAACCACCACATTTTTTAGCTCATTCATATCAGGTGTTAAATTATTATCACTATTCGGAAAACCTTCTGCATTGGATTCAGAAGAAATTAAAATAGCAGACCAATTTAAATTTAAAAATTCCTCGCTGTCATCCTCACAGTTCTTAGACTTACAACTAAAAAGAAATTTAATAGACATTATTTTTGCAATAAGTCTTTGAAATTCTAAAACACTTGGGTTGTTTTTATTTGCATTCCTACATCTAATGTGAGAGAAAAGGTTTTCCAAACAATCTTGATTAAACTTAGAGAAATATGTATATGTAATATAAATCTTCATGAATTGTAAATAATTTTTCTCTCACTCCGAGTATAGCACTTATCGTTAAAACAAAACCTTTGTATAATTTTGTATAATTTAAACTGATAAAATTTATTCATTACATCTACATACATGATACATGTTTAAAACAGGATTCATAATTTCTTTTTCATAAAATGTAATTTATTATAGATTAACACATTTTCTGTACAAAAAATAAATATATTTTTGATGAAAAGGTAATATCATATATTATACCTGAATACGAAAAACAATCTTCATTTCATTTTTGCAAAACTCGAGCTTTTTTAGCTTTTTTTTTTAAACAATTATATGATCTTCATTGATTTTAAAGGTGTAAATGTTTATCACCATTGTTATGTCGAAGTTATAAATTTTATTCTTAATTATACCTGCTTAACATAACATTACATATGAAACGAACTATAGCATGGGTAGAATTTTATAAAATTTGTGTAAAATATTTATGATTTCTTCATTATATTTCTTCATGTTTTATGACCCTTTTTACAGTACTATTTTGAGTCTTTCAAGTTAATACTAAGGCCAAAAAATGAATATGAATACATCCTACCATACCACACAATAATCTGCAAAATAATATGTCGATAAGTAGAATAAATTTTAGAATAACTGAAAATATTTTTTTTATTCTTAATTCTAAAAATTCAAATTTATTCAATATATTTAAAAATATGCGGGTGCATTTCAAATCGATTGACTCCTTAAAAAAAGATAATATAATATACCATCTAAAAAACAATTTTCATTTAGAAATTTATTTTGAATAAACAGTTTGTACTGTAGAAGTAGAAATAGTGCTTAAACATGTAATATTCACAAACTAAAAAACGAGTGGGAATATAATTTAACTTCGGAAATTTCTTGCCAAAAAAAATAATTATTTTCAAAATGTAAACTACACGTTTGTTTTTGTCTTTAATTACATTAAGTTCTTTGATTCTTTATATATACACTTATTCAATCTGCATATTTAGGATTTTTTTTTGATGCAGATAAAAACTTCCGTTTGGGAAATTTTTCAATCAAACCTAATTTACTATTTTGATTATTTTGAAAAATATTAAAAATTAATGATAAAAATAAGATATGGATATAAAAGACTTTTATAACTAATTGGTTATTAAGCTACATCAATATACATTGAAAAATAATAAATAAAAAATTCAAAATGAGCAAACTAATTACAAATACAAATCGTACAAACATAAACAAATAGTATACATCCACACATATAACACTTTGAAAAGTGCTTAAATATTAAGACCTGTAATATTAAGGAAGTGGAGTTAATTGATATAGCAACAAAACAATCATGTACAGATATGAAAAATCTAAATCATTTTATAATGAAAGGAATACTTCTCATCATTTTTCTCCTATCTATATACGAGTATATGCAGCTACATCACACACCATACATACATAAATATTATATTTATATGTAGAAATTTAAAATTTCTCACCCTAATTTTCTAAATTCTTGAATGAAATGAAAAGCACATTATATTACAAAAACTAGTTTTTAAATGCATTGTATTACCATCAACTACAAAATGTGTATATATGTATGTATATAGTATATAGGATTTATATGGTATATGTAATAATGTAAGATGACAATTTCACCATTTGTATTACAGTTGAGCGGATTGTTATAAAAAAAGAGGTGAATAAAATTTTGATTGGTGCATCGGATATGCAATTGTATTTTACTTGGACGAAAATACTTCATCCAACACTAATTGCGCATTAACGTTTTCCATATAAATCCAACTATACTGAAATGTGTATCTGGTATTTATTTGTCTGTGGCAATAGTGAATAAAATTTTTCAATACATATGCATATTACATTGAGTCACTCTGAGCTGAGATATTTCAAGAAAAATTCATTTCCTGTTCATAAATCCAATTCTGTAGTTCTTTATTTCGATAGAAAATTCAATTTTAGTTTTGTTGTTTTTGGTACATGTCGAATCGTTAGTGATATCCTTTTATTACGTTTTATTCTATCACCATATTTATAGGAGTTTTCACAATTTTCTAAATTACACACCAAATCACATATAATATCTTCGGTTTTCTCTGATATCGAATGTAAATAATCTTTATACATTGTATCTTTTAATATTAATAAACTTCTCGGTTCAATTAATAATTTACAAACAATCTGACGATTTAAATTTGTTTTACATTCATCCTCATCGACAATTTTGCAAGTTGGATTTTCGAAATTCACTGATGAATTATCTGAAGTAGATTCTTTTGTTGTATTACTGCCATTATTACCGTAAGCATTATTCGTTTCGGTATCATCATGTTCAGTGCTATTTTTATAGAATTCTAAAATTGTATGAGATCCACATGATATTGTGCAAATAATTGGATGAAACATTGGTCCATCCGTATGTGGCATAATTCCTTCTCCTGGTTGATATTCATTAATTAGAATATGATTTGCTTTCAATGTTTCAAAAATACCTAAAATCATCATTTTCATTATAAATTTAAATCAAGAATTTTAATTCAAATCAAATCAAATTTTAAATTACAAGATAAATTCTAAATTTCAATTGCACACCTAAATTATTAATTTTATCAACAAACAACTGTAACCAATTTGGTATCTCTTCAGCTATCATACCATTCGGATGTGGTATTCCACCGTAATTTATAAGACGTCTGTGTGATAATTGTGTCCATTTTGGTTTTGGTGTTTTGTCAATTTGCATTTGGATTCGCTGTTCTTCTTCAGAAGTTATAAAATTTGGTATATACATTGCAGTTTTTGGACACTAGATACAAAATACAGTACATAGTTTTAATTTATATCATTTTAATGAAATAATAAATATTAAAAAAATATATTACATATACAGTGTAGTTATATGAAGATTTTGAAGAATACTTACATTACGAACAAGAAAATTGGTATAATCCATTATTTTTTTTATCTTGTTTCTTGTTTTTATTTAACGAAAAATTTGTTCTCAATTCAATATTATTTATGTTTCTATTTACATAAAACGTTTTTCTGTGAAAATATGCTATAAGTTGGGCTTTAAATTCTTAAATTTTCTTTATCCACTTTTATTTAAAAATTAAATTACACTTAGCTAAAATCGATTGGATTTTAATTTATTGTAAATAAATAATATAATATATTTATATTTAACCTTCAAATTCAAATCGACTGAAAGAAATATTGTCAAAATATATTTTAATTAATAAAAAAATATACATCCATAAGTTACAGTTTTTTTTGTATTTTTGAATTTCAATAAATGATATTGATTTTTGTTGATACTTTTGCCCTCTAACGAATAATAGTTAAAATAAAATTGTATTTTCTGAAATTTATCCCATGGGTATGCAAAAAAATCTTAGTATGGTTTGAGTGTATGGTGTGTTTTGTAAATTTTTGTTTCTTCCTACAAAATTATGTTTGCCTGGTAGATTGAAAATTTTTAATAAAAATGTCTGACGTCTGACGTGTATTAGTCAGTCCGACGTGTATTATGTCCGACGTTATGAGAAATTTCGTACAGAATGGTACAAAACCGATTTTTTCATGAAATCTTTTTCAATTTCTGTTTTTTTTTTTAAAGGAATTTTGATTCTTTTTTCATTTTCAAGATGTCAAAACAAGGTCGTAAAGACCAAAATTAATCGGAAAATCCGTATTTCTTTTATTGTAAAAATATTACATAAATTAGAAATTTCTTATAATTATGAACAGATTCGTGCCTTTTTATCAGATAATTTTCTGATTCTTCAGTCTATGATTTTAAATTTTTTCTTTTACAAGTACTGAAATTGTATAAATTTAATATTAAAAAAGTTGAAAAATTCAACATTGTTTTTAAATTTAATTCAATAATAATAAAAATTAAAATTATTGAGATATATTATTGATAATTCTATAATTTGTTGATAATAAATGTAGGTACTAAAACTGGTAATACTTAATGCTTAGATACTTAAATTTTAATAATCACAATAAAATTTCAACTCTAATCTGATACAAAACATAAAATCATGACATTTTCCTTAACTACTTTCATATAAAAATTACTACAAACTCATACCATCTCATATACATTATTTTCTAAAATTTTCATCTACTTACTTATATCAAAAACCATAGAATATTCTATGGTTTTTGCTTATATGTATAAGTATAAGAAGTAAGTATAAGTATATAATTCTCATATAAAAACCAAAATAATATCCTTGAAATATTAAAATTTATATTTCAGATCTCACATTAAATTTTGTCACAGAGATTTATTTGAATAGGTATAAGATGGTATAAGTATACTCATGTACATTTACTATATATTTACTTAGTATATGTAATGTATCATGATGAGAATTAATTTCAATAGTTCTTCCTAATATCAATCGTGAACATTTTATAACATTTGAAAATTTTTACAAAAAACAATAAAGGACTTGTTGCATTTCATAATTTTTAATTTGAGTATTTAACTTACTACACCTTTCATATTTGAAGTTACATACATTATAAATTATATCAAAAGGACAATAATAAATATGTATGTACATGTAGATTTATGACGATATGAACTCGTATATGTATTTATTTCACACGATCCTTAATCGTGTTGTTGTCATCGTATCGTCATCATGTAAGGTACATAGAAATACATACTGATACTGGTATGGTATATATCATTCGTTTAAATTTATATGTTACATACTTGCATACACATATGTAAGTAGTATTAGTGTTACGAGTATCTACTTATACTTCATGAAAAAAAAAAAATACTACAAAAGTATCCATTTGAAATATTTCGACTCCCATTCCCAATATTAAATAAGTACCATTTTTATTTCATTTAATTTTTATTTTGATTTCTCCCCATTATTTTTATTCATATTTAGTCCCAAGCGATACGCATACGTGTTGTTGTATAGATTATGATTATTATGATGACGGTACACGGTACATACATGAATGAATGGATTTATGTATACTATACCAGGCGAAATGAACCACCACCAGCACCAATCAACTAAGTATGTATAACGTGGTATAACCGATATTCTTAATTTCAAGATGTAAGTATTTAGGTATTTATACATATTAATATTATGCAGTGATGTGAGGTATTTGTGTATTAAACTATACACAAATTGAAGAGTGCAATTATTATATTTATTAGAAGAGTACGCACTTCATTTAATTCAAGGATGTTTAATAAGTGTCCTCGATAAATTTTATTTGTTTAATTTTTTTTTTAAGTGTTGAACAATTCACTTCATTTTTTTTTCGTGTTTTGCTGTTTTGTTTTTTGATTTATTTTTTAGTTTTTGCCTCCTTTTTTATTTTATATTTTTGATATTTTTTGTTGTTGTTGCTGTTGATATTATAGAGGAATAAAATTTCTATATTATTTTCATTTTTGATTTCATTTTGTCGTTAAACTGAAAAATGAAAGAAAATAAAAAAAAATAAAATAAAATAAAAGAACATTTTTATAACAATTGAAACAATTTCTTTACAGGAAAACAATATTTTTTTTTATTATGAATTTATTGTAATGGTATTTAGTATAAGCATATATAAGTATGTGTATGTACATATATAAATAATATGTATATGATAAATTTATTAACTACGGGAAAATTTTACGAACTACATTCTCATACACGATAAACGAAAATGTAGGTTATGTATATTAATTGTAATAAAATAACAGTAGAAAATTTTTAAAATTTTAATTATTTGTATTTGACTTTTTATGCCTATATTATGTATACGCATGATATATGTATGTAGGTATGCATTCAAGAGGATTTTGATATTCTTTAAAAAATATTTTAAGAAATTTTATTCACTTTTATCCTTTTATGATGTGTTAAACATAAACTTCCCAACATTTTTTTTTGCAAGTACACACCAAACCAATGTATGAATGCGATGATTATAGGAAAATTTTACAAAAAGGGTCGACATTACGAGTTACGAGTATATATCATATAAGGATCTTATTTAATTAATAATGAAATCGTTCACATATCATATACGATGATTAAATTAAATTGTATTCTTTTACATGTATTTTCACTCAAATATTTTAATTTTTAAAATTTTTATTTTCATATCTTTTACTGTGTATACTGTATACATATCTTGCTAGTGTACACATTTACGCGATGATAAACGCATGATTTATGAAGGAATGGTATATTAATATAGGATATTATTCAAATTATTGAGCTACTATTAGATACTAACAAACAAAAATATTCTTTAAACAAAACCCTATCACCCTATCAACTGACCCAACTACAATGTAATTGAGCGAAAGATTCATATACCTAATGTCAGCAGATCATAAAGTTACCTCATTACAAAAGGTAATTTGGTAATTGGTATTTTTCGCATTTATCACACAAGCAAAGTCTATTTGATAATGAATGAATGTATTCATGTAATAGTATTGACCGACCTATGTATATGCATACATATTATGTGCTATATGTAGATTTATACGTAAGTGTAAAAAATTATGCTCTATCATTACGTAATTCGGATGAAATTGTGTTGAAAAAAAACTATGATAATGACCATGATGATAATGATGATGATGATGATGATGATGATGTCGATATATGATGACCAAGTTAAGTATTATAAAACACCTTCCGGAAGTATTTATGACAGATGATTATTTTTAAGGACACATTATACAGAAGAAAAAAAAAAGTACAAAAAATTAGGGAGCAATCATCTATATTATCATTTAAGTATATACATAGAACCGGCCAAAATTAAATGACTAAATAAGTATAACCGGACCAGACTGAACCGAATTCTGATGATGATGATGATGATGATAATGATGACGAAATATAAAACCTTTTACACGATTAAAATGATGAATGAACGAATCAAAAATACAGCAGAAATAAAGAAATACTCGTATACATATACGCACATATATATACATACATTGTATTACGTACTTGTATACTTGTAATAATGTTGGGTGGTAATGGTATGCGTATATGATATATGAAAATAATGTATTATGGGAGAAATTATTATTATTTTTATGCAGGTCAGGTATTTAGGTATTCTACTACTACTTGTACTACTCATATAACTGATGACTGACTGATTATATCTTGCATCTATTCAACCATCCATCCATCTATCTATATATAAATATGTGTGTATGTATGGGTATTTATGTATAGTTGCTTTTAAATACAATTAATAATATACATATTTTGCTAATGTGTATAATATACTAACTACAATGTAAATATTAAAAGTGTATTAGGTCATTAAATTTGTTTTTTTCTTTTTTTTATAACTTTATGAAATTTTTTGTTACTGTTGAAAATTTTTTTACACTTCATAACACCTTTTTATATGATTTAAGAAGCATTTAAGTAAGTATACATATATGTATGTATTATGTACATACATATATGTAATATTCCAACACCAACCAATGAATTTCTAACAAGAAGAAAAGAAGGAAAAAAAAATAAAGAAAATTAAAAAGACAGGAAGTGTGTGTATTAAGAAATGAAGATATGATGCGATGACCGTCTGTTTTTGTTAAAATTTCTTTTTATTTTGTTCTTTTTAATTCGTATATGGATATATCATATAGATATGTAAGTTTATTTATATGTATATGTACACATTCTAGTTTGTACCTGTACATACATATATGCTTTCATCATCATTAATTGAGATTTTTTACAACTGGCTGACATTTTAGCTATAAATCATTTAGAAAGGAAAATAAATGCTTACGTATGTATATGAATGTATATTTAATATTAATACAATACAAGTATACAATTATATGCAGTATGAATACATAATAAACATTTAAAATTTTTGATAATGACATGATGCAAGAAAGGTTATTATTTTAATATTAACAAATTAAACAAAAGTTGATGCATTCGCTGTATATGTATTCTGTTAAAAAAAGGCATAATAATAATCCTGTATACATGTGAAGAAGGATAATATATATTGTTGTATATTTGTGATCTAAATGTCTTATATATGTATGTATGCATATGTGGATAGATGCTACTGACAATAATAGTATAACTTATAGGAAATCGTCTCTAAATATTGAACAATAAAAAGTTGGTTTCTGTATACGTATTGCATCAGGGCCGGATTAAAAATTTTTTCGTATTGCAATAAACAAATAATTTTCGAGATTTCGAAGAGTATAGTGAAGTTTCGAAGTTTCGTCTCAAATTTTCGAAAATAAGACATTTTCAAGAGCTCAAAGGAGTGCAAATAAAAGTCAAATTAAATTTATTTTGAATAAGTAAATCAAATCCACAAGACCGCAAGTACAAGTCTGATTGCATCGGTTAGTACGGAATCATCACCATCATTAGGTCAACAGCTTTGCTACCATCTACTCTCTTTTCTCTTAGATTGCAAAAAGCCTCCAGTTTCACATGCCAATCGTATTCAAATCATTCTCATTCTTTTGCCCACCCTCTTCTGATTTCTGGTACATAAGACATAACCCATTAATAAATTTGCACAAAAGAGGAAAATCGATTTTACAAGTGTACAGTGTACAAGTACAAGGTACAAGTATACATTAGCTTGAGAAACAATCCATCGACTTGACTTGAGTTACTTTTAACGGTTTTGAGGCGTTTTGAGCTTTGTAGAAATATGTGGTAATTTTTGAACTGTACTATTTACTATTTCGAAAATAAATTTTCTTAATGAGTATTTTTCGATTTTGAATGATTTTTCTATCGTTGGATTTTTATTTATGCACGTAACCCTTATACATTAATACATACTATATGCATGTATTTGTGACTTTGTGTGTTTTCGCGTTATATACTTATTGTTTACTTAACAAACTCACATTATATACCTATACGTTACGTATATTTAAGTATATTCATATATAGGTGCGGCAAAATATCTTTGATGTGGATATAAGATATAAGTCACACAATCAACTATCGTTTCTTTGATTAACAGACAAAAAAAAATCAAAACAGAAAACTAAAAAAAAATTAATAATAATAAAAATGATATAACAAAAAAATAAGTAAGTTATAATTATACAGTATTAATACCTGTAATCTCTGCGTATCTGCATGTACATATGTGATGTATATACGTACATGTTACTACAATACTACATAGTATAGTATATAGATATACGTACATATTTCTCTAGGTTATATTATACTACTTCTTATGAGTTCCCAGTATTTTTAGTTTTTGAAAATTATTTTATAATTTTCAATTCTTTTTCTTGTGTTTCTTTTTTTTTTTTTAAAAATTGAAGAAAAAATAAAAATGTACCGGTTGCACGCAATTATATTAGTGGTAACTAATCATGTCATAAAAATATCGAATTTCGTTTCATATATTAAAGAAAATTTTTTTTCTTTTGACCTATCCTATAGATATAGTTATTCACATATCTGCATACAACTATATAACTAGCCAGCTAGGTAGTATTGATTATATGAACTTTTTTTTTGAATTCTCGAGTATACTATTTTCATAATGTATATCTGTTTAATTGTAATCAATACTTTAGAGTTTTATATTAAATATACTCGTATATAAGCACAGAAGTAAGAACTGAACAACAAAAAGAAGAAAGAAAAAAAAAGTAAAGGGTAGATGAATACTAGAAAATACTGCAGACAAATTCTGTCAAATGGACAAATTGTAGATATATGGTATACAGTCTACATTTTTATACATATACATACTAAAGTTATATGCCAAGTGCCCATATAATATCCGCGTCTAAGATCAATCATATTTTTGATCGCAGAGTGTGACTTTAAACCATTTAAGTAGAAATATATATGTACTTGTAATTAGATTTTTTATAACTTCTTCGTCCATACATTTACGAATATATGATCCCAGATCCCATAGTTTTACTCTATATGTAATGCATACACATAAGTACATGTGTACAGTGCATAATTATGTACATACATGCATTATATCATGAATCAAAGCTGGAAAAATGTAGAAATGGGCGAAAAGGTAAACTGAAATATACGTGAAAATTAGAAAACAATATCACACTCATCTTTGAAAATTTCTAAAGGTTAACATTATTTGTATTTATTTGTATCTATTACCAATGATTAGTAAAAGAATCTTCCTCAATAAAAGGGAATAAAGCCAAGAAGAAGAAGAAGACGAAAAATAATAACGTGGACATTTTATAGTTGGTATGTGCATGCGGTGATTACGAAAATTTAGGATAGGCATGTAACCTAAATAGTGCATTGGCATATAAATATTAACTGAGACCAAAGAATAATAATAAAGAATTTGAGATTTGACCCTCTTCTCCTGTTCGATATTTTTCTCCTTTTTTTTTTTTTTTTTTTTTTTTTTTTAAAGTACAAGACGCAAATGATTAAAAAATTAAGAAAGAAAAATTGACGCACCTATTTGTGGCTTGTTTTTACTTTGATTCAGGTGAAGATTCTCATACGGAAATACGAATCTACTTTTACGCTTTACTGCATTATTTTCTCTTCTTTGACATACAGTAAGTTTATACGACTTACGAGTGCATGCATATTTAACGAATATTCAAAAGAGATCGCAACGCAAGTGCGTATTCCCTTTCATACGCAATTATGTATATGATTTACTTATAAAATATGTTTGTGTATTTGTGGATAAAAATTATTCATATTATGGATTCCATATTAATGTCACATTTATCTTGTAATTAAGGAGAAGAATAAATAAAAAAAAGAAATGAATAAAAAACAGAATAGGTATACATAAAAAGAAAAATAATTTTCTTTTTCTTTGTTTTAATGTCGGTTATTTTCTTTGAAATCTTTGGTTGAATCGGTTTTACTTAAACGATATCATAATACATAATCTTGTATACCACTATCTACGGTACATATGTATGTACATATATGTACGTAGATATATGTACGTATGTAGGTAACTTTAAAAATTAAATAACTTGTCTATATTTCTACTATGAATTACGATGGATATAGGATACGAATTGTTTACCAACATAACAGGATATTACTTTTATTTTTAATTCAATTTGTGTATTTTTTTATTCTTTTTTAATATGTTATCGTTTTTTTTTTTTTTGCTTGTATGGGATGTAATGTATAGCATTAAGACGTAAATATTGTAAAATGCACGCGTTATCAATCAATAAAGTAATCGATTCCCCGCATTAATTTAAAAATTCAATTGTTCTAACTTTACATATATGTATGTACATATAAGAATACGCGACTGGATATGGTATATATTATGTATAGATAAATATAGGTATGCATATTATTTGAAATGTCAGAAAAATAACGTCAACTTCTTAGGTTTCATTATAACATATCTTCTGGGATAATTGCAACAAAACTACAATATTACTACAGTATTATTATAGTAAGCATATGTACGGGTGTATGGTGTATCTTATACTCTGAATGTCGGTACTATATAATAAGAGATGGATGGATGAGGTTTACCGTAAGGTTAACTATAAATATGTATAGTAGATTTATATATTAAATATTATATGGAACTATGACACTGCTATGATATTCTCTTTTAATACCACAATATCCATTATTTACATTATAGGGAGATAAAATTTGAATGTTAAAAGAATATTATAACTAATAAGAGTGTTATTCAAATATTAAAAGAAAATAAGAAAATCTACAATAAATGTTCTTATAAAATTTTACTGGCAAAAGATTTAAAAATTAATTCCTGACATGTCACATCAAAGCCTGACCTTCCTTTTCGAAGATTTCTCACATCTCTAAAAGACATAAATTACAATATTCATCACCATTACTATATATTACTATACCAATCAACATTAACATCATTATCATCTCATCATCAGTACCACTGTCACCATCATAATCTAAACATATTTGGAAGAAATTTGTCTTGTAAAGATTACAATCTAGAATTTCAGTTAACACTAAAAAGTACCTTCAGCCTCTACACAAATCTATATCAACTCATAATTTCGTAATAATTTTAAATGTTCTGAATAAATCATTATCCTGTTGATTTACCCCATTTACATCATCATCGTAATATCAAATATGCTACAGTTGGTGATTGGTGGTAGATTTCTTCTTTTCGTGTTAAGAAAAACATTGTATATTATACGATTACTCCATTTATACTCTATAGCCTATAGCATATTCACTGGTACTCGTATATAAGAGTGTAAGAAGTGCATGCATACTTAGTTAGCTGGTTAGCTGGTAGAAAATTGATGGATGTGGATGGGATCAAAACAATCTTTTGACGATTTACAGATAAAAGAAATTTCATTTTATTTTTCAATTATAAGCACTTGAAAGTATACTTTTATGTACGTATAGATACTTACAATAGCAATATTCGCAATTGACTTCCGAATGTATTTACGTTTACACGCGATTATAAGAAACTCTTTGATCTTATACGGCTGTAAATTATACATCCCCCAAATAACATATATCCATCCACCATACATATATACCATCCACCCGCAAGAAAATAAATTTTGTAAATACCTATAGCGTTAAGCTACAATATACATACCATGTCATCATCATCATGCTCGTGTAATATTAGAGCGTGAATGAAAAATGATATCGTGGTGAATGGAATATCAAAAATTTTCAGTCAAATCTAATGACACAACAGCAGGATATTTTGATAAAATAAAAATCAATTTTTCAAATTACGAGTATTTCATATTTTCGTTTCGATCAATTGTAATACATATTTATAGCAAGAAAATGAAAGGAATCGGGAATAATCTTGAAGACACTTTTGTACCTGTCATTCATTCTTCTGTGCGTCTAATACAAATCAAGATTACATTCTTGTGTATAGAAATTTTTGGATTAAAGAATATACCAAGTATAGGTATATGTATGTGTATAAATGTAAAAATCAATAAAAAAATTATCCTATGTACTAAGATAATTTTTTTTTCCTGGAGTTTTCAAATAAATTTCCAAAGTGTAGAACTGTCTGAAACAAATCAACTGAACTGTTTTAAATTTCGTTGATGTTGAAGCGCGAAATCTAATCAAATAACCGACAAAAATAACAAAAGGATTCGCGTGGGATCAAAATAAATCATAGGATGTGTATATTTTCATCGAATTTTTTTGACATTCAAATTTTCTATTTTCTGTTGGCTAAGAGAAAAATATTTTAAATGAAAAGAACACCACAGTTAAAGTAGGAGACGGGGAAGAGGAAGAGGATGAAAAAAATTTAGAAAAATGAAAATGCAGAAAAAATATTTAAAAAGTCAAAAAGAAATTGTTTTTCCTATACACCTCTTGCACCATTGACGTTTTATCCTTTAAAATCCTCAAATTCAAATTTGAAGGGATTGGATATTACTCGCTTTTCTATGGTACATACTATATAAGGATATTTAAATGAGGGATTGGCTTTTGTTTATTTTTTGTGTTATATTCAACTCAATTAGGAGGATGTAAAAAATCGTTGGAAATCAATTTAGATTTATAGATAGGATGGGATACAGAAGAAATGAAAAATAATAATAACATATAACTGTTGAAATTAAACTATAAACGTTTAGTTTTAAATGAAGAAATGTGTAATTATATTGTCAAAAAAAAAATACTATAGTGCTTTTTTAGGTCAATGCTATTTAAGGGCTGCCATATACCACTAATTGCACTGATAAATAAATTATAATTTGTCGGAAAATTATTAAAAATTAAAAAGTCAACAAAATATTGGACCTGTTTTTATATAACATGTGGGTATGGGTACTGGGTACTATATATAGGAGTATGGTGTATGAGTATGTAAAATATGTATCTCGCTTAATATCTCTGCATCTTTGTGTACATATAAATTAAATTTTTGTTAACTACTTCTTCCTTTAATATTGATGATTTGCTCATTACCACTTTTTATTGATATTTACATTGACGTTTGCTTATATCTGTTTCTATTATTTTTTTTTGTAATACTCCCTGCGTAATTTTCCAATGAATCGGAAATTCGATTGACATTATTAGAAAATTTAAATTTTGACCGTTACTGCGTCGTAAACAGTAATATCTAATTCACGAATTCAATTTATCAGTAGTTTATTTGAATTATATTTTCTTTTCATTCTTGTTCTTTTTGTTTTTCAATTTTTATCTCGAATTTGTGACTTTAGATTTAGATGTGAGTCAAAGTCATACAGTAGTATAGATATATCATATATCATATATAGCGGACAAAAAATAACAAATAGAATTACTACAAACTGTGTGTAACATTGTACCACTACACGGTACTTTTTGTTAGAATTTTTTTTTATAAATTTTGTTTGCATAAAGTATAAAGTGTTTTTATATGATGCTTATATGCCTATACACATATTCACACGACTGATTATACAACATTATACATACATACATACGTATATATATGTATTTAGTTGTGTTCTATGTTCTATCAAACATTACATTATAATCGTAGGAAAAAAAGAAATGAAATTTAGTTTCTATTCAAGTTAAATGATGCAAAATTACATTATACTCCTTA
Organism: Villa cingulata; assembly: GCA_951394055.1. Lineage (NCBI taxonomy): Eukaryota > Metazoa > Arthropoda > Insecta > Diptera > Bombyliidae > Villa > Villa cingulata. The sequence goes on from OX596019.1 coordinate 45,524,276, forward strand.
TTCAATATCAATATGTCCTTTTTAAACATTTATATTATATCACATTGACTAAATACGATGATGATGATTATATTATGTACATATAAATATTTTCATATACATACATATATGTATATAACTACATACAATAATTTGATGTTTATATGTATGTATGTATATATGTACGTTGATTACTGCATGTATAAATTTGTACGTGTGGTGTGAAGTTATACAAAAATATTGTCGCATAATATTATTTTATCCAGTTTTTGAAGTGTTAAATAGATGGCATAATTTTTTATTTTTCATTCATTCTATTTCATTTTTTTTTATTTTGGGAAATTTACAATAGAAAATCTGTAGGTATAGTATTTTCACCCTTGTTATTTTAAATCGCTAACACTTTATACTTATATGTATATAGGTAGTCCTTTTTTGTATATGTATATATGTAAAATGTAATATAGTTTGTATATTTAGATGATATTTATTATTTAGCTATATAGTATGTTCGTTTTATTTTTTTATCGGATGTTATATTATTCCCCTATAAATCTACACTCATATAATAGTAAACATGATGTACCTATATTATTTTTTTTATTTTGTGTAATATTAAGCTTTTTGTGACTAAATTATGTGTAATATGTACACAAATATGTATACGAATAAAATAAAGATACCTTTATGTGTATACCATCATCATCATCATTTTTTACAAAATAGTATAAGAAATTATATAAAAAATATCCTTTTTTTATATCTTCTTACTTTTTTACTGATTGTGTCCTGTTGTATGTAACGAGTTTTTTTTCTCCGTTGTCATCATTGCATTACAATAAAAAATTTGGATTTTTGTTATAAACATTCATATATGTATATCTACTAACAGTTGTAATATTTCTTATTGATATAATTATACATACTCCGATTTGTGTTTATTTAAGGCAAAGAAAATGTAAAAGAAAACGAAAAAAAAAAATGTAAATTTGAAAAGGAATCTAGAATAAAATACACATACACAGAGAGAGAGAGAGAGAGAGAAAGGGAGAGAGACAGACAATAATGAAAATGATGCAAGAACCAGCAAAAAAAAAAAAAAATAGACGAATAATAAAAATAATTCAGGAAAGAAAATAAAAATTCATTTAGATTGAATTAACACGGTTAGTTGACAATTTTAAGTAAATAAAAGCTCCTTTCAATTTTCTGTTACATTGTATAAATTGTATACAAACATTCACATTACACAGGTACACATATTATACAACACAATCATAATGTTTAACAATATTACATGCATATAACAACATAACTCATGCTATATAATAGATAATAGATAATAGACAGTATAAATACATATGTATAGGCGTATAGGAGAGTTGTTATAGTTGTTACCCGATCATTTATTATGCATGATTATGTAACAAAAGAAATATATACAAGTACTATTCTCTGGTACCAGCTCACCCCCCATATATATAGGATAAAGAGTATGAATGTAATATAGGTGGTACGTGGTGGTAGATTAACAAATTGACAACAAATGTTTATGATGATGATGATAAGAAATTTTTCTTTTACTCATTTTCGTTTTGTTCATTTTTTTCTTTTCTTTTTTCAAGTGTGTGTAGAATGAAAATTTGTAACAGAAAATTGAACATACGATCATGGGGGAGTGGATAAAAATATGTATAGTGGATGGATGACTTGCTGAATCAATATACAAATAATCGTGTGTTATTATAATGTATATATCGAACCGAGTGTATAATATATGTATACCTTATCAAATGAAAATCGAAATCGAAACGGTTGGAAAAACGCGGACTTTTCGAATCTAATCATAACGTAGTGTAAAAATAGCATTAATAAGAGGAAAAAAAAACGAGAAATAGAGGGTTTATTCACCCTCTTTTTTTGTGTTGTGAGTATGAATATGTGTAAATATTTTGAATTTGTATTTTATTTCATTTTTCATTTTTTATAGCTTCAAGGTTCTACTATATGTTCTATTATAATATATACATACACATATCAAGGATGTACATTTATGTGTTCGTAGGTATATTGATGTAATATTGACAAAAGTAATTTCTTGTCATAACAATCAAATTTTATGATGTCTTTAGCGACCAATTGTGACAAATTTCATGAAAAAATAAAAATTACAAATAATAACAACAATAAATATGTATATAATATACAACAAGAAGGATAACAAGGATGATTTTAATAAACTGTTTTTTTTTTTTTTGTAAGTACCTATGTATAATGTTATATTGTAGTGGGTATACGTAGTAACAACGTAACAATAACAAATTTCGATTTGATATATAGAATCAATGGCAATGATGATGGATGGATGTTGATGTTACGAATATAAAAAAAAAACCAATGTTGAACTGTTATTTTAAGAAAATTTGATGCTTTTAACGGACGTTTTTGCGGAAAGAGTGACTTTACAACAACTGTTGATATATTTTTTGGTTTTTTATATAACATTTGAGCAATTTGTGTATACTTACATATATCAAACAAATAAGTTATCCGATTATGTAATTTATTTATGTTTACAGAATTTAGAGTAAGAATATAGTGATGTTAAACGGTGTATCTTCTTCTTCGAATATTATAAAAATATTTAAATTCGATTGTGTATTTTAGTGGATGATAGATGAATAAAAGAAATACGAGTACATACTAGAATTTTGGTTCTTTGAAAGTCTAATTTTCTTGCAAGAAATCTTTAAACTGCACTTTACATTCTGTATATGCTATCCACTGTCCTGTGGGTCCTCTGTATATTTTGAGTATTGAGAGGGAAAAAAGAGATAGAGAGAAAATGAGGCAAAGAGAACGAAAACTATAACACATATACGATTGCTTAAAAGACTGCGATCTGCGATCAGAATTACAAACTACCTCAGATAGTATTGGATTATTTATCTGAATAACATCAAATTTGATTTCTTTATTTCAACTGACAATTATACACATATAACAATTAAAGTGAAAATTTGCTGCTACTTTTAGATTCAGTACACTACACTACAACTACACAACTATTACATGAATAATAATCCTAAATACAATGACGATATAATGAAATATGAAGATATTATTATCCAAAATAAAGGAGATATAAAAAAGTAAAAAAGAAATGAAAAATCCTATAATTGAGACTTCAATTTTGTGATTCATTTTAGATGCTTATACGTACGAGTATAATATATATGTGAAGTGAATATGATGTATTTATTTTCTTTTGATTTAACTTCTATTGTATATATGAAATCGATTTGACACTTTTGTCTTCTTCTTTCAATATCCAACCGTGAAGTGATTAATGACCACCATCGACATTATCCATTTAAATACCTTAAATATGAATTATAAAATTTAATACATGTATTTTTATATATTAATCATTATACTCGCGTATACGTATATATTTCTGTTATATTATTTCTGTATTTATGTTGGTACATATACAGATAAAGATACATACAAGTGTACACGTGTATACAATATGTAAAATATTTACGTATAAGAAAAGTGTGTAGGAAATATGTTATTCTATCATTACATCCACATCATAAAATAAATTTTGTATATACTGTACGTACGAGTATATTGAATAAATACAAGCACTACATACACAATGAAGATTTTATTGAACATAAAAAATTGAAAAGATGAATCAAAAAAATATGAAAACACATGCACTCATTATATACTCGTACTTACATACAGGTTAATATACATTGTAGTATGATACGCAGTAGGAAAAAATATTTATGAGTATTATAAGTTCAAGGAAACATCATTATTATGACTGTATGGTCATCAACAATAAAAAATTTGATACGAAATTTATTTATATATGTACACAAAATATTGCTTATAATATCTTGAAGCAAAAGTGATGGATACATGGATACATATATTCACTTTATAATGCTATATATAATAATGACTGCGGTCACAAAAAAAATCCTTTTACTTTCACGCATATATACAAAAGGCGCAAACGACTTAATTTCTATTTTCTCGTTTACTATATAAGAATTTAAGATATTAATTTAGTAGCCTTATACACATTATATACTTGCATATATTCGTATTTGTACATATATAAGTACATATAAGGAATTTTCATTGCCTATAAAACGCACTGAAATCTTATTTTAAGTAAATTTTTTTTTTTTATAAATTTTTGTATATATTACGCTGCCTTATTCTAGTTACGGATGGTCATTTTATTGACTGGTAGTAGGTTGATGATTGTGGCTACGGCTATGTTATACTATACTCGTCCTCCTCAGATGGATGAAAAAATGTTTTTTTTTGTACATTTTATATTAGGCATTCACACAGGAATCCGTCTAATAACCTGTTAATTTGATGTCAGATTTTCATAATTTCGAATGTAACTTTTAGATAACTATACCAAATGAGTGTAATGTTCATATGTTAAAGTATTCGTATATATGGATAGAAGAGTTATTAATCATTTAAATACTGACATATGTTTTATTGTTGTATATGCATGAATACTACATATGTATATATGTATATGTGCAACACTGTATATAATATACAAATATGAATCTAATGAAAATGATCATAAGAATTAAATATGAAAAAAAAAAGAGGAAAAAAAAATTAATGAATACAATAATATCGTCATTTATTTAGTTTTTATTTTTTCGGTATCGTATATGAAAATTTTAATATGTGAATGTGAGTGATCTGACCGAATGCAATATATCGTAATATTCTTTCTGATGAAATGAAATAATATTACTAATAATACACGATACGTGTATATGTTTATAGATAAATTATATACAGTACAATATAATATAAATGAAACCAAAGGTTTTCTTTAAACAAAAAAAAATTTTTTTTCTTTTCAATTGTATTTTGTCCATTTCTTTTCAAATTAATCGATGTAATGAAGTAGGTTTTTGGCGGCATGCATGATATTATATACAATATGAATACATACCGAACTTTTAAATCATACATATTGTACGTACATAACTTCTTTTGATAGTGAAATGAATTTATGAAATTGTTGAAAAATGTAATTGACCTTTAAAATGTTTATGAATTTATGTATTTGAATTTGAAATTTATGAAACTAACATTTTCTCGTTTTTGTGAATTACAATGAATGTACAAAAACTTCGACTTATCATTTTCAATTTTTATAAAGTCAAAATTGATGAAAGTGACTCAAATTCATTGTACCTAACAGTTGTACAGAATAATAGATAGAAAGAGAATTTCGTACGTTCAATTTTCGTGAATAACAAATTTATCCATCGATTCAAAAACTTGGAATGGATTTGCAGCAAACAATAAATTACCGTCATTAAAACCATCCTAGATTCAAACCAAAATTTTTAGATGTTTGAACAATCATTTTATGTATGCAATTTTGTATTTATATTGTGCATTTGTAGAAAGCTGCGCATGCAACAAATTAGAACGCTAAGCAGATATTTAGCTGGAAAATTGCTCTTTCGATTAACTTCACACCGAAGTCTATATAGACTTATAAATTGGTCCATTACTGGGTCTTACTGGAAATTATAAGATTATGATTTCTGTTTTACTAAAGCAAAAATGAACATGTGCTCACTCTCTAGCCGAGCACAACATGCAAGTGAGAAATAATAGAAAATTAATTTTTGTTTTTCATTTTTCCAAATTAAATATAATTTTTCATTTTTTCAATTTGTTAAAATTTTTTTCATTAATTTAGAAAAAATTAAGTAAATTATCGATAATAAATCGTCAGTGTGTATGATTGAGGTACACAGTGGCAATGACAGTGGTCTATAAACATTTGAGATTTTTTTATTGTTCTAAAGATGACAAACAGATGTTTTCGATAAGTTAAATTTATTGACTCGATTCTGACAAAGGTATGCATAGGATAGGTGTATACTCATACACAGCACATTTTTAGTCGATACAAACATACATACATCTGTATGTACACACATCAACATCAATACAATACACGCTCTGTAATGGTATCAATAATATAATGTATATGGATTTTTTTTTGTATATGAAAAACAATTACATTACTTGAGCAAATAAGTAAATAGAAGAGGAAGTGATTAAAGCCATCAAATCTCAATAATCACTTGCCACCGTGTATTGTTATATTAAATAATAATAACAATAACAGAGTGTGTATAATAAAGAAAATACTTATTTATTCGTTTTTATGTACGGTTTATTGTGCAGGAATTTTATAAACAGCAATATTTAGAGACACACTGAGAGACACAAAATCTCCCTATTTAATACATATACGTAATGTGAAGAAATAATGAACTTTTTATTTTTGGATTTATAAGCAAAGACAAATGAATGAATATTTACGTGTAAAGAATTACACCTTGAAAACAAAAAAAAAAAAAACTACCAATCCATTGTTTTTTTGCGTCTATATACTCATGTAATGTGTGAATGTTTTATAAATCTGATAATGACATTTTCACCATTTTTGTATTAGTTAGTTTATTTTCCTTTTTATTTTTTTCCAATTTCTTTATTGTTTCTATAGTTCCTTTTGAACACATTGTATTCTTCCTTCACTCTTTGTTACTGTTTCTATACTACCAGTATACTACTACTACAAACAAATGGTACATAATAATTGCAATCAATAAATCCATAAAAATTTATCTTTTCATTTGTATTTCACGTTTGAATCCTTGTTAAGAAAAATTCGAAAAAAATCCATACACGAGCATGCAATCAAATGTATAGGCGATGTTCTAAAAAAATCAAAGACAAAACAAATTATGATGGGTAACCGAAAATCTATTTTTAAATTGTTTACATTATTTACAGAAAATTCCTAAACTACATATGTATATACCTATACCTACGGGACGTATGAGAAAGAAAAATTAATTGAAAAAAAAACCAAAGGATATTAAGGAAAAATCATTGTTTATCAGCATCATCGAATTATTATTATTTTCTTGACCATTTCTGTGTCGTTTATTGCTTCATATTTTATATTGTTGTTTTAAATATAACTTTTTTGCTTGTATATGTATGTATATAGGTATTGTAGGATACAGAAAATGAATTTTCATTCAATGTTTGTACATTTAGTTATTTTATTATACGCTATTATAGAATTAGCTGTACACATGTAAGTATATATGTGGATTGGATACATTATACGATTATACATACTTAAAAATATTTCTATATCTGAACAGGAGATTTTTTCTTGTTTCATGAAATTTTGTATTTTTCTCATTTTTTATTATTTACATCTATATGAGTACGAGTATATAGAGTAAAATTGTCATAATAAACGATGACCATTAGTTTAAAATCCTTCCACAATATAAAATCATTTATATTTTTTATCGTATTAGAATCGGAAGTATAAGATTGTATTTGTACATGTATATGTCAGTGTATGTACATATGTATATTGTATATATCTAAGTAAATTCAGTATATATATTATATTTAGGTCGGTCAATAAATATAAGTTATGTAAACAATAAAAATAGCAAATGAATATTACAATACAAATAAAGCAAATAAAAAAAAAATTAGAAATAAATGATTTATAACGTTCTCTTTTCATTCATTTATCATTTTTCATTTTATCCTGTATTTTATTTATTGTTGTTTATGGTATACGTGGTGTATCCCTGATGGACAAGTAAATACGAAAACATATACATATGTACATACATATGTATGTATGTTTATTCTGATCAAAATTTGCTATTATTACATAAATTCTTATACATTCTACATACATTCATCGATTCTATTATACTATTTTATATGATGGATATGTGAAATTTTCTCCTTCTATAAATTGCAGATACTTACACAAATACAAATATTATTTACATTACATTATAAAAACAATGCGGTATTATACAAAATTTTGTAATTGATTAGATAATTTTATTGCTAATTTCAGTGGTGATTTTAGGAATATGAAACTTGAAATTACAGTGATTTTTTATCCTGCAGATATTTTTATGTTCATTTCTTTCTTTTTTTTTTTTCTTTTTTCTTTTTTCTTTTTGATAAATTATGTTGATTACATTTGCTTTAAAAATGGGTTTATCGCTTTCATATTGATCTATTTTATTATATAAATTAGAAAAAATCAATTTTTGTATTTTATATAATAAATCAATCTTTTGATAATTTTTTATGGTATAACCTTCGATGTTTTATAAGAAGGTAATGTACATAAGGACATTCGTTAAGTAGTGTGGACGCAGTTTATTAATTGAAAATTATGAAAAAAAAAATTGTTAATTCATCGAAAATTTATAATTGGTCTACTCTTTTGTAAATTTTGAGCATCGTATAAAAATATTCCTTTTTTTTTAAAAATATAAAATAATGTTTATGACAATATCAATCATACACATGAACATTACATATAGCTATATACAGTGTACTGTACATTCCATGTAGATTCTAGATAAGTACCTATATTGAATCATTTTGAAATTTTAATTTTTCCGACGGAAAATCCTTTTAAACAAAAGTTCTTCAAAGCTTTTAATTATTTTATAGAATTTCAGATTTCAGTTAAAATTTATGTGAACATTTTTAAAAATTTTGTATAACAATAATTTAATATTGGTAGGTTATTTCGATTTTAAAGCAAACAATAAAGTATAGTGATTCACCAAACTTTTGAATACATATGTAAGCGGTATATATTAGATAGATATAAGTATAGAAATAGGATATAGAAATTATATACACATGACTAAAAATTCACTAGATCCCTATCACTGTTAAGCTTTAAAAACGCATACATATATATGTACAAGGTTATAGAAATATTAGCACTGTAATATTACATAAGAGTTGTTCAAAAAAATCCGAAACACAGATATCTGTTACTTGTATCGTGTACACATATCAATATATAGGATATGATAATTACACCATCATATAAACCTCCTACACGTTAACGTGATACTGTTGATGACGAAGATTTTGATAATGATGATGATGATGATGATTATACGAACGATAATGGTTTGGCAAATGGTTTCTATTTTCTACATTTTAAATAAATTTTAACTAACTGTATCGATATATGGATTGGATGGATACATTATGTATAATATCGTGTAATGATTTAAAAAAGCAATGTAAAAATAAAAATGAATCCAATGTCGTTTGTATTGTATCGTAATTCGCTTAGTAAACCCACACACCGAATATTATTTCTACCCACAATCACTTTATATAATCTGGCTGGATATTATACGCAAAAAATATCTAGGTATTATATATGAAAAAAATAAATTTCCACAAATACACACAAACAAACAAAATAAACACTAATCTATTCACTTATTATTATATAGTATACCAAAGTACGTACACATTTTAAGGATGGACATTTTGATGAAAGAAATAAAATAAAATGACAAAAAAAAAAATAATAATTCAGCAATATAAAAAGCATATGCGTTTTTAGCAACCTTCTTTTAATTTTTTTTTTCTTTATATGTTACAAACACATCTATTTATACATCGTATTATCTTCTTATACGAAATATAAGCAACTTCTGTTACATAGTATAGTAATAAAATAATGATAATAATGTAATAATATAATAGCAATATATGAATATTTGTTCGCTCGTCATTCTTCCACCCACAATATCTACTTACTTAATTTACTATAGCTATATATCAAACACACACACGCATACACATACACACACACACACACACACACACGAATACCGTATTAAGTATATGTGTATAATAACAATGGGAATCACATATTAAGCAGTCAACTTGATACTGTCTCTAATATCTATCTATCTGTTTGAATGAATTTATACTTAAAAATACAATACGACATATAATAAATCAGATGCGATAATCAACATCATCGTCTCTTCATCGTCATCATTATCAGTGTATCAACCATATAGCAACCACCACGATGTGTATGGATATTTGAAAAGTAAAGTAAGTAAAATTATACATGTGATGTGATAATGTTGATGACGATGATGATGATGATGATGATGAAAAGGATGAAGTTGAAGATATCATCATTACATTTCATACTCATATGAGGACGAGGAGTATTATATATATGATATCGTTATGTACCGAACATACAATGATATAATTACAGTTCTATAATAATATAAAAATGTATCTTTTTCGATTTTATTTTGAATTTTTTTTGTTTTGTTTTATTTACTGTTTTGATCTGAAAAATGTATACTTATTACTTTAGAGTATGATGAGTACCCATATGTGATAAAAATGAAATGTACACGCCTTCAAACTTTTTTTTTTATATTCTTCATATCATATCACTATTTTCTTGTAGTGTATCATAATAAAATACAAAAGAGACTAGAAAAAAAAATTTCAAAAAAAAAAAGACCAGAACCACCAAAGAACATAACAAAACAGAACTCAATTTTTTTTCTATGTGTAATAAAGAACGCCAATCACATAACTGTTTTGGAATGGGGAATAGATAAATTTTTGTATAGAAAAAAAAAAGCATATATATAGGTAATATTTTCAGTTTTTACTTATTTTTGGTTGCCCATTTATTGTGTCTACATTTTATATGGAGAGATGGACGTCCCTTTTATTTGAAAAAGGCAGAAAAGAAAATTTTTCAATATTTTCCATAGTTAAAAAGAGAGAAACGTATATTGTACGTTTTGTTGAGAAAAGAACAGATACTACGTTCACGTTAGTTTAGTGGATATCTGATGATTGAAATCAGTAAAAAATAGATCGCAAGCGCCGTTTTTCTTATATGTACATATATAAAATATAAAATGTTTATACCAAAAACCAAAATACCACCACCAACCAATATGCATAATTTTTTTTTGTATCTTTTCTTGAGTTTTTGTGTTTCGTTAAAAAAGTGGGGAACAACGAACAACAAAAATGTGTATGAATGGATAGATATGCATATGGTATATATTTTGCAGAGGAAACGTTTGGAGCTCTTGTATATATGTATGTAACTGTTTTACATATTTCCCGAAAATCTCTGTAATATTCATTATGTATATATATATACTAATGAGTATGTATATGTATTATGATGATGAGTGTATATAATAGAGGATACCTTTACAATTTATCATTTATGTAAAGTTTGTGTATCTAATGTTGATTTACATATGAAAGAGAACGAAATATACGAATATATAATACGAAAAGTATAAAAATATCCCTCCGTATGCACGAATGTACATACTCAGATTAGTATATTATGTATTGAAAATTTAAGCAGGAAATATATGATTGAAAATGTACATACATTACCACATGCATAATATATACACTCATATCTATAGAAAGATACACATAGAATCCATAGCCATGTCATACATTGACAGTCATCTATTCTTTTGTAATTCTCTGTGTATTACTATCCCTATCGTTATCATTTCATATATTAAAGCTAACAATAATTTTGCGTCTAGCATAGATATATGTACATATGTATGTACGAAAACATATGTGCATATATTATATGTCATATGTACATATAGTAGATTATGTATTATGTATGTTAGATGAGGTGGATCGAGTGGTACAATAGGTAGGTTTCATTTTTATATAATTTTATTTTATCAACTTTTCCGAGGTTATTTTCCTTGTTTTTGTTTTTCTATTTTTTTTTTTATCATTTTTTTTTGTTCATAAGCTCCTTTAAGTGTGTTTGTGTAGGATATTTTTTTCTTTTTCTGATTTTGAATACATTTTTTTTGCGTGTGTGTGTTGATATGCCATATAATATTTCTGGAAAATCGTATATTGATTCCATATCCATGCACCTCTACCTATACATATTTTTATGTGTACATAAATAGACTATTATAGACGTATCTTTATATGTATAGATTCTATCATTATTTTGACGTTAAATTATATGTATAAATGTACTCTATCACTAATGTTACACTGATATGTACTTAAGTTATATATGTACAAGATAATGTATACGTAATGCATATAATATATATATATATTTTACATAATATAACCATTATAGGAATAATGAAATTTTGTGAAAAGATAATATATACCTATACATTAATATAAGTACACGAGCATTAATGAAAAGGTAATGTTAATGTACTCCTATACTTATATATGTACATAGTATATAATAAAGATAAATATAATTTGTATAATATGTATAAGTTTTGATATATAGTATAGTAATGAATATATAAAGAAGGAAATGTATCTAACCGAGTCTGATTATAAATTTAAAATCAGAATAATACGTATAGACTATATATTATATCGCTAGCGCTACATCGCAAATGTAAATGTAAATACGAATGTTTATACTTATGTACATACATATAGTACAAATTCACGGTATATAAAATAAAAAGTAAAAAAATATTACTCCTACATTTTGGAAATTTTAAATCCTTTTACACTCATACCTAATCTGTATAAAATTTTTATAGTTATACATATTATATGTCTGTATAGGGTATATAATAGGTAACATTTATAACGTATCTGTAGCTAGGTACTTTAATTCTTGAATTAATTTTAGAACATCTGCTGTTATTATAGTTGATGCTGCTGCTGCTGCTGCTTTATAATGGAATTTTAGCTTTAAAATATTATATACTAATGAGTGTGTAATGTAATGATGATGATGATAACTTGAAATTGAAAACCATAAATACCACGAATTATTATAGTGTTTATTTCTACGTATATGTATCTATTAGTTTATGTATATTTTGGCTTATATACAGACATATTACTATATAGTATATAGTATATAGTATAGTATTTTAATATGTAAATTTTTCTATGAAATAACGAGTCTATTTGCATGTGCGTATAAACATACTTATATACCACTTATTATACTCTATAGTATATTTATAGGTGTACTTATCTTGATATATATATATATACATACATACATATGTACGTGTATATGTACAGAAATTATGTGTATACATATTTATACATATTTATAGGAATAGATCTATAGATATATACATAGAATTGAATTGAATTGAAATAACACATAAAAAGCATCATCATCATCAGTTAGCAACAATCAATAAATTCATTAATATTCCACAAAATAAAATTTACAAAATGAAATCATCGGGATATTTAGGATATTTTTATAAAAAAAATTTAAATATTTTCGTATTCGACATGCGAATAATAACGATACTATTATGATGCCTACAAATACATAGTAAAATAGTACCCGTCACTTGTCAGGACAATGATATTTGGTATTATGTATTTTTGTTGGTATAGATACGTTAAAAATGATATGCGATAATGGTAATGACAGTAATATAATTTCAAATTTATTAAATGCTTTGATCCTTTGCATGTAAATAAATACAATCTTTGGCTGCTAAATACTTAATTGTGATGTTGTTTTAAAAGCTTTTTAATAATAGTACGTTAGAATGTATAAATTAGACTTACTTTACTACAGTATCTAGTGATAATACATATTCAAAATTCATGTTGCTCTGTTCCCACTTATTTATACATTACGTGTGCTTGTATATGTAATATTGATATATATATAATTTTTTTATTGTCAATTTGAAAGTCTTTCTAATGTTTTATGTTTTATATTATTTGATGTGCATCTGCATATAATCTGATTTTTCTATTACGTATTACGTATTATTATAGATTAAAGAAAAATATAATTAAATAAATACCATAACTGCTAAGTAGATACTTAATATGTACTGTGTTTAATAATTCAGGAAAAACCGTTTATTGTTGCAATTTAAATTGAAAGAAAGGTTCTCTATTGTTTCCTTCAAATACATGATGATAATGGTCTTTGTTCTATATGGCATAAGCAATTGATTTTGATTTTAATTATCATCTATATAAGGACATTTTTTTTTCTTTTTTATTTAAAGAGAAAACTCCTAATTTTCAATCAAAATAAAATCCACGTGTCATGCAAAAATATTCATAAAAAAATTTAAAAGAAAGGAGCAAAAAAAAAAAAGAAACAATGTTTAATTGAATAATGCAAAATTTGTTAAAAATTTTACGTTTATATACGTAAGTCATCACAACACAAGCACGTGTATTACGTACGTACATATATTTTTTGCTGTTCTTATACTAAGTTTGTAAAATTTTATAAACACATGTGAAATTTCTGCATATTATTACTTGATACCTACATCCAAAATTTTAGACTTAAACTGTTTTTTTAACATAATATGTAGTACTTATGACACATAATATGTTTTTTATGAAAGTTTTTTATTGCGTAAATTTGATATGGTATATAGGTATCGATTGTTTTTTATAATCATTAAGTCTAGTGTATTAAATATGATGGTAATTAGTCTATAAATCATTTTAATGAAGATCTTTGCTCATAATTTGACCTGTGCTTAAATGCAGTACATTGAAAAAAAAATATATAAGAAGTGTGAACAAGAATATCAAGTGCTTACATATGTGTATATAAGATAAAAACTGTATTACTGAAAATTTTGATAAATAAATTGTACATGTATGTATATCTACATAGTTTGAAAAACTTCATAAATTTAAAAAAATTCTTAAAGAATATATCTTGTACATATACACATTACATTGTATTTATATTTTCTTTATATAAAAAATTTCAATTTCGTATCTATATACAAGTACCAATATTCTTCTTATATTATTTCATTTTTATTCTAAAAGCTCATATTTTTTTCTATCCATCAGTTATTATATAGAAAAATAAAAGTTACACATGTATTTTATGTAACATACATATTTTTATGCACATAAATATATCTACATTTCATATACATATGTACATATTGTGACATTTTGATTTACTATAAAACAGAGAAAAAAAAAATTATTTTGTATTAATAAAACATTTATTTTATATAAGACTTCATTATTTATGTAAATATTACTATACAACAACAGCCAAAAGCAAATAAACATCATATATAGAAACAGAAAAAAAAACGAACCAATAAACAAAAAAACAAAAAAAAAAAGAAATTGCTTCATATCATAAATGACATTGCATATTATTGCAGTCAAAAGTCAATAATAAAAGTCAAATAACAAAAAAAGGAATTGTTTACATACATACTTAGATATAAAAAATGCATTCGAATATTATTTCCATTGTACATATATTGTAAAGAGTACATATTATATGTATGAATACATGTATACCATATACATACTGCGAGAATGTAAATATATGTATAATTTCACAATATATTTCATATGCATGTATGTACGACTTACACATTTGTATATGTATGTAAATATTTATAAATAATAGTCGCGAATACAATTAATCAAATGTGAATGTTAATATTATGGACATTAGCATAAATTATATTTGACAGTCATTAGACCATAATAATAATAATAATAATAATAATATGAAATTGTAATAATAACAATACATATCAGATATATGAGTATATATAGAACATACATAATATGTATGGATGTAAGTATTAGATATGAAATAAATAAATATATTATGTAGGTATAATCTTGAAAATGCTATGAATTTTATATATGTATATGCACATAATATTTTTTAATTTTTTTTTTAATTTTTCAATAATAATGATCTATATATGCACAAATTTACATTTAAACATATAGATATATGTACATGTATGCGAAAAATATGTAAAAAAATATATAAAAATACTTATATGAAAATTATCATGTACTATGCACAACATTTATTATATAGCTGGTACTATAAATTACTCCAAACATAGTAAATTATTTATATGTATATAAATATACGTATACACTATAAAAGTACAAGTATATAATATATGATACATACATACTCATAAGTATTAGAGGATTAGTAATAATTATGTAGTTATATTATTTTCAAATTCATATTTGGAATTTTTTATATATGCATATAGGTACAATCTCATACAAGTAAATGTGGATAATATACACTATAGACTATAGTATATTATAATATCCATATAATGTAATTCACAAGCATGATTATACATATTAGCACGTTATACTATTTAGACTATAAAAAGATTGAAAATATTTATCTATTTAATTCGATTAAAAATTTATTATATTATTACAATCCATAATTATTATTATTAAACATTATACTTATTTGTAGGTTAGGAATACATACTATGTATATACTTACTCGTATATACTACATAATATCATATAGTACCAGTAGTTGGTATTATTATAAATATGTATATTTCATTGCATTCTATACTTACATATGCATAAATACATTATATGGTTGGAAAACAAATATGAGAAATTCATAAAAAAGGTAATAAAAACAAATAGATTCAAAAAGGAAATATGTATACATACTAATATCTTTCTTTATACACATATGTCATATATTTATGTACCTACCAGTATATGCACATATATGTATGTAATGTATTTTATTATTTTAGAATATAAATATTCTTATTTTTTTTTTAAAATATATTTTTTTATTTATTTATTTATTAATTTTTTTTTTTTGAAATGAAATGTGCATTTTTATGTGCATAAATTTTATAATTTTTTTTGTTTTATAAATAATAATTTTTTATAAAAACTCGAAAAATTATATATTAAAAAAATAGATTTATGTACGTAGATATGCATAGATATAATGTATTTCTGTAAACAGTTTTAAAAATTTATAAAAGGATTTGAATTTATGAAAGTTGAATTTTATGTATATGTAAATACTTATACGAGTATACTACAATAAATGTTATTTATATTTTTTGTCGCGTGTACTGTAATGAGCGTCGTATGTATGTAAGTATGTACATTACGTACTTGCACTTGTATAGTAATTTTAAAATGATAATTTTAATTTAATCCGCTATAATTTGTTATTCAAATTGTGTCAACAGACATTGCTGAATAAAATGTTTACACAATAATTATTAGTGCATTTATAGTTTACATACTATATAAGTATGTATTTGCATAACAGACAAAGTGAATATATGTCTTATTCTGATCAGTTAATGGATAACAGTATATAGGTAACATATAATATAATATCTGAAAAATTATAAAAACTTAAAAATTTGAATTTATGACACATTTTTTTGAGAGTATTCTACAGTTTTATGTTTTGCTTACAAAAATATTTAAACATTTGGCTTTTTATCATGTAAAATTTTCTTCAGATAAATTTTCTACATGTAATGTATCTGTATGGGTAAATGTGTGTATGTGTGTGTGTGTTTTTTTTCAAGTATAAAATTATAATGAAATTTTTATTCTTTTCAGTTTTAACTATACAGAATTGATTCTATTGAAATTTGAATTTAAATTTAATTTGACATTTTAATACTATAGAGGATAGGTATTTATACTCGCACCTACAAGCTTTTAATTTTTGTGAAAGGATATCATAAAAAAAAATTGTTGTTTTTCTGTTTAGCACATATCTATACATTTTGGAGAATGTATTATGTATATAACATACATACATATGTTGTATTTATATAAATACATACCTCTATACAAATACATTAGTATATATATGTACATATAAAAGAAGACCATCAGATTGTGGTAACCCGTGTCAAAATAAATTATTTTAATAGTAATAATATTTGCAGTTTATATAAAGCCACATATTTTTGTATACATAAATACGTTCAGTGTATATTTATATTCTTATATGAAAGATATTCAGAATATATGTATCATAATCTAATATTTTCATTTACAAATGTATAAATATGTACGTGTACATGGTGTACATACTCGTGTTTATGTATAGAACACAAGAATACGTGAATACATTTTACATAGGTATGTAGATTGATATATAGATGGATAACATATAACATGAAGCTTTTCATTTACGAAGTATATTATACGAGTTTATTTCGAATATAAAATTTTTTTTTTTGGAGAAAGGATAATGTAAATATATAATATGTACATATACATATGTATGTAATGTGGTAATATAAGAAAATGTAATAGTTATACATATGTATATGTAAAATGTATAGATACAGGAATCATGCGCATTTTAAAAAATTTTTCTAAATGTATACATACATATGTATAGGAAAATAAGAAATTTTTTATTTTAAACTCTTGTATATTTATGTACATATATACATATAAAGAATAGAAAAGGATATACAATCTGTACTCACTATCATGTATTCAAAATAAATAAAAATATAGAAAGGAATAAAATAAAAATTGGGTGGCTTTATATCATTATCATATATAACGTTTGTACATATTTATGTAATATGTATCATCAATCCAAGAAACCTCATTTCTGCGAAACGACAGATGATTTAAGAAGAAAGTTTTGGATCCTTTCTTTTTGGTTTATATAGGTACCTACATATATCTTGCTTTTGTGTACGTTTGGTGTACGTATAATGGCGTGGAATATACTAATACTTACGTGCAGTTATCCTATCTGCAATCATTTTCTCTATAGAAGTATGGTATTATAGAGTATAGAACTAACTAATATGTTGTTTGTTATACGAGTATACATTTTTATATACTCTGCTATGTATTTATGTAGCTTTTCATTTGTTTGTAATATTTATACATGTATGTATGTATGTATACGGAAGTAGCAGATAATAATCTGATAAGATTTGTTTTTCTTTATTTTACTTATAATGTGTATACCAGAAGATTTATACAGATACATTATTATCCATAGAATCGATGGTATTATATGGAGGAGGTTTTTTTTTTGTTATCTTCACATTTCCATCATTTTATTTTGCTTCTTTCGTTTTTTCGGTTTTATAAATGCATTTCGTTTTATATTTATAGTTGAGTTTTATATTAAGTAGTATAGGTTATATATGGCATAGGTACTATGATTATAGAATAGAAATACAAATACCGCATAAGATATTAAAATAAAATTTGATTTACATAAATACATACGAATAGTGTATATATATATATATAATATTCTTAAATATATATATATTTTTATACAAAATACACATACTCTCTTCGAATCTATATATGCAAGATACTTTTATTTGAAAGTATAAATAAATTAAATTTTCTTTTCTACATACATATGTACATATATACTTGTATATACACGTAAATATATTTTCTCATTCATTCAATGTTTCATTTATTTAATCCTTCCATCAGCATCATATTATACACACAGAAATAGAGTAGATATCAGCATAATAGAGTAATATATATTTTATATGTTATATACAGCATTATGAAATGAAATAAAAAAAAAAAACATTAAAACATTTTTTTTTTTATTTTTAGTCATAGAAAAACAAAAAAAAAATGGGATAGGAAAAACAAACAGAGAAGCTTTTATGTAAATAAAATTTGAAATCATAAAAAAAAAAATAGAAGTACAATTCATGTACTAAAAGATGAGAGGATTGGAATTACATTATACATATACAGTACATGTGTTTATGTGTGCAATGTATATGTACAGTATAATATGTAAAAAAATATATGTATTAACTACACACATATATATATGGGTATATTCTAAATAGAATGACGGTATGGAATTTTAAAAGCCTTTATCCTTTATGTTTTTAAATTTTATTTAGAACAAAAACTAAACTAAATAAAAAAATAAAAAATAAAATAAAATAAACTGAATAAAATGTGAAAGAAAAACAGAATGAACACGACGAATTTACTCATCCTATAAACCGCAAACAACATTGCATCAGGATTAACTTTGAATTTTAGTCGTGTTTATTATTATGGTTATACGTGGTTTTTATACTTTAGTTGATTTATTTATATGTAAAATGTAATTTATTTATGTATATGTATTGGTACAGTAAATAATGTAAATAATATGTACATATACATATATTAAATATTATGTACATATATACATATATAAATAGATATATGTACCTCTATGGCTTGTATAAATGAATGGCGTAATGATATTTACAATTTTGATGTTTGTAAGTTGTTGTGTAAGTAAGTATATATGTATGTATACTTACTATCGTATATAATAATGCATTAAATAAAGTAACTAAGTGAATAAATAAGTATATACAAATAAGCAATAGCAAGATTTATAAGGATGTAAATGTAAAGTAAATAAATAATCTAATGCAGTATATTATTTTAGTATATTAATGTAAAAGGACTTAAAACGAGAAGGATATAGTATCGTATCTATACTGTATTATATGAGGAGTGTATATATGAAATTTATTATATATACGAGTGTGTAATGTTTATATAATAATTTATGTATATATCTAAATGAAAACTTTTTATAATGACTTATATCAACTTATATGTATGGAATACAGTTAATTAACATCAGCAAGGATTATATAATATAAAATACAGCAGTTATTCTATACATGTTATGTTAATATTATACGTATGAATATACTCATCTCATACTACTATATATATTCGTGTGTATGTATGAATAAAAATATGGAATCTATATGATTTGATAATTTAACTAAAATGATTAAAAAACTAATAATAATTATGAAAAACACATTATTCAGTATACATATATAGAAAAAGAGTATTTTTTTAACAACAGATTGAGAACAAGGCGAGTGATGATGATGAGTATCAGTGGAAAGTTTTAATTTTGTTCAAGGTTGCCAACTCACATTCTCGAAATATCACACAATGTCGTTATAAATTTCACTTTTTTAGACAAAATTTCACGCCACAGCCAAGTTTTTAAACAAATAAAAAAACTGATTATTGAACAGAAAATTTTATTGATTTTCAAAACGTAACAAAACAATTATGCAGTCTTTAAAAAATAACAATAAAAAAATAAAAACTAAATAAAAATAAAAGTAATTAAATTAGTTAAATATTAGGCTCTAGTCTATTTTTCGTTTATCATTCAGACGAAAAAACCTACTAAAACAGGAATAATTATTATTTTTAAATAGATTCGACTAAATGACAGCTGGAATTTTCTTAACGTAGGCTGTGATTTTTTTTTCGATCCGTTTAAAATTTTTCTTTTATTTATTCGATTACAATTATTAACCAATCTATTTGAAAATTAATAGTTATTCCTTTTTAGTACGCTCTTTTCAAATTTTTCGCCTGAATGGCGAACGAAATACAGACTACAGTCCTAAATCGAATGTTTATTTATTTCCAGTTACTACTGTTTAGCATTTTTGTCGATGGTTCAAATTGTATTACTCCACCTTTATTTTTAATCCCATCTTTGGTCAACAAAATTGACGTCAACGTTTCTGTTTGTAATTTATTTCTACAAAATGTCTTTATGTTTCTAAGTTGACTGAAAATTCGTTCAACCGAAGCATTCGAAAACGGCAAACTCAACGGCAATACTATAAAGTAGGAATAAATATTATTCGCAAATGAAGTTAAGTAATTAATGCGGAAAATAAATAATGATTTTTAAATTTGTATTCAAAACTGGAATTTTCCATTTTTCGAGCAATTTCACGATTTCGTGAACAAAAAAGAATTTCACTCCCTTTTTCACTTTAGAGATCATATTTCACGCAAATCGTGAAATTTCAGGCTCGTTGGCAACCTTGATTTTGTTGTTTTTTATAAATAAAATATTTCAAAAAACTATACTACACATGAGAAAAATTATTGACGTCGGTCAAATGATTGAGAAGATTGTGAGCGAAGATCTGAATTAGAATTTGAAATTACAGTGTTTGGTTATTAGTGGTTATAGTATTTGGTTTGTAATCAATTTAACTGATTTGATTTGATTATACCAGAATTGGTAGGTGAGAAGAAGGAAAACGGACTTGATCGTTACAGCGAAACTACAAATGCGATAAATTATCACGACCGACAGATATTTAGCTTGAAAAGTCTGCTCTTTTGATTATCACATTCCGAAGATTGCATACTTACAAATTGGTTCACTTGGAACTTGAAGTTTTGGCCAATGAAAGGTGGATGTCTATCAAGCCGCGGATAGTATCAGTTGATCCAGCAACGATTCTATATTCGGTCTTCACCCTACACATTCACCATTCATTGTTGAATTGTTTATTGCGTATACAAATCATTCAATTTTCGATTTTCAATTCTATTAACTCATTCAAATATTTCATTTCATCTATATGTGGTCCAAAGGATAAATTCATCTAAATTTATATTAGAAATTGATATCAGTTAAAAAAATAATCAAACAAAATAAACAAAAATAAATAAATTTGAAATTATGTTACAAAATATTGCATTGGTACTACAAATTCCAAATAATAGTTGTTATAGTCAACACATCCGATTTGATTGATTTCCATCTGTATGTACATAAACACGTGTATTATAAGAAAATCATTAGTTCATCACAAGATGACTATACCTATTCTATACTATACATGTAAAATAAAACTTGAAAATTTTATTTTATCTGCATCTGATCTATCTGATGATGATGATGATGATGATAAAATTTTGTTTTTGTTTGTCTGTCTGTCTGACTGTCTACATAATAATTTTTTTTGTATATGTATGTACATAAGTACATATAATTGATAGACAAACTTTATTTATATTCCTTGGAAAAGATAATTTAAAAACAACATTGTAGTACGAATGCAAGTATATCTACACATGTGTGTTTACATGCATATGAATCCATTCATTCATCGCTCTACATTTAATATATGAAATGAATTCTAATGAATTAATAATTTTTAAAAACAATCTTCGAGCAAAACATTAGACACATATCAGAAAAAAAAATTAAAAAAAAAATCGTTATAGTCGTCGTTCCTGTTTTAATTTTTTTTTTAGGTGCATTGCATTAGAAGCATCAGAAAAAGTGGTCAGATGTCTAAAACATCGAAATTAACGTACTAATATTTGTATACGCACTCTTTTGACGTATTATACAGTGTAATACCTCTTTCATTATACACACATAGTACACATTTCTTCAATCTTATAGATATGAGAAGCAACTATATAGCTTTATGCTTTTAAAATAAAAGCCATTATGGATATCTTTATACATAAATACATTTCATATACAACAGGCATACGAGTATATTTAACAAGAAAAGTGTGCACTGTATTACTATTACACTGTATATAAATATACCAGTACATTGGTAATAATAATGCAACAAGATACACTCCATCTCTATATTTTTATTCGAAATTCTCGTACATTTACATAATGTACGCGTAATGTATTCGTATACATGCACATATGTATGTACATACGTATATATATCTACGGATACCGATAATATATCTTCTGTCCTTCTGTTTGACAATCTTCTGACAGATTGCATCCTTAATGAAGGCGTGAAAATTTTTTCTGAATTGAATTCTTTTTAAATAAAAACTTGCATAATGTACATACATATGTATATGAGTACATACATATACAGTATAGCTACATTTACATATATAAATATAATCGTAACGAATAGTTTGCTCATACGCAATAAGTTGAAAATTGAATTGATGCTATTTTCTTGACAACCCATTTAAAATTAAAGAATTATGAAAAACTGACAATCTGTCTGACGTATATGTCTGCTACTTGCTAAATAACTAAATTATATTTAAGAAGAAATCGATTATTATTTACATATAAACACATATGCATATATAGGTATTTAAACTTGTATACTTGTACATATGTGCAGATTTATATGGAAACACAAATGGACACATGACATGGAATATAAATCGTTATATTACATATTTTTGTACACATACGAGCACATTTTTATTGTACAGTTGGTACAGTACACAAACGATATCTTAGCTTTGTTGAATGAATAATTATCGAATTACCTACCTCGCATATAACATGTCATCATATGCAGATCATCGGAAATTTTTGTTTTCGATTTCAAGGAAACTATACTATTTAAGTGCCATCAGAATTTTCAAAATAATGCCAAAATGCTTTTTATATATGTATGCGTGTAGAAGTGCAGCACGAGTAGCTATTCATTTTAAAGTGAAAATAAAGAAAAAAATTTGAAAAAAAAAAAAATTTAATTTCTTTTAATGTAAAAATTGAAATGAAAATGAAAATTTTGTTATTTTCCATATGGTATCCTACTTTATTACACATCCTACAGATACAATACACATAAATTGCGGTATATAAATGAAAATTTGAATTTTTTTTTTTGTACTGATTTTTTGATGATTTTATTTTGAATTTCGAGGTAAAATTGAAACTCTTTTCTTTTTCATATTTTATTAGACAGTTCTATATATTAAATGTACATATTATGAACATATGAATTTAGTGTCATTTTAGAGGTAAATTATCTTATAGATTTCATTTTACTCTATAGTATATACGAGTATAAGTATATACTTAATAATTATCCGACATATACATACATATATGTATCATACATGCACACATTCATATTATCAGTTTCATCAGTATTTTCTATGAATATGCTCTGTGTGTTTTGTTAATCGGTGACAGTGTGATATATTTATGTACTTTAATGTCAGTTTCACACATTCGTTTTGAAATTTTGCATAAAAAAAATTGAACAAAAAAGAAACGATCGGATGAGGCTGATGAAGGCATATGTTATGAGTGCGTGTATAATAGCCGATTTTATTTTCATTTCCACACATGATAATGTGTGACTGTTTCCATTTCTTTTACTTTTTTTTATTTCTAATTTTGCTGTTGTTGTTGTTGTTGTTGTTGGTGGTGTTATTGTGCTATTGGCATTTGTATTTACTTTACATATAAAAGTGTAATAATAACTATATAAGTATATAATATGATATCTGACCTCATAATAAATATTGAACTATTTCTAATCCATAAAAACCGATTTACTTTTACAGATATCATTCATTATATTGTCAGATGTTTTGTGTTAGATATATGTATGCATGGTAATGGTAGATTTCTATTCAAATTCTAAATAAATTTTTTAATACGATATTCTTTCTAAACATATATACGATTATACTCGTATATGAATCCTCTGAATCTTTTACAGAAAATTGTGACAGGACAGGATTCAGTTTTGTTTTTTGTTACTAATATATGCCTTAGCATTCTTTTTTTTTATTTTGAAAGTGTTTTTTCCTATTATTTTTTAATTCTTTTTTGGTTTCTATTTTTTTGCTGTGCATTGATATGATGGTGAAAATGAAAATGAAAAATATATGCAGAAAAGATCTTTCGATATTATTTGTATGTAAAGATTTTGAATGATATCTTGATTGCTTTGTTATAATGCATTCATATACAGACGTAATGAGATTTTTGAAAATTTATCCTTCTGAATTCATTATTATATGTACATACATACATACATAGTACATATTTATGATGATATAATGAAAAATACAAACAATGTGAAAATTTAGCGTATACAGAGACTATTGGACATATTATTCATATATTATTTGGCCTACATTTATAGTTTTTATGAAGGACAAATTTTTGAGAGATAATTATATTTGATTGTACGTATAGTCTATGTATAGGTAGATACATATTAAAGTAATTTGGAATTTCGATTACCCAGAAATTTGCATTAAAACCGAAGGTGAAGAGATGAGTTCTGTCTGATTTTCGAGCAAATGAACTATAAGGAAGTTCAAAATATTCAGTTCGTAAGAGCATTAATTGTTGCATACTCTATATATGCTTAGTATATGGAGTTCGAACGAAATTCTGTTCCCCATATAAAATACATATAAAAATATGTACGGAATTGAAGTGGATAAAAACAGGAAAGTTAAGTAATCACATTCAAATTGGCATCCCTGAAGCTTTTCTTCGAGACGCCGATGTTAATGGCCTCTCCCTTTCTCAATCAGGACTTGGGACCGGCTATGGCGGAATTGTGTGACGTATTTACGTATTCGCATTATTTTTGTACTTTAATTTTGATTTGTAAAATTGCTGAACTTTTTATCTTACCCTTGTTGAAGATTTTTTATAATTCTTTTGTATATATATATTATGAATTTCACGTGAAAAAACTCTATGTACCCTTGTCACTGATCTGAAAAAAAAAGTCTGATTTTTTTTTGTCACAGATAATATACAGTCTAAATATAATATGTATATGTAACCTACACACATACATATATATGTATATAAATACAATGTTTGGTATTTGATAGATAATCCGGATTAAAATAACACCTTTTCATTGTCATATGTCTTTTATATGTCTTTAATATACTACTACATTTTTTTTGTTACTTATACAGTAGTACATATATTCATATGTCAATATATTCATTTTATTACTCGCATATACACTTCTTGTACGCTTGTACATACTCGTACATACATATTTATATCTCATTACATTATATTGTGTGGAATATTTTATAGAGAAATACATACATATATATATACTTAGATTTTAACTAGAACCAGACGTTTTATATTATTTACAGAAAATATTTAATGAACGAAATAATAACAACAAAAAAGAAAAGAAATAAAAAAACTATACAAAACCCCATTTAAAAGATTTTGATTTTTTTTCTCTTTTTCAAAAATTAAAATAAAATGTAAACATTACGACAAATATGTTCATGTGTAGGTACGTGAAAGTATATATTATATTATGAATACTGTAAATGTTATAAATATTCGAGTATGATTGTATGTAGAACATGTATAGATGGTTACATAATGTAAAATTTTCATTGATAATATTGAATTTATGTGTATCAGCACCAGCAGTAATAATAATGACATGTGGACATCATACAATACAGAGATTTTGAAGACTTTTATTTTCTATTTCCATTTTTGTTGCCATGTTTTTTATGTACATACATTCCCTCATTATACGTAACATGCTACACATAATTTGTGTAGTATTTATGTAAATAGATACATGGTATATATACATATATGTACTACTGTATATAATATCACACTTAGATCATCTATGATGCGTTTACCTTCTAAATCTATAAAATATCAGAAGCTGATTAAAAAGAATCCATCAGGCATTAAGCCATCCATACACATCTAAACAAAAAAAAAAAAAAAACCAACAAGAAAGAAAGTAAAGATATAAAAGTAGAAAAAAAAATGAAAAACCTAAAATTGAACCAATTGAAAAATTATTTTTACAAGTTTTTCCTTATTGCTATAATCACACTTTTATTTTGTTTGTTTGTTACTACTCGTATTTATATATATACGAACGATTATGATTTACTTTGTTGCCATTGTCATTATAGCACATTATCCCTGCGTTCATCATTCCCATCATCCATATATTTATAATGTCCGTATAGTATATACATCATTATGATCATCATCACTATAAAGCCTCACCACGATATTTATGTATGGATGTGCATACACAAATGAATTGTACAGACACGTATCTGTGTTGTATGCTTATATGGTATAGAATTCATTTGAGGAAATTTTGTTTGGAAAATATTTTTATAACAATTATTATTATTATATTATACTTTGTATAGAGATAGAGAGGATCTTTTCTCATATTATATATTAAGGCGATTTATTATGAAAGATCACATAATAAATACATCAAACCAAAACCAAACTAAACAAAAAAAAAAAAAAATTTAAACAAAACAGAAAAAAAAGTATACTTTGATATGATGTGTGGTTATGATATTTTGTATGCTGTTCCTTTAAATCAAATGAACATTTCTGTATATACGTCTGTATGTACATACAATAGTAAACGAGGATCTTATTTATTTAAATATGATTGCATTATTTACTATATACTTATGTACATACTCGTATCTGGAATACATATTTTTTATTGTAATTGTTGTGAATTTTGTGTGACGGATTTACGATTTAAAAAAAAAAAAGGATATTGGGTGCTATGAGTTCTGTAGGAGATCTTATATTTACGAGTGTGATGTATAAAGTTAATGATGATTTTTTTTTTATATTTATTTATTTCTATTTTTTTTTTTTTTGATAGAATGTTTTGCTAATCAGATGTTTGTTATGTTAATAAATTACTATTGAAATTGGAACGCACCACGCATACACATATACAATGTGTTAGAAATGAAGTTATAATTGTTGTGAATGGAAATTACATGTTTTTTATATAAGTTTCGAATGTAACAACTGTCACTGTATCATAAGAAAAAATTACATATGTACGTATCTACGTGCATACATAATGTGGACAAATACTATACATATATAATAACAAAGTTACTCGTACTGTTGTTGGAGTTTGGATCATGATTACGATAATAATGATAATATTAAAGATGTTGTTGTTGTCGTTGTTGTTGTTGTTGTTTACTATGTTGTTGATGATGATGATGATTGCATAAATTTTTTGCTTGATCATTGCGTTTAACAAGGTGACATCAAATTAATTTATATACGCACAGGTATACATATATACATACGTACGTACTTATGAGTACGTATACATGTGGTAATAATATGTGTAAATAATGGAAATGGAAGTGAATCAGTCAGACTAACCATCAAATCATCGTTTCATTGT
This sequence comes from Villa cingulata, assembly GCA_951394055.1. Classification (NCBI taxonomy): domain Eukaryota; kingdom Metazoa; phylum Arthropoda; class Insecta; order Diptera; family Bombyliidae; genus Villa; species Villa cingulata. The sequence continues at coordinate 45,552,823 of OX596019.1, forward strand.
ATTATGTCTACTATTATCATTATCATCATAAATATCGAATAAAAAGTATCGTCGTCGTCATAATATACATTATAAAGAAAATGGTCAATTGTTGTCATCATGGTCGTTCGTCTCTACTTATTTTTTGGTAAAAATGTATTGAAATGTTGCTATTTTTTTGTTAATTTTATAATATTTTTATTTATTTTTTTATAAACAATTTTTTTTTTTGTTTGAAATACATTACATTTATGTTGGGTATAAGTATGTAACTATGGACATATAGATATTTGTGAAATCATAATAAAATTATATTTTCATCCTCATTCTCTTTAATCTCATCTTTATCTTATGCTATATGGCCTATAGCTATAACCAAATAACATAAAAATTAATGATAATAATACACTCATGTAACATTACTGTATATATTGTGATTGTGAATTATTGTGACTGTATAAAATGAATAATTTTACAATAATAGCACATAATGTATACAAATGTAGATAATGCAAAAACATACTACCACTATTGCAGTACCTACATTAATTCAAAATAATATTTACAAGATGACAATTATTATTTTTGTAATTCTGATGATGATAATGATGATTGTTTATTCGTTTATTTAATTTTTTATTTAAGGGTGGAGTAAATTATCTTTATAGCTACACGATCGTTTATGTATATACTGAATGCGATTAGCGAGTAGTTTACTGAAAGTAGATTTATAGCTGATGATCAGTGTTATCATAGCATAGCCACTGGAAAACGATATAACATACATATGTATTATAATATGTTAATGGCACTGTATTGCACTGCTTTTTATTATATAATTCAGTTATTTATTTATAGTATCTATGTATATGTATGCTTATGTGTATGTACTCATATATTTTTAAGTGTAAAGGAAGTCGATTATTAAATTATTTATTAAAATTACAGTTGTCACGCCTTACTGATTTCAAAATATTAAACCTATTATGGTCCATATAAACGTATATAATTCGTTATTAAACCACATTACATTGAAAATGTATTCGCGTATATTGTCCCATATGATGATGACGATATGATTATGAAAAAAAAAAAAAAAACAAAAAACTCAAAACTCGAAGAAAAGTAAATAAATAAATAAATGGCAAGTCAGTTTCGGTAGTTATTATATACTTATCGTCTCGTCGTGTATAGTGGAGACAGTTGTTGTCCGATAATATTTTCTTTAATAGCTCAAATAAGAAATGAAAATAGAAAATAATTTAAAGAAAATTCGATAAGTACATATGTACATATGTACATATGTACAATTTGCATGATAATGACGATGACGATGACGAAAAATGATATTCCATTCAAGATTGTATTATATTATATAATATGGTACTCATACAGTAACTGAAGGTTTAGGTAACATAATGAAAAACTGAATATACAATCAAAAAACAAATATGTATATCTACTATTTATATAGAGGAGAGGTAAATATAGCCAAAAATAAATTATTTGGCGTCCGTTTTATTTATTTTATTCAAGAAATCCCCTATTATCCCTATTATCAACTGTGTTCATGTTCATATATGCTATATAATTATGGTGTAGGAGATGAAGTTTGAAAAAAATTTCTTTTGTTAATGGAAATTAACTTAAAATTACATACGAAGAGAAAGTATTTCGTTGCATTGTGCTATCTGTAAATATATAGTTGAAAAAAAAATGAACAAAAAAAAAAAAAAACGGTACATAATGACGACAAAAAAGATCGCTTGATAAACAAAAAACATTTTTTTTTTTTAAATTGATAATAATCTTTAAAAATTCAATAATCAAAATAAAGTGGCAGTCACTGAGATTGAAAAATTAAATTTTGTCAATTGTTAAAGGCTTTTTATGTTATTAAAAATGTATTCTCGATTTAACTGAGAATCTTAAATTTTACTTTTAAAGTGTGCCTTTTGTTATGAAATGAGTATGAAATTGTACATATGAACAGGAAACATTTAATGTGGTCTTTATTATGTTAAGATAAAAATTTAACTAAAAAATTTCTTAATGTCCAATAGATGACTCTGATTTGCGTATCATTAATTGTGAAATTTCGAAATTTTTCTATGAAATTGAGAATATAATCCTGAATTTTGACTTGATAACTTATAATTACATACTTGTTAGTACATTGTTTTAGGTTATTGTGTGGTGTAAGTGTAGAGTCATTTTTTGGACTGAAATTTAATTTATTTGGACCACTTAATCCCATCTATACATAAAACATATCTGTTAATTGTTTTTTGATTTTTAAATTTTCATAAATTTGAATTTACTTCACAAAGAGGACACGAAAAAAATAAATAAAATGAAAGTGGAAAATCAAAGAAAAAAGTAATTACATATAAGAAAAATATTAAAAAAACAAAGCGAAATGTAAAATCTCTGTAAAACAACTACAAAACTTTGAAAATATTTTATTTGAAAAATCTTTGTAAAAATTCTTTAAAAAATCAAAAATTTGATTTTAGTATTTGATTATAGAAAAATGTAGATACATATAGATACTTATATACGAGTATATGCACAGCTTACAGCTTATGCCCGTCTCGTATGTATAATATACTGAGAAAGAAAATTCAACAATGAAAAATAAATGAAACATTTGAACGAAAGAAACAAAATTTAGCACAAAGATAATAAAATGAGAAGAAAAAAAAAATTGAAAAAAAACAAAAATTACAAAGTTTCTGTATAAATTTGAATGACATACGTATACTAAAACTGTATGTTCCTAAATATGGGCGTAAAATGCACCCCTTTTTTTTTTTAAAAAAAAAAGCACAAAGAAAAATAAACTGAAAAGATTAACTTTTGAAACAATTTTCGTATATACTTACATACGTTACGTGTATAAAATTATTCTGTTGTTTTTATTCGCATATCATCGAATCAATTTTACAAAGTATGTACACATGTACTCGTATATTGCATCATACATATACATATACGTATATTATACATCCTCATCCTTCTTATTATACTTTCTATTGTACTTGAATATTAACCCATAGCCTAAGGAAATTTAAAACCAGAAGAGAAGAAAAAAAAAACGTATAGAAATATTTTCTATATTTCTACATCTATACATATTCGGAGAGTTTTTACTTTGCTTTAATCTTTTATTCCCTTCACTTTATAGACGAGTTTATAAAAAAATTGAATGATTGAGGGTTGAATCAATGTTCAAAAATATTGATACATTATAATATATTTGTGTATGTATGGTACCTATGTATATGAGTGCATTATATTTAGGTTTATGTTCATATTTAATACGATAAAATAAAACTGAATTGTGCATTGATTTTATCCCTTCTTACTAAATCTTTTTGTACATACATATACGTACATATATTCGTCTGTTGTATTTCTGTATGTTATCACGTTATTTAATATTTTTTAAGAATAGGAGCAACATACACATAATAACAAAATTTCGAATAAAGTCATCAAGTAATTTGTATTATTTATAGAAACGTACTATAGAAATTTGTATAAACATTTATGATTACTTTTTATGAAATAATTGATTTGACAAAAAAAAAAGCAAACAAATAAATGAATAAATAAATAACAAAAAATAAGAAGAAGAAAATATATTATAGACAGGGGTTCATATGGTGTATAAATTGTGAATAAAATTTAAAGAGAATATGAGTAATCTTATATAATTTCGCTATGAAAACGAAATACATAATTCAATAAAATTTTCAGATATATGTACATACATACTATGTGGACGAAAAATTCTTGAAAATTTTTCTTTATTTCTTGGAGGTAAATTTCCTAACATATAAAATCGAGTTTACATTTACATATATGGTACGGGGAAGTGTTGAAAAACCGATTCATTCTTTGAAAAATTTAGTAAATTGCCTGTATCAGAATTGTAAACAAAATACTATCGGTATTTTCCAAAATATTTTCTTCTCAACGATTTTCCCATTTTTGATTGTGATCTCCTCGTATACTCCTCATTCTTGATACAACTTTGTTTTCTAAACCCATCTACAGTCTTTTAGAGTATCACTTCTAATACTTCCAAACCATGAAACACACTTCTTTTTCGTGTCTCAACTTCAAGGATCTTCTTTGTAATGTCATTGACATTTTGCGCACACGTAAATATCTTATTTCAAATAGTAGCAAGTAACATAAACATATTTGTAAATTCTGCGGCTTTGTATATAATGGTAGGTAAATTCTCGTAACAAGTAGAGAAAAATATGAGAAAATTTGGGCTACGTATGCAGAGCGGACCATTGATTGATTGATACTTTTCAGTTTTTTATTGAATATAAAATTGATCATTTTATCTATATTTCAGATTTAAAATATCAATTGGAAGCCCCATATATTTTAATATAAATTCTAAAAATATTGTGGGAAATCAGAATATTTTTATTTTTATTAGAATTTTTGTAAGAGTCTAATATAAAAAAATTTAGCTTACAGGTTACGATTTGTTTATATTTGTGTATATGTGTGCGTTTAAATGTTTTCACATTCCAATCTAAGTATAATAATTAACCCTGCAGCTCTCAGAATATTTTTTTGATCCTTCTTTCTGAAGATATTCAATATTATTTTAATTTTCATCATATTTTTTTTTCTAAATTTTAAAATTAAAAGCACACTCTGCACACTGAGTCATATAATAATCAAAAATTTAATTAAAAAAAAAAACAAGTTTAAGATATTTAGAAAAACAACAGCAAACAAACAGTTTTGTTTTTATTTGTTCCAAAAAAACGACTGGATTTCGGAAGTAGCCAAGGTAATAATAAGTAATAATATTCCACATTTCATTTCGCGAATTTAAAATTTGAAATTCAATTCATTGTCAGTTTTCTAAATTTTATTTTTCCTTTTAATTGTTTTTCAATTAAAATAAAACAAAAAATATGTAAACGTGAATTGATATAAATGAAGCTTATCCACATGCTTGTATTAAAAATTCATATTATATTTATAATGCTATTCCATTTAATTGTGTCTGTATAATAGGCAAATTATTATTTGTTTACATTCATAAAAACACATCCTAATTTAAATTTTTGTTATAAATAAAAGAACGTTTGAAAAAAAAAAAACTTATATAAAAAAATCTGAATAAATATTTTTATTTAATAAAAATACACAGGATATACTTTTATGCACGAAAACAATTAACCTTTGGATCATTTTACATTTACAAATTACGATCACTGTTGTACCACTCACATTCAATTGTTTGTTTGGCTGTGTGTTTATTTTTCTTTTCAAAATATATGATTTGAATTACTGTACCATAATAAAAATTAAAATCACAAAAAAAAAATAAGAAAAATATATGTAGGAATTTATAGTAGGTATCAGGATATTTGATAATAAGATATGTGCTTATATGAAATGATAAGATGATAATCAAAAATATTTAATGGATCTATATACAAAAAAAAAAAAAAAAATGTAAGTTGATGATAAACAGATGAAGAGTGGAAAAAAATTCAATAAAAGGTAATAAAATTCTGTAGTATTATTCATGATATAGGTATACATAAGGACATATATAAGAGGGTTTTAATTTCAATTGGTTCAATTGTCTTAAGGACAAAACAAAAGATTAGCGAAATATTTTCATATTATTTTCACTCTGAATTAAATAAATGTACGATTACGAATCCTCGTAATTCAAATAAAAATTGGAATTTTTTTTCCTTAGTTTTATTTTTTTTTGCAAATACTTTGCTGTGAATTTAATTTGATTGAAGATATGTGTGCAAAAGCACATACATTCCCGCATATACACATGAAAGCAATGAATAAAAGTATTTACTCGTATTTACTTATATGCTATTATAAAGTGAGATTGTTTTTGTTTTGAATATAAATAACGGACACATATTGTAAATTAGACACGATAAAAAAGTATTTAACTGCCACTTGTTTGAGTTCTCATTACCTGTATTCTGTATATATGTAATGTAGTTACGGATTATAGTGTACATTATCGTAAGTATTATATGCGATGTGAGTACTATGATCTGATATACTGCTATTGCATGTTCTCTTATTACGCGAGGATAATGAAACGATTACGAGAATGATGGATATGCGACTGAATAATGTCATACATCGTACTAACCAACTATGTAAGTACATACATTCGTATATATACGTATATGTACAATGCAAGATGGTACATTCTATACCTATCGTATACACACATACACACACACACGAGTATATCATTATATCGTATCGTTCATTATCGTTAAAATTCATAGAGCATCATCACATAATCGTATCGTTTGGTCATACAAATGAATTGAATATGAATGAATGGATACAGATGGATGGATGGCTGGATATTATATGATGAAGTGGAGTTTTCAAAACCAAAGGTGTTTAATTCGATTAATACCGAGACCATTATCCATCAATTAGACCTCATACTGGTTGTTGGCTGTGTTGCTATTACTATATTTGACGAGTACATTATAAGCATTATAAGCATTATGCAGTATATGGAATAGTACAGCGTACAGGATATTGTATACACACATACTCGTATGCATACATTATGTATTTACGATGATGAGAGATGATTACGAAGGATTTTAACTTAAATATAAGTAAGGAGTAAGGCATAAAATTAATTCGTAATTATGCAAGAATACTGAATTAACAGAAGAAATATATTACACATACGGAAAATTCTGGAAAGTAAGTTGCATAAAGAAATAGAGTTATCACGTATGTATATAAAAAATCGCGTATATATTTTATGAAACCCTTAAAAATAATGTTTACGTATAGACGCATTACATTTAAGTAGCTGCATTCATATTTAAGAGTGATTGTTTGTTTGTGTTTTCATGAGATTTATGTCTGCTTTTTTCGAAAAAAAAAAATAAAAAAAACAAATTTAATATTTTCTGCATAGATTTTAATTCTTTAGAGATTTTGTTTATTTTTTTATTTTTTTTTAATTTTTTTTTGTTTGTTCTCAGTTTCCTTTTCCCCACATATACATATATGTATGTATATATCCTTAATAAAGTGAAATAATATATTTAAGGTGATCAAATTTCACTAAAATTCATTTCGATTTTTTTTTTGTTTCTTTTTCAATATTCGTTCTCTTGTACTGTACGTATACAAATAAATACAATATGTACCCATATGTATGATGCATATATGTATATGTGTGTGTGTGTGATAAATTTTAGATTGAATTGTTAATGCTGCTAAGTTATTAGTTTTATTCGCGCCACCATCGTATAGCCATATACAGATACACTGCATTATACAGTATAAGAAGCAGTGGCGGAGCCAGTAGTTTTTCCTTGGGTGTTCAGATTTTTTAATAAATATACAGATTCATTACACAAACAATAATAATTAAAACAAACTACCCTTAAAAATTTTTGGTCCAAAATGGCGGGTTTTACGAAATCCGTTATTCATCCAGATCAGGATCTTTGACTGGATTAGTTGATATACCATTTCTTCTTCTAGAACTTCCTGTTCTACTTGTCACAGTTTATTTCACTTTGATTGGATTAGCGGTTTTCGAGATATAAGGACTTAAAGTCAAAATTTCGTGTTTTTTAAAAATCACTTTTTCAACTTCTTTTGATTACGGTATAACTTCTAAACTTGAAGGATGACATAAATATTTTATTCTTTCATTTGAAAGGTTTATTTGTCCTCTTTCCAATGATATTATATTTATGGATAGAGACTGCATAGGTAAAATATAAATGCACAAATATACAAAAAATTGCGAAAAAATACACATAATTTCATGCATTTTCATACATATTTGAGTAATTATTTCAAAGCTTACTATTTTTCGTAGTATTATTTACCTTTTACTAAATATGTATGTACGTAAAAAATTCAGTGAAATTCAATTTTATTTACTATTTACAAAAATATACAAAAAATTCAGTTTAATATTAAATTCAGCTTTTGTTTACCCTTCTACTAAAATTTATATAAGTTAAGTAGTAAAATTAAGCTTCATGTGGTTCCATTTACCTTTTACAAAATTTTATATAAAAAATTCAGAAAAAAATTATTACTAACTTTTTTCTAAAAAATTATTTTGTATGAAAAATGTGTATTTTTTCGCATTTTTTTTGTATATTTGTGCATTTATTTTTGATTCCTATAGAATCGATCCCATATGTCTGGCTGGGTGTACATGATCAACATAATGGAAATGTGAACCAACAACGCAACAACATAACATGCATGTAAAATGTACAAATTGTATTTGTATATTGTATTCTGTATTCTGTATAAAATTAATTGTAATTGTACTGCTGTACATTCTCTGTACATTTACATATTTCTTATAAGTTTATAAGAAAAAGAAATTTAAAAGAGAAGAGTATTAAAGAGATCAATATATGTAGTTCCACCAACTTACATTACAAATTACAATACAATACAATTACAACTCAAACAAGATGTTTCATAATAAATGATTATATTCTTCTCTCTTAAATTTCTTTTCTTATATAAAGAGAAGATATCTTATAATTTAACGAGAAGAGGAATTTCTTATAAGTTTATTAGAAAAAGAAATTTAAAAGAAAAGAATATAAATCAATGTATGGATGGAGTATCAAGTCAAGATGTTTCATAAATGTTCATTTCAAAATATGAACACTTAAACAACTTCAACTTGATAATATAAATTCAAAGTTTTCTGTCGCTTCATATATAAAAATTTAAACCAGATTGATATATAGAAAAACGAACTTTAATATGTTTGTTTTAAAATGTGAACACTTAAACAACCTCAACTTGATAATATATGATAAATTGAAGTTTTTGGTCGGTGCATATCTAAATGTGAACCCGGCTTATATATAGAAAAACGAAATTTAAAAGAGAAGAAAATAAATCAATATATGGAGTATCAAAATTTTTCATATGTTCATTTCAAAATGTGAACACTTAAACAACTTCAACTTGATAATATAAATTCAAAGTTTTCCGTCGCTTCATATATAAAAATGTGAACCAGATTGATATATAGAAAAACGAATTTTAATATTTTGTTCATTTCAAAATGTGAACACTTAAACAACCTCAACTTGATAATATAAATTGAAGTTTTCTGCCGATTTATATTTATATTTGAACTTTAGTGAAGTAATGTATAGAAAAACGAATTTTTTATTGTTTTCTTGATCTTTTACGATAAAAATTTGTTTTTGAATTTGTTACAAATTTTTATGATCATGTTCATATAATTTTAGGGTGTTCACTGAACACCCTGAACACTACCACCCTCCGCCGATGATAAGAAGGATATACATAATACAGTTTAATTCTATAATATAGAAGGTAATATATGGTGTGCATTAAATACGTACATTATGCACTTCTGAATTATAATCTTAAAAGGATTTTTTTTTTTATACTTATTTCAGATGTGTCAGTCAAGTTGATGATGTTATGAGAAAATGATCCAATTACTCTGTGGTATACACAAATTATGTATAGTGTACGAATATGTATATATGTATATGAGGAAAGTAAATAAGCTAAATACATATTACATACATAGTTCATGCATATGCATATGTATTCATTTAAATTTATACAAGAATTTTATTTGTTTTTCATTTTTTTTGTGTTTTACTTTTTAATTCGTGATAATGATTGCAATATTACACACTACTGGGACTGGTTAATATTGGTATATACGTATTATATAGACTTTCTGTTCATTATATTACAGATGCAGATGTTTAAAATACTTAATCTTTTGAATAGAAATCGAATTGAAAATACAAAAAATACATCATCATCATAAACACTATAGAATTTTCATTTTATATTTACAGACATGTATGTGTATGTACCTTATTTTATGCATACGAGTATATACGATACGACTAATATTGGTTATACAGTTCAAAAAATTTTCAAGGACGAAAGAAAAAATTCAGGAGTCACAAATAATGATGAAAACATAATAATATCAATATAGAAACAGACAATTTTTTTTTTCATTTTCATTCTATGAATCTATAAAATGGGGCATATGCATATACATATAACCAGTTACGAGTATATTGTGGAACGTATGGACTTTTTGTGAATCAATCTCAATAGTATGCTCTCAATAACATTTCAAATTTACTCGTTTATTTCTACTGGAAAATTTCTACATATAATATCCAAGAATACAATTTATGTTGTATGTATACGTGTACAGAAATAATTTGATCTAAATTTGAATCCTTTTGCATAGTTTATCTGAATATAATTGTGATGTTAATCATCATCATCATCATATTTAGATCCTCGATTGTAATTTAACCCGCCCCAGGGTGTTAGTTTATATTAAAATTTCGAACAATAGATATTCGCAATTTTGTTATTGAATCTTTTTGAGTATAAGAATAATTTTTTTTTATTATTTGAAGTTAACTGATGTGGAAAACATTTTGAAATATATAAGAATGATACGTACCATATATTATGTAGTAGTGGTAGTATGTAGTAGTAATCATCTTATATAGATTATTAACTGAAAAATATGTATAATTTCTGTATAATCATACACATAATCGTCCTTTGAGTATTAATATATTCTCTCAATTCACTACTGTCAACGAGTATCTATTATACATGACAATAAAGTATACATATGATCATGATACTATAATATTGATACTTCAAATTTAATATACAAAATACACACAACAAACAAATGTGTATATATATTAAATATATGGATATAGGTGTATATATATGAAAGGATAAAAAGGCATAATAAATATTTAAAAAATGAATTCATTGTAAAGTCCCTTTGGCATAATAAAAACTAAAAAATTGAAAATTAATAAAAACTCATGTGCATTTCGAAATAGGAGTAAATACACATAAAAAAAATATGATTCAAAATTAAAACTCTTTTCATATTTAAAAGGATCTGAAATATAAAATTAAAAATTAAAAATGTGCAAAGAAGAAAATGAAAATATAGATTTCTATATCTAACTTGTAACTCCTATAGAAAGTTGAATGAGAATATTTTTGTAGATTTACAGTTTCACAGATCAGATTCTTTTGCACAATTTAATTTCAATCATAGTCCATACAAAATTACCAAATAGCAGATAATTCAAGTTAATGAAAGTCATTCATACTTATTTTGTAAGCATCGTACCGAAGAGAACACTTCCACCTACATCTACACCTCTTATAGCTTAGTTTAGGAAGTGAATATCTTAAAGATTAAATAAAGGTGTCATCCTTGAAAACCAATTTTCTAAACAACAAAAATGAATTTTTCTTTAATATAGTAAAAATATAAATATACCACCTCATCCAACCAAATAGGTACTTCAAGAGACAATCATAAACCGTATATATAATCATTCCCCTATAATATCCTTATTGTAGTATTAAATACATTCACTAATACTTTTTCTTTTTCTACTCAAATTCGACTTTTTCTTCTGTGTATAGTAATGAATACTTCCTTAATGCACAAATTCATCTTTTATACATATACACACTTGACAGATTGTAATAATCATCACATATCCACGAATCTAATTGATTTTCAATTTTCAATTCATTTCCGAAATCAATTTTTTTGGAGTGTTTCTTATATGGTATACAAGTACAAATAGTAGCCAGCATAGCCAACATGCACGTTATTGGAAGAGTCACATTATATCATAAATAGAGTCCTTCTCCTTGTCAGAACTTTGTTGGGTTTTTCATTTTCATTTTCATTTCCTCAATTTTTTTTTTATATGTACTAGCTCACTTACAACAACATGATAAAGAAGAAAATAAAATAAATAAATAAATAAATGCTTATTCTGAGTTAAGGAAGAAAAAAAAATGTACAGGAGAATATAAGTCATGTAGGTAAACAATTTACAATCAAGTACCTATATAGCTAGACAGAATAGAATTTTTTTTATAATTTTCAATATTTTTCTTCACACTTCTATAAAAACTGGCCCCTTTCAAATGCTCGGAATCAAAAGGAAATATTACGAACTATATAAAAACATTGCAGCAAATGATCCTGTGGACGTTTAAATGTCTATAAACAAACTATAATATACCACAAAAACACGGGCAAAATGAAATTAAAAAAAAAAATAAATAATAAATTTCGTCTAAGTATATTATGAGATCCTTAAGTATGACATCAAAATGTCTATTCAGTAAATTATAGAAAAGAAAAATAAATAATATTTTCGTTAAATAATTACATTAAGGATATAAGTCTTGATATTAATGGTAGTTGTAATAGCAGTATATATTTATGGTGTTCAAAAAAAATAATTTATACATTTATGGATAAACTACCGCCCTATCGCATAGCAAATACATAGTACATATTCCTTTTTTGTATAATAAGCAAATGGTATACTCTGTTAGAGCTTTTCTTGACGGAAATTTTCCTTCTTGACTTTGATTTGATTAGGATTTTATTAAAAATGAAAGAGGCACAAATATATAGTGGTCAGGTGAAAACACATTACAGCATATAGACTACCTTACAGTTACAGGTTACTTAATTTATGTATTTTGTTGTTAATTTTTATTTTTTATTCGTGTTTGAATCAGAAATTTTTATCACTATTGTAATTTTTTGAAACAAAATTTAAAAAAGCGCTTTTATCTAACAGCAAAAAAAGTGAAGTTAATTTAATTACAGTCACTTAATAAAAATATTGTATACCATTTTGTCCATATAACTCTCATGATTCTTGTATAATGTTAAAATTTTATTAAAAATAATCAAATCAGAAAACCATGAAAAATAGTAATATGTAAGTATCTACATTCTTATTATACTGGTATACAAAAGTATATTTATACATCAAAAATCATTATCCTTTCTTTTCTTTTTTAATATGAGTACTATTGATATCATATTTTCATGAACTCATCATGATTACGATTATTATGAGCACATACACGTAATATTATATCGATATGAAAATTATGAGAAATACATAGTAAAGCTAAAGCGATCCGCGCGCGTGATGCATTAAGATGTTTCATATTTTCATGCTTGATTTTTATTTTTCTGTATTTTATTTGTTTCCTGAAAAAAAAAATGTCTGCAATTTAATAATTTTTTGAATAGTAGCCAAAATTTATGCGTGTATGGATTTGATGTCTGCGTTTAACTTTTTTTTTTAAATTCTATACTTAAAATGAACATCATGCAAGATAAAAGATATCAGATTTCCTGCGAGTGATGGATTTATTGGAGTGATGTTTTTCTCATTTTTTTTTTCTTCAATTTTTTGTAACATATGAGTATTAAAATACGTTCAAATACAGTTGGAGGATTCAGTTTCATATTCATGAACAGATGCATATATGTATGTACATTGATATACACACCAAATATACTCGTCTACATATAATTGCTCTATAGAACAGTGGTTTTAGAATTGCGTATAGATAGCAATTACACTATAAAATAAATAAATATGTAAATATGTATACTGAACATAGTATAAATTTAATCGTACACAATCGTATACATTATACAGTCAGTCAATCAGTCAGACAAACAAATCATTAGTCAGTTAGTTAGTTAACTATCTAATTTCCTTTTTTAATTTTTCAATATTATTATCGTATTGGTATATATACTTACTTTTATCTAATCTGGATTTTTAAATGATTTTGATGGAGGAACAATTGTAACATAGATACAACAGACAAACAAGGAACAAGAATATAAAAAATAATAGTATATGATTGATATATAAATATGAATATATGCATACTCGTCCATTATGATTCGCATTAAATATACAAATCTTTTTTTTTTTTTTTTTTAAATCAATCTGTTTATCTGAATGTGTATTATGATGGATATATGAATTTTGAAAATTTAAATGAACCATTCATTCATTATTACTCATTAAATAATTTAGATGGTTCACTTTAATAGCACAAATATATATACACATATGTACGTCTTTTTGAATGTAAAATAATGAATGCAAATAGTATAATATATCACAAGAAAAGAATATATGAGAATATAAGTATGTAATCCAAACATAATAATAACAATAATAGAAACATCATCATATAATCAGTCAATCAATCTACCATCATCATTACAATCATAATCAGAATCATAATCATAATCGTTATCAATGTTTCTCCTTTTCTTTGTTTGTTTGTTTTTAATTTGCAATTACATAATATACTACGCATACGTGTACGTGTATACGTATAGTATAATCAAACTATCTATTATATTATAATTTTAAAGAAATTCATATACATACATGTGAGTATATATTCGATTGAATGATATAAAAATGAGTGCCACGAATAACAGTTTTATAATAATAATAATGGGAAATATTAAAAAAATGTTCTATACGACAAAGATATGTACATATATGTATATTGTATAGTGGATTTATTGTAGAATGTGATATTAATTCATCATGTAATGAGAATAAAATTTAATCAAAAATAATGAACGAATGTACATATATGTACATATGTGTAATGAATAAATTATATTAGTTGTATATAGGATTTCCTCCTACATTACAGATACATATACTATACATATACAATATATATCTTATCTTATATCATTATTTTCATATTATTATACTGTTTAAAATATAATTAGGGAATAAAAGAATTAATTATTAATTTAAATTAGAAATTAGCTATTAAAAAAAATATTGGATTGAATATATTATAATAAGTGAATTTATTTACAATGTGTGTATATACTGTACATATTTATATGATATGTAGGGATATCTATGGTAATACATACAAAATTTCAGTTGATATCCGCAGCTGAATAGATATCACTCTTTGCATGCATTCTACATTTGTATTTATATGTAGGATTTTATATACTCAATGTAAATGCTCGTATTTAAATCAGAAAGAATTGTGATTTTTATATGTACAAATGGAATTTAAAATTTAGATATGCAAGTTTTCTGATTAACTTTTCTATACTTATAATACTGCTAATACATATATATAGGTACTATAGGTTTGTATTTATTAACCTGCGTACGATAACTTACATATACATACATTCCTTCATATAATATACTGTGAGATTCAAAAGTATTTGTACACTATGAAAATTTTATTAAACAATATCTAATTTGAATTATTGAAATAAAAATCCATTTATGTAATTACTTATTACTTTTAAAATTACTACAAACCCTATCTAGGGAAATTTAAATCCTCCTGAGACATGTGGATCTTTTAATAAGATAATATATCCTAATCATGATTTAGATTTGAAATTATTAGATCATCTTCATCAGTCGCTGAACATCGATTCCATTGAACATCTAATCTAAAGGATATTTTGAAGGTTTCAAATAAATATGTCACAGCAGAAATACTGAAAATATAGGAAATTTGAAAAATATAGTATTTAATAATGGAATGAAGGCAATAATAATACAAAAAAGAACAACAAATTTTGTAGAATCAAAACCACGTAGATCGAAAGTAGTTTAAATATTTAAGGACTGCCCAATGAAATATCATACTAATTTTAGTGAATTAAATTTAGAAAAAAGGAATTAAAAAATTATTTTTGATGGCAATTTTGAGCGCATTATTTTATTGAATTTTCCATAAAAATTTTTATTTATTTATTATTTAAAAATAAACATAGAATTATCTAAACTTTTATTTTATATATTCGAAACAATGAGTGGGTTCAAAAATTCAACACTAGCTGCGTTAGTGTTGCAAAAGAAGCTTTCGTCAACAGTTTAAAAAGTAATCATGACTAAAATCATGTGTTCGATTTTGCATTTTGTTCGCAACACTAACTTATCACAAAGTCAACATTTGCATAATGATTTTTGATGTTGCAATGAATAAATAACCTCAAATTTGTGACATTTAGTTGATTTTAAATTAATTATCAATGCTATCATGGATCAAGAAACCAATGAACAGTGTGTTAAATTTCAATATTTTGAATTTGGTTTATTTATTTGATTTATTTTTGATTTTTGTGAATTTTTACCGATTTGTAAAATTTGTAAAAGACAACAAAACTTCAAAACTGTCGTAAAATTAATCGTCATCATCAAAGCATCGCAACATAAATAAACAGTGTTGCGCTAACACTGCAGCAACACTTCTTCAACACTGCAAAATCATGATTAATTTTTGAACCCAGCAAATATTGGTGTACACATAATATTCATTTTAATGGTAATTGAATTAACTTTTTCATGTCAATAATTTTAATTGAATGAAGTGAATTTTAATTTTTATTTAGTGTGCAAATACTTTTGACTTCGCGTGTATACACATACGATACATTCAAGATTTACGCATAACGTGGTATAAATTTGTTATTAAATATTGTATTGCAATTTTTTCGAATTAATTTAATACTTTATTTTTTATATAATTTTTTATACATAATTTATTATGAGTATAATTTATAGAGAATTACGAAACTGTATATCCTTGATTTTCTTCTTAAATTTCGTAATAATGTACTAGTGATTGATGATAATAATGATAATATAATGATTTTTAAATAATATTAGTATGATGACCCTTTTTTTTATATTCAAATACTTTTAGATGTTACATATATTTCATATGTATATGGATCCATCTTTGTACATTTTTCAAATCATTATTACGATTATTATTATTATTATTATTATTATTATCAAATCAAATCAAAAATAAGAAACGAATTTAATTAATTTTTTTTTTCTAAATTTAAATTTTGATGCTGCGTTGTTATTACATTACCGTCTAAATAACTAACAAAAAATTTTTATATATAAATAAATGAGTTCCGGTTAATGTTTTTCCCTGAGTATGTATACCTACAATATACTAAGTAGTATGTGCATCTATGTACGTACATAAAGTTTCTATTCATTAATCCGCATCATTAATTCATGATTTACCTTCTTTATATTTTTACATATATATGTATGAATTATTTTTATCGTATTGTAAATTTTTATTTTAAGTTTAAATTGTTAATAAAATGGGCATTTTAAAATCGGCATCAGCTAAATTATTTTATTACAATTTCTATTTATGATTATGTATGTATATGTATTGTATCTATTATAATTTCCGTTATTTTAAATTGTGGGAAATATATATTTTTTTATTAAATACTTTACTCTATTAAGTAAGTATTTTCCTTTGTATTTACATGCGTATACATAAGGTACACATCATAATATGAATTACGAATAGAAAATATACGTTTGTGCACTTAAAATTTGATTATGAACGCAAGTACTAATAGTACATAAAAATACTTACAATGCTTTCCTATAATATAACGAGTACATATGTATATGCAATCGTAATAAATGGTGAATGGAACAATTTGGTCAAAGGAATTCACTGCATAATAGTACAATTATACGAGTACAGTGATGATGATGATGATTTTCCATTATATAGGCTTTTCTTATTTATTTTTTATGTGTACGGAAGAAAATTTTTAGAGGAAATCATTAAAACGAATTTTCATGTCATTATATGTATGTACCTGATGTGTACTGTAACAATGTGTTAAATATTATATGCAATTTATGAAAATAATACGATGTCTTGAACTAAATATTCAAACTGTGATTTTCTAAATTTATAATCGTAATTACTCACTAATTTAATTCTTATTTAATTTTTTAAGAAAAGTAAAAGAGAACAAAAACAAAAAAAAAACGCAATAAAATTACAAAAAAAAAAATCGTCAAAAAATATTTTGTCGGAGATACAATTATAATTTTCGAGTTAATTATAAGAAGGATTTTTAGGTTAATTCAAATTTGGAAATTTGAAAATAACATTTTTGTTCAATTCAAAATCTTTTATGTCTCACTGTTAGTATTGGTATTAGGTGTTATAGCTAGCATAAAATATTGTCTAATATATGGTACTAGCTTGATAAAAGATACTCGTATCTGATCCAATTTTGGAAGATTTTACATAATGAAGAATGAATTATTGTGACCAAAAAAGTAAAAAAATGTACAGAATTTTCGGTAGTGAAAGCGTATACGAGTACATATTTGTATGTGGAAATATAAAATGTAGAAAAAAAAAATTCTTGAAATTAATAATCTTTTATAGGTGTGCTTCTAGGAAAATAAAAAAAAAATAAAAAATTGTAAATTCCAAAAGAAAAATCTAAATTCTAAATAGAAAAGTAAATAGTGGGATTAAACCTATTTATAATACGAGTGTCAATGAAAACATCATCATTTAAACCCTCCATTTTTTTTTTCACATTTTTTCTTTTCAAATGAAAATAATTCGTCCTCTAAATAAGTCATCAGTTCGTTGTTTTTTTTTCTTCAATAATTTCTATATACTCGTATATGAATGTATGCAGTTAGTAAGTTACGTTGATATTATTATCATCATCTTTGTCATATTGAATCTGTAAATAGTACACACACACAACACCGCAGACAACAACAACATATACGAATATCAGAACTAAATTGTTTTCATGTTATAAATGCAGTTTAAATAGTGTGTCATATTTGACATTTATAATCTGTATCGTAAATTGACACCCCTTTACAATAAAGGCTAAATTTTGTATTCTTGCATTACATACGAGTATATATATATATATCAGATATTATCTAAATACCAACCAGATATATGACATTATAAAACATCAGCATCAGCTATTATATACTCGTGTATCATACGGATAGGTATATACTCGTATTTACCAGTAGATATACATAGTAACAGTTAACATTATATAGATAGTATATAAATAATACGAGTACAGATACTCGTACATTATATATGCCTAGTTTGATAACTTGAATAAATGATGAAAAAAAAATTTTTTTTCTCCGTTTTTAAGGGTTAAATGAGGGATTTAATCCGTTTATTAAAGACAACGAAATTGTATATATTAATGTATGTCTAGTCTACTCTGACTATGTCTATAATTTAACAGTGAATTTGTTTAATATGGATATAATGCAAACGACACCTATTATATGCGTATGTACAATTTATAGAATATATGGTATGGTGTACATGCGTATATATACATATATGTAATGTACATACATATATATTTGATTGTGTGCATCATTTGTAATTTGTACAGATTTTTATCACCCTTCAGGTTTATTATACAATTGGGATTTCGTTAAATATATTTTTCTATAACCTAAAAATTATTTGTCACAGAATCATTACGAAAAAAATAGTGTGAAACTTTTTCAATATTTTATTCTTCCATTTTTTTTTTTTAATTTTTAATTTTTTTTTATTTTTATTTTTTGAATGGCTATCTATGGGTTATATCTTTATCTCACACCACAATCTCTATAATCATCATGATCCGTGAAGGTTATGTATATACATACAGATAGAGTTTTAATAGATTTAAAATGCGATCAGGAAAAAAAACATACGTAGCGATTAGTGTTGAATTTATACGTAGACATCTACACCCAATTTTTAGTGAAATCGAAATGAAGTCTATGTAGAATGATGGAATGATGGATGGAGGGAAACGGGAATGACAAAACTGACAAAAAAATAAAAACGATGTAACACAAAATATGGGAAGAAGTGAAATATGTAATATTATCAGGAAAAAAATGATGCTCTATCTAAACTAAGGCATTTCGAAGGTAATAGCAAAGGGATCCGAGGTAAGGATCCGAGGAAAATGAAATTCCATTTCAAAAATTTTCTAGGTTAAAAAAAATTTCATTTTGCTAGATTTCTTATTCTTCTATGATCACTAAACTAAAATCTAAAATTCTTAATAAATATTTGAGCTCCTTCAAAATCTATTTTCAAGTTGTACAATCTGCAAAGCATACCACTTTTGTTCAGAGTTTTTGCGCTATATATATCCTTCGAGTCTTGGACCTATACTCTTACTTCTCTTATTTTTTGGTCATAAGTTAATTATACGAATACGTGAAGCAAATGCTTTCGCGTTAATCCGTGTAATATTTTTCTTATATCATAGGCAATAAAAGGCTATCGCATCATATGTATAATTTTTCCAATTGAATCAACAATTTTGGCACGCTTCTTCCTTTCCTCTAAGTAGATACCACCAATAGTTTTTGTACCAAGAATTTATGTCATTGCATGCACTGTGTTTTATATATTTTCCTAATACGTTCATTTATCTTTTATTTAACACGCATATAGCCATTTTCACTTCTATATCTAGTTTTTTTTTTTCGTTATTACTTACAGGTTTTTTTTAAAAACTTTTATTTAATATTCTTTGTATTTTTCTCTATAGTATATTTTTGTTTCGACTTTTAAACTAACCGCCTTCAAATAGTCCTTAATCCGAAACATATGGGCGCTTCAAAATTACACTGTACAAATTAATATTTGTATGTTTCTTACTTTATATTTATTTTCAAAAAAAAATCTGGAAATTCCATCATAGAGTCTTTTAATTTTTTTTTTTCATTTTCACTTTATTTCTTTTTTTTTCTTGTTGCTATTCTTGGCTTTCTTGATGACTAAAATGATGGACAAAAAATGAGAGAAAAAAAAAATGTAAATAAAAACATAGAAAAATAGAAATTTAAGAATGGATGTTGTAGCAAAAACTATTAAAAAATAAAAATCGAAACGAAAAATCACAAAACCAAAAAAAAAAAAAACATAAACCAAAGTCTAAAGGAATTCATGAAATTCGCTTAAGAGAGTTAAAGATTCTTAATGCTTCAGTACAATTGATTTTATTGTATTCTAATGCTCAATAATACTCACTAATTATGTTCCTGAATAAACACCATTTAAGGATTATGAAAGTATTTAACATTGTTGGTTAGTTATTGGTTACCATGTCGTTCTGGTATTTTTGTTTTTTTTTTTGTTTTGCTATAGGTACTATGTATTAAACATATATTCACGTATACAGTGGTGGTATAATATGCAAACTCATTTTAGGGATCTTAACGCATCTTAATAATAAATGTATATACGGATGAATATATAATATATGAATGTATCTCAATGTTGCAATGAATGCATTTTATATACAAAGTATTTAAATCTCTTCTTTTTTTTGCAACAAAAATATATAAAAAAAAATGACAACAATAACAACAACAAAAATTGCAAATAGAAAATCCAAAAGGATAATAATTTTCTAATATCCTTTAAGCGCGTATTAAGTACATAAATATCTATAGATACATATATATGAATATGTGTATACCTATACTAGGTGAAGATAATTATTTTTCGCAATGAAAACGAAGTCGAAGGTAGTCGAAGAGCATTGGAATCTGTAACGCATAACGTTATAGTAAGTATAGTAAGTGTATCGGTGTGCATGGATGTGAGTATGAATATGCTTGAATATGAATATTATGAATATAATGAATGCACATAATGAATATATATATTATATCCTTGTATATTTGGATATACAAGGATCAGATATTAATCGTTTCAACGCGTACATACATTCATTTACTCGTGTATATGGTTGTATCCGCATATGTGAATGGAATTATATTATCTCACACGTTATATATTTAAGCCTTCTATTATATTATTATTATTGTTATATTATATTCAAGAAACCACTAATTGCTGTAAATCCTTTAAATACGGAAAAACAAATCATAAAAATATAATAAAAGGATATGGATATTTCACATACATATGTACCTATACTACTCATATAAATGTACTTATTCGCACATGCAGGATAAAGAACTATTCTTTTTGTATTTTTTTTTTGTATTTCATTTTCACTGTTGTATATGTACGAGTAAGTATATACATACGATTTGTTTTGATCCTACCCCAATTCGATTCGATTCGATGCGATATATTATTAGCACGCAGCGTTTCTTTTTCGAATTATTGAAAATTTTCTGACGTATATGGTTTTTCAAACAATTTCACACAATAATCATAACACATACGGTAAAAATTTATTTCGAAAAATAAGATTCATACATTCGTATGGGCAACATTTTATTAATGATTATCTGTGGTAATATGTATAGGCATTTGTGTGTCCTTTTGCAAGTTTCTGATTTAGAATTTAATAAAATTTTAAAAGAAAAAATATTCAAGTTTGCATTATTCTAACTGAAATTAATTTTTTAATATTTTTTTTTTTTTGCAATAAAATGAAATCATTTCAGCTTTGTTTCATCTACTCTACAGTGACAAGGAAAAAATGAAAATGAGAAATAAAAATTTAATAGAAAATTTGAATAATTTTCAAGTCAATAAAGAAATAGCTTGAATTGATTGTTTTATTATGAAGATATATAATTTTAAATGTAAATATCTATGTACTATATAGGTTACACAAATACATAAAATTGAAAAAAGTATAATGAAAACGGATAAATTGGAGATATATACACAGAAAGAGAGAGAGAGAGAGAGAAAGACGGAGAAAGACAAAATATTTATATAGGTATACAGAACAAAAATATATATGTGAAAGATAAAAATCAACCAGAAATAGGAAGCCACATTATTTAGTCAAAGAATACAATTAAATAAACCACAAGGATAAACGAACTAAATCAAATTTATGCACCCCTTTTATTATTATTATTATATTATTGTGACAAATATCAACGTTTTTATCGTTGATGATGTTGATGAAATTTAGTTAATACATACATACATTGCATATTCATATACGATTATATATACGATTATATATGTATACACATTTTCAAAGACTAAATACACTTGAATGATGCTTGAATCCTTTCATTTTTCGTTTCTCGAACTCGAAATCCCCAAGAGCAACAAAAAAACATTGGAGAACAAAACAAAAAAAAAAAACGAAAAAGGACAAGATAGTATTTATCTAGTTTAAATCAATTTGGTTATAGCATGTTTTGTTTAGTTAAATATGCCCGTATATTACACATACATACATACACACACATATATATCTCTTTATACTTTCGTGTATACAATCATAATCAGATCAGGATAAAATGCTCCATTTCTTATTATATTATCCTTGATCCTTGATAAAATGAATTGTCATTATTATGGTACCATATACATTCATATGTATATGAGTATGTATTTAGTCAGATATAGTCATTGTCATTAAATGAGCAAATCGAGTGTTAACTTAAATAATATACGCGACCAGAATACATACACGTACATATATTAAGAGCATTTTTTTGTTGGCTCTAATATTTGGATACGAAGATGAACAAGTAACTGTACGTACATACATATGTTCGTCTATATATCCTTTTATTTTCATGAATGATATTTACATTTATACAGAATACACACAAATGTACACACGTACACACATTATATTTTCATTTATAGTACGTTTGATTGAATTGTTGACTGAGAGGATATCTCAATAAAAATTTGAATGATTCACATTTGACAGTTATAACAGTTAATTTTTGGTGCAGTTATATGAAGGTGGATGATTAACCCTTTTTGTAATATACATATGTATAATTCTCTTACATGCATGTATGTCCTCGTATATTTGTTAAACACATATGCGAATTTTTTATGTAAATAAATGGTATTTATTGTACATACATATATGTGTTTATTTATGCAATTACTTTAGGTACAAATATGTAAATATATACATATATAATGGATGAGAAGTTTAAAAAAAATGTATATGTACGTTATTCGTATATATTCTTTAAATACAGATATATGTAAAATACAGTATTGGTCATAATTATTTTACCTCTGTCTATAGTATTATTTTTTCTAACGAAGCACTTTTAAGTTGGATGTCTTGTTGGAGTTGGATGTTGGATGTTTTATATTTTCAAATGAATCAGTTTCATTTTTTTGTAACTTCTTTTCTTTTTTTAGCCCAAATAATTAATAAATTCTAAGCTATTAATTGTCATCATCGCTTTGTGCAATGTTAGTATTCTCATAAGATATAGCAAAAGTATTTTTATACATAAAGAAATTTTGTACTTCAATTTTAAATTTGAAATTAAATTTTTGGCAATAAAGTTAACAGTTTGGAATTTTTGTTCTTACATACGTGTTTTAACATATTTTCGATTATTAGTTAAAAAATTCGGAATTAATTTTGAAATTGATGGAATGAAACTAAAGAAATACGTTTTGAATTCCGAACACAAATAAGTAGTTGCAAATTTTAAATATAGAAATTTAAGCAAAAAAATTCATCAAAAATGCAATGCAATGTAATGCAAGTATTTTAATTGTTCAAACAGGGGCTTGAATAGCTCGATGGTTGTGTGTCGGTCTTGCGATCTTTGAGATCACGGTTCGAACCCCAGCCAGCGCACTACTCTTGCCCAAGTCGATCAATAATTTTTCCCATCAGCAATGTACACCAGTAACTGATTACTGATGATAAACTGGATAATAATGTATATCTGACATAAAATTACTGATCGGCGGTGCCATGGACTGAGTATCCGCGTGCACTTAATATATACTATATACATTTATGTATATATATGTATATTTAAAAAAAAAAAAAAAAAAAAAAATTGTTCAAACCTATAAATTTAGTTTGAAAGGTCATATATGTAGATATTTTACCAAAAAATATAATGGAAATATTGATGATCTCAGTTCGCTACGAAGCATAATAATTTTAAGAAGAATGATTTGTAGACTTGTTGATTTTGTTCTTTTTTTGCTTTATAAAAGAAAAAATTAGTTTAGCCTTTTAACAGAAATGCTAGTGGCTCTGTAATATTTTGGTATTGTTTTTCTTTTTCGTTTTTTTTTTAAGAAAAAAAAAGTAAGAAAACTCCGGTGTACAAACAATTATGACCGATACTTTTTGTTTGATCACGATTTACAAATTATACTCGATAAATTAATTTTCATTCTTTTCAATATTATCATATATAAACCACCATCAATATACGAGTATTTTTTTTTTTTATATTTTAAGATGAATTTCGACTTTAAATACTCGTACCAATTATAGAAAAGTAGTAAAAAGAATAATTTTTTTCTTATTTACTTTTAAATTTTGAATAAAACCTATAATGATTATTTCTATAGAGAAAGGTTCTATATCAATAAACTGTTTCACGTGTGTCTTTTCAAGGATAATTGAATAAAGAATAATAATATAATAATAGAGGTTAAATAGAAATTGTCCTTTTTATTGGCAAAAAATTTAACAATGTGTGTACGTGTACGTATAGAAAATACTCAAGTTTATTTTTTTAAAGACAAATAAAATATAATAAAAGGTTCTATTCAACAATAATTTCTTACTGGCTCGTATGCACATATAAGGAAATCAATAGGTAACTGGTATAAATACTGTGTGCTTTCAATAGATCCCTGCATCCCTGTAAATAGCACATGCACACATCGACAAGTACATAATTGTGTTTATCTAATTAGTATTAATAGCGAACACTTTTCAATTATATTCTATTTATACACTAATATACACTTTAATAGCCGCGTTTATTATATTCAAAGGACTTTAAAAATTAATGTAAACATGTGTGAATACAGGACGAATATCATAAAAAAATAATAGCAAAGAAATAAAAAAAAAATGGCAAAGTAGTGTGCTTTTGTATTTGTGAATAAAACGAAACATATGGAATCCTCTTGAATTTGCATAAATACGAGTACATACACTTACTTTAAATCTTTAAATATAAAATATACGAGAATTTTTAACGTATGATATAACATAAAACGTGGAGAAGAAGAAAAGAAAAAAAAAAGGAAAAATGGGAATACAAAAAAGAATTATGAATAGAAAATAAAATAAATTAAAGATATTCGTGGATATACAGTACAATACAATACCAATACTGTTCGCCATTATAGTCATTACTATACTGTCAAATGACCCCATATCCATTTCTTGAAATGAAATCAAAACTGAAAAAAAAAAAATAAAATATTAAAATTAGCCATAAATAAATATTATTTTAAGAAGGATATTATTGAAATGAAATTAAATTCGAGGGCTATTACTAGATACACTGCATATACACTCTCGTATTTTGATTCAACAAAAGAAGGTATATACTTACTCGTGCACAATGAATGATGCCCGATGGTCACATTTCACACCTGTGATTTGAAGAGATTCAGTGAATGAATAAGAAATGAGTACATACTAGAAAAATCGTGTTTTATATATTATGTATGATAAATGGATAAAGGATTCCTAATAAAGATTGAAAGGCAATGAGAAACTTGTTTTTAACAAAAATTTTTCATAAATCACTTTAAAATATTATCCTATTCTATCTATGAGTATATTATCCTTTCATTTTGAAAAAAAAAAAAAAATATTTTCCTTTCTGTTCCAGAAGTTCGCTTTTCTAGATCAAGTTTTAGTTAATTCAAAAATCAAAAACTGAAAACAAAAACGGAGACACAATGATATGTTCCACATGTCACTATACAAATTTTAAGTTTCCTTCTCAATGCGGAAATCTTTTAAAAATTACAATCACACATGCTATACCATGTATATGATGATACTTTCATATGTGTACGCAATCTACATACATATATATTAGTTTGGGTATTGTTTTTCTTTTTTAGTAAAATGTTATCAATATTTTTATGTAATTTTATATTCGATAAGTGAATGGAATGGAATGGAATGAATGACATCAAGATTATCCTGGCGCCTCTTTAGACAGACTTAATATCTTATATACTACTCGTATTATGTATGTAGACGCATTATCGAATTTCCACGGTTAAAATATATTTGTGCGAGTGTACATAGTAGTATGTATGTATAGCGGATATATATTTTTTTTTAAATAAATGCTCGCATGTCATGTCTGTATATACACATGAGGACATGAGTGTATTTATGTTATTTATATTTTTGTTTCATATTTTCTTAAGAAGAAAGAAAAATAAAGAAAAATTGTGTAACTCAATTAAATTAAAATAAACAAAACGACATTTTGATCTGTATCGTATTTAAGTATATGATGTCTTTCTTTTTTTTTCTTTTCGAGGAATTTTTACTTTCCTCATTTCGATTACTATATTACAAGACATTTCAATATTTATATAAATGAATTTTCGGAAATAATTTTTCCATAAAAAAGAAATTCCCATTACCATATTCAACCTGATTTGAAGTCTGAGGAGAGAGTCTAGGTCTGTCCTTAAAGTCAAAAAAAAAAAAAAAAAAAACTAATGCAATGGATATCCTGTTTATTCTATAATATAATTTTAGTATCTACTATACATAAATAAAATGTTTGTAAATCTGTTCAAATTCAAATATTTTCATTGCGTACTAAGTATTTTTGAGTTAAAATCGCCTAAGGTGTTCAAGGTTCATGGATATACGACAACTACACTGACTAAGAAAAATCATACCGTATGTATATACATA
Organism: Villa cingulata; assembly: GCA_951394055.1. NCBI lineage: Eukaryota > Metazoa > Arthropoda > Insecta > Diptera > Bombyliidae > Villa > Villa cingulata. The sequence continues at coordinate 45,580,253 of OX596019.1, forward strand.
ATCGTAATCGTAGACATAACTAATTTTTCTATATTATGATACACGAAAATTGAGGAAAATTTAATTTTCTTTATATTGTGTGTATCCTTTGTATATTATATGAAATTTTATTAAAATTATTGTATCTATAAACTTTGTGCATTATAAACAAAATTGTAGATTTTTCCATATAAGAGTACACTATACCATATACGAGTATAAGATACTTTGAAATACAGTCAGATATTGTACGATTTACGGGTATACAGGATTAGATCCCATATAGCAACAAAATGGGGGGAAATAATTCGAGTATATTTTTTCTCATATAAAATTGTAACAAACCATAAAATATTTAATAATAGAATATCAAAATTGTTTATTATATTTTGGTTTTTATGAAGTATACATATACGTTCTCTACTATGTTAGTATAATATAGCTCGCTCTATCTGTACCATATCGTAAATGTATTGGTACTCTGTACTATTATAAAACGTACAGCCGTACAGCTATATAGATCTGTTATCATATCTCATGGTTCAGTGATTCAATGGTTCGTTGCATGAAAACTAAGTATAAAGCAAAGGATATATGAAATAGAATTTAAACGAAAGACTATAAAAATTACTCCAAAAAAAAAGAAAAAAAAATCATGAAAAAAAGTATACACATTCTTGTCCTTTTCATTTTTGACTTACTGACTATGTGCTGGTGTAAGTAAATTCGTCTATATGTTTATCATCTGCGAATACAGGAAAAAGGAAAATGCAAAAAAAAAAAATAATATTAATAATAACGAAATGAGCAAAGGAAAAGGAGAACTAAATAAAAATTAAGGTTTAATTTAATTTAAATGACGACGAGATAAAGATTGAAATTCAATTTCCGATAACTTTTATATGTGTATATCGTATGTGTGACAACTGACAACAGTGGAATATACATACACATAAAGTAGGTGTACAACAAAATAACGTGTGTGTATAGCTTTATACGTTTTCTATATGTACTACACGCATAGAACAATTGATGTGATATGTTGATGAAGATGGTATCGTATCAGTTTAGTTCCCCAGAGGATGAAATTAATCAAAAAACACAAAGAAGTAATTTTCATTTTGATTGAGTAGCTAGTTAATATATTCGTACGTATATAGATGAAGACATTATACATATTACAATAAGGATACATTGTATAAAAAATTTAACAAACAAAAATATGATTATGGAATAATTAATTTATTTAGTTGTGTACAAATTGAATCCGATTTCATTTGGATTTAACCGCACGGTATATGTAAAAGTAGATACATATAGTGCACGTAATAAAAGAGTATATAGATACATAAAGGCACATGATGATAAGTAAGTTTTTCGAAATTTTAAAAATTTAATTAGTAAATTACTTTTTGCAATAATAATTAATTTCATTCCAAATTCTAGCTAGCTATAGATAGCTAACAAAAATGAGTTTCAAATTTTTCGAATAGAACAGAAAAAATTACAGGAAATTATCCTTTTTACAGTGATTATATTAAGAACAAGAAGAAGTTCAAAGAAATCATTTTCAGACTAAAAACTAAAAAAAAAAGAAGAAAAAACAACGAAAACGACACAACAAAAATTGAACAAAATCTTTTACGTGTCAAAGCTAATTAATTTCCTAATAACACTGTGGGCCTGTGGTATATACGAGTAGTATGTAGGATGTAAAGTTTTCTTTATATTGGTACTCGTATTTTCGACGAAGAAAAAAAAAGTTCTCGATAATTATAGATACACACGTGTGTATATAAGGTGTAGTAAAAAAAAAGGGGAAGAATAAGAAGCATTTTTGGTACAGTTAACAATGTTTTATGTGACTAGAAAGGATAATATAATGCTGCTGTGTCTATAATAATGATGCAGAGAAATTTGATTCATTGGATTCGCCCAGAAGGGTAAAATTCCACATTACATACAAATTATACTATGTACTCATATTATACGAGTACACTTGTATATATAATATGCATTGACTTTCAATATGATTATAAATTTGAATCCTTTTACTTTACGTATAAAGATAGTCATAGTTTCTACAGCAATATCTGGGTATATGTGTGTTTGTGTAAATATGTAAAGTGTAAAGTCAAATATCAGTCAACCAGTAAGTTGAAATTTTATTTAATAGTTAGTATGTATACGTGTATATCTGTATATCTGTATAGCTGTATGTGTATATGTATATTTGAATGAAAATGTTTCCTTGGAAATTTTGTTACTCTATAGCATACCACAATAAATTTGAACGTAAATAGAATCATCATCATCTCATCTTCATTATCTATATCGTATATTGTATACTAAACAGGATGTTTAATAATAAATTACAATTTCAAAGTTTCGAGAAATTTTCGAAAATCTTATCAAATGAAAAACAGATAAAAAAAATTTTCGCGGTTTTGTTTTTAAAAATATTAAATTTCCAATAATTTATGCGCTGATGATAATGTATAATCGAAGACTGGATATAATGTATAGATGTACGACATTCATATGTTTGATTTGAAGTAATATACACCCTGTTTACGTACAAAATATTGTAAAATTACAACTTTGTCATTAATGTTATTAATTTTAGAAAATGTTTATAAATATATAACAATGTCCTTAGACAAATTTTGTTTATACTTTTGTGGTTAAAGTGTAACATACAGTACAGCTCCAGATAAATACAAAGAATGTATTTACACAGAAAAAAGGATTCGGTTATTTAAATTATTGTGACCAAGTGACAAACTTTGGAAGAAGGGTTTTAAATTAAATTCTCTAATGTCCTTTTACATATATGTATTTGAACATAAGTTTACTCTACACATACATACGTATTTTGGTATATTACTAGTTTCGTATATACTCTTTTAAAGATTCACTTTACAGATTATTTGTATTTTATATTTCACATAAATACATGCATACATCCACTCATTTTCATACACATGTAATTTACATTTATGAAAGAATTCAGGATTTTATTTATTCTGCGTATACATATAATTTTTAATTTTTGTTCTTGAAATAATTGAAAAATTTATTATTCAGAATCAATAAAATGAATTCGCAAATTTTATACACAAACATATACAAAGTAGTAAGCGAATAAAAAAAATTTGGTTACCTGATTCTGTGAAAAAATTTTCAAATGTTGAATATTTGAATTTCCAATCATCAAAATCATTAATTGAATTCCTTACAATTCATCACAGATACTTACTTATACGTATACTATCATCAACAAAATATATTAAATTTGACTGGGCTGAGTGCATTGACCATACGACCCAGCACCAGACCAAGAATATAATTATTTTACAAATGCGTAAGTGTTTTTGTTTTATTTTCGCTTTTATTTTTTTTCTTCCTATGAACAAAACAAAAAATTTATTCCAATATTCCTCTGATGAAGATTTAATCGAAATCTTTGACATATCTACATATAATATACGCATGCGCGTATTTATAGTTTCTTGCAATATCTAAATATGAAAAATAAAATTTTTTAAAAGACTTTTAATTAATTCATTTTGAAATCATAATGAAAATAATAAAAAGGACATTCGTGCATGATTTTTGATTTTTATTTTTTTATTTTTTTTTTATTTTTTTTTATAAATTTTCAATTTCTTGTTTTTAATTAGATGAGTATTCCTATATACGTATACAGACAGCATATGTACGAGCATTATAACAAACAAAGAATAGTATGTATTGTATAAAAGTTTATGAGCGAAAAAAAAAATTTATATTACACATACATATGTACATATATTTTCTTTCGTCATCATTGTCATCATCATCTTCATCATTATCAAGCAGATCAAGCAAAATATTTCAAAATATTTTTATGATAATGTGCAAAATTTTTAGATAGATACAAATCTACTCGCGTTCATATTTTATTATGTGGTCAGATTTTATAATATGCGAGAGATATGAATATTGTGATATTGTGTATATGTGTACTGTTGTATATACGCATACTCGATACACGCATATACGTATATACGCGAATATACGCAAACGTATAGTAAATATATGAATATACATGTGGATATTAAATTTTTGTGTAAATTACGAATCATATCAATATGGTATACAATCCTTAAAAAAAATTGTATTCAGTCAGACTATTACTGTTATGCTAAAAGCTAAAAGTTAACGAAATAAAATAGGAATTAATTTGAAGAAAAAAAAAAATGAAAAGAAGAAAAATTATGAAAAATGAAAATAATCAAAATAAAAATACAAAAGGCATATAATGTACAAGTAGACATACAATAATAAAATTGAACTTTTCTTATTGTAATTTTTCGAATATTGATTAAAAGATGATATTTAATGAAGACGATGATGACATGGATGATGTTGATGATGATGATGATGATGATGAGAATTTGATGTTGAAGTATAAAAAATGAATTCCAAGTTTCATATTATTATTATTATTATGATGATGATGATGTTATTATTGCTACTGGTTAGATAGCAATAGTTTCAACTTCATTACTATATTGTATGTACATGTAGTATATGATATATATGCTAGCTTCGATTATTGCTGCTATACACTGCATATATGTTATATCAAAAATATTTTAATGTGATTCACTTTTATTTAATGACAGTGTAAATTCGTATTTTTAAATTTAACATTCATAAAATATAGATAAAACTAAATGAAATTCGATTATGAAAAAGATAAGGAATTTTCATATCATCATAAAAACTGATTATCTACATACTCATAAAGATACAATACTCATATATTATACCTACGTACAGAAGTATATTTCACATCTATCCTTAGCACCAAATTGATTGATCGGCTACTGTATACGTATACTATACATAAATATTTCTGCTACTATATACAACATCCAATTTTGAAGATACGATAATGCGATGAGGAACGAAAAAAAAAAAATTACGAACTCATATACAGATATACCGACATTGGATTCCTTCTAAGATATAATTCACCATTCTCACGTTCCATACAAAACTTGGAATACATACCTAGACTTATATACATACATATATAGTCGTATAAGAATATAGTTATTTCTGTACATATATATACATATATATACATGAAATCTATAACTTTGACTGTAGTACAACACTGATTGAGACCTTAAAATCAAACATTAACTGAAATTCTTATTGAAATTTCGCAATGGAAAAATCATCATCATCATTATTATCATCATCAGGAATTAAGATGATTCTGTTATTGTATCTATGTTTTGTACATAAATGCAACCAAATCCTTATATTGCCTAAATATAATATTATATGTAGGCATGTATCACTCTATGTATATAAATGCAGCAATATAACATTGAAAAATTTTTGTTTTGATTCTGTTTCATCTTCAGTGTTGTATTTTGTTTTGCTATAAAGATACTTGCGTATATACAGATGGAATTCAAAAAGGAATCACAATCAAAAGGGATAACTATGCTTCTCGAATTAATTAAGTCATTAGTAGAATTCCATAAGTTCAATTCATCTGTATGCACATACGATATATTCATACAAACTTTTATATTCGTTTGTAGTTCGTATATACATATATGTATACAATATACATATTATAAGCGATTGTCACGAAATTGAATTGCAACTGCTACCACCGTATCTTTTGCGAAAGTATACAAAAGGTAAATGAAAAACATCGTAATTCGTAGATTTTGTTTTGTGTTAAAATTTTTCCAACAATTTTTGTTGTTTGATTTTTAATTTTTTTTTTATTTTTATTTTTTTCAAATTCTTTGTTTAATATTTAGTTGTACATTGTAAGATTGTAGTTTAAGAAGCTCATCATGCATTTGGCACTAAATGCATTCTACATATACGAAAGAATTATAAACTTTACATTATATGCGTACAGATAGAACATTAAATCGTTATTTTATTATTTTTGTGTATATTATCATGCATGTATATACCTACACCGGTTTAAATGAAAATTCGCCTCTCATTATGGTTTTATAATACCCGTCGTGGTACACTGGTACTGTATATGTGTATATGTGTATATCATAATAGTTATATTATTTCAGTACGTAAAACAATTTAATGTACAATGTAATCGTATAGAATGAAAAATAAATTCCAAAACATAAACACCACAAAAAACCAGATTGACCATCAGAAAAATTTTTTACCAAATTAAAAAAATAATATTAATGCTGATATAAAGATATACACATAGATATCTCTGCGAGGAAGATGAAAAAAGGAATGGATATCTTGTGTGTTTACTATATAAACAAATACAATACGTATATCGGATAATTATTACCATTTTTAAATAACCGATTCACAAATGTGTCATTACGTAAATGCTTTGTATTCTGACTGTACATACATACATATGTACATTATATTTGATCATATACTAAAAGAAAATTAAATACGAGATCGAGTGTTAAATACGTTACATACACTATTTATGGTTGCATACCATTTAAAGTTTTTCGATAATCAGAAAATCACCTCAACAGTCAAATCAAAAAAATTTGCTTTTTAAATCGCGTTACACAGAATGTTTCTGCGTAACGTATGGTCTTTTGTTATTTTTTTATCTTTGTTTCCTGATATTCTGTTCTGATGTTATTTTGAATGAATTCTTTTCTTTTAAAGTCATCAATTATGTAAATTTATATGTCGCGATAAACATTTTTGGTCGTTTAGTAAGGTTTATTTGAAAAATTTTAAGCAAATAAAATAATGAGATATTTGAAAAGTTTTCATCATTTTACAAATTTTTCCTAGACTTAATACTGACCTTTAACACTGATCTATTGGTATGTAAATTTGGCAAAACATTAATTTCGATTTTTTGTTGTGTTTGAAATATAGGTCAATTTTTCTGCAAAGTATATAAACTTTAAATTCGCTTTCCCGTAATTTCATAATTCTATGATTGACAAATGTCAATCTGACGAGGCCAAATCAGGGATAGAAGGTGAATGATATATCATTTTCATTTTCCGATTCAGCTCGAACAAATTTTGATTAATTATAAATGCTGGTGTGTGGTCTAGCATAGAATCCTTTGATTCCATTAAAAGTTGTATTGGAGAAGGTAAAAATGATAGCATTTCCAGAAGCCATTGAAAAAATAATGCAAATGACATTAATTATTCGCACCAACCGAATTATACTTACATGTTAATTCAAACATCCATATATATTTGGCTCATTTATTTCAATGAAAAATTTTCTAATTAAAATCATCATGATATTAAGGATACATTATATGTTTGTAAATTGATTGTTACAATTGTAAATGTATCCAGGATAATACGATGCAAATGCTGTTCTCGTATATACATACATATAACTATAGATACGATTATAAATAATGACTAATATTAGGTGTATGCATTATGCTTTCATATGTATGTATACAAGTGATGAAATCCTTACATTTTTATATAGGACATATATAGAATAAAGATCTGTTATCATTTTGATGTAACATATCACTAGCATACAATATAAGTAGGTGGTGTATAGTCAGTCATTATATTCATCATCGTACACATCATGTACGAGTACGTTACGAACATTACACAGAGACAAAATACATTTTAATTTGTCGTTATTATTTTGCCTTTTGATGTAAACGTAATTTCGGAGAAACAAAACAACAACTTTTCACATACTCGTAAAATACATGCTACTTTGCTTCTGTTACTGCTGTTATTTTCGATTTTCTTTTCTTCTTTTAATTTTTAATTTTCAAACCTTTTGATGATCATATTACAAGCACGTGAGGATAATTTTTTTGCGATTACGATAAATTAGAGGGTAATTGAGTACAGTAAAGGGGTTTGTATTACATATGCACGTGCTTTAATTTTTGAAAAATTTTCATCCAAAAAAAAAAAAAAATGAAATAAAATAGAGAGGGTGTACGATATATTCGTATATATGTTTCTTTAAAAAGATTGTAAAATATTTCGCTCTGTATCTCTATAAAATCTTATGTATACATAATATGTATTCTGATATGTTATATGTACATATGCATATGTAGTATTATTGAAATTCTATGACTTATGCTATCATATTTTTATACTGTATTTAAGATAAAATCTCTTCTAATCAGATTGATATTGAGATGATATACATACGAGTATAATAGCTGCCTGTGAATTGATTAATTGATTAATATAATTATTTATGAAACACAATCATCTATAAATGTAATTTATATATAATTATTTTTTCAGCAGAGAATAAAATAAATTGACTGACTCCCATATGTAAATTAACATTTCTGATCAACAACATAGAAAATATGACTTTATGTCATAGAGTTTACAGTCATTTTGTTATGTTGTGTTATACACTTGACTTGATAATTGTGAGTGAAAAAAATTGAAACATGATGAAACATTTTTTTCATAGATTTAACGGGTAGAAAGTTTTTTTAAAATTTCAAATGTGTAAATAATATTTCGAATTCCGAATATCGACCATAGTGAAATCATTTGAAGAGTTTCATCGCATTAGAAAGAAGAACACAATTCCAGTGAAAAAAATTTCATTTAGACGTAATTTAAATTCAAACTTTCAAACAAATTAGACGAATGTTATTTTGATAAGTTGACAACATAACAGCTGAAAAATTGAAAATATGTTGGTAATACTGCGACGACAAAAAGGAACTCAGAAATTCATTTTATATTTTGATCACATTCACGATCAACTAAAAATTGTCGTCGTCATCGATTATCGTTATTATGACATTTTACTTACATGAGTAAATAAAGGGTGCGTTCAGTTCCACGCAGCGATGTATAATTTTCCATCGCTGCAATAATTTCTCTTACTGAACGGCTTCGCTGCATAATCGCTACTTTGCAGCGATGTAAATATTTTGCAGCTGAAAAAAAGTTCGCTTTAAAAGTCATCGTAAACAAATTTTGACATATAAAAAAATATATATATGTATATATATATCTTTTTTTTATATTTTGACATAACAACAGACAAAGCCAACTATCAACTGTTTGCAGCGGGTTTTTCCGCTGTAAACAGTTCAGTAAATTGTATACAGCGATTATCTAAACATCACTGCATTTTCATCGCTGACTTGCATCGCTGCATTGAACTGAACCTACTCAAAGATTATTAAAAATTTTGACAATAATGAATTTTTTGTCAAAGTTCGTAATATCAGTTGAATTTGAATGTTATTTTGTATAATAATTTTTTTTATTTTAATTTCATCGATACTTTTTTTTTAATTCATATATGCCAAATATCAAACCTTTATACATTTTCTTTGGATACAACACAGAACATCAGTTATCTAATTCGAATATTGTAATTGAAAATATTTCCAACTGTTTTCATTTTTAAAAATTTTTCCATAAGATGCTCATATGTATACACATAATTTTCAGTGTTTTTCAATACATGTGCAGGTACATACTGGGAAAATTATTATTACATACGTTCAATTTTTGATTAAAAAAAAAAATCAAAAACAACAAAAACAGAAAAGTATAAAAGAAAAATTCTTTTTTAGATTTACCGATTATTTGATCATCATAATCTTCCATTTCAATAATTTAATGATCAAGAATTTCACTTAATAAATTGACTTGAAAAACTTTACATCTTGTTTACCGGTAGAAATGTACATAGCACCTATGAGTAGTGAACAACTAATCAACTGGCTAACTCACTAACTAGCTAAATAACTATATATGTAATTAGATAGATGGCTAAATTGTTACATACATATGTCTGTACAAACATACTTGTGTAAATGAATGTATTTTCATGTAACGAAACCGATTACTAATTAGATATCTAATCCAAAAAATTTGTAATTTCATACAAAAAATAAAAATCTTTGTACAGATCGAAGCAATCAATTTCATTTTTAACAATGAGGTGATGTCTTCATTTTCAACAACATTGATCTATGTATATAAATTGGAAAATCAGTTATCGCCTTTCACCTATATTATTTCTCATATCGTGATGTGATATTGATGAATTTGATTTGTAATTCAGAAGCCGATGAAACGAAACTGCCAAAAGAAAATAAAAAAAAACACATACAAATGAAAAAAATCTATGATAAATCTGAAAGGTATAGAATTAAGAACCGCCAAAACAATTGAAAGATATATGTGAAAAAATAAAATAAGGCGAGATACTTAATTATTAGAATGCTTATAAACGCAATGTGTAACACACTAGTATAATTTAAAAAAATTAAATCGTGAGAAAATTTTCGATTTTTCGTGTTAGAGATTGGTTGGTGTAACTGTAGTCTGTAGCTATACATAGTAGCAGTTGGACAATTTCTTTGTATGGCCTAAGAGAAAATCCTAACCTATTTGAACACATAAAACTATGTACTACCACTACTACTAAGATTGCAATGCGGAGGACGTCTCCAAAGATTGAATGAAGCTAACATTCCAAAAAATATTTGCATTAACACCATATGTAAATGGAGATAGAGCTGTGAGTAAACCTAGACTGAGATGGAAACGAGTTGTTAGAAAAGATACATGTTGCGACTTTGCTGTAACTGAAAGAAACCAGCCAGACAAAATTTCAGAGAGGCAATTTAAGAAGCCAAGACTTGAACCACCAATTTGTAACGCCATCTAAACCGAATTTGTTCCTGCTTTCTTCTAAAATTTAATTTAAAAAGTTGCTTCAGAAATTGATATACAAAATCATATGGATACATTTGCAAGTTTTTTTCTACTTTTTTTCTTTTTGAAAAGTCTTAAAGGAATGATTGGGAATGAAGAGATAGCTTTCCAATGTTTAAAATTTTATGACATGTGTCATTTATTTATTTCGTACATTATCGAATGAGTTCTATACATATGAACGAGTAATATAGATAGTACGTAAAAGTTTGGCTCATACTAAAATTCATTTAATACATCGAAAGTATTTAATTAAATTTTGAACACTAATTAGATTGTTATTGATTCAGAAATTATTCATCCAAAAATCACTCTATCATTCTATACCGAAAACAAAAAGAAGAACATTTTTTTTTCCGAATTTGTAAAATAAACCGCCACCTTCTTTAGTTTTCTACCTTCTGAACTGATTTTTGATTTTTGATTTTTCGTTTTTTTTTTTTTTTGGTTTGTTAGTTCAAGAAAAACCAATCGATCACCAAATGAATAATCGTTTTATTTTATTTTTATATTAAAAAAAAATAAAACGAACGAAAACAATACAAAAACAAATACATGAACCAAAAAAAAAAGAGTTAAAAGAAATGAAAAGAAAAAAAAAATTGATAACTTAAGACAGCAAAAAGACCTCTCGATGACATTGTATACGGTGGTCTGTTTTTCTTATGTGCAATCGCGCAATATACTTAAATGAGTACGTTGAAAATATGTATGTACTTTTGTAGGTAAACGAGTATCTATATTTAAAAATATGGAAAAAAAAAATTTTAAGGCAAACTAAACCAAAACCAACCTATCATGACTTAATTAATTTTGACAAGATACTATAATGACAACAATAATGACGACGACGACAATAACGACTACGACGATAATGTTGATATAATGATGATGATGATGATAAAGATGATGACTATATGGGGTTGGGGTTATATTACACATGTCCATAAACCATACACCTATATCTATGCTCGTACATAAATACTTACGTGTAATATAACATACGTGGGCCAGTCTAAAAGTTTTGAAAAACAAATAGATCAAAGAAATTATTATGAGGGTATTCCATTGTTTTTATTCATTCGTTCGAAGGGTTTTTTTGCTCCATCTAACCGAACCTTGTTTCCATCATACGAAAATTCAAACACGAGTGCAAATGATGTGTGAAATACTACTATGTAGATACTGTAATATTCAATGATCTCCATTGCTCCAGAGTATGTATAGAGTAGAGGAACAAGTATATATTGTTGTTAGTTGATTTTCTAATGAGAGAGAAAATCAAATTTTACTCAACAATAAAAATACGAGTACACCTGATGTGACTTCTTGTGTGAGTGCCTGGCCTTCTTCTCTATTAGAATGCGCATTTTCGGCACTGATGTCATTAGACCCGAACAAATTGGCCTTGAAAGTCGAGTGGAACTCCTTCGTTATCTAAGAGCAACGCAGAAGTTTGACTAGACGGGGGCTTCGAGTACAATGGACAGCGTTATGTCTGAGTGCTCTGGTTTCATACCTCCCCCCTAACAAACAACAACAACAACAACACCTGATGTGCCAAATACTGCTCATAATGGCACAGCGTATACCATTGTAAATATACCTATATGCTGTCCTCATTTTCTTCAGTGACTGCATTGTTCATGATTTAAGTCTGATCACTAAATCATAGCACGATAATGTTCTTGATTTAATTTCATTTTTACACTGAACTTCTTCATTTGTGATTTGCATCACGAGAAATATTCTATATGAAATACATTATAATTGGCATATCTTACTACTAAAAAATTTATCACATTTGAGCTCAATGCGTATAAGATTCTCAAAACTTTCCGACTCACCTATTTAGTATATGTAAGTATCTGTACCAAAACCAAGGATATACTTTACGATTTTATGAGTTTAGATGGCTGATATTATTAGCTTAGCATCATATCATCAATATACTACATATTTAGTTATTTTTATGAAAAATAATGACCAACCGTTACCAATATATGTACTTACTCGTATGCGAGTAAGGCTAAACGAGAAAAAAAAACACATACACAAGGTTATTATTAAATTATAAAATCGAAACATTTTTTTTTTTATTATTTTTAGGTTGAATAATGATTTTCAATTTACCTATAAAATATGAGCATATAATATGCTTCTATACAGGTATGTACATCTACATACATATGTATGTTGTTTGTATATATACGTACCCGTATATAGCATATTGGGGATTGAATGACGATGATATTATTGCGATCAATTCGATATTGCAAAAATTTAGTTGCAATTTTACACTTGGAAAAGTTTCGGTTGCTATATCATATTACACAGATTTTTAATTTTTTGCACAAATGTCCACATACATAAACGTATATTTATGCCGATATATGCATATATGATACATTGTGTGGCTATATGACTTTCTGTTTCTATATATACTCGTACATACACACGAATATGAGTCTATATGAATGCATGTAAATTTATATCCTGTGATTGAAATAAAATAATTTACCCTGAACTTGATACCTTTTTTTCAAACTGCATACATATGCACATACATATATTTCATTTTCATGGTTCAGTATTTTATAATTTCGTAAATTTGTTGTTGCTGTTTTTGTTTTGTACTTACTACGTATCGTTTTGTTTTACGTTTTTCGATTTATTTATTTTTATCTTTTATTTTTTGGTGAATTTGATAGTGATCGGGTTAAAATAACAAAACTAACAAAACGGAAAACATTTATACTCCATGCATCAATATAATACTGATAATAATTTTTTGGATTTTTTTTTTCGAGAATTTTCTCTTTTTTTTGGGTAAGGAACAATGATGATGATGATGATGATGATAATGAAGTAAGCAAGTAGTTAATGTGTATCAAATTAACAGGAAAATTTCAGTCTCTTATACGAGTAACTATATCTATATATTTATGTATGTAGGTATAGGTATAGTTTTGGATATATTCATATGTAATATACAACATAAAATATCGGGTGTAATTTTTGGTTGCAACAATATGCTTGCGATACAAATATAAATCATATAGACTTCATAAATGAAAAAAAAAATATATCCAAAAGAGTCTAGAGGTTACTGAAAGGAAAAAGATACTCAAAACTCAGAAGAAAAAAAACATTTACAGTTTTTGGGTAAATGCGAAAATAAATTTTGACATTTTAAGAAGAAATTTTTTCTATACACCATGTCCATATAATGACTGAGGTCGACTCCATTAGCTCACTGAAGATTTAAATTATAAAATTATTAGATATGAAGAATATTTGAATTACTTACATTTTCGTTAATACAATTCTAGGATCTATAGTCTTTTCTAGTCCACGCAACTTTGGAGAAATAAATTGTGCAATACTATTGTAAAAAATAATTCAAGAAATTATTAACAATTTTCCCTTATGAGATCCATTTAACTCAAACTTAATAATGATGTCAGTTATCGTACGTATAACAATCATCCTAATACATTGAATACCAGATTTATTTTTACTTTCAATAATGTACTCGTATGTATGTAGGTATCTTCGTTTTTATTTTATTTTTTTATTTTTTTTTCTCATTTTCAGTGTGTGGTTAATTTAGTTTTGGTTTTATTTATTTAGCTTTTTTTTTGTTTTTGTTCTTTCTTACGACCTTTTAGAATATGGTACATATCCAATAAAATCATAAGGACCCAATGCAATACCAAAAAACAAAAACAAAAACTAACAAAAATTTAATAATTCGTTTAAAAGATCTTTTAGTGATTCATTTAACCAGAAAATTTAATTGCTTGCTGATTAAATTCTGTACATATTATATTTTTTTTTGTTTTCGTCAATTTCTTCTCTGTTTCTTCGTTGTTTTTTGTTGTTGTTGTTGTTGTTGTTGTTGTCGTTATTGTTGAGTGTGTAATAAGGAATAAGAGGCATATCGATTTCATTTAAAGTGACATTTTGTTTTTGATTTGCCACCGAAATTGTTTTAACAAAATGTTTTTTTTTTTGTATTGTTTATTCGTTCAATCGAAATTTTTTTTTTTTTTTTTGTCATCATAAATTGACTTTGTGTGTAGTATACATTATGGACAATAAACGACCAAACGGTTTTATGAGTATGTACATACATAATATATGTTAGTTAATTTTAGAAATTGCTCAAAATATCGAGAAAAAATTATTTCACAGTCGATTGGATTTTATTTAAACGTGAAGGATTTATATATACTACACGTACAATATTCAGAGAGTTATTATTTTTTTTACTTATAGTTAGTTTGTTTGTTTGTATTTCTTAACTTTACTAAAAAGTTATTGGTATATGTCTATAGAGCAGTATATTCTTACATATATTTGTATAAATGTAACGTGCGACTATATATGGAAGTGAAATTAAGAAAAATCGCTGAATTTATTGTTTAATTTTTATACGAGTACACGAGTAAGTATATGCAAAATCTGCTATATGTGCATGTCATTGCAATTGCAACAAATCAAAAACTGTATTATACAAGCGGAAATGAAACAATTAAGGATTTTATTAGTGAATAAAAAAATTATTTTTTATTTTTTCATTTTTGATTTTAATTTTTTCCATTTTTTCCTACACGGTTCTTATTTTTCTTTGAAAAATCAGTCATCGTATAGAAGTTTTATTGTATAACTCATAAATGCACTCGTATAAAATGTTTGTCTGTACCTATATGTATATTGCATATTTGATGGCCTTTTTTGTGATTTTATTTTACAAAATATATACTATACCAGACATTTTTTTTTATTGTCATTGTCGTTGTTGTTGTTGTTGTTGTTGCTGTTGTTGTATTATGCACTTTTTACTACTGCTGCGTGTATATGTGATGTGTGAATGCATGCACATGCAATTTCTAATAATGAATGTCATACATTTTTTTTTTATTTATTTCGAATTGCAATTTTATTGATGGTAATATACGCGAATGAGTAGTACATGAGTTTGTATGTGTGTGTATGTGTCCAGTATGTTTGTATATGTTTATTTTTTATTTTATTCATTGACCCAAGCTGTCAACTATTTTTTTCTAGATATAGTAGTACGATATGACGATGATGGTGCGCGATTATGAAAGAATCTTATAACTGATTCACCAGTGATGGAATGAAACATTCGTCAATGTAATGCATGATGAAAAATAACGGCAAAAAAACAAATGAACCCAAAAGAATATCTAAAATTTTTGTATTTCTTTTTTTCGCTGAACATCAATTCAACGAGAATAAATCACAGTTCATGACAAACCAATTATTATTTGCTGTTACATTAATTTTTTTTTATATCGTGATTCTGATGATAAACTGACACATTTGTATCCTTTTTTTTTATCGTTATTCTATTTAATTATTTTCTCACTTTCTATATACATATATCTTTGAAAATGCTGCTTTAACTTTAAAGCTAAACATAAAATCTTTAAAAAGAAAACGCCGTAATTTGTGTATTTATGTACTAAGTATACATATGTATGTATAACAAATTGACCTTTTGGCAAAAAAAAAAAAAAACAATCTTAAAAAACTAACAGCTAACAGGAAGATGGCGAACTATAAATACATTATTTTATTTATAAAGTGCAATAGTAAATGAGTGATTTTCTTTAGTTTTTTTTAATTTAGCTACAAGCCATATACCTACATTTATTAGATTCCAATGGAGTTAGAGAAATATTGTTATGAGTAGGCTTGTGCCAATTGCCAATCATCATTTGTAAATACGAGTATGTACTTGAATATTACAAATCATAATCTATAAATTTAATTTTTACTTTTAATTTTAGTAGGTATTCACTATATATGTATATGTATGTATGTACATATGAGTACTATAATCTAAATGCTATCGTAGTGCTTATATATATGTATATACAGACTCTGTGGATATATGTTAAGTAAAGTAAGAAAATAGAGCTTATATGTTATGTGGTTACTTTACTTTTTTTAACGAATATTTTTCTGGTCTCTCTTTTAACTTCATTACATTTACATACTCATATACATATATCATACATAGGAACTAATATACTTAATTGCCACGAGGCATATTATTTTTTCAAATTTTCATATTTTATTTCATATTTCATATAACACGAATATGAGTGATACAAAATAAATTTCGTTACCATAATACCGTAGCGTAGCGTAAGCGTAAGCGTATAACGTAGACATTAATATGTAAGTATTTCGAACAGCATTGCTTATTTTTATTCCCTTTGTCGGTCACATAACATTTATCGACGTCATTGTGACTTTTAAATGTCACTAAAGTAAAATATTATCAAAAAGTAAAATAAAAAAAATACGTCATTGTTTCAGATTTTTTTTTTGTCTCTACAGTAATAGAATCATACATATGTACATGCATAAGAAATATATATTTACATATATGTGTACTAATATGAATGGATTTTTTATATTTTCTTCATTACGCGATTTTATGATTTGACTTTTTCACGTAGTTTCAGAGATACTCTCGTACCCTCGTACGTATGTCAGTTCATAGATACATAAAAAGCATTTGATGTAGGTATATTATTTTTTCTTCATGCAAATAAATCTAATACTGGCAGAGTCTTAACTTAATTTTAATATTTTTTTTTATATTTTTTTGCTTATTTTTATTTTATTTTATTATCTCTAGGTTGCATAGTTTTTATGTATGTTTTATTTATTCATTATATTATTTGAAATTACTATACACAAATTTAAATATCCTAAACAAGTGCATTTAACATGCATATACAATACATGTATACAACAAATACATCAAGAACAAGTATACAAGTATGTAAACGACAACGCGGTGTTATTGTTGACGATGACGACGCAATGATAATGATGATGATGATGGCATATTACCACTCTGAACAATGGTAAATAGTAATAATAATTATAATACGTATATAGTAATAACAATAATAAACGTAATCGTAATAGTAATAATAACAAAAGTTAAATACATAAATATAAAAATAGGAACTGTAGTATGGTGTAAAAACATATAAAACAAAATAGAAATATGTACATACTTATATTCGGAGGTAAATACAAAAAAACATCAACAACAATAAATAAGAAAAATAAAAAATAAACAAATAAACAAACGACAGAAATAGAAAATAAAATCAAAAGATAACCATCTTGAAAAATTATCGACTTTAAATGGTTTTCGCGTAATTAGGTTCGACACGTTTTGTTGTTTGCAACCAGTCACCAGAAAGTTATTAATGATGGTCTCTCTATTTATATATCGTTGAGTTGCAATGTATATAGTGTAGTGTAATATAGTACATTATTACTGGCTATGCATAGTACATAAATATGTAAACATATGTGTGTATACGATATAACATATGAATGTACACAGTATGTAACAATGTATGTACACAGGTGAGTTATCATGATATAAAATTGTAACTAGATTTTCATATTTTCTTAAAAGTAGATATACAGTATGGATGATTTTTAAAGTACATCTTCAGCACAGATTACAGTATCTCAGTGTAAAACTAATGATTCTTTGTAATTTATTGGACTATCAGTTTATAATGTGAATGATGTACATGTATATGTGAATAAACTGTAGACTGACAAAGCGAATTATGCCTAACTATCGATTGTCGAAATGTTTACGACAGTTTTAATTGTTTTATATAGAAACTGTCAGATAGAACTGATAGTTTTTAATCAAAATTTTCAACTCGATTTCACTTTAAATTGAAAATATTTGTACATATGTATGTTGCATGGTTGGTTGTTTACAAATTTTACAAGCCTGTGACAATATGTTCATTTAGATTAATTTGCAAACGTCAAATATTATTCAATCTTATAGTCAATTTCAGTCAAAAATTTGTAAGATTTATGACTGTTTTTCATATTTTTTTACGAGTATTTTAATTTAATCTTAAGTTGACGAAATAAAGCTTGCAACTTTGAAAACAGCCTATAAATTATATTGCATTTTATAAATATCTAGTCTAGAGTATCTTTTAAAAATGACCCGTAATGTAGAATAAAAATATGCAGGGCCGTGCCTACCATATGTGTAAATGGTGTACTCTCACCGGGCGCCAACGCTAAGGGGCGCCAAAATCCAATTTCAAAAATAAATCCTTATTCCACTCCATATAACATATAATATAAAATGAACCTTCACCACTTTCTAAAGAAAACAAATCATAAAGATATCTGACTGCTCATAAGCCATAAAAATGATTCTATAAGTTTGTATATACGTATATTTTTCTTGATATAATTTATTTTGCTATTGCCTAGTATTACTTATATTTATACATATGCAAAATTTCAATACAACACAAGAATATCTTAAAGGGCGAAAATGTTATATCTAGTGTAAATGTACATATACGTATATATACAAGTATATATATATTATATTTATATGCGGCTGCGTAACTTATAATGAAATTTTAAAGATATATATATAATATATCTCTATATAATAATATAATATAATATAATACGAGTATAATATATTGTATATATATATATATATATACAATGTATTTCAATCATAATTTACTTGCAGGTGTTCGCAGTGATAGAGTACTGAGTAGGTATATTATATAGATCGGTTTGTGTTTATTTTATGTGGTGCAAGTGCTACGCATTTACATTATCACAATACTACACCATGAATATGGGGTTTGAACGATCTGATCTATCTACTATACTATAAGCAAAATCATGTTACAGAAGATATTTTACTATCTTGCTTTATTTATTTTTAATGAATTTTGTTAGAGTTAGAGAAACTATACAGCATATGACTTATGACTATCCTATACATAAAATACAATATATAATTTTAATATAAATATATAATGTACGAATATCATCGAAAAAGATGAAAAAAGTTTATATCAATAACAATGTAGGTACATAGTAAATATAGGATTATAAAATTATTTGTAATACCATTCCACACATATATAAATATTCTATTACTGTAACTGTTTCATATTTGTATTGTTATATTATATTTTTCTTGTCGCCAATTTGCCATTATAAATATACCGTTAAATATACTTATAACTGCTGAAATTAATATGTATTGTAAAATTAAATTTTTTGATCAGATCATTTTAATTTGTCAGTCAGTTGTAACTTATAAGTATATTTATATTAGCAGTTCAATTGAGTGGAATTTTGTGCAAAAAAGTGTTGTTAAAAATTGATTTTATAGAATTTTTTCAAGGTGAAAAATGGAATCATCGTCTTCATTCAAAGGAAAAGCGAAAAAAAAATTGTCTGGAGCAGGCTACAGAAAGAGAAAAGCTGAAGAGCAACATGTAGCTGCAAAGCAAAGAAAAGCAATGGAAAACTTTTTTGGAAAAAGTCAGGTAGGTCCAAATAATTTAGAATATCTTTCAACAGATAGAGTTGATAATCCAGCCGTCAATTTGTCGGAACTAGATAATCGCGATACTTCTGATAATCTTCCTTGTACTAGTCAAGTCAGTACTATTGATGAACACGTGTCTTTCGACACTTCAAATCATAAAGAAAAAGAAGAATGTTCTTGCACAGTTCTTTCAAATACAAAAGAAAAAGAACATGTTTTGGTGTCAACTAATTGCGATTCAGCAGGAGAAGGTGTATTTCAAAACTCATCTAAATTTAATGATCCTGCTGAATGGCCTTCTTTGAATGAAAAAATTGTCCAATTTTTGGTTGAAAAAGAGCCAATACAAGTTGATGAATCCAATCACGTGTTTCCCATTACGAATAAGAGAAAATTTAATTCCAAATATTATTTCAGACTTATGCCAAACAATGATTTAGTAGCACGAAGGTGGTTGGTTTATTCTATTTCTTCTGATAAGGTATTTTGTTTTTGTTGCAAACTGTTTTCACAAAAAATTAATTCTTTAGGTAAAATCGGTTCTTCTGATTGGAATCATCTACCACGTCTTTTAAGAGAACATGAAATCAGTCTCGACCATATGTTTTGTTTTAAAATGTGGAAAGATTTTGAAAAACGGCTAAATACGAACAAAACTGTAGATAGTACTCTGCAAAAACAAATGTCTAAAGAAGTTCAACATTGGCGTGAGGTGTTGAAACGATTAATTATTTTTGTACAGTATTTGGCGGCTCAAAATTTGGCTTTTCGCGGCTCAAGTAACACTCTTTATAATCATGATAATGGCAATTTTTTACAGTTAGTGGAAGCCATAGGAAAATTCGATATTGTTCTTCAAGAACATTTGCGAAGAGTTGTTGACGAGAAAGCTCGTCATACTTACTTGAGTAATAATATTCAAAATGAATTAATTTCTTTGCTTTCAAACGCAATAAGAAACAAAATTTTGAAATCCGTAAAAAATTCAAAGTATTACTCTCTTATTCTGGATTGCACTCCTGATGTTAGCCATGTAGAACAAATGACATTTTTAATTAGAATAGTAGATTGTTCGGAAAACGAATACAAAATAAAAGAATATTTCATAGAATTTCTTCAAACTGACGAAACTACTGGAGAGGGATTAACGAAAATAATTTTGGATGAATTGCGTAAATTAGGTATATTAGTAGAAGACTGTAGGGGTCAAGGCTACGATAATGGTTCCAATATGAAGGGGAAGGTATCTGGTGTGCAATCTCGAATAAAAAATATTGAGCCAAGAGCATTTTATGTCCCGTGTGCAGCTCATTCCTTAAATTTAGTTGTTTCAGATGCTGCCAGCTGTTCTAACATAGCTGTGTCATTTTTTGGACTTGTCGAGTCTATTTATGTTTTCTTCTCCGCTTCAACACATCGTTGGACGGTATTAAAAAAGCATCTTTCCAATTTAACTTTAAAACACCTAAGTTGTACAAGATGGTCGAGCAGAATCGATGCTTTAAAACCGATACGTAATAATTTAGAACAGATTTATGAAGCGCTACTCGAGTTATCAAATCAAGGGGATGTCCTGAGTAGGCACACAGCAGTATCTCTGGGAGAGAAGATAATGAAATATGATTTTATATGTTCTGCAGTTATTTGGTTTGAAATTTTAAGCAAAATCAACATTGCTAGCAAGTATTTTCAAACTGCAGATATTTCTTTATTAACGGCTGTAGATATGCTAGAAAACACAAAAAAGTCTTTAGAAGGTTTACGTAATGAGGATGAATTAAATCTGTTTTTAGAAACAGCGAAAGCCATCGCTGAAAATTTAAATGTAGAAATTGAATTCAGTCTAAATACTGACCTTAGATCAAGACGTAGAAAAAACCTGTTCACTTATGAGAAGGGAGAGGAAGTAATTTTGGATGGATACAATAAATTTAAAGTTGAATTTTACTTCAAGATTTTAGATCAGATAATTACTTCTATAGGTGAAAGGTTTAATCAGTTACATGACAACGTCACCAATTTTCATTTTCTTTATAATTTCAATTCTTTAGATTCAAATTCCCTTTTAGAAAGTTGTAAAAAGTTAGAGAACGTTTTAACAAAGGATGGATTATCCGATATTAACGGTGATGATTTATACCATGAGTTAAAAATGTTGACCTCATTAAATGTATGTTCACCTCCCTTAATTACTTTAAATTTTATTAGGAAACAAAATTTAGAAACTTTACTTCCAAACTCAGTCATAGCACTGAAAATCTTTTTGACTTTGCCTGTAACGGTAGCATCGGGAGAGAGGAGTTTCTCCAAGCTCAAAATTATAAAAAATTACCTCAGATCAACCATGACTCAAGAAAGATTATCAGGCTTGTCTATTATATCAATAGAAAAAGAACTGTTGGAAGATCTAAATTATGAGGACCTAGTCAGCGATTTCGCTAAAATCAAAGCGCGAAAAGTTGTTTTTTAAATTTTGCAATTTATTTCTTTTGTTGATTAATTATTCAGCTTTTTTATTTTCATTTTTTTTTTATTTGCCCATTTTTTATATTGTGTTTTTTATTTAAAATTATGTCATATTTATTTATTTATTCAGTTATGATTATTTTTTAATTTTTTTACCGTGTGTATATTTATAAATATTTTTCGTTATATGTTTTAATTATCTAAAAGAACATTTTAGGTGAGTTCTTTGGTAAGATCACATACATATTTTATAAAACTGTTTTGCTATTAACACAATAACTATTAGTTCTTTAAAAAATGTTCATTTTTATTCTATATTTGAAGTTTATTTTTATTTATGTACCACTATGATTGGAATATAAATGAATTTTTATAATGCAGACTAAAACAATAGATTAATCTCATCTCTTGCTTAAGCTCTCATGCTAAAAATTGACCTTATATTCCGATCACACTATTATATACTTTCAATGTGTTAATAGCAGAGAGGTATAGGCCTAATGGGGAATCCTCTTTAAAAAAAAACGCGCCTGTCTATCTTACCTCATACGGGTGGTGTGGAAAAGGATAGGGGCGATAGAATTTGGTTTACACCGGGCGCCAAAAGTCCTAGGAACGGCACTGAAAATATGTATATCTTATGTCTGAGTACTTCTAGTACCAACTTTATGTAAAACACAGATACACACATATGTATTACAGTAAAATTTATGCATTACATTTTGAATCAAATATAATGACAGTATTATGATGATTTTGATGATCATGATCATCATCATCATCATATAATAACGACAATGATAATAACTTCGGAATAAAATGAAAAAAAATAATCTTTTTTTTGTCATTGCATTTATAAGGTGTATGTCGAATTGTATACGAATACTACATATAGTTCCAATGAGTACATATGTCCATATATTTCAAGTTTTCTATACATACTCGTACTTATATGCATATATGCATTGCACGTACGGAATTGTTTATCAAACTTAAAAATAAAAATATACGAACGATCAGTATCTTTTAGAGTGATGATAATAGTAATATGCTGACAATGATGATGACAGTCTTTAGATTCATTTATTATTAATTCAGAGTGTCTAATATTCACACATTTACTCGTTTACACCAAAGATAGTAGCTGCTATCGTGTAATATTGACACTACATACATACATATTATATACTTCTGGCACTTTTGAGATTTTTTTTTATTATTTCTCTTCCATCATAAGACATCATCATCATCACCATTCTCATTACACAAAATTTTCCTGAATATGGAATATTAAAAATTCAGTAACAATGCAATAATTGTGCTGAAGTTGCTGTACAGGTACAGGTGCTATATAATATCAATGAGACATTCCCAAATAAATAAACAAAGTTAGAAGTTTTATTCAATGAAATTATTAAAAAAAAAAAATTGATAATATATGTATATGAGAGGAAAGGGTCTAGTGTACGTAGTGTAACATAACATAACTTACGAATAAGGGATTATCTGGCATACGAGTCTGTCTGTAATGTATAGATATAGTAGACGAGGTACGTATACATGAATCATAAATTATATGATCGTTCGATCATAAAAATCATTAAAATTTTGTATGAGTAATACCACGTAATACATAGACAGTGTGACATTGTCATGCAAACAACAACATCACATGCACATCAGTCTAGCTAGGTCAAAATGTGTGTAAGGAAATTTTCATTTTGCTGAGAATAATTTTTTTCTGTTATGCTGTGTATTCATATAAATGTTGTGATTTTTATTTTTCATTAAAATTAAAATCCTTATCTTGTGATTTTCTCATACAATTTGTACATTATATACATATGTATGTAATGTACACACTCGTAAACAGTTTTATGGAAAATTTCCTTATCTGATGTTAAACAAACAAATGACAGAAGAAAATATAATGAATGACATAAAAAGAAAATTAATTAATTATTTGAATCAGTTTGTTGTTATATATTTACTTATTTGTTATTCTTTTAAATTTTTTGAAATAGAAAAGAATTACATTTTGGCGTGTTTTCTTTAGTTGTGTGGTGAAATGAATTTTTTTTTCTTGTTTTTGGCTCATAATAGTTAATGAGAGTGGTAATTGTTGAAAAATGCTATACATATTTTTTGTAAGTTATGCGAGTATACGTATGAAGATTAGATGATTGATATCATGCGATTGTAGAAGTGATTGATTATTTTTACTTCACAGAACCTAAACTATATAATATTTATTCATCATTAAATAAATGTTTATACGCATGAATGTTCTATTTATATGTGAATTTCACGAGCATAACCTCTATCTATACATTTATGGATACTTTATTATAATAGCGTAAATATTACATCTTTAATAAACTCTCCAAATATCCTTGCAAATTGACAATTATTAGGTATAAAATTTCTAATGTATTTTTAATTATTGCATACAAACAAATTAATTATTCCACAAATATAGCAGCTAAATATAGCTAATAACTCCAATAATTCTTCCTGAGAAAAAAAATTTTATTATAATAACATAGAAAAAAAAAACAAGAATTTTTAAAATGCCTCCAGAGTTTTATTTATTTTTGCTTTTCCTTTTTTTTAATCGTTTTGAAAATTCCCTTTTAAAAGTTTTAATAACTGAAGTTAAAATTACTTTTTTTGTTTTTAATTTAATGTTACATATCTTATACCAGATTCTTTCTAAATAATTTGTTAATTTTTCATTGAGATTAAGATGTAACCACAAAAATACGTGCGAGCGGTATTATCAGTGTTGCGGTCTTTGGATACATATAAAATTTAGTATGTGATTCTCTATTAATGCTATTAGGTATTAACACCATTCCACCTCATGTAGTCATATATCTTCGCAAATAAAAACAAAATATCTTTATATCGTTCGGTTATCTCTGTAATTAAAGACCACTTTAAAAGTAGAATTTCTTAAATCAAATATACATATTATTGCTGCATATATGAATTTGACTAATCGGTTTGTAACTAAAGGAGTCGAAAAAGGAATCATTTAATGTACCCATATATGCAATCGGATTTATGTACAATCATTACGCACATGTATATAACTATAATAGCCTACTTGTATTTTTGTACATGAAAATATGAACAAACAAAAAAAAATAACGAAAAACGGAAAAAACGAAGGATTCAATACTTAATTTTATTACATAGTAGAATTCAGATTTTATATACGTTATTACATACATATCTAAATACCTGTATGTACTGATATGTATACGTATGAATTTTGAATAATTTCTTAAGGCAGCCACTAGTATTTAGTGAATAATTTTTTTCTTCCCTCTGTTTATTATTTTTATTTATTTATTTTTTGTTGTTGATATATTATGCATTTTAAACACTTTATCATCTGTAATATATTCGAGTATATGTACATACATTATATTTATGCAATGGAAGTAGGCAAAGACACTCGTGAAAAAAAAATGCTTTTAATGGATATATGAATGCTTCTATATGCTGCTACTTTTACACTTTCCAAAAAGCAAAAAAAAAAAAAATCTCTTGTATATGCATAACAATTGCATACACTGCGTTAAATTGTATTTATAGAGATAGGCAGATAGATATATGTATACATACATATCAGTATTTACGCATACACATTTTACATACATATGTACATATATGTATATCAGTTATACGCACACCACACAGTGTTTTATTTGTGTTGTTGTTGTTGTTAAATCAAAATTACATTATTTAATGTAGATATTTTATTATTAATATACATATGTATACAATATATAAATATTTTATATATAGCAGAATTGTATTATTGTAGTATACTATACCTGGTAATTATTTTTGCATTACAATAAATTAATAACGCATTGAACTGCTAATTTGAATGAACGTTAATTACTGGTTGAATAACCCTGGCTGCTATGTAGAATGGAATCTATACATTAATGGTGTACGCATCACATATCATGTTTATACATGTATAATATATATACATATATATACAAAATAATATATAATATATGTATACATTTATCAGATATACGGATTATGAAACGTATTATATGATTGTATGCTACTTATATTACTTTTTATGATTTTTCACTTTTTCATTATTACAATATTAACTGAATTTTGAATTTTTTTTAAATTATATTTTTTGTATTTGATATTTATGTATATCATATAAATAATCTGATACTACTCATTTTAATAGCATTCCTATGGGCATAAATAACATAACACAGAACAACAGTGAATCTAAAAAAACAAGTTACCACCGTATAAAAAAATTACATACTCATATGTAATTGTGTTCAATATATAAAACCACAGCAATATAACTACAGAGCTTATATTAGACTTTATCCCTGGGTAAATTCCTAAATGTCAGTTTGGTCAAGATACTTTTCTGAGAAAAAAATTGCATTTACATTGCTTTATATACAATTATTCACTATGTGCTAACTGATCAAAACTTTAATCCTGTCAAAAAATTCATAACAAATATTGAAGAGCGATGTATTTTCGTTACCATATTATATACATAAGTTTGCAAATGTGTAAAGTTTGTCATTGTAAAAGGACGTTTATTTGACGTTTAGAAATTCACTGACACTAAAAAGAAACATTTACCTGGTGATTCGTAAAGTTACTTGTTCACTATATATGTACATTTTTCTCGTTCGATTAATACGATATGATTGTGATTTGGAAGTCACCAATAGTATGTGGACATTAAGATATACAACATACCTAGCTAAATTAATAAATAAATATATATATACTTATATGTGAATACGAATATAGTATATAATAAACACTTGTATGCGTATCTCTTAATTATCGAATTGATGTCTGAAAAAAATATACGAATCTGTTATTACATCAAGGTTATGTCTCTATCATATTTTTTTTCTCTTTTAATTAAATGAAAAATATGTATACGAGTACGAATATATATTTATCAGATAAATAATATAATTTTTACAATACATATATGCGTACCTACTGAAAATAATTACATATTATACTCGTTCGTGTATAATGTGTATACCACCTCGTGTATGTGATGAGATGTTAAACAGTAAAAAATAAGTTAAAATATCAAAAAAAATAAAAATAAAATGAAAAACATTTTAAATAAAAATTACAAATTACATTCATATGTATGTATATAAAATAGAAATATACATACATACATATCAACACGTCTACATGTGTACACAAAAATATATGAATGAGTAATTGTAATTTAATAAAATCCGATATATCAGTTATTTTTCTACTTTTGAGTATTTATGTATAATTATATGAAATAATTGTGAATTAATACATGAAATCATTAATGATAATTTCTGATTTGTGTTAAATAAATCATATCTGCAATGATTATATGAGTATATATGTATATATGTATATGTATAATAAAATGAAATAAAATAAAAATAAAATGAAATTGTTTTTTCATTTATTATTATATATTTTTAAGTAGATTAAAATATTGTGTATTTTAACAAAATTTTCAAATAAAGAATCAAAAACATCTATGCTATATATGTGGCTGTATACGTATGGCATGTTGGACGTATTTGTACATACACGTATAATGTAATCAGTATATTTTGTGAATCGTAAGTAATGTCCTTGATATACAAAAACTCATTATTATATGTATCTATTTATGTGTGCATGTAATACATGTAGGTACTCGAAGAGTTGAAATGTACATATATGCAAGAAGAAACTTTTTGTCTGGAATATTTACCTAAGGCTAAAAATTTTATTAGGCCAATTTGATTTTCCTAAGGTATAGGTATATGTTTTTATATATGTATGTACACCTATACATGTACGGGTATCTATATGTATGTAAGGTATCACAATCATACATACATTGTACATATATATCTTTTTTTTTTTTTGTACAGAAAATTTATAAGAACAAATCATCGAATATTCTATACATAAACATATATATGTATGTGTTCTTTTGTGTGTAGTTAAATGTTTACATATAAATATGTATATATGTAGTATAAATTTCGATTTATTTGTATCATGAATTCAATTTAAAAAAGGTTAAATGATTTTTTGCATTTTTTTATAAAGAAGATAAATGAATTTATTTTCATTGTGTATCCTTGAATATATTCTGTATATAATTCAATATTACATATTCAAATTTATATATGGATATTATATGTCCACACATGCATAGATATATGAATATTCAAAAACGTAAATTCAAATTTAAATCGTTTTAGGTTTAGGTTCTTTCTCATGTCACATAACAAAATATAAATGTATATGCTGAAATGAAGTGATGTCCTTGAAGTTACTATTTTTTTTTTTGGCATTTAATGTATGGAAAAAAATTTTCAATTTAAAGAGGTTACTACAAATATATAACAACAAAATAAAAGTAGGACAGCAGTTTTTGTTTTGCATGTAGATGTAGAATGAAAGGTTTTATCATATAATTTATACAGTTAAATTACATTACAAAAATTTTTGAATAAACTAAACACATGTATATCAAAGAATGTTTAAGTTTTTCAAAATTTCTCGTGACATTTTTATACTTATGAAGAAGACATAGATTACTTAACAACGGTTTTCCATAAATCATATTTAAAAAAAATTAAATTTAAATGATACCGTGTATACATAAAATAAACTCTTGTATATATCATTCGCACGCACGATTTCTGATTCCATCTATATTTAACCTTAAATGTTTATAATACTGTATATACTGTACTGTACTGTACTACATATATGTACATCCATAATTACAGTTTACAGTCTAAAAATTAACCTTGCGATAAATTCATACCGTTCAAATTATTTTTATATAATAACTTTAATATTATAGGATCAGATTCGGTATTGATTAAATACAACGATTGTCATATATATCTTTTATTCTATACTATATACATATACATGATATGTACACAGTAAATATAATGCAAGCAAAAACCTATTATTATCATTATCATTATCATCATCATCAATGGTAATCATATCACGATGTAATTATCATATTCAGTACCATATCATAATTTCTTGACACAACATTAACTATATAGATCTACATATGTATATGTATGTGTGCATTTGTATTTTAATTTACATATACGTATACTGTAGGCATATTTGTATACCAGTTAACACAAAGACAATTCATTAAAGAAATCATCTAAACATCTAATTTACATAGGATTAAACAATTTACTTTTCTTTATTTAAAAAAAAAAAAAAAGATATTCTACCCGTTGTATTTACAACTTACAATCGTTTAACACGAATATTAAAGCACGCAAGACATCAATTTTACACATATTTCTTTTAACATTTTTATAACACTTTAAAATTTTTAATTCTGAGTGAAAATTAACAATAACAAAAAAAAAATGAAAAAAATTGTAAGAAAAAAATAAAAAATTTGAATCACTATAATCAAGATTTTGAATAAAATTATTATACGCATAATGTATAAATTTTAGGAGAAACATCTGAATTTACAAGAAAATATATACATATAATCGAAATCGGAAACTGTATCACGTGCTATCATTTCATCTAGATTGTAGACTTCGATATATTTTGGTATTTCTTTTTTTTATATATAACTTTAAAAGATAATGTAAGCGTAAAATTTAAAATGAGTGAAATTTACAATTGAAAATGAATTGAATGAATGAATGAATGTAGAAATTTATACGCACTCTACAAAATATTATGTACCAATGTGTTATGTACCAATTACCATATAATTTAAATTTTAATCATTATCACCGCCATTATCAGTGTACATAAGAGTTAGATTATATCCATAAGTATACTATATAAAGTAAACGATTATTTATGTTTACATATTCGAGTATACATATCAAATATATATTTAGTTAACGGTAAACAAATTTTATTCTGATGAAAATGATATCGAAGTCTGATTTTAAGAAAAACTTAATTTTATTTAGGTGTATGTGTAGAAGATATAGAAGATATGAATTTTT
The DNA here is from genome assembly GCA_951394055.1 of Villa cingulata. Lineage (NCBI taxonomy): Eukaryota > Metazoa > Arthropoda > Insecta > Diptera > Bombyliidae > Villa > Villa cingulata. The sequence continues at coordinate 45,610,891 of OX596019.1, forward strand.
AAGTTTTCACATTTACTTTGAATATCACTTTGAATCTGCTCAACCGTATTAGTGTATGTTTTATGTATAAGTATAATGCATTTTATGGATATAATGTATCAATTTTATAATAATTTGCAATATAAAAGATTTTCTATAGAAACCTACTTGTACGAGTACTTATAAGTAAGTATATATAGAAATAATTATAAAACATAATTATTCCATTATACATTATGTTGTGATGAATAACTCAAACAATGAAAACAACATATTCTCGTCATAATTTATCTGTCTTGTATTATAGTGTGTTCCATAACGACTAAATAAATACACTCTACGAGTATAATATATTTATATTCTAATATATACTCTCTAAAAATAATGATGATGCTAGCTGATTATCATGATGATCATAATAATAACGACTCGATAAATTGATCTCTTTTGATTATAATCGGGTTTCATGTAAATGTATACATGAACTCATAACTATATACTCAAGTGAAAATCATTTATATTACATATATGTAAGTATCAGTATATGTATATGTATATGTTAATGACAACCAATGTTCACCATCATCATCATAATCACAATCATCATTAATTACAAAATGTTGAATTGAAAATAAAAGTATAAAATTTATAGAAAAAAAAAATTATTTTTTCAAAAACTATGTAAGTACATATACTTATAACCACCAGAACGCGCAACACAACAAAAACTATTATCATTCAGCTACCAACGACAGTTATCATTATTATTATACGATAACGATTGTTTGAATCTCAATTAATTCGTATTCGATGATGATTCTGATGATGATGATGATGACGATGATTTTTTCAATGAAATCGGCTCAACAAATATGAAATCAATTTCGAGAGGCAAATAATAATAATTAATGAAAAATATATATTTTTTAAAAAATTAAAAAAATATATACGAGTATATGTATCTTTTCGATGATCTGTCATCACCATCATCATTGTTTTCTGTATTGCATCATTGGTGATCTACTGGTAATTACATGTCATTATATATGTATATATTCATCATCCAGATATATTTAGAATTTTACGAGTATTTATATTATTGTTCTATACTATATTGTGATTGATTGATTAAATATAGCTATACGACGATTTTATAAAATGCAAAATTTATATAAACACATACGTGCGTATACTTATATAAATAATATTCATCTGTGTATGAAAGTACATATATGTATCCGTTCGATTGAATCAATTTGATGCTTTGTCTCATATGCAATCATCTACCACCTATTAAATCCATACAGTAAAATTTTTCAATGGATATATGAGAAGTGTATACGTATATATACAATCACCAAACATACACATATATGTATATCTGAGATACCATGAATACGATTAAATATCAGAAATTTTTATGACAGATTTTTCCTTCCTTATTACATTTCATAAATTGAAATACAATGTGATGCTCGATCGTTTTGTGAATTTCGTGGAAAATACTCGTATATATAATTTTTTTTTTACTTAATTCAAATAATGAATTTTCTCTTTCTTTTTCTGACGACGAGTATGGTACTTTATATTATTTTATTATTTTTTATTATTATTTTTGCAGATTTATATTTACAATATTTGTATGTGTGTGGTCAATAAAAATTTTTAATTTGACAAAAGAATACAATGTACCGCTATTTCTGTTTTATTGACTTTTTTGTTGTTGTTGTTTTCTTATTTAATTTTAATTTTAATTTTCATTCTGTGTTCATTCTATATATGTTCATTCATTTATTCATTCATTCACATTTACTCATTTATTGAAATTGGAACTTACATTTCATTTATTTTTCTATATACTTACAAAAAAGAGGATCTGCTAATTGAACAAGATAACTCAAACTCAAACAATTCCAATTACGATGACAAATAAACAAAAATATATATGTATGTACATATATTCGTATGAGGAGGCAAAAATAAAAAAAAAAAAAATATTCACAACGATACGAGATTCATTTTATTTAAATTTGACTTTATTGAACCTTCACATAGACCTCCCTTTTATATTTAACACAAATATGAATTTCTATATCCAAAACCCATTTTATTTTTTTTTTTCATGCAAATATAAAATTATTAAATTGTTTATTTATTTTTTTTTTCTGTACACGCATATACATATATACGCATACTCACAATTTTTTTCAATGTAAAATTTTGTTATTTCTATACAAGATGTTTTGCTACACAATAATTCGAATTATTTAAACAGTTCCAAGAACAAGTTCGTTATGTTTATGTTCTTGAATAATTATCAACTTTTTTCCCTTTCATTATTTTGCATGTATGTAAGTAAAAAAAATAAAATTAATTTTTTCCATATATTTTTTAAAGATAATTTATATTCTGAAAATATATACAAGTACACTGATACAAATTAGATAAATTTGAATTTTTCTGCTGCTATTTTTATTTCTTAAAATCAACAAAAATCCTGTTGAAAAAAAAAATGATTAAATACTGAAATCTTGAAATTTTATTGTGTACGTACACGCAATTATTTTTATTATAAAACAGTCACAGAATGAATATATACAAAAGAAGATAAATAAAATGAAACAATGAAAAAACAAACTGAAAAAAAAAATATGTTTGGGTACTCTGTTTTTAATGATGAGAATATATAGCTGCTCAAATAATTTTCACCCCAGTTAATGCCTTCTTCTTTCATTCATTAATATAGAAATTCAAATTATTTTCTACAACTTATCATTTAAGTATTTTTCATCTTTGAATTTTAACTTTAAATTTGGTATAGGTATAGAACACATTAGCTTCAGTTCTTATTTTAAGGACATTCAAAAGTAAGTATCTACGTTAAATGTTCAGAATTAAGAATCCATATGTTTTTCATTTTAGATTGACAGTTCATTAATTGATTGATATGGTAGGCTAATGAGTTATCAACAAAATGGCGAACATTTTAGAATTTGACACGTTCAAGAATATTTTAGTGATAACTATATCTAACACTTGTCGCATAATGACACCATATTTTTGTTTTGAAATTTCAAATTTTTTTATTGTCAAAATATTTCTTCATTTCAAAATTTTAGATTATTAAGAAAATGAATTTATTTATTTTTTTTTTTGTCGACTTGCTCATAAGTATACTCAGACTCGGGAAAAATTTTCTTTTCTCGTGTACATACTGTGTGTGTATGTATGTAGGAGAAACGAATACTCATTAGTGTCTTCTAAGAGACTTTTAATTATTACAAATAAAAATGAAATGAGAAGAAAATTCTTGAAAAAAACGATGTTGCATTTTAAAGCATTATTTTATATATGCATACACAGAAAAATGAGAAGATGGGATGGAATGATTTTCCCAAAGATTCAAAAAAAAAAAAAAATGAAAAAAATAAATAATAATAATAGAATAGTAAAAAATATTTCAGAACAATAAAATTTTATATACCCACGCGCCCACCATTCCATAATAGATCCTTACATTCTTCAGTGGGTGGATGCTTTATCATCCTCCCTCGAATACACACGAAATTTGATAGACATTTTCAAGTACATAAATCTAAAGAGCTTTCAAAATCTTTTCTTATTACACTTGAAATGAATTATATATTGTATAATGCTTCATTATTGGAGAAATGAATACAAAATGAAGGAAAGGGAGACGTCATTAAGACAAAAAAATGCTAATATCCTATATTTCAAAATATAATATGTATACGAATGGAAAAAGTCCATGAAGAAATTCACTCATTAATTTTTATTGACGAGAAAGTTTTGAAATTTTTATGGATAAAATTTTCGAAATACAAAATGCGAGGATACGCCATGACGAATATATATATCATATAGATAAACGCAAATGACCGCGACATATGCATATACGTATAAGATTATGTCTGCAAAGTTAAAATTGAATTTATTACCAAGTATACTAATTGAAAAAAATGTCTTTTAATTGTAAACAGCTGACGAAAAATTCTTCTTCTTATACTTTGAACTGATATTTTTTTAATATTTTCAATTTTGCGTGCCCAGAAAACATCCAGCTTGAACGTTCGAGTGTATCATGGAATTGTGTATAAGTAAGTATATCTCTCTGTGTAAATGTGCACTCAAATTAAGAGTTCATCACATTTCCTATATATTATTTTCCATGTGTATGTATTTTGTAGAGTTTATATATGATCTATAGCTTAAATTCAATTTTGAATTGTTCATTTTATGCTGTTGTTATGTACATTAACTTGTTTCATTTATTTTATTTCTATAAAACAATTCCAGAAATAATTTGCATTTCTCGCATTCATAATTAAATTTTGCGAGTATTATTTTTCTTTATATGTATATCCTTTACACCAGAGAGACAGACTCCCTGGGTACACGCATACCTTTAAGATGTGACACCAAATTTATCATTTTTTCAGCATATGAGTATATGCGTTGCGAACATTTAACATGCGCCAAATCATTTTTTCATTAATAAATTGCCTTTTTGCTTGCATTCACCTTAGTATATCCATATGATACCTATATAAACTGTGCAGCATATACTGTACACTCGTACCCATAATAGCAATATCTGCAGATATACATACATACATGTATTAGTAAAGGTGATTCTTATCAAATCAGATGTCATAAATTATCCTCTCGAAGGTGAGTTGTTATTCATTTTTTGTTGTTGTTGTTGTTCTAATGTGAATTTTGCAAAATTTCAAACAGGAAAAAAATTTTTCATTTAAAGCTTTATGATGTGATGCGAGCAGTAGCCAGAATTATTTTGTAGTAGCAACATCGATCTTGACCTGTATAACATCTTTATTCATACCATTGGCGTGATAAAGCAATAAAAATAATTCAACTCTAACTTATCACGGAATAATTTTTGTACAACTGTGTAGTAAATGTGTACCTTTTACTTTTGAATATATTTTGTAAGTTTCCTGTTTTCTTCGTTTAACTAAATAACTAATAAAAGATGCACACATCAGACATATCACTAATGCGCTATATACAAGATAAGTCAGAGGATACATTATACATTATCCGCGATTTAGTTATATGCGAGCATTTAATTTAAACATTTTAAATTTTATGTAATGCGTTAAATGATGGTGGATGCGAGGGATCCATCGTAATCGCGTTTATTATGTATAGAATGTGCGGGCAAATGACTCTGGGTTACTATATGCGCATATAAGGTGACGGTAATACCGTAATGCCATTAGCTTTTGTATATATACACATCGGGTACTATGGATAAGATATAGTGAGTGAATAAGACATTAAATATATATAAATTCAGTAGCCCAAAGGGATCCTATTATAAACATGTAGTAGCATAATAATATTTTTTTGATTACAAATAAAATAAAAATCCCATCGTCATCATTATCATCAGCATTGTATCCTCATCAGATATACAAGGTTCCTTCATGTACTTATATGCAGTACATAAATGTATTGCGTATACACGCTTGTATAAGTGTATGTTTCGATTTATATTTAGATATATTTTCGAATATACATATAGAAAAGAAAATCGAAGAACTCTCTGTAGAGGTGTGTTGAGCAAATTGCTGAAATAAATTTGCAAATGACAAAAACACGAGATGATAATTGCCTGATCTGTTAGTATTTCGCGTGTTTCAATTTTTTTTTTTTTTTTTTTTTTTAAAAACGACGTTTAAAATATCTCGCGACGGGATATTTTATCGTGTAACAAAGATATGTATCTACATGCAGATAAACAAAGATACATAGGTAGATTACTGAGCTTGGCATACACATATATGTACGAGTCGAGTATATATGGTTGAATTTCATTATTAAATTCTCATCGTTTAGTAACGAAAAATTAAAAACAATAACAAAAAAAGGAACATTGAACAACAACAAAAAATACCAGATCTGATGTGCAACAATTTGCAATAAAATTACACAACTAAATCTACTATATATACTATATATATGTACATATATACCAAAATATATATAAATACATATTATATATACAAATTTTTAGTTTTTCTTTGCAGATATACAGATATAATAATAAAGAGTACATTTAAAACAGCATAAAGAAGATCTGTTACATAAAAGATGCCGCAATTTTGCAAAATAACACTGCAGTATAGTATCAGTCAGCATCATCAACATTAGCAACAAAATTCTAGTATGAATACATGTATACGTTTATGTATATATAGCAACGTAAGTATATTTGTTTATCTGTATATACTATATAGATACATACGCATGTATACAAGTTGAAGTATGTATGTTGCTGTTATATAAAAGAATTAAAAATACGGTAGCAGAATTAAGTTGTAAAACATTCAGAAATTTAACAAAGTGAATTCAAACATAAGAAAATATACACATACATAGGTACCCACTCGTATATTTGCACAAAAATAAAAATAAAATAATTTGAGAAAAATAATCGACTATATACCAACCATACCAACTATATATATAATCAGATATACTTTCATATAAAAAATACCCATCATCTAGGTATATTAGAATGATTTTTATGAAAAAAAAAAATGCACCGTAAAAAAACCAACTTATACTCGTATATACATTACGTATACTTATTACGTGTATACGTTAATGGCATAGCCGAAGTCAGTAATTTATGTTGTGGCTCTGATCTTTTGTGGATAAATATTGGATCCTACATTGTAATTGTATATGTACCTGTACACATATGTATTGATATAAATTATTTTCTACTTTTATAAGATTATTACTGTGCACATGCACATATGTATGTATATCTAGAGTTAAAGTATATAAATGCCCATATAGTAAATAATTTTGTTCTGTACATTATATGATGCGTATTGCGGGGAAATAAATATAATATGTATATATATTTTTTATTTTAATCATTTATTTGTTATTGTTTTTGTTTGTCTGTTAACAGTGTACATATTTGAAATTCAACTATAAACAAGATTATAAAAGCTTCAATTTAGTGTTTTATTGGTTTTTAAAGACTTAATTGCCAAACAAGATTTTCAAAAAGAAATAATGTTAACATACAAAAAACTTAAAGTATTTATTTTATATAAAAACTATTTATCTGTATATACAGATATATGTATATGTATATATGTGTTTATCTTGTTAGCATCTGTATAAATATGGATGTGTATTTGTATATTATCAGTGTGTATGTATATCATGTATATATAATTCTCATAAACATATATATGCGCATGCGTATGTTAGTATAAGAAAAATAAGTCAAATATTCACCTCACTACGAGTATATACGAGTATATACATCAGTGATATTTTTGTGTATATCGATTTAACGACATGTATATACAGATAGAGGTCTATTAAGGATAAAATTGCGGTAAATCAATGATAAAATTATAAATGCTGCGATTAAATATTACACACATATTTAAGTATAAATTGACTCTGACTCTGAGTATCAGCAAGTATCAGCATATACGAATGTATTGTGTACTCCAATACCAAAGTGTATAACAACGCGTATAGTGTTGTAGTTGTATAGAAGTGAATTTTTTATAAGTTTGTTTTATTTGAAAAAATAACTTTTTTTCTGTTCAACATCAGAAAAATTGATAATGGGTTCATACTTTTTCGTAGACACATATAGGATAGCTATTTCACTGATATACGTATAATTGTATTCGTATATGTATACATATGTACATTAGTACATTATAGCTACCTATAGTTAAAAATTATAATTTGATCTAGTGAATATTTAATAGAGATTATAACAAGATTTTATATGTAGCAATTAAATAAATGGTAAAAATAAATATTAAAGAAAAAAAAATTATAGAAAAGAAAATAATGAACGCGTAAATCTTTTTTTTTTTCTTTTCTTCATCTTATTTTACGCGATTTCTAAATTATAAGAGTTTTTGATTCATTTTTTGTTGTTTCAATTTTTTTAATTTAAGGTATATGTATACGTACCTACATAAATAATACGCGTAGTTATTTGGTAATCGTATTTTAATGTATATTTGGATTTTTCTAGTTTATTGGGTTGAATATTTTAACGGATTACATATGTTCAACACTTTATACGAGCATAAAAATATGCAGGTTCGTGTGTATTATACGTATGTATATATGCATACATGTACATATATGTATGTTGCGTATATACTTGTATGTATACTTGTATGTAATATCAAAGCACTTAAAAAGTTTTAAATTGTTGTCATTTATTATACTGAAAGAAATCAGGTGTAATCGCAGTAAAATACAACAGAAGAGTTAATCGAATTAAATCCACATTTTCATTGCGTATATGAAAAAACAAAATAAATAAATAAAATAAAAATTATATGAAACGAAGGGAAAAAAAATTAAAAAAAAAAAAACAAAATAATGATAAAATTATTGTTATAAATTTTTATAACTGTAATTTTATAATTTTGAATACTTTTGACTGTATATACAATACACAAATAAGTAATAATGATAGAAATATATAATAAGATATGAAGTAAAAATTAGAAAACCTTTCTAGAAAATGCGAGTATTAATTTTAAAAAACAAATTTGGAACACATTTTTAAAATTACAAATTTTAAAAGATCATATCCATTATACTAGTAAGAAATATTTATTTAGTGAAATTTAATCTATATATGAATAGTATTTTTGTGCAACATAGACAAAATGAATTTAAAACACATTTTATATTGAACAAGTAGATATATGAATTTTTATTTGATTTTCGTACTTACACTCTATAAGATTATTGTATCTGATTTAATAATGTCTATTCGCTATATATGTATATTCAAAATGATCCATAAAGTATAAATAACATGATATGTAATATAAATTGTTTTCTCAAAAGAAAATTTCACGGTTTTCAATTTGAATTTAATTACTTTTCTAATTTTGGTTCACTCAATTCAACTGTTTGCAGCTGAATGGAGTTTACGATGCTTAAAGTTCTTATACTGACTAAAAAATGGCATTCTAAAAATTTCAGAAAATTTCATTACGTGTATTACATTGAGTCGGATCAAATAAAATTACTGACGAAAGTTACAAATCAAAGAGGTTTTATTTTCTAGATAAATATAAAATCAATCAGAGTGATTCAAAGTTTCAGTTTATATAAATTTTGGGATCTGAACTTTCTTTGATTTTTATTCTTTTGTAGTAATTTTTTTGTTCTAATCATATATAAATTTAAAAATTTCTCAATCATTTTTATAATTTTAGAATAGCTATATACCTACTTATTTCTCAATAACTGTTTATACATATACTCGTACTTTAAATGGCATAATATATTTCTTTACATTTGTATGTGAGTAATAGAAAAAAAATGTAATTTTTAATATTTTGCAGCTATAACCTATACATATCCTATATATAACTGTATAGTAACCCTTCTACATATTATTCATTTTCCATTTTCTCTATATTCAAGTAAACAGGAAATTTAATCAAAATAAAAATATGATAAGAAAAACTATATATAAATTAAAAGTAAAAAAAATCAACAAAAACATAAAACTAAAAAAAAAAATACATAAAGTGGTGTTAAACGTGTTAAATGATATGTAAAAAACACTAGAAAATTCCAATTTTTGCAAATAAATTATTCACCATATCACCGGTGTGTATGCATGTATATATCTATCTCTATGTGAACTAATATGATGCATATTGCATATACAGGCACATCAATTTGTACCTGTAAGGAAATTGATAACACTTTTACTACACGTACACATATCATACATACAAATATATAGTTTCTGTGCTGTGGCAATACTATATGGAAAGGTATACAGATATTACAAGAGAAAACGCATTATAAGAAATTATTTATAGAGTATTCGTATATATTTATATACGATTCACAAAAGGAAATTTCATATAGCAATTAGCTCATAGAAAAAAGTCACACCATTTAAATGTTCCATCCATATTTGTGGTAGAGCTGATGGTGGGTATTAATAATGTAAACTCATTAATTTACAGGTGTATACAAACATATTATATACGTACATATATATACTACATGTATATATGAAATAAATGAAAAAAATATATAAAATGAAAAATATAAAAAGGAAAAATATGTATATACATATTGAAAAATAAACATTGAAATGAAATATAAATTCATTTAAGGTAATCAAAACGAATAATCATTATGTATACATATACTGATGTAGATATACATATATATTATTTACGTATATATATAAGGTGTCTGTAAGTACATAGTATGTTTAGGAATATATATAGATAGAAGTATCAAGTATGTTTTGTAATTATGTGTTAGTACAATAATGCGAACGATCAAAAAGAAAATCAAAATAAAAAATTACACTTTTTTGACTAACACTTTTAGATATTTACTAAGTGATATCATATCGTATATACGCATTACACCAATTACCATACCATATATACACCATACAGTACATAATTATAATCACATATACAGTCAATGTGAATTACCTCCAATATGTGTGTGTAGAAAAAAATAAATAAAATATATACGAATACCTTTATATCTATATCTAAACATAAACATGTTTCAAATTCAATAATTACTCGTATATATGTTCTCGATATTATATTGTATGTGTAATGTAATATGTATAGAAAATCAGAATAAGGAAAAATTATACACAATCAGACTTAAAAAAAATGAATATGAGCAATCAATCAAAAACAAACACATATGTATATTAGTGATGAAGTGAATAAACAAAATAATAGCTGAAGAAAAGTTTAAATTAAATGAAAAATTTGGTACCCTATATCTAATGGTATATATGTACATAAATTTAAATAATATCGAAAAATACATAGATAGATCAAAGAATTTCGTTATCAGTTTTAAAACATCAGGAAAAATGTGATTTCTATAATACCTACAACATACAGCTACACAAGCTCTGTTTCATCAAATTCTCAAGCCCCAAAAAGCTACGATTTTACTTAAAAATTTGAACAAATTTTTTGATTAAATCGATATATGTACATATGTAGATATATATGTATTATATACGTATGTTGGTAAAGAAAATAAATGAGCTATAAAACACTTTCATGTTGCTGTATATACGTATATAGAATAAATTGAAAATTTCTAAGAACCTTTTTACAGTCAACACTTAGGTTTATGTGTAGCAGTGTAGGATAAGTTAAGTATAATGTTAAGGTTACCAAAATTTTTTTTTAGAAAATTGTTTTACAGTCAACACTTAAATTTTACTTATCTTTTAAACATTTAATTTATTCCAATGTGATAAATCCGATGTTATGATATATGTACTTATTTTGCTCCCATAATTTTTGCAATAAATGCGACAGTTTAAAAAAAAAAATACATATTTAACAGTGATAGTGAAAGAACTGGAACAGAAAAAGACATTAACATTTCAAATTTCAGATGAATTTAGATTGTCAATATTGTGAATTATTATTTGGGAAGCATAATTCACCACTCACATTAGCTTATACGTGTCCCTTTAATCTTCTTTTGGATAGACAGTAACGCAGTAACACTGAAATCATTACTTAAACTCTACCTAAGGTCAAAACTTAAGGCTCGAAATCCACATTAAACTTTAGGTGCACAAATAATAGTAATAAGTCTTTAAAATCACTTCGGTTCCACTACGCTCTCATCAAGAGTGTTGACTGATTTTCGGAAAATTTTTTGAAATCAATACTTCAACAATAATTGGAAATCTGCTTTGAATCTTGATACGTTCATACAGTCAAGAATCTATTCCAGTTGATTTTGTGAAAAAATTAATTCACAATGAACGCATACACACATACATATATTTAATACCATACGCATGCTACATCGTTTTTGTCAAATTTTTCTACTATAAGTATACATATATACTTTATCATTCAATTCGATTGATGTTGATTAGATATGTATATAACTATAAACCCTGCATATATATTTATAAAGGCAGTCTGTGTCAGTTCCAGTTTATCTTTAGTTTCAAAAAGAATATAATAAAAGAAGTATAGGTACCTATTCAGTTTCTTTCTATACTATAACGTATAATGCTAAATATAAGAAGAAAAAAGGTATATAATATTTATTTTGCAACTTACCAATATGGTATGGTAATGGCAATAAGATATACATATTGAGTAAAATGTGATACTTTGATGCGTACCTATACTTACATATTTTGTATATAAACACACACCTGAAGATTAGAATATAAAAGAAGAAAAACAAAGTTTATGCTATTCACTGAAATTTTACACTTTTTTGCACTTTTATGTACATATATACGCTATAAACTTGCTTATTATTATCCGTCATGACAAAGTTAGAAGGAATTTTCTTAATTTTTTTAGGTTGTTGTTGCTTGAATCTATTTATTTGTGGAAGTTTGTGTTTGTGTTTGTGTCACATGAACTATAATTTTACTGCTGAAAGCTAGCTTTATGCTCCAATAGAGAAAGGGGGACTGTAATACCTATATAAATGAACACAGAAAATTCAATGACAGATATATAATGCACGTATGTATGTACGTCCTTATGTACATACTATATACATGGTAATATCTTTGGTAATGTGGTATACAATCGTAAAGTACAATGTACAATGTACATCATTTGGTGTAGGTTCCATATTCCATGTAATTGTAAAAATCTTTAATATTTATATACTTATGTCTATATGTATTCATCCATCCATTTTCTACTAGCTTCCTTCATACAATATTTATAGATATACATATACACACATATGTATGTATACATACCTACATAACTTTACTTACAGGACTACTATATTATGTCAGCATAGTTTGCTATCACCATCCAGAGTATATAGAAGATACTATATCATCAACATCATCATCATCACAAGTCTACTTATGTGTCACAGATACAGACAGATTCAATATTCTTTATACCATAAAGTATATAAAGTACATATATCTTTGTATACATTATATGGAGCTGTATCAAACTTTTCACAGATTTTTGTTATTAAATAATACTCGAATAGCATACTTTTAGCACAGCTATATACATTTATATACATATAGATATTGTTTTATTTGAACATTATATGTACGTACATATACAGATATTTGTGTATATAGGTAGTTATTCTTCCGTGATCAAACGACACTGCGGGCTAGAGGATCAAAAAACAAAAACCAAAATCAAAACGAAAACGAATACTATAGATAGATATAAGTATATGTATAACAAAAAATAATAAAAGGATAAAAAATCTTTTAAGGGGATTACTTTAGGAGTATGTATGTTATGTACATGTAGCTACTGTTAGTAGATATTTTGTTGTTCAATTTGAATTTATAATTTATATAAACTACATAGCTAGCTATATAGTTTTTCCATAGTTTTTCCAATATATTGTCGTTCATAGTGTTCAGTGTTCACTCATAATATGAAGCCATATTATATAAAACCTTCATCATACCAGATATTTAGATGTACACCAAACCACACCAGACACTCTCTATTCATGTATTCAGTAGGTAGATAAATGAAAAGTTTTTGTTCCATCCCATTTAACTAAAAATTCAATATTTTGAAAAGAGACAAGTAGCTGAATGATAGGGCGTGGACTTATATGCTTATGAAACCTCTAATTCACTGTTGTATTGATTCTTTGAATGAATGGAATATTATTTTTTTTTTTATTGTTATACGTATTCTTTATACAACTTTTGTATATAACCCGGCTAAATAACGACACTGATATGGTTATGATGATGATGATAATGATGATGATGACGATGACGAAAATACGAAAAATGAAGAAAAATGTATAGGAGTATTATAGGTATATCATAATAATGTAATGTATGTACTATGTAGTAGTGGTGAGTGGTGTATGCATCTGTATTCTGTAACTTAGCTCTAGCATGTATTCATTGTCGACAGTACCAAAAACAGTACTGTAGTCAGATCGTATAATATACAACCCTCTTTTATAGTTACCTTCAATTTTATTCAATCCATCTATCCATCCATCCATTTATCCGTCCGTTGTCGACATACCTTAATAAATAACTTTCATATACGTATACTCGTGTATGTACATTTATATTGTATACACTTTTATGCATACATACCTATATCTACATATGTGGCCATATACACTCGTAAGTACGTATACTATACTTTTCAGACTTTTCAATACAATTCAAAAGGCAGTTCCTGTTCGTTTTGTTGTTAAGAATTTTGTATTCACAGTACTTTGATTGTGAATTGAGCTCTGTTGTTTGGTTCTTCTTATATACGTTGGCTCTGTTACATCTACAATGGATCAATATCAATGGCAGATTGGTAGGTTTGGTGTAGATTTTTATATGATGTGGATCTGGCTGGATGGATACATATAGCTAAGTAGGACGTTAAAGACGTATAGGCGATTCGTATATACGAAACAGTCTACATTCAGATTCAGATTCAGTAGATACTTAATACTCTAGAGGAGTAGATTGTTTCTGCGTGTCGTGTCGTATTATACATACAGTGTAGCCGTGTAGCAAATATTAAAGTTTGTTTTAGTTAGATATATCTATATTTATAAATATAGATATCGAAAAGTTATCCGTATCTATTGCTCATTATATATGAATATGACGATAAAATGTGTATGTAAATGATGATGAGGATGAAGAAGAGGTTTCATTTGCCGTACCCGTGGTTCAAAATATTATCGAAGTAAATATATATAATACATAGTGCAGCAGTGTAGAAAAGTATATGGTCGGTGATGATGATGCTTGTTTTCATTTTCGACGCGTTTTCTTTTTTGTCTATTTTTTGCAATTCTTTTGGTAAATGTTAAATATATAGTCATAGTTACAATCGGTGCTGATGTTATGTGTAATGGAATACAGAATCTAAGTGAACTGTCAAATACGAAGCTGAGCTGTCATTAACAGAAGGACGTAACGTATAACTATACCTAAGTACGAAATATATATAAGTGTATACCTAATATTATATACATATTATGATAATGGTGATAATTGAATACAGTGTTAATGTGATGTGATGTGCTGCAGTATAATGTAGTATGTAAATCAAATAGCGATATGAAATTAACGAGAAGACAAATATAGTAGTAGTATTCTTTTCTTTTAATGCATTGTTTAGTATCAGTTTCAGTTCCAGTCTGGATTATTCCGTAATCACGCGGTTTCAATAGCTCCTAAAACAGCTGCTCTATTGCTGCTGCTGTTATTTACTACACTTTTCTCTATATATTATATGCATATGAATATTAACTGGGGCTGCTGCGACTGATGATACTCTTGCCACTCTTACTATACTCTACGACTATAACGTTAAACGTACTTACTTTTCCTTGTGATTCGTGTGATATTAGCCAGCCACTTTTTATAGCAAGTTCGGACTTTTAATCAAGTTTTTTTTGTTCCTTAATCGTTTAAGTGATACACAATCAGTCAAGATTAAACGATTAAACGATCGAGAGTTTAATGTTTAATTCATAGTGGCGCCGTCGCTAAACCGGACTAAAAATTATTAACATCATTATCGAGAAGTGTGATTTAATTTTCAATTTTCTATTTTTTTTTCCCATTTTTGTGAAATTTTCTTGTTTTGGTTTTTCTTTTCAAATATGCGAGTGAATTTTTTTTTTTTAATTTATAAAATTATAGTGCAAAACTTATTAAGAAATAATACATTTTTATAAAACCAAGAATTATCCAAAAACAATCAAAAGTGATAAATAAAAATTAAAAAAAAATTGAATTTTGTAAAAAAAAACAGCATCTACAAGTGAAATAAATTTTTAAATGAAACAAATTGTGAAATATGCAAAATAAAAGTCCTAAGTGAAGAGTATATTTTGTGATCATTTTTGAGTTTATTTATTAAACAAAAAAAAAATAAATAAATAAATAAATAAATAAAATTAAAAATAGAATTCTCATAAGTGGCATGGTATGGAGTTTTTGAACAGAAGCTCAAAGTGATGACATAAAATTGCACAAAAATTATTAAGCGCAAAAAATATAAGATTCAAATTTAAATAAATTTTGCTCAAATTGTGCTTGTGACTTGTGACCTAATAACATTTATATTCTTAAATAATTTTTTAAAGTTGATAAATTTTTATTTCGTATTACTGAAAATATTATTATTATACGAACTTTAAATTCATAGATCTGAATATATACCTATACATAAACATCTAAAGAATATAAACGCACATATACATATAACGAAAAAAAGGACTATAATTGATGTACAAAATATATTCTATGCGGTTAAGTATAGTATGCAAATTTGGTCACGGTGGATTCAATTAATAAAATGGCCGTTGGACCGACGGAGGGTGCAAACCCTCCAGAAACATTTACACCACATCATCATCAAATCATAGCACCAAGTCCAATATTGGCGGTGCCAACATTAGCATTTTCAGCTGCACAAGTTGAAATCGTTTGTAAAACATTAGAAGAATCCGGAGATATTGAACGTTTAGCAAGATTTTTATGGAGTTTACCTGTTGCTTTACCAAATATGCATGATATCCTTAATTCAGAGGCTGTGCTAAGAGCTAGAGCTGTTGTCGCTTATCATGTTGGAAATTTTAGGTTTGTTTTATATTATATATGTTTTCTCTTAAATTTTGAGTGATGAAAGTTATATTGAAAGAATACACTTACTAAGTGCTAAAAGTTTAACTAAATCTTATATGTATATAGAAAAATAAATAATGCGAAAATTTATTATAAATTATATAAATTAGGTGTAGTAAATTTTATAGTTATAGACAAATTTTGATTTGTGTAAAAATATCAGAGAACAACCAGAAAATATAAAATATATTTAAGAAAATTCTCCTTTAAATGTGGGAATTCATTTTATTACAAACACTTGAAATGCTTCAGAATATAAATTAATTATGAAATAGACTGCATGTTTGACTATTTTTTAAGACTGAATAATTGACTCCTAAATATTTGAATTTTAATATATTTAAAATATTGAAAAAATTGTCAAATTGTATTCAAAGTTTTCCAAATTTCTTGATTTTTTTATGTTTTATTCTTAAAATAATTCATTCTTCATTCTCATTTGTATAATGTAAATTTCTGTATAACAATATACCATACATATTTAACTGTGACTATTTTCGGTAATTCCGGTAATTTCGGTAATCCGGACATATTCTGACTTTCCAGTCAGCTCTTTATTTTCATACTAAATAAATAAAATATATAATATGTAAACTTATATTACAGTTAAAAAGTACTCTAATCTGTTTTATCGCGAACACCCTAAGTTTCAATATCTGAATTTACATATTACTGCCTGCCCTGCATTCTAAAATACATCGATACTATGTACGATCGGTACATATAACTAATTGAGCGTAGTATAGAATTACTGAATTGAAACTGAATGATATGATTGATACTTCAACGATGCATTTTATATATAGAACTTAGCCTTTTTGTACAATTTTAATTAAATTGCGTTCATGTGAATTTAGGTATTGTGTAACTAATAATTTCGTTCACAATCATATAATAATATAACATAATCCACTGATTGAAAAATACATAATATATAATATACTGGTATATAATATCAAGGTATTTGTTTGAATACAAAAATTTTGGAATTTTCTATCATATCAATGTATATATATATATTGTAATTTAGTATAGATATAATTATATACCTTAAATAGGAAAAAAAATTTAAATTAACAAATAAATTAAAATTTTTCTAATTTAATTAAAACAAATAAATAAATAAATATTATATAACAATAATCCCATAAATTATAAATTGTACAAAAATATTTCTGTGACTATCTCATTCATCATCATCATCATCATCTTCATAATAATTTATCATAAATGAAATCTATTCTCGTATACATTAGGCATGCAAAAGCAAAAATTCTCTTAAAATTCTATTTAGAATTTTTATTTTTTATTTTTAATGTTTAATAATTTTCTGATTTTGTTGTGGTTATACCTTTTTCTCACTATTTCTCCGTGAATTCAAATATATAAAAATGTGTTAAAATGTTTGTAAACATTTTTTTTTTTGCTATATAGGTATAAATCAATAATTAATTGATCATATAAATATACCCGTGCAGACATGTGTATGTGTGTATAACATTTATTATGTGAACATATTCATTTCCTTCCCAATTATTTTACGAGTATATTATCATTATACATTTTTTTTTTTAAATTATACATTATGTATAATTGCCGAATTGAAAATTGCATCTGATGATAATAATTATTTAGTATATACGTATACATAGAAGTGCATAAGTATACATATAATAATTTTGTTTGGTTTTCATTTTTTTAGTTTTTGTCGGTAAATCGATTTTCATTTTGTATAGTAGTGTATACCTATACCTCATACAGTACATGTGAATGCAAAAATATGAAATAACGCGAAATAAATGCAAATGAAGTTTGTGTGACACATGATAAAATTCATTAAAGCAAATTGAAATAAAAATTGAAAATGTTTTGATTACGCAGATATACATTAAAGTATATTCTCATAACATATACAGAATGTATAGATAAGCAAATACTCGTAGAGTTTTAAAGAATCGTATGCGCATATTTCAAATTGTCAATTATTCACTATACTTTGTTCACGAAAATTATTAATTTATTATTTATTAAAAATTTTCCAATAAAAATTTGCGTGTTTATAAAAATTGCTAATGTAAATGATTGACCTTTTTTTAAAGTTCAGATTTAAGTTTAAAGGATATAAAAACTTAGTGAAAAACGTTTGAGTGGATATTTCTTAAACAGAGTTTATATAAGTATTTTATACATATTTTTTTATTCAGTGTCAAAATGCTGAAAGCTGACTGAGAAGCCAGAAAAAATTTGAATTACTGGAAAGGACCATTTTTACAATTTTGATAGATTATACATACGAAAATGTAAAATCTATTCATATAAATATAGGTGCTTAAAATAGTTGGTATTTTACAATTCAAATAGAATAAAACAAGAATCATTTTTATTGTATATAAATATAAATATAAGAAATACATATGTATTTTGAGAACTTATACAGATAATTCGAAGCAGCACAATGTCGATCATATACATTTTTTTAAGTCATTCTCCAAATCAAATAGCTATATAAAATTATTTGAAAAATATTTTAACTTTATTCCTGATTTTTATAGTAATTGAATTTATTAATCTTTCCCTCTGAAAATAATTCCAGAAATTTATTAAATATACATTAAAATTCAATTACCTATTGTATACCTATAATACGAGTATTTTGCATACCTAATTATACAGTATAACTGCTAATTTTCTATCAATATTTTCCCAACGGCTATAAAACTGTTTACCGTATTTCGTGAATTGATTCTCTTCTACATATTCTTTCATTTCATTATAATCTTTACGTGCGCAGGAAATAAAATTTTACAGTTAATTAATTTTGATTACTATTAAATTTATTGTCTTTGTTTTTATTCCGATTTTTAATTTTTTTTTATTTTCATATACATATTTTTGTTTATTTTCACAGGGAGTTATATGCAATAATTGAAAATCATAAATTTACAAAAGCATCATATGGTAAATTACAAGCAATGTGGCTTGAAGCACATTACATTGAAGCAGAAAAATTACGTGGCAGATCATTAGGTAAAAATTAATTATGGATTACAACAAGTACATATATACATACTTGCATCATAATGTATTTTCAAATGAATTTTTTACTTTTTGTTTTTCTATATTTACCTCTCTAATTAAAAATTTTGAATTTGTTTTTATCTTATTTTATTTTTCTTTTTTTTCTCTTCCATTTCTTCTTTTTATTTTTTTATTTAATTTTTTTGTTTTTGTTGACTGTTTTAAAAAGGACCAGTCGATAAATATAGAGTACGTAAAAAATTTCCATTACCACCAACAATATGGGATGGTGAACAGAAGACACATTGTTTCAAAGAACGGACACGTAGCCTTTTAAGAGAATGGTATCTACAAGATCCATATCCGAATCCAACTAAAAAACGTGAATTAGCAAAAGCTACTGGTCTAAATCCAACACAAGTTGGTAACTGGTTTAAGAATCGAAGGCAAAGAGATCGTGCAGCCGCTGCTAAAAACAGGTAAATATCAATAATAATTACAAAAAAAAAAAACAAAAAACTAACAAAAATAAAATAAAATAAATTAAAAATAAGTTTGAAATTCATTCAAAATTCATTTTACGAGCGAGGACACATATACTAATATTCGTATATGGATATGAAGCGCAAAATTGAAAAGTAAGAAATAAGAAAAACTTAAATTCGGATATTCATATATTTTTTCCAAAATTTGTTAACTTCTCAACTGCGCTACATATCCTAATCCTAAATCACATATGTACTATTTATATGTATGTCTTTGACTGACTGATTGTGTACACAAGGCACAGTAGTTCTATAGTTAGTTGCTTTTCTGTCTATAGGGAAACAATTTTTTTTTTTTAGTTTTTGGTCGACTTTTATAGAAGTATTTAACATTAGTATATGTATATGTCTGCGCTGTATTATTTTTGTGTTGTCTATGTTTTATGTTTTATGCATTTCACAAATGAATGAATCGTAAAAATTTTTAACAAAAAAAGCATAAAGGTGGCGTATTTATATCGAAAATAATAGGATCCTGCTGTGCGTTATATATGTACAAAAATTTGTTCGTATTTGTTTTTTTTTTCATGTTTTATTCATGTGGTCAATTTTTGGATAAGGACAATGAAACAAAATAAAGAAAAAAAAATACTAAGCAATGATGATGAGGACATAAATTATTAGAATTGATTCTCTTTTACATTGTTTTTATGTTCTTCTTTTGGCTTCTGTTTTTGTTATAATGATAATAATGATGATGATGTCATGTCTTCATTTAGAGTTCTTATACCATCTTATTGTATATAAAAACAGAAAGGTGAAGAAACGATTACAATTCATGATAAAATATATTATTCGCATAATAACAAAAACAAAGAAGAAGATAAACGTCTAGTAGGTCATTTATATTATGATTAGTATGATAATTTTTGTTGTGTTATACATATATATATAAAACCCGTAATAACAAGACGTATATTATATTGACACTTTGAGTGTGCCCATACATGTGATGTGCGTATATACGTACGTACATATATGTACGCATATATAGCTAATGTTTTATTGTTTTTGTATGTATCAAAGGTATGTAATAATTCGACAAGAAATAAAATAAAGAATAACAGAGGACACAAAATCAATCAAAAGATGAGAACCGAACCAAATAAATAAAAAGGAAAAAAAAAATATATACGATTGTATGAAAAATTATTAAAAACATATAATATTCAAGGAATATTACGGATATTATATGGGAAGGCCTCCCAAGGATTTGTGGTTAACCATAATCGATCAAAATGACATGAACAGGAGCTTATTATACAAAGTAACATAGGTACATCATAGGTATACTCATACTAATATAATATATGTATACACACAGTTAATGTGTATACATGATTGTAATGTAATAGCCGACACTGTCAGGGAATTAGAATGTCCATTCGACATGGAAGGATATTTGTACATGCATACATACATGTATATATGCATTTAGCTGTTACCATTGTTTTTTTTCTTTATGATTATTATTATACATGTTCATGACAATTAGGTATAGATATAGATACATACATATATTTGTCTTATATATGACGTCATTTGATTGGAAACAAAAATTTTTTGACATTTACATAAAAGGATTAGAAAGGGATTTCATGATATTTCGAGCAGAGTATTATGACAGATATATATACGTAGATATATCCAGATCATTCACTATACTACCAATGCACACCAACACATATAGGAACACAACACTGACCTGAAATCGTTAATTGTTTATTTATATATAAGGCTCAGATCTTATACTTAACTGAATATCATCCTGATATGTACATATATGTTCCTTGATGATCATAAAAATCTTTCTGTATTATTAAAAACTGTGCAATTTGTATACATTCGAGTAGAATTAAAAAGAATTTCTGACTTCTACACTTGTACAGATTTCACTTGAAATGATATACCATTTTCTGCCATTTGTTGGTGTTTTCTTTTAATTTTATTTTTTCTTTAATTTCTTTTGATTTCTTTCAAATTGAATTGCCTTTTCGCCACACCAGCCGTACTTATATTTATTGTTATTTGGTTTGTTATACGAGTATACTATAAGAGATATTCGTAACAAATATTCGTTAATCTGTGGAAATTTATTAATCCCCAACATATGGCATTGATTCCAAACCTATGCTACACACATAGAAACGACACACATATACACATATACGAGAATATGTATATTGAAAAAAGGTCAGTAAAAAAATAATAAAAACAAAAATAAAACCGAGGAATCGAAATTAAGTATAAAAGAAAATAACAACAATAACAATGTAAAAGCGTATTAAAAAAATTATATATCTACAGAAGCAAAAAAAGAAGGAATAAATAAAAACAAAAATAACAAAAGTATATATATATATACTTAAACTTCCGGATTAAGGGATTTTAAATGTCGATCCAGATTTTGTACGTAAATTACATGTAGTCGCATACGCATACGAGTAGCTTAAAGTCAAAAGAGACAAAAATAATCAAGCACCATAGAAAAACAAAATTACAAAAAAAGGAATGTATAAAAAATTACTATCATACATTTATCATGGATTCCTGTGTCCGTGCATAGATAACATGGACAAAATCAACAAAATCAATTGTCTTTTATTCAAATATGTATTTCAATTTTTGTTCAGACTTCTGAAGCTTGAATTTCGGAAAACAACAAAATAATTTCTTCTTTCTTTCATTTCACACTTTAAATCCTTTACCAAATATTTAAGTAAATGACATATGAGTAATAAAATGAAATTCCTCAAAATCCTTATAGTACACCAAAAGACTCTTTGCATTATTATCATCTTCAAATTGAGTAGAATCTATATAAGAAAATTTGTCAAGAGAAAAATTTAAAGAAAAGAGCATAACCTTCATTGGGTTATTTCTGCTATTTCTATTGTTGTTATTTTTGCTGTTATTCTAATTAGAAAAGGATCAAATCTTAAAAGGGTAACATACGTTTGTTTTCTATTGAACCAAAAAAAAAAAAAATGAAACACGCAAAACACGTAAAGTGTTAAGGACCCCTTTTATTCCATTTCTTTCTATATTCGATTTCGTATGATGTTGGTGTTTCTGTTAAAAGTTATTTTGTCAATAATCGTTTACGAAATAAAATGAGGGAATATTTATATGCAATGCATTATTTGAATTAAGGATTACTCCCGACATTCAGATAAAAAAATAAAAAGGAAAAAACAAATCAAATCAATTTATATGTTATTTCTATATAATACGATGGTTATGTAAACAAGAGTCAGTTTTTAAGCTTGCCGAATAAATTGGAATAAGATAAATTTCACGAAATGCTTTGATGTGTGTGGTATAGTGTATTACATATGAAATCGTTTAAATGAACACGAAGTTTTTAATTGAAAAGCAATTCCAAATTAATTCTAATTTCTTCATAATCGTGCGTGTAATAACTTTTTTTCTTTTGTTTCCACCTAAGCAAATTTAGGACTGTCCTAACCCCTAAAACACGATTTCAAATTATCTATTATTATAGTTCTTATATAATACTAATTGGAATAAAATTCCCTAGACCATTCACAATAACAGGAACATATTTTAAAACCGCACAATTCTATATTCATTAAGATATAAAGCTATTTATTTATATTCATTAAGATATAAGCTCCAGCTATTTTTTTTATTGATTCTCTTTTCCTTTAAAAAAAAAAAATAATAATAATAACAAATGATCACCAAAAAATTAAGACATTTTTATCGCTTTCGTCTATTTTGAACAGATTCATACACAGTTGAGGCTGAGGGTATAACTTTGTCTCACCTACAGTAATTACGATCTTTATACATGGATAGTTGTATACAATAAAAGTTTAAAACGTCCTTCAAATGAATATAATTATCGATCCACCCATTACAACGTTTTGATTATAATCGACATCATACTTCAAAGTTGAGAAAAAAATTGAAAATAAAGTTAGAAAAAAAAATATAAAAAAAATTATTTTTATTTTTCTATACATTTATAAATATTATGTACATATACATATGTTGTATAATAACGTCATTATAGAACATGGAACTCATCCAAATCAAATCACATCCCATCATACTGAATTCGGTAATTGTTCACGAATAATTTAACTATAGATTGCTTTATAGTAAAACGTAAAACTATACATATAGTATATGATCGTATATACTTATTTCTACATAATTCTTTAAATGAATTCAAGTGCATCACCGTTAGCAATCACTAGAATCCAAGAAATCATTATAATAGTACCATTGATACGAGTTATTTGTCTCACCTTTTACATCTTCCTCATGTATACATGCTAATGCCATACATCATTATACTTTTTGTTGTATGCACTATCCCATACCTGACGTAATTCTCTATTCAATTCAATTCAACATTTACGAATGGATACACGATATATCAAATTCTATATTACTAGATGGAAGAAAAATAAGAGATCCATGCAGGGCAATCATATTTGGAGTCCCAATCCATATAATTTCATGACACTATTATAATCGCGCATATATACACACTACATATAATACTACACTATGTATATATACTACAACAGAGTATTATATGCATTGTAGATTGTTTGTAGTGTCAAGTATACAGCAGTATGTCAAATCGATTTGATGGTTTTTTCTTTTAGATGTATGGAATATCCATTCCAAATTCATATATAAAACAACAACACTAAAAACAACGAAAAAAAAATAAAACATTATAACTTGAACCGTTTACACTTGTTCTTCTTTATGTTCTGTCTGTTGTTATGTTCTTATTATTATTATTATTATTTCTCTTATTCATTTTCAATTCATCTTGTTTGTCAAACCTTCACAGCAGCAGCCTTCATTTCACTCCTTTCCAGGTATTCATCATCAAAACATCACAATCATCACAGAGATGATAATATCCAAACGCATATCATCGAAAATATATATATATACATATAAAACTTGAACTCTTCTTCAATGTTCTATATACGCTTATATATATTATGCATACACATAATATACGCGAGTAATATCCTAAACATAACGCGTATATAATATATATATACAGAATAATTCATGTGTTTTTGACTCTATGGGATTCATGAGATTCTCGTTCATATCAATTTTTTCTTCACCTCTTTTAGATTTCATATCTCCTGTTGAGTGATTGATGACCATCATCAGTGTCCCGAAATTGACTTTGAATTTTAAATACTCCAACTGCATATACAGATATAGGTACAATATAAATCTACCTACGTTATATCTATGCATATATGTATATGCCTATATGTATCTGAATCTGAATCACGACAGAATTCTCACCGTTTTTTTTTTATAATAATTCGACCTACTGAGCATCCTTGTGTATACTCATCGTATATATATTGTAAAAGATTGAAGTACTTTTATTCTATACTATACATTCATTATAGGCGAAAAATTAAAAGAAAATTAAAAAATAAATCAGAATTGGAATTGAAACATGTTTGAATCAAGGTATATCTAGCTGTACATCTACATATTCACATGTTACATGCTCGTATATAAATATGTTCATATATCATATAGTATTTTGTATCTACATAAATGTAGATGAAATATACGAAGCTTTAAGACTCAATTACCGTTCATGGTTTTTAACGTTTAAATAAGACAGTGGTATAGACGACAATGATTCTGTATAATGTTTCAATGATTGTTGATAAAGACGATGATGTTGATAGTTGATGTTATGGCTTTGCTTTCAATGTTTTTTACTATATACTATAAATTTTTTCTTGCAATTTGTATCGATCTAGTGTTAAATAATGCAAACAGGATGAATTCACTTCAATTTATTCATAGATCTTTGATACATATACATAAATGTGTATACGTTATACAAATAAACAAAAAAAAAAAAAAACAAAAACAAAAATTAATAAGTGACTTTTAAAAGGATAATAATGACAACAGCAATAGTTGGCAGGAAGCAGTTTTTTAAATGCAATCACATATGTGCATATATACATAAATATTAAGCTTATGCAAACTATATATAACAACTATAAACTCGTACCTATATATCTTTGATTTTTATGATGGATGGAATTTAATTCGATTTGCGGATATGTGCCAGAGTGAGACGACCACGTAAAAGATTGCTTGCTTATATAAATATCTTAAAAGAAAAAAAAAAATCCTTTTTCTAAATTGAAACTTTTCGCAATTTAAATGATTTACATGATGAACGGATATATCTTTTTATATACACACTCATTTGCAGATATATCTGATATAGTGAGCAAGTCGATACTGATGTATACCTGTGTACATTTGTATGCATGTGTGTATGTATGTATATACAATATCAATACCACATATGAGGCTTAATTTCAAAGAACAGATTTTATTGAATCGGTCAGGGATTTTATTCTTTTGCTTTTCATCTCTACTTCTTGTTGTTGTTGTTGTTTTTTTTTTATAGTTTATTGTGAGCCTTTTTGTTTTATTATTATATACTTTATTCTTGTTGGCATATATGTATGCATCTGCGACTTTGAAATGATGAAAAATTAGATTTGTATTGTCCTATCCTGCCCTCCCCAGTGTACATTATTAATGACTTTTAAGGCATAATATCATCATCATAAATATATAATATATAGAAAGAGTTTCAAGTTGTGGCGGTAATCATTTTTCATATGTACATATATGTAAGGTGTGAAAGGTGATACTTGTTTGATGGTACTTAATCGAATCGAAATGAAATGAAATGAAAGATGAAAAATTTTAAAAGGAAGTAGCAGACGATTTGACGGCGGCAAATGTGATACACATATGCCGATATATTCTGATATTATATGCATACATTTGTTTTAGTATATGTATACAGATATATACACATATGTATGCCATATATCTATAGGTATATGTTTACACATAATGTTATAATGATACATACGTAATTAACGAACGAAAGAATAACTCGCGGTTTTATTTTTAAGAATTTTAATGTCTTTTATGTATACCAGAACTATATATATATATGTATTCATATAAAATTACTTTGCTTTTGTTGCTGTTATTATATACCACCATCACAATGGATAGCATTTTGACGTCTTAGTTTTGGTTTTCGTTTTGTTTTTTTTTAATGGTTTTTTCATAATTTTATTTTATTTTATTTTATCGTTATAAATCCATCACATTAGTCCTGGTTTACAATGAAATGAAACCAAGGAATGAGGCTCATTGCGCTCATCAATTTACTTTGACTTATTCTTATATACATGATCTGATTAAGTTTTTAAGTTCTTTACATGTTGGTTGGTATATGCATTAATTACTTTATTTTGTGATATAAATGTAGATATATAGATATACATGAATACATATATATACCTCCATGCAAGTATTTATATTAACTTATATCCTTACGGCTAATGCTTATTATGTATACATGTGAGTGTATATCTATACATATATAATTTTAAGAATTTTAATTTCATTGCTCCACCACATATCAATTGTCTTTCAAACCTGCCGAAATTTGATACACATATCGTGTGGTAAATTTCGTTTTGAAATTTTATTTAATTAAGTGGAAAAACGACGTAATAATCTTACAAAAGTACAATAAAAACTTGGCATTATATAAACATGGATTTTATTTCGTATATTTACCAAAAATATGACCTTGACCATTAGCATAGAATTTCATATTTAGAAGATTCTTAAAAAAAAAATTTGTTTTTTTTGTCTTTTCGATATTTACAGAAATCAGTTCCAAAATAATCCGGGATCTTCGATGCCACCAACAGGACGACAACATGGAAATGTTTCACCCGCCCCATCAGATACTTCTGATTCAGATATATCGCTTGGAACGCACTCACCTGTACCCAGTAATTTATCACTTCAGCATAGTCCTGGTTCGACATCGAACAGTGGCAATGATCGAGATGATAGCCTTCATACAGAAGAAGATAAAATACGTGATTATTCTAATGTATTGGCAGCACAATGTCATCCGCCAATATCATCAGCAGTAAATAGTTTTCGTATGGATACGGCAAATTTGTTCGCAAGTCGATATCTACCGAATTTTGCTGGATTAACTGGAATACCGCATTTTCCCATTCAACCAACCGTGATACGTCCACATCCTCAACTTCCACAAACGTTAAGTTTGAATGGACATCCTGCATTGCATGCATTACCTCATCACCACCATCATCATCATCATCATCATCATCCTTATGCAAGTATACCACCAGCGCCTAAAATTCGTGTTAATTCTCCCGAAAAATTGAATTCAACGGCAGCCAGCAATTTGCAACATACAATAGCAACATCACAATCACATCAACAACAACAGCAACAACAGCGTACAACAACAACCTCGCCAAGTATTCAGGAGACAACATCACAACATCATAGCTCTTCTCATCAATTATTACATAGGCCTTTTTCAACGTCACCACAACCTCCACCACAACCGGAAGTAACATGAGAATTGATGATTCCACCATGACGATGATTCTGACGAGAATAATAAAAAATATATATAGAAACATATACATGAATGTGGGTGGAATTCATCCTATTGCTACTAAACTATACATACAATACAAAATACAAATTATACATAAATCTATATATCAATATAGAATACACATAATACACATATAAAACATAAACCTCTCACTAAAAATCGTTGTCTCTAAAACAAAATCAAAAGGGCAAGCGAATTCATCGCCTATATATATACATAAGTATAATAATAATATTCCACACACAATAATACAAAAAGCACATGATTTTTATTAGCACATATTTATCTATAAATATTCAAAAAACCAATCGCTCGTTATTATCTTTTTCTCTTGTAATTTATATAAATAAATATATATATATATATATATATATATAAATATATATTAGGCATATAATATATAGGCATACATTATATAAATAAAATATATACATAGATAATATTGAAAAAAAAATAAAATAAAAATAATAAATGTAAATGAATCGAGAGAAATATAAGTAAATAAATAAAACAATAAACTATATAATTCATAAAATAACACATAGAGTATCTAAATGAAATTAATGATGATGATGATGATGATGTACTATATAATATAATATGAAAATTGTAACACAAAATACGCTACCATATAACAAATACATTATATATACCTTATTATAGAAAAAAAAATATAGATGCTTAGATATTAATATACAGAATAAAATAAAAAATTGTACAGCAGCTAAATCAGCTGATATTTAATAATATATACTATGACTATATACACCTATATGTATATATAAATTTCACATATTAACTATTATAAAAAATTTAGTACCTATACTGATAATGAACACTAAATTAAAAATGAAAAAATTTAAAAAAAAAAAAAACAAAGAAGATAAGCGCACTAAAAAACTAACAAAAAAATGTACATTTAGGAAGAAAAATGATGAGAATTCTATATACTATGTAGTTGAAATTAGATACCTAATAATGTATAAATGTATTCGAATATACATACACACATGTATATAGTATAGGAAGTACCCTTCTTTCCATTGTGATTTCATCATCCATTTATATATTATAGTTATAATGACGCAAATATAGTGGAAAAAATAAACTACATATACTAAAATTACAAATAAAAATATTAAACAAGAAAAACAAAAACAAATTATTAAAATATTAAAAAACTAAAAAAGAAAATGTAAAAAAACCTATATATATAAATATTAAAAAATTGTGTAATAAAATATAAAAGATGATCTAATAAATTAATTTAAGTTGCATATTGATTTTTATATTTGTTTTATTTTTTTCTTTATAATATATAGTAATAGTATATATACATATGTATATGCATATACCTATAGGAGGTAATCTATATACATATAAATATCTATTCTCGTAACTCAATATCATTATAAATAAAAATAACCAAGGAATTTGTTAGTTATTATATAGTTATTCAAAAAAGAGGAATAATAAAGATGTATAGGAAATAGGACTAAAAGAAACAAATAAGAATGAATTTCAATTTATTATTTAAACTTTGTATTAACTATATATATATAGTCTATATATTCTGTATATAAATTGGACATATAATTTTCCCAATATGTGTCTATACCGTGTTCATATAGAAAATCATGAGTTTCAAAATTGTATATAATAGGCATGCTGAAATTTAAATGCGGAAATAATGCATCTACTTTTTTGAAAAAAACTCATCATACATATATAGTTTCAGTTGACTATTCAATTCTATATATAGTTAATTTAGATTCTATGATTCTATATATACCATATTAATGTATGTATTCTTTTCTGCAATAATTTTATCTTTTAAATTATATAGCAGAGTTTATACCATTTTGTATTTATGCACACAAAGAAAAATTTTTAATATACAAACGTACGGATTTTATTTAAAAGATTTCCACATCACTTTTAAGATATTCCACAATAAAATGTGACTAAAATCGGAATATGGAAACTAAAAATAACTTGTCATTGATTCCTTATTAATTTATTTCTATATACTTATACATTTGTACTCTATTATCTATATATCATCTGTATCAATATTTCGATTTCAAATTTAATTCTAAAATGAAAACAATTTGTAAAAATTAAATTAGCTGTCATTGAATTACATTTTTCTCTTCATAAGTTTACTTGAAAAATATTCAAACATTTCGTTATTTGCTTATATAATTCATACTTTTAGACATTTATCAATTTATCATCGTTTTACAATTTTACATATAGAGATCTAGACTAATTATAATCTGATTTTTAGCTAAACGATTATAATGACAATGACACGATACCCATTTATTTATACTTCTTGTAATGTGCATACAATCATACGTAATTAATACAAATTTAAATTCAAATGGCCAAAGTATACCTATATGTTACGAAAAGTAAATTTACAGATCAGCACCTTGACAAGTTCTGTTACATTTTGTATTTAATAGTTTTCAAAATATGAAGTCGCTACTTTCAATTCAATTTGACAGATACAAAAGATAAAGTGGGCTATTTTAAAGACCACAGATTTTGTTGCGAAAATTTAAGCTGCATCAATTTCAAACATTAAATGCGTGTTCATAGTATATACGAGTATTACATACGACACGAGACACAATTCATGTACCTGAATAAAGTAAGTATTACGTGGTATTACGTATTACTGGTATTACTAACTTCTCAACATGTGAACCAGTAATCTACAAACTGAAACTATATCAAACGTCACCAATGCAATGTATCGCAAATATAAATAATTTTAATTAGATATATAAGTACATATAGGATAGGTACTGGAATAAACTAAGTATGTACATAATATTTCAAAATATTGCAGTTAAATTTGAGTAATTTTCGGCTAGTATATTATATGTTTATTAAATCTGATTTTGATACAATTTAATGCCACAAATACATATTCAACTTTATATATGCAAAAAAAATTCAAATATTTAATTATATACATTTTACAGCAAAAAAAAATTTCAATTTTAGTCAAGACAACCACCATTTAAATTTAGTTTTTATTTTATTCATTTTCTAACCTACACTTGCGCTACTCCACGTTCGGAATCGGAACTTTTACAGTTCATGTTCATAAAATAAAAAAACGGATATTCAAAAATTGGGCGGAGTTATAAAGTATATAATGACAGGATTTGAAAATGAAAACATAATAGCAACAGGGTAGAATGAATTAAAGGAAACTACATACCTTTGTATATATAAATATGAGCATAGGTACGTACAATCATATATAAAATACACACATTATGCTTATAAATATTCATTTATAGTTAAATGAAGGACAAGGCTTTTTAGAAAAAAAAGATACATCAATATAGATTCGGATAATAAGGATACAAACCTAAACAAAACAAAATGAATTTGTGTACACGTAAATTAGGCGCCAGTATAAATGAATATGAAATGAACCATCCATTAATATGAATATCATAGAAAGATAATATCCTTATATATACGATATTTTCATTTTACATAAAGTTCTCTTCTAATTTGAGTATACATATACACAAATAAATGTACTTTATAGAATGTGTGTGTATTTAATATTATTCTTTATAGATTCTTATAATAATTATATATGTATGTATATTTATAGATCTGTATCAGAATAAAACTACATATTCTATATAATCCAAATATAATGTATATACAGATATTATGGTATATAGGTTTGACAGGACAGGACAAATGAACGATGATGGACATATTTCCTGAATTTGATTTCAAATATGGTTACATATAGGTACTTGTATATGTACGTATATATAGATAGGTACATAACATATTATTTAATGTATATACTTATAAATACAGGTCATATACATATATTAAAAGTTTTTAGAATGAATGAAAATTTTGTATATTTTGTTATAACGACATTATAAAGGATCAATTGTATTAAAATAACGAAAAATTTCTGCCTTAAGGGTAATAAACATAAAATGTATGACCGTATATATCAAAATGCAAACATACCTAAATTCCAAACATTATTACTTGAATATTCTTCTTATTATATATAGTCTATTGGAAAATTTTATGCATTGATATTTCTCACTAATGTACTCTCAAAAGTTTGTAGACCACGTATGGGTGTGGGTATAAATTCATGTAAGAATACATTTAT
Organism: Villa cingulata; assembly: GCA_951394055.1. NCBI lineage: Eukaryota > Metazoa > Arthropoda > Insecta > Diptera > Bombyliidae > Villa > Villa cingulata. Next base: position 45,643,857 of record OX596019.1, read on the forward strand.
TACTATACATATATATATATATATAAACATACATAGCTACGTACTTATGTATAGCTATAAATATTCCTAAATGAGTACCAAAAGAAAGTAACTTTATATAACCATAAAAAGGTAAACGAATCTTTTGTGGTAGATTACACATATGTGTAATATGTGTATAGAACATTTCATACGAGTACAAACGGAGTGAAATTTTTGCTGAAGGGCATGTTCTTTCATATACACTTTCACATTCACATGTATTCACATACATCATACATACATGCATTCAATAAATATATAAGTATCTATAGATACTTATAAGTAACTACATGTATATAGATATGTATTTTAGAGTCATTGTTCTCAATTATAAATTCAAAGGCACATATGTACACCACTTATATTTTTATACATGATGTACATGTATACGCACGTATAATACACTTGAATAGAAAATTATGAAAAAAGAAAATTTAGAAAAAAAAAACAAATTTGAAAAATGTTACAAAGTGTCAAATTTAAAATTATTAACAATGATATACCGGTATTGTGTTGTGCTCTTATATATATACATTCTACTCCCATTTCACAATTATTTTAATATAACCGTATATAGGTATTATATACCTATAATATTAGGACTCATATAACAATTGATATAAGAAAAAATAGTAGAAAGGTAGCAAATATAAAAGACAGAATTAAATGAAATTTCTTAATCTCATTTTGAGGTCAAAATATATTTGTATATATATATAAAATAATATTTTATCCACTCGCAGGATAATGGATAACGCCTTTTCTATTCAATATTTTTTTCTTTATATGAATTTTTTATAACATAAATACATATATTCATTGTTATTTTATTATGTAATTCATATATTCAGAAACTAACTTTCTATAACAAGCAATACTATACTATACTATATACGTTTAGATATAATGATCCTTACGTAAATATATACGTGTATAAATATCATCACCTAATATATTAAATTCATTTTTAGATAAAATTTACAATTTTTGTACCAATTTTTACAAAAATTTTTCATAAAATTGTTTAACAAAAATTAAATAAAGACGAAAATATAATTTTTATTAAAAAAAAAAGTAAATTCTTAAATGAAATGTAACCTCAAAATCTTTTCATGATCACATTGCATTTCATTATATGGTATATGCGAACCATAATGGAATTAGATTTTTGTTGTCTTTTAATGGATCATATTTCTGATGCTCTGCTTACACGAGTACTTACATTTTCAGTTATATATCTATGCGTCTCCAAAAAAATAAAAAATAAAAAATGTTTAAAGATTGACATCTCGCACGTCTTTTCACTCAATATAAAATATATATGAACAAATAAAAATTGATCAAATTTTTTGATAAAAATTATTCCATTTCAATATAATGATGTCATTTAAAATGGTAACAAAAAAGGAATTGTGCGGTTCGATTTCTGTGGGTTTTCTGATGAAATTCATTGGAAATTGTTGAATAAATAAATTTTTAACCAGAATCTGAAAATACAAAACGAACATTTTATATTTCATATAAGATATACGTATATACATATACCTGTGTAATGTGTATACATATATATATTGAGCTATACCTATAACGGAAATCGAGAAATCGATTTGAATTAATTTCGAAGGATCTATATTGAAATAAATCTCTATTCATTAACATGGACATATACATATTATACCTTAGTATATTTGCTTATTATAGAAAAAAAATAATACTAACGGTAAAATACGACATCCTATAGTCATTTTCTATTGTTTCTATTCAATAAATATGTGTATTTCTACATATGTATGAACAGCTTATTTTTATTTACTTTTCTATTCTTCAGAATTCGTTTCCATCATCCTATATCGTGTGTTTAATGTTAAGGAAATACATACGTGTATATACTGAGCACATCAAAGTATTTTATGTATATGTATAGATATATAGGTACATTAGTCGTATTTGTATATAAAAATGATCTTCTACTGTTTATTGTATATAAACAAAACCACTATATTATAAATACTCTTAGATGAGAGTATCTTTTCAAGTAGTTTGCAAACTTCAAATTAAATATTAACGCTTTTTAAAAAAACGTATATAATACATATACTATACTTATTTTTTGTATTTTTATTCTAAGACAATTCAAAAATTATGGAGATGTTTATTTATAAAACATCATCATCTCCTCATGTGAGAATGAACATGCATGCATATCTATATGTATATATTATTTGAATGTCAAAACACCAAACAGTCAAAAAGTCATCGAAATATCCTGATTAAATATTTAGATTGTTCTCAAGGTGAATATAATATTATTGTATATATAAGTATCTTATATGTGTAGCACATATTTCCTTGTTTGTAAACACTTTTACTATTATGATTTACTGTATTATATAGTGGATGGATACACACACATATTTCTATATATGGTAAAGCAAATATAAACAAATGCATTATACTTATACTCGTACATACATTAATTGATTTATAAACGAATACCCAGCTATCTTCTGTGTGAATAAAATAAGTATGAGAAAAAAATTTTCAGTAGAATGGTCCTCATGAAATTCATTAACTATAAAGTACTTCTTTTTATACATACATACACACACATAATTTCACATCGTCATTACATATCACATAGAATGAATAAACAAAAAACAAGTACCTATCTAAAGAATAGAAAATCAAAATGTTTACATTAGAGAGGGATGCAAAAATATACACCTAAATGTATATGCATTAATATAAAAAAATTTAAATATAAAATCAAAAAAAAAAACACAATAAATTCGTAAAATAATATCTGCGGATATTTATTATAAAAATCACTATATAGAATTGAAAGAGACCTCTACATTATATCTACCTACATATTATTATGATGATACATAAGTATAACCTAAAGATATCTTATTTTCATTTCACCATCATTTTACCGATTCGACCAGAGACACCATCATCATACAGAAATCTTCAATTTTTTTTTGGTAAAGATGTCTGTTGACAATATTATATACGAGTATACCGAAAATATATCGAGTTTCAAGTGTCAATGAAAACATCCTACACATCCAATCAAAAGATATTTTTATCTAAATTCGATTTCAGGTTACACTACTTATATAAGAAGCTTCAAAAAAAAAAAAAACATGTAATCAAGTCCGTACTCTAATACAACAAAGGTACCTATATTTCGTATAATTTAACATACAGATTAAAAATACACAAAAGTAAAAACCAAAAAAAAAAAAAAAAGAAGAAAATACATTTTCGAAATAATATTTTGGACAGCTACCAAAAAATATATTTCTTATCCAAATTATTGTATTTGTATTATGTAAAAACAGAAACCCATCGAAAGATATTCGACGATACATATACACGTATATAGTATTTGTAATATACGTAATCCTATTTTCATTATGGAGGCGTTGGATCGTATAAATGCTTACTCAAAAATTAAATTCTTTTAATTTTTATTTTTATTATGTTTTGTCATATTATAATTATACGAAATATAAAATGTCATTCAGTCAAAAAAATAAAATTTGATTTTTATTTAATCGAATATATGGTCTGATGTCAATTAAAATCGCATTAAATATTATTTTTAAAGATTAGTTTAAGGGAAAATTTTATTTTATATACATATGTAGGTATAAGCGCCGTCGCACATACATTATGCATGTATAGATTTGTATAAGATCTAAGGCAACTTTTATATATATATAAGTATACACGTGTTCATGTTTTTTAACACACAACTTCAAATCAGTATTTTGATATAATTTTCTTGGCTTTTTTTTTATCTTCTTATATAATCTGGCAATCATTAAGGTTTATAATATATATATGTAAGTGTATACATCGTAATACGGATGCAGATACAAATTTATGAATAATAATGAGTGAAAAACTAATGAAAATTTTACACTTTGAGATAAGATAAAAATAAAGGTTTAAGCTCCTTTAAAAAAATTTATCCTAAAAAATAATCATATATGAAGTATACTTATATAAAGTGTATAGGTATATATATATATATATAATGCGAACTATAATATGCGGATATTTCTATGATTTCTTTTTCTAATCTAAATTCATTCAAAACAAAGATCAATATGGAATTTTAAACCGTCATATACCTACTATAATTATTTTCCTCTAGTCATCTCCATAAAGTTTTTCTGTGTTTACTTTAAAATTCAAAAAAAAAAAAAAACAAAAAAAAGAGTACAAGATTTTTTCTCGTTATACATATAGATAGCTATCTAAATTTTTTCTACATATATTTCAACTCAATTTGTGATATACTCGTCGTATGTTAACTTATGAAAATTCAATTTATAAAATTAAAAATACAAATTTTCTTAATAAATTTACATATAGTACAGCTATATATACACTCGAAGCTATATAAAAAAAAATCTCATCATCATTATCGTTTCAATATACCATTCCCCCAGATTTCATATTATATAAATAGAGTACACTTGTATTATGCAAAGGCACGACTGACTCAACTAATTTGCAATCATTTCAAGTTTCAATATACCACCAATAACAGAAGTATACTTTATAATATCACAATATACATGCGAATGCATTCTTATTTTTTTCACGATATAATCATCATCGGAAAATATATACGTATGTATGTTATAGGTGAATGTTTTACTTTACACATACTCGCTTATGGATGCTCATATACCTATATATACATATAATTATATATAAATCATGAAAAGATATATTCGATGAATTCAATTCGAAATTTAATAAAATTTTTTTAAAGGATGTTTTTCATTCTATAGTGTATATAGGGTTCGCCATTCTTTTTTTATTTTTTTTTCTTTTGAATTTTTGTCCTCCACCTTTTTGTTCATTTCTAAAGCATCATTATCATTAAAGAAGTTATAAAAGTTACAAAAATATACTCAAAATGTATACTTACTTATTGATGCTTGTATATAATGTACATATATGTATATATATATGTATTCGCTTACATGTAAAAATTGTTATTGTATACAATAATATCCTTTTGAAAATGTTCATCTGTAAATGTACAAGTATATTCATATTATCTATATCTACCACTACCTATATATCCTGTACAATGATATGTCTATTGGATGGTTACAAATTTATTCTAATGTTACATTTTCTTTTACAATGATAATTGTGTAAAACAAATTTGCCAAAAGAGATTCAATTTAATTTAAGAGCTTTTTTACTGTACAAAATTCCATATGCCACATCATCTATACCATTTAGATGGATAGATGGGTGCATTATATATGTACATATATGTCCTCAGTCCTCATGTACATATCGTCCATTCATTCGTTGTCGTCAAGTGTATGGTGAATGGTGTATATGAGTACATATATTCAAATTCAAGTGGATGTCTACATGTTATATTATACACCAGTATCTACATATATATGTATATGATAAATATGGATACACACATGTATTTTTAGTTAGATAGAATCATCATACGGATCATTATTATATCATCACATACGAATACATTATATCTGAGGAACAGACGTTACTATGAAAATGTGACAAACAAACTGTAGAACAGAATTAGGAAAAAAAGGAATATCATCCGATCAACATATTCAATCACACATAACATCTAATCCCATCGAATAAAATATTGTACCAAAAAAAAAAAAATATGGAGGATATAGAAAAAAAATGTTGATGTGATGAGAAAAATTACAAAAAAAGTTTAAAAAAAAAAGGAATAGCAATAAAAAAAATGAAGAAAAAGAAATATAAATCCCCAAATAAATTATTATAAATGTATTACGTATGTTTTAGGGTTGTATATGGATGGATACAAATGTAAAGTGTATATATGTATTTAAAATCAAAAGGATCACGTACGAAAAAGAAAAGAAAATTAAATTCTCTTCTACTTTACTGACATATTCGATTACGTGCTTAACATAATATCAATGAATATGTTGGATCTCTATTTGTATATTTCTATACAGATAAATATATTTTTATTTGAATTATCTATATATGTATGTATGTATATATACATGCTATATAATATATTTTCACATATATGTACATAAATATGTAGGTATACATATATAATATTGGTTTTGGTTCACAAATATATATATGGACTGCATATATTATGGACATATTTATGTTTTATACAAAAAAAAAAATGTCTACCCAATACCCGCATGTAACATACAAGTACAATATTATATTATTGTATTATACGAGTATTATTACAGAATCAGAAATTTATTGAAAATATGCTAACGTTTCCGTTACACATGGGTTACGCCATTACACTACCATTCAAATTTATTCATCACACATAAAAAAAAAGTTTCAAAATCCTATCTCGGTCTTCTATTTTTATACTATAAATCCACATCTATAGATGTATAGATTTGAATATATTTAAATGTCGTCCTTATATATATTCCAGATAACACTTAGATTTACATATGTACACAGATATATAGATTATTATTGTAATGATAATGATGATCTAATCTCTTTGGTTTTTTAATGAATATACATATATATATATTTAAATAGTAAATGTATTTACCTCGTATATATGTATAATACATGCGGACCTTAATCGTAAACCCCAAATAGTAAAATATAATGTGATATAATCAAGATTTCTTTTTCATATACTAAATGATGCGTGTCCTTAAACACCACCATATGTACAAGTAAAAATTTTCCAATGAAAATTATTCAAGAGGATATATCAGCATTCTAATTCCTATTCAAGTACATATCTCTGTTTCTCATCCTATCATGTAATGAGTATGAGCAATGCATAATGCATATATATGTATATGTTAAATGTCTAAGTTTCTATAAAGAAGGGTGGAAAATTTTTCATTGATTTCCACTTTATGATACAGCACGATTTATACATATAAAATAGGACGATAATATGTATGTACATATATATGTATGTATATATTTGAAAGGGAGAAATTTTATATTATGTAATATGTAAACGATTGAATATATAGTATGTAGCAGGCAGACAGGCTGTCTCTAGAATTTTCCTTCATTTTTCAAAACAAAAAAAAATTTTATATTAATATTCAAAATCCCTTCTGATTTATATATTTTTTATTTTTCTTCCTTTGATAGGATATGTAATATCCTATATATTTTGTATACTATATATATTGCACAATTTCATATATTATATACAATAAATCCACCCGAAATATTTTATCCTTTAAATATATTCTTTCGTGCACCCTATTGAATGTCTAATTTCAAAAGATTTCTTTTCAATTTTGGAAAATTACCGTTTCTTTTTTATATTTTTTTTTAGCTTTTACGGTTTTTTTTCTTTTTTTTTTTTTTGGAACAATGATAGGGCGTTGCCGAAAAAGTATCACAGTTGATACTTTGTCTATACAACTGATAGCAAAATGGAAAATTTAAAAAAGGAAAATGTCAAAAAATTTATAAAAATGATTAAAATCTATAACCGTCTACCATCATATTGTTAAATGAAAAATTTGACACTGGATAATAATGAAAAATTTTTTATTATTTGTAAGAGACATTAATAATTTGACAGAATTTTATATTTTTGTGATGTAGGTATATACGAATGAAATGTATGTATCTTTATGTAAATCGAAATTCTTTTATCATTTTTCATCATGAAAAAAGACCAAAGGATTCATAAACTTCGAACGAAAGTAATGATGATTCACTTGGATATACATATCTATAGATGTAGTATATGTATACAATTACATATATGTATACCTTATGTATACTTAAAGTATCTGATGTATGTGCAATTTTCTGTATACTAATTGCTAGGTGTCAATCAAAGTATCGATGCAACATTGAAAGACAAATCATTTATGAAAATATGAAGGAAAAAAAATTATGTATAAGTAAAGTTAGTATTTTAAAATTTTAATATCCTCATTATTACCATCAATGACCAGTTAACATTTACGAGGTAAGAAATATAATTTTTTAGTTTATGTATACCTATACCTATATGTTATATGAATCGAGTGTAGATAAAAATTTGTATTTGTAGAATACGCGGACAAAATACATTACATGAACATACATATATAAGCGGCGTATAACAAGATATAATCATCAACAACCGTCCACATTATTGCACACCTCCAATCGTAATTATCGGGCAGTTATGATGCCTATATGGTTTATGCTGTTGTGAAACCAAATTTCTAACATTCCTTATAGGCAGCAATCTATCTAAAGCGCCGCAAATTTCATCGTATTTTTCATATCTTAAAAGAAGCCGACGATCGAACGATTTAATTTTCACCATATACACTGCGCTATGTGTACTTAAAATCCTTTTTTTTTCTAACCGAAATGATTTAGCACACACTGATATAACCATGCGTAGGATACATTATATTCGAGTATATATGCATAATGCTTATATAACATAGCCGTGAGGATTTTAACGATGTCAATGTCGACGATGTAAATTATTTATCGATATTGTACACACATATAATTGTTACATATATACACATAAAAATCTTACTTTGGAATAAATTTTTTTTCCATTTTCTGTTAGTTAAAATACTCAATGGAATTTTTAGTATACGACGAAAAGTTATCTAAGTGCTATATGCTTACATCCACACTCTGAAAATAGTTTATTTTGAATATATGTATGTACTTATATAGATTTTGTATAAGAAATTGAAAAAAATGTTCATTGCATATGCGGACATGATTTGTGCAAAGCTTTTTTTGTAAATTAGTACTTAAAAGTCATTGCCGACCAATTCATTGCCTCATTCATCTTTAGTTTATTAGTTTTTCGGTCATCTTTCATAAGCGCATATATAATAAATAGCCGATAAAATATTTATATATACATATGTTCGTATATACTCTACATTTTGCACTGTAAATCAACAAAAGTTTATATAAAAAATCTATTCTCTATAAACCTTACATCCTGCACACAATCGTTCACATACGACTACGAGTAAATTTTCGACTGAATTTTTTCTTTTTACTATGGCATCATAAATTTTAAAATTTTATAACAAAATTGATTTTATGGTAAATTTAAGAAGCCGACAATTATATTTGATGTGGTATATGAATTAGGAAGGATTAATATGTATGCAAATACAAGCGTATATACGAATATCAACCACAAGGTCATTTGACAAGAATTGGATATCAGATTTTATATGGTACGTGTGCTCTTATTTATTTGTGTTGTGTATTGACTAATATCACTAATATATTGTCTGTGCTATAATATGGAACTTTTTTTAAGAATTATGAATTATTTTATAATTATTTATAATTATTATTTTATTATTATTTTAATATATTTTAATTATCACAATTATACGAAAGCTTCGGAGATGATGCTATAATATGTATGTATATGCCATAGCATCAACATTTTTCAAAAAATTAGTCCTGCATGCATATATTCAAATGAATATTAACGTCCGTTACAAAAATTAATTCCTTCCTAATTTTTTTTTTTTATATTTTAATCTCTAAACTTTGTGAAACCAAAACACAATCAGATTCGTTTATATAGATTTACCAAGAACATTTACAATGTACATTACAACACAAATGTTTAGGCGTAAGTATATCATGAACCTAAAAATGGGATAAAATTTAATGGGCTATCATTCTATCTATAAATATTGAGTATTGGTTATAAAGATATATGTATGGATACATATTATAAATTTTGTATATACATACATACTATATCAATGTACCTATATTATCCTGTTGAGATTTCACGTCTAAACCCACTTAACAATTCCATTTTGATGCCAATCAACGAACTTAAATATAAAATTGAACCTTACATTTATATGGCTCCGTATGATGAGTGCGTATTTATAATGATGATGAGCATAAAATTTAATATACACCGAATCCGAATTTTATGCACAACGATCCTCTCTATATATGTATGTGTATAGTGTATACGAGAAATATCATACCATATATAGAGACAGAATGAATATATCTCATATTTGTGGTAAATTTGTATTATTATTGTCTCTATATACGACGATTATACCTGGTGTTTTGTATTACAGAGATATAGTTTATATACAGTATACATATGTATATACCTATACATCCGTTTTTCTTGCAAGTCACCTACAATTTTCAATTCATAATTTTTTTTTTTTTCCTGTATACCATTTAGTAAGTTAGTTGTCCGTAATACATAATACACTTTATAGGTTTGGAGTGATAAGCATTAAATGAGGTTGAATTTAATTTGTATAAAAAACAACATCAAAACGGATAAAAATATATACATACTTACTACTTCGACCTCCTGCATACGAGTATATGTATGTTTACTATGAATAAAATTATCAACTTATCATCATATTCTAGACAATTGATAATAGGCTTCAAATTAAATTGAATTCAACTACATACATATAATATATTTAAATAAGAGAAGAAAATAAAATAATAAAAAAAAAAGATCATCAAGATATATTTTTTGGTAAAATGGTGTGGCATTTCACTTACATAATAAGGGTACGTGGTAAGCATTTCATAATTTTATATAGCCAAAAAAAATTGAGAAATAAAAGGCTCCATAATGAAAGTTTTTTTTTTTTTTCTTTTATAATTTTTAAGTGAGAGTACTGTGTGTATACAAATTTGAAAAGAAAAGTAAACAAATCTATTCGATTGTTGTATACCTAATGGAATACATATATGTACATATGTACATAGATAGACACTCGTACACCTATTATCTACAACAAATTATACAAAATATTTATAGACTTCCTAAGAAACATAAAAATTAAATAAACAAATAGTAAACAAATAATGTATAGACTTTAGTAGTGTTGTGTTGATGTTGATGATTGAAAATTATAATTTGATGACGATAACAATGTTGGTTGTATATCTACTCACTCTTATAAATAGGTAGACTGAATTGGATGAATAATATGATGATGACGATGATAATGATGATGATGTTTAACATACAGAACAACAGAAGGATGACTATATTTGTGATCTGTTCTTATAAACAAGTAAGTAGTATAGTTGAAAAGATGGATCTTCATAATATTTTATGGTTAGTGTATTTCATATTACATTTATGTCATACGCATATACAAATAGTACATGTATACTCAACTCTTATCCGTCATCATCATCATCATCATCATCAACATATAATAATTATTATACATCACATAAAAAATATTAGTAGACATTGGGCGGATTTAAAAGATTCTAGTATTTTTTTCTCTTTTTTTTTTGCTTAAATTTCATTTTGAAGGATAAACTATCGACATTTTGTTCGTGTTTACTATATATAATTTTAAAGTAAAGATAGAGAATTTCACAAAAACTATACCAACAGAAAAAAAAAAGATTTACCAAAGATATACATACCTAAGGTAGGCATATGTGTATACCCATAAAAAATGTATTCTTATTTTGTATATACTTACATATATACATATAAATATATATTGATTAGAGAGTGTTGTTAAGGAGGCACTTAATGTTGTTTTTGTTGATGTTTTTCTGATAGCTAACAATAATTTTATAGTTTATTGATTTATTCAATTATAATACGAATGGTGTTTGTATATACAACATATTTGTATCCATAAGTTTGTATCTATACATATATAATACTCACATACTAATATAGTATTTTAGTAAAAAAATAAAAGTAAGCAAAGAATAGAATAATTTTGTTTTTAAAATAAATTATGATCTACTTAATAAGAATGCAATCTCATCGTTATGATAGACACTGGATATATGAATAAGAAATTGAAGATCTTAATTAGTGTACAAATGTATTTTTTTTTTTAGGTATTATAGCTATAGTTTAGAATATTAGATATCAGAATAAGAATTTTCTATATGATAACAGTCTAAGTATTTTAATTGGCACACATATTTTTTATATACTATTATATATCTTATTTCTTTTTTATACCTTTGTCTATAAGGATTTTGATTTCTTTTGATTATAGACTGGACTCGTATTTGAAGATACACTTTCTGTACATGTTAAAATAAATTTACAATATCGATTTTTCGACGAAGAATTCAACTATTGAAATTTAAAAAAACTTATGATGAAACATTTTTTGGAGTGCATTAAATTAGATTTGATGTTAAGGATTGAAGGTATATATAATTATGTTTATAGTTTGGCCTTATATCAAACACATTGAATTGTACAAGTTTTTGTGATCTGTGGAATTAATGAGAATGTTTATTTATGCATACATGAAAAATAGATTTCCTGTACAAATTTGGTTAGAAATAAACTGGTTTGATATTAAAGTATTATAGAAAATTTACGAAAAACCTGCTTTTATAAATATATTGTAGAAATGTGTACAAATGAAATTTTGCAACTACTCGGAAACAAATGATGTCATATAAATGATCATTAATAAATCAAAAATATCGCGAAAACAAATGAATTGTTTAACCAGGTCTTTAACATTAATTCCTATATTTATATACCAAAAATACAGTATAGAGTATAAATGAATATAGGACTTACTTACTTACTTACCTATACTTGCATATTAAGTATATAAAATATGAACATATCTTTCATTCATATTTGTGTGAGAAAATATAATAGGAAAATTCAAATTTTTACAATATATCAAATGTGATACGTATACAGGACAATAAATTAATGACAGACTGCATTTATCTAATTCACTTCTACGATCTTATATCAATGTATGTGTATGTATCTGCTATCTACTCGTAATACTGGTAATTTTAAATTTTAAATTCAAAAAATGCGATTAAAATTTATTTGAGCAAATATATTGCTTATGGCTCCTCATAGGATAGGATTCAAAAATCGACAATTTCGCATTTATTAAACTACATATTTATACTTTAATTTACACAAATAAAAAGCGCAACGACATTTACACATACATGTTGAAATACATAAATTCCATAATAAAATCGTAATTAATTCAATAAGATTTTTTATAAATACTATATATATGGTAAAGACCAGTAGTAGTTTCAGCTTTATAGACATAACTAACATCATCGACATCATACCATATATTACTTTTAACAGCAATAAAAACAGCAGTCAATAATTTATAAAAGCGAATTAAAAATAAAATTAAATAAATTATAAATAAAATAAAAAATACAATAAAAATCACAAAAACATGCTAAGAAGCTTGTCGATTAAATTAAGTCAATTGTTCGATTATTATGTCTATACACACATTACGTAGATGTATGTACCTATTTATTTGTAGGTGCATGAGGTGCATGTATGCAAACACCATGCAGTATATGCAATGCCTATATTGTATATAGGTAATTAAGATTTGAACCAAAACATAAAATTTAAAACAGCACTATTACAAGAGATGTAAAAATAAATTTTCTTATTTCCATAATTGCATAGATTGAATTTGGTTCCTGTTATGTTAATTAGGACATTTTGTATAATATGACAATGATGGTATACTCATAAATGTATCATATATGTTATTCGTACCTTATATGTATAGTGTGTATAGTGCTGTATATGTAGCATATATATACATTATTATTGTGTGCAGGAAAAACAAAACATGAAAAGATTTAAGTGATAATTGCGTTTTGTTAAATGCATTCCTTTTATTTTTACACCACCCTACACAGTGATGTTTTTCCATGTATGAAATGTATCAATGTATACGTACTACCATCATTCGCGATTATATAGTTACTATGTATACTACACCAATATAAGACGTAGTATACGAGTAATTTTTTGCAGTTTGATTTTTATTATTTCGTACATATTACATACCAAATAAATGTTCAAGATTAAAATTGAAATTATAAAAATATCATGCGGGGATGGGATAAAAATAAATGTAAAACGAAATGAATTAGTAAACATTTACTTAATGATAATGCACCTGATATATGCGTGTATGTGTAATATAATGTACGTACATATATGATATAGTAATGAATTACGGTCATGGTTCATGCCTATACCTCTTACTGCATTTGTACAAGTATAATGAATAATTTCTATATATGTGTTAGCAAACATTAAACATTTTTATTGTAGATTACAATTTTTATTTGTGCTATAAATAAAAATGAAAAAGGATAACATAGATAGTTTTGAATAATTTTAAATGAATTAAAAAGAAATAAACTTGAAAACACATGAGTATACCATGAAAGGAATAATATTTTATTGAATATACTTAATACTTTATGTGAAATATTTATACGATGTACGTATACAAAATGCATATGAAATGTAATTATTTGAATTCATTCTAATTGCATTTAACTCTGATTTTATTCAATAAGAATAATAATAATGATAGAAATTTACATCCAAATTTTACCGCACTATACCATAAATTTTCTAAACTGTAAACAACATTAGTATAATCACAGACGAGATTGGATTGAAGGCTTCAATACTACCGGTAATTTCATCTTATTGCATTGCATAACTCACCTCATTACTCTGCATGAATAAGGGTACTGATTCATTCTTTTAGCTATATGTTTATTTTTCAGAAATTTTTCTTTGAGAGACATCAGCTATAGGTACAACTTCTTAGTTCCCTTAGCTAAGAAAAATTGTGTCTTACTGACTTAAAAGAAATATAAAGTCCTCTATTCCTATATGAACTATATTCATATCTTTGACAGAGACTTTATTCTCAATGATTACCTACCATTTTCTATCTCTCGAGAACGACAAATTTTTTTAAGGACATAGGTATTTGAATTAATGTCTCTTCTTATTCTTATTCAATACCTAATCCATCATACTTAAGATTTATAGTATAAAATCTGGATTATTAACTCAGAAAAATGTTTTATAAATCATTAAATTATTAGATCATTTATCCAATTTCACTTTAGTAATAGAAGCGCAATTACAACTTGATGATTTTTATATTGAGATAATTCTATATAGTATATTTACAATCACATTTCATATATTCAAAATCGAAAAGAATGTAATAATATAATGATCATACATCACTTCCACGTCCCACTAAATAAATTATGTACACGCACAGACACAGGCTATGAAACGACATACCAAAAACATCAACAAAATTGGACATTTTTTTTTTGTCGACATATGTACATACAATTACTCACACATAAATTTATGTACCTATAAGTATGTAATTTTATTTTAGATTTATATATATAGTCGTCGTAAGGCTCGTGTCTATCATAGATTTTTTTTTCTTCATTTTCTGTTTTCTGATCATTTAATTTGATAGACTTGTAGATATTATTAGCTTTAAAATCAATTATGCTTACAAATAACTTACAATTATTTTGGATAATACATAAACGAATTAATCAGTCAAAAAAATATATGAAAAAAAAAATCTGACTATAACAGCAACAAAATTTTAAATCAATGATCTATAAGAAATATCTACTTACTTAAGAACATTTATGCATTACACATTATACACTCACTACAAGTATCTAGATATATAAAGATTGTATTTGAAAGATATTACAAAAAAAAACTCACATTATTAATTTATCTGATCATATACATTTTTCTATATATGATCAAATTTAGATCATCGATTTTTAATTTGTTTCTTTCCAATAAATAGCTTTTATTTTTTTTTTTTATTTAGTTTTTAATTGTTTTTTTTTTCTGTCCCAATTTTTGGTTATACTTATATACGCAACATGATCACAATAAAATAATCAAAATAATAAATCTGTATATAATACTTAACAAGAAAAATAAATAAAAAGGCATAATATACATTATGTATACATAATGCCTACACATACATAGAAACTGATATTCCATGTGTTCAGTCAATAAATTTATAGTAATATCGTTGACTCCGATCATGTACGCGTAATAATGCATTCATTTTATGTATTTGTTATCTCATACAAAAATTTTTTATAAGTGGTGGCGCTGAATATAAAAATAAATAAATAAATAAACTTTAAGAAAAACAAAATATCTATATAGATTTATAACAGTCAAAGATTGAAATATCTAGATAACATCACGTTAAAAATATTTTGTACAAATTTTTCATGTTTCATCAGGTGAAATCCCCTTGAAATCAAAGGGAGAAAAAAAAATCATTTTTGATTTTGTTTTTGTGTATACACGTATATAAATACTCGTATATGAACCTAAATTTTTTCATATTTTCATTTTTCAACTTTCAATTATTTATACATATGTATTTCTGACGATTTCATTTTATTCTAAATATGAAAATATAAGGTTGATATCCAGCAATTTTTATTTATTTTTTTTTTCCTTTTACCTTTTTAGTTAGGTACATATTATGTATATTATTTTATGTTGATATGAGTGTTGGCTAAAATCGAAAAATATGCGTGTATTGATCAATTGATCATGTACACCCATTCAAAAAATGTCAAATCATGAATTTAAATATATAAACATATATTATATTTTTGTATATAATTTACTACATATATATGACTTGATGTACTATATACAATATTTATATATATAGTAATATGTTTAAGTAAGTATATGAGTATAAATTTTACCTTTATATGTTTGGCGTGATATAAAAATTGTTTATCAAATTCATTGTAACAATCTTTTCAGAGTATCATCACAGCAAACATCCAGATATTCATATCCATCAATGATCAATCCATCCATCCATCCATCTATTCATTCGCGTATATATCCAATTCGTCCAAAAAAATTTTTGAAAAATTCTCATTTAAATGTCAGTGTAACATTGTAAATTGACTTGATCGATCGATTGTATAAATGTATGTATTTTTTTCTTGTTTTGTTTTTAAATTTATTTTTGGTGATCAATATGTTGAATCAATGCATATCATATATATGTAATATATGATAATGATAATGATGATACAGTGCGATGATAATAATCATTATGAAAATGAGAATCACTTGATAATTTTTGTAATGTTTTGTATATACTCGTATATTATATACACCACAAATTTGTAATAAAATTATCTTTTTTTCTTTTTTTTTTAGAAAAAACTTGTTGATTGATATGATTCTCATTTTCACCAGATCATGGCACCATATCAACTCTACATATATAAATAAGTATATGCACCCTAGGATTGCATATAATATACGAATATGTATATGTAAACTTTTATAATTCGAAATTTCAAAATTAAAAAACAATTTATCGAACTTGTACTTTTATAGGCTGCGTAGATGTATATCAGAGTTGTATATTTATTGTATTTTAGACACAAAATTATTTGTATATTTGTATATTATCTGTTCGATATTATGTATACGTTTATGACCCATCACATTTTGTTTTTGATTTTTTTTTTTGAAATGAAAAAAATTCGAAAATTATTACTGTAGATATCATAATCATCGTTATATGACGATCATCATAGAGTAATCAAAATGAAAACTGAAAACATAATCATTCACATATGCATACTGTAGAATGGTATATACGAGTAGATAATACACTTGATTGTATGTTTAAAAATCAAAAATAAAATCTCAATTCTCAAATGATTTTGTTGTGTCACACTATTTGCTAAGTCATTCCATCAAATATTTGTTTGTTTTTTCTTCTCTTTAATTTTTCGTTAAGATATATCTTTGCAGGTTTTAAAAATTCTGTAAATTGATTTGTTCTTTTATCCATATATATGGTACATAAATTATGTATAGAAGGCGATAGATATCTACACGAGTATGTATCCAATTTGATATGATCATTTTATCAGACACAATAACAAAAAAAAAAAATTCTCATGTTCTTGTAAATATGAACATTCTTCAAATTTATGAAAGGTTTGATATCCGTATGATGATGATGATGAATTTGATATTTGATGTACTCTCTTTGATATATTGTTTTTTTATATAATGCACATATGCGAGTATTTATACACTTATGTACATACATATCGCAGAAAATCAACAAAGAAAAAAAAAGAACACTATATCCCAAGAGATCAATGCCTCATTTATATTTTAAATTAAAACCAAATATCGAATGCTTTCGATTATTGTTTTTTATTTTATTTGTGTCGATTTGTTTCTTTCTGTTTCTTTGTTTTGTTATGATCTTTCAAAAATTTAATTAGACTACATCTTCTTTTTCCGTATATTATATATATATATATATATATATATATAAATACAATACACGCTAAGTCTTTCTCACTTTTTTACAAATTTGAAGGTAAAGTATGCGATTTGAAAGTTTGTATGAATTACACAGGATTTCGGAGTGAATTTATATAATAAACTGATGAAGGACATACAATTTTATTTCTGTTATTCAATTGTTTCAAAACAAAAATTCTAGATAATTTCTTTACATACTTGCTTTGATCTGCTCTTTATATCAAATTAGATATACGAAATTAATTCACTTATGTATATTTTCACAAAAACTATATGACATTTATAAAGATCCAGACATTGTGACGCATATAAGAATTAGTAGACTGTGTTGGCTTGGACATGTCAACAGGATGGATGACAACAGCCCATGCAAAAAGCTTCTACATGAAAATATTGATAGCACAAGACCCAGAGGCAAACCCAGGAATATAGATGGTGGGAGTCAGTGGCGGTGGATCTGAAGAACTTACAAGTACGAAATTGGAAAGAGGAGTCAAAGAACAAAGAAGCTTGGAGAACCGTTGTTTTAGAGGCGAAGGTCCTTCTTAAGACTGTGATGTCATGATGATGATGATGTATATTTTCGCACTATACATTTTATTCATACCGATAGACATTTTTAACTGAAATTGATTACATATATTTTCCGGATTTTCATTTTTTTCCTAATTCTAATTTCTAATATTAATTCAACAAGAAATTTAACATATTCCTGACGATTCAAATTTGTATTCAAATTAAACAAAAGATTTCTTTTTCAATTTCTTTTACTCTTTATACCCTTTGTATATGTATTAATTTATCAAAATTTTATTTGTGTACATAAAAATTAAATAACCATTAACTGTATACAATGTAATGTATGCATCATTTTATTTTTATCTCGTATATTCTCATACAAAAAGTCAAAGATTTAATCAAAAAATGAAAAGTAACGAAACGACGAATGTCTTGTTTCTTTTAACGTTTGCATTTATATGTGCATACATTTATAGATAGTACGTACGTACACGATACGTTACGTTCTTATTTCTATTATACAATAATGACATATACCTATATACCACCTATATATCTATCGACATATGTGTTTGTACTTTCATTTACGTACGAGTATATGTATATAAATATAGGATATAAAAATTCGCATCATAAATCAGTTAGAGAAGGTGTTACTGTATAACAACATTTCGAAATAATTTATGACAAAAGTCAATGGGATTTATAGTAATTTGCATTTGTAAAAGAAGAATCTTATGACACAGAAATAAAAATTAAAAAAAAAAAAAAACACACATACACATATGCACAAAAACTTCAAAGAAATAACATCGTATAGGTACTCACAAATCTTTTACTTGAGTATAAAGTTTATATTTTATATGACTTATTTGTCGGTTTATCTCAATATAAGAAAAATATATACAGAATAGAAGAAGTCAAATTGACCGACAGACAAAACTTCTTCTTATAACTCAAATTTGTAATTTTTCTTTTATGCCACATTTTGTATAATAGTATACATGAACAAGTACATATATATATATATATAGATATGCATCTGCACATATAATATTTATGTCTGAAGAATTAAATGCGTAATGTTTAGAGATACGAAACGTATTTGCGCTTGTGAATGTCTGGAACCTACGTATATATATATCAATACATATATATATGAGTATTATATATATATATGAGGATTAGTTCAATTTATTAAATGTAATGTGTTTAAGCTTTGCAAAAATATACATAAATGCCTTTTGGCACATTCCAAATGATGTATCACATTTTAAAATATATCTTCAGCGTCTTCATTATGCTTCCAAATCATTCATTATTTTACAACATCAGTGTTTCAATATTATATGAAATATAATCCTTTCGCGCATTTTATACTCTAAAAGAAGTCTGTCCGCATGCACTATTACAGAATTTTAATGCATCTATTTCGCTGTACAACATTTAAATGCACATATTTTGTACATTTTATATGAACAAATGAATTTACATACAATGTTTTCATGTAGATATATAGAGCTTTAGGTAAATACATACGTTTACGTATAGGTAAGTAGAACCACAACCAACATTATTATTATAATTCTGTATATATATAATATATGTACCATCTGAATAGAGATATTGGTTATTTTATCTTCATCAAAACTTGTAGATACATTATAAAATGATATAGTTGTACAAACACACATATCTCAAGAAGCAGCATATTTAAAAGAAATGATATAACCATCATTATGTCGACTTTTGCAACATTATTTATTTTTATTTTTATTATATGTTCTTATACCTTAATTCCTTGTTTTCTTATATGTATGTACGTATGTATGAGTATAGATATCTATATACTTTTAGTATAAATTTTACTATATATTACACAAAAGTAAATGCACATCTACATACATATATGTTTTTCTGTTTTAAATAATTATAATTTTAAATGATTTCTTCAAGAAGCTAATTACTTTCATATTTGATATGAAGATTGAAGAGAAAAACACTAATGGCATGATGTAGTGTAGTATGATGATCATGCAAAGATATACTTATATATTTATGTACTTATATAGGAAGATTCAATATACATTTATATATAGTTTTACATACAGTATATATATATGCAGATAAATGTATGTAAAGAATATAGATGCATATTTAAATACAATTGTTGTTTTGTAAATGTGTAATTAAATAAACATAAAAGAAAATAATTTAAGAGAGTATCCTAATTTTTAATTTTTAAAGAATAAAGATAATCCCATAAGCCGAATGTAAATCATTTATATGAAGAATAGGTATCCATATATGTATATAGATATGTATGTATATAGATATACACTCAAACTCATTATTCAACATTGACCTCACCTCTTCTCAAATAAAAAATTTATTAATAAAAACACAAACCAAAATATTTTTTTTTGAAGAAAAGTAATTAAAACAAAATATAAGTATATACATATTATATGACTACTGTTTCAAATCCGCATTTTTAGGAATTGTAGGGCTAGGGTTCTAAAATGTTGGCTGAATTTTGCGGAGAAATAAAAAAAAATAATTAAAGACCACACAAAATATGCATATGTATACTTATAAAAGTTAAGTAAATCCTTAACTTGCTTGAAAAGCGAATTCAATCATTGACTTCAATTTAATCACTGGCCAGGGAGTTGCTCTACCTTACCTCTGATCTTAAAAGTTTTGGAAAATAAAATCAAAATGATTTTGGAAAATTCTAAATTGCATTATCAGTGTCCTAAAGCATAAGAACCGTTATATTATCATACCAAAAAAAAAAAAAAAATATAGCATTCGTAATTTATATACATCTATACGAACATGTATACATAGATAATAGATCATATGGCCGTGCATCATCCGTAAATAATCAAGGCTCAAAGTTCAATCATATAATCCGATCTTATTATATACTTTATAACTTGTCTTACGCGCATTTATATACTTCTGTTTATCGTACATTAATATGCACCTATAGGTATGAATTTTTTATTTAAAAATTAATTTTTTTTTCCAATTTCAGCTCCATCTATATAATGCTCTGCAAAAAATTTGCAGACAGATTAAGTAATTTTTTTTTTTTGCAAAATTTTTATATATGTACTTAACTA
Source organism: Villa cingulata (assembly GCA_951394055.1). Taxonomy (NCBI): domain Eukaryota; kingdom Metazoa; phylum Arthropoda; class Insecta; order Diptera; family Bombyliidae; genus Villa; species Villa cingulata. The sequence continues at coordinate 45,665,754 of OX596019.1, forward strand.
TATATTTATATAATAAATAACCATGAGAAGTATAAATAAAAAACTCCCATTTTAGCTACTAGTCATCTTTTGAAAAGATCCACAACTATAACTATACAGAAAAAAGGACTTTATTGTTTATATTTTCTTTTTTTTTATCAATAAACGCGAAGAAAAAAATTTTAATGTCATCATGATAAATTCATATTAAAGGATAATTGCAACAGTTTTAAGTATATAGTAGTTAACACAAAGATTTCATATATCCACCCATATAATATATATGTGTGTATGTATGCGATGAATATAGCTTTATATGATGGGTATTCATTGTATATACGAGTATATAGATAATGACTTACAATATTTTGCCAGTTTTTCGAATATTTAAACTATCCTTAAATCATTCACATATATAAAAATTATCTGAGTCATTATCATTTTTTGCAATCTTCACGCGAGAATAATGATTTTGTGGATAGAGAAAAAAAAAACCAGAAGGTGATAAGTGATAAATGTTTTCCTTTTTCATTTTTGATATTTAGAACACAAAAACCAGCATAACTTTTTTTAAACTTGCATCATTGTATATTTATATACTTACTCGTATATCGTTATTTCGCAGATTTATTTTTGATGGATATCGCTTTTAACAAAGTTTAGAACTATAGTTACACAATATAAATTGAACCCATAGTAATATTGTATATAGATGTAGTTAACTAGGAGAACAGATAGTGCGCAATTTTGGATTCTTTTTTTTTTCTTTTTGTAATCAAATGCATATGCAGTAATAATTACTCGCGAAACATATAAATAGGTATCTGATGAATCTGAATTTTTTAAATTCATTCGAAATAATTGTTCAATATTACCCATTAAAATTTATTTTATTATACATATATTTGTATAGAAGTTATATTATTTTCACAGTTCTGCTGATGCATATACTTATAGTAGTTATTCAACCATCAACATCAGCAACATCTATACATCATCATCATTATCATCACATCATCATCATCATCATCATCAACATTATCATTATATTATTTACCAGACCAATGTGTGAATATAAATGCACATATATAAACCACAGAACCATAACTGAATAATTTTACAAGGAGAAATTTTCATGCAAGTCATCATCATATGCCTGACTAAAACAAATTTTTTTTTTTTTTTCATTTGAAACGCCAGCGCCAGGTATCCCAGAGATATGTATTGCATTATGTATTCATATATTATACGAGCATATATCTAATTTGTATTACTATATATACATGTATTACATAGATGGTGCATGGTGCGTTCAGGCATTATCATATTCATAATTTCGTATATTACCTATACATTGTACTTTTAGGTATTGGTATCCACAAGAAGAGTTTTATTCTTTGGCATTACAACTCTTCTTGTTTACAATGTGAGCAAATATATTTATATGCATTTCATTTATTTAGATGGTGTAAATGTGATGATTGTACGATTTTGGATTTTGGCTCTGGCATATATTTTATCAACAATTTTAGTATTTGGTATAGCTTTATAGTCTATTATATAGGTGTATATCTACTGAATATATATCTATACAAGGCAATGTATCTATCGTAAGTCTCACCATTATTATATTTTCAACGATATTATCATCGTATATAGACATCGTTTTCTTTTCCAAGAACCTATCATCAAGAAATCTATCAACAAATTAATGCTTCTCTATACATAAAAATATAAATCTGTAAACGCGAACCGCATAAGTAGAATTTTTTATATATTTCAAATTTATTTATCAAATAAGAGTTAAAAAAAACTATACATATATTTATAATAAAATTTGACCAATAGTTCTTTCATATATGGACGATGTAATTTTCTAAAATCATTTTTCACAGAACGTCCATTTTCATAAAATATAATTCAATGATTTGAATAATGCGTTGTTGTATCGTGTGTACAAAGTCATTTTTATAAATGTCATACATCACACATCTTTAAATGTTAAAATACCCAGACGAATTCAGTGCGCCTAATATATTTTATTTATTTTTTAAGAAAGACGTTCAATTTGAAAGACCCTTTATATCCAAAAAAGATATATACAAACAAGTATCTTGTAATAGACAAAATGTTTAGAAAAAAAAGGATGAATAAAACAAATTTACAGATAAATGATATACATATAACACACCATTAATACATCTAGGTGATCTAGGCAAGCACCTATAATATCCATATACGAAAATGTGCATCCCGTAGCTTCTAGTGTTGATATTTTATTGTTTGATAATAATTGATAGCTTAACAACAAAAATACATCTACGCAACAATATACTTTTCATATACTAAAAATTTATTTATATATAGATATACAATATAAAGAAGAAAAATTGGATAAAAAAATTTTCTAGTACAACAGAAAATGATGATCAGCAAAATCTAACAAGAAACTAATGAAAAGAAATGTAAGCAAATGAAAAATGCTCTTCAATATTATATACTCCGAGTTACTTATATATATTATTCATTATTATATATGCATTCCTTGTTGCTACATGCATGTGTAAGACTTGTTAAAGATATGTTTGAATTACTTGGATAAATACAACACCTTTAAATGATTGATAAATAAATATATATACGTATAGGTATATACCTAATGAATATGTACTGTACATGCATATGTATAGGTATAATGTAATATAAAATGTATATTATAAACAAAAAACAAACTGAACATAAATAAAAAACTCATAATTTGAGGAACATGAAACAAAAAAAAAAACGATGAAAATGCAATCGTGTGAAATGAACATTTCATGTTGTCCATATATATATATGTATTATTTATAAGATTCAATTGTAATTTAGTATAAAACATTCACAACATAAAAATAGAATAAAAAGTAATTTTTAAAAATTTAATAAGATTTTGTATACTTTGTACAAATTACAAGAGTATAGATATACGAACATAAATGTAAAATTAATAATTTTCTATTTGTTTTTGTTTTATTTATCATTTCAACTCACATATTCCTATCTCCTATCCTGTACAGTTTATTTTATATATACGCTTTACTATAATCAAAAATATATACGATTACATTTTTTATTGTATGTTTACAAAAGTACACACAAGTAAGTGTAGGTACCCGCACCTATAATAATACAAGCATTTTGTATATGAACATTAAATAGGTAATGATAATGCGATGACTATATATGATGATGATTATGCGTAAATTGTTGCTCATTAATTGAATTAAGTAATGAGAAGCCAACAAGAAATTATATGAAGAAATGAAAATAATCTCATTTTAAATAATGGTGTTAAAATGTAGATTTAATTATAGTATGCGATTGTATCTTTTTATATATACACATACATTTTATTTATAGGTAATCATGATTCATGCGAAAATTTAAAAAAAAATATACGCTAGACGTTAGGCATTACATATGATATTTATTAAGTAAAAGCTGATGTGATTAGAAGCAAGTATGGTACTTTTCAAAAACGTCAAATGATCGTCTTTTGACGAAAATCAAAAGTTCATAAACTTTTTGACGAATGCGTCAAACATTCAAAAACTCGATGACTTTGCAATTGACTGCAAATATTTGAGCAGCAAAGTATTCAGTTTTAAGTTACTGCAAATTTGCTGTTGTCAAAATTATTAGGTAAGATGTGCTCTAAGTGAAACGAAGAATTTTAATACAGGGAAAAATGAATAGGTAAACATTAATTATTTTATAAACTTATAAACCTACCTACCAAAGTGTAGAAAATATGAAATTTTTTATGAAAAAAAATACTGAATCTTATATACGTCTTTAAAAAAAGATGAGAATTACTAAAAAAATATCGAAAGAAAGATCGTGGCGGAGAATATGCGAATGATGCAATGTGAAAATATCTCAGAACTCAAATAATAATAGAGATACACTTTTATTAAACAATGGACAGTCCTGTTCAGATTTCGGGAATAACCTTCTTTCCTTACCGTAAATAACAACAATAACGACTTATATTAAAAAATGCAGGCTATGTGTTCGGTAACACATATATATACATATATAGATAAAGAAAGGGCGAGAAAAAATTCCAAAAGAGTTTTGAGCTGTACTATATTAGGTTGAGGTAATGGCAATTTTCAGAAATTCCGATCTAAGTTTGATCTGAAAACTTATAGTGTTCGGTATATAAGAAAATTCTGAATATTTTTCAACCAAATTCAAATACATTATAGGTACATATGTATATGTGCATCACATGCATTTTTTTTTTAAATTCAGTATTCAAAACAAAGCTAACTGAAGTCAGAAAAGATTTTAATTACCAACGGCAATGAATATTGTTGCGGGAAAGTTAGAAATTTGTAGAGACTGTATGCTGCAACAAAAAAAAGGAAAATATTTTAAAGGACTTAAGATGATTTCATTTTTTTGTTTTACAAAGTAATGAAATTTTAAACATTTAATGGCTAATTGATTCTCTTATTCAGTATATACGAGTGTATTCTTGACATTGAATTAATTACGAATTCAATTTTATTATTATTCCAGGGACATTATACAATATTTTCCTCTTTAATATATCCCTATCTTTCCATATTATACGTACGTATGTATATTACATACATCTAGATATTTTATACAATATTTTGCATACGAAATTATTCGAAAATCAAGTGCACAAATTGAACTTTTCCTTTTACAGTTCAAACATAAAAGCGTATACAGAATAATGTATATTAATACATACATATATATATACACATAATATATTAATGGTATAATTATCCAGAATTTTCTATAGTTATATATACCTATAATATATAAAAACATGATATTTGTAAACCCATTATTACATATTTGAATGTTTACTGCATGTGACTGAGACAAAAAAAAAAAAATAAAATCCATAGAAAAAAACAATTTTCTCTTGTAAATTATAAAGTGAAAGGGTAATAATTTCAAAATTTTTGTATACATATATTACGACGATGTAATAAGTTAAAATAATAATAGCTTCAAATTTTATCCTTTACCTCTATACATACATATATACATACGTCCTTTGTTTATACATCCTTATATATATTTTTTTATAATGGCGGATTGAAATCCAGAATCCTACTAGGTGTATATGACACTTCTCGACTTCATTGTGTCCTTCATTATCATCAATATGAGCGTGTAGAAGAACCCTCATTCATTTTTTTTATATATAAACTTCATGGAATATGGAATCTATATATAGAAATACATTTATATACCTAAATATGATATAATATAAGCGCAGAACTTTTAATCTACAATATGCAATTATATATACGTATTTATGTTTGTGTAATGTACAGTATAGGTAATTCAAAATTATAATTTGTATAACATTTAGTAATCATTATCATCACATGCCATACATTTATACGTACATACATATGACGTATACATTGCATAATAATATTTCAATTATGAAAATATTATATAAGTATGCATAGACATGTACGTTATACAAACATTTTAAATGTATATACGCAATGATGAAGTATCAGATGGTAATATTATGTACAGATTATGATGAATTGTTAAATATCATACAGAGAATAAAAGGGATATTATATATGTATTTTGAAATTTTTGATATCCAACCCAGCTACATATATGTAGTATATACGAGCAATAATATAAAGATGAATGTAAATACATATAGGTACAGGCATATATATAAAAGTATATATATAGCTAACATATTTGTTTGTACTTTTAAAAAGTTAAACAAAAAAAAAATGTATGAATATAATAAATTTTCATTTCATTTCACTTACTTATACCTTCTTATACATATATATTTAGATGTACATACCATACAGAGAATATAGTATACCTATATTTTTATGGAAAATATATTCGTGCATTCATATATATAGACATGTATAACAATATCATTGTGACGCCCCTAAAAATATCATACATTCGCCATTGTTATTATAAAAGAAAAAAAATTTTTTTTCATATGTATATGACATCATATTATGTATTTAAGGGTAGTATATAGAGTACACCCTTATTTTGTATGTTGCATTTCATTATATTATATTCTGGATGTTATATTCTATGTATGCATGGGGTATTATTTTATTTTCTTTTGTTATAATAAAAAAGTAAAAATAATTTTTCTGTTTTTTCTTTGTGATAAATTTGAATAGGTAGTATTAAATATACTATATCTACGTGAGGATTTCATCGAAACGATATATTACCCATCACATATCTATGTATACATATGACAATACGTTATACATCTCAAAATATGTACTTTTACTCTTATTGCAGATGATAATGATATAAGAAAGAGGGTAATATTGAGATATACAAAATGAAAAATTTAACAATGAAAAACAAAATGTTAATGTTTTTGAAATGAATTTTTAGTAATATAGTGAGTCAAGTAATCGAAATGTATAATATTCGCTCGGTAAATATTTAAATTGAAATGGAATCTATGTATTTTACATGTGTACTCTTAAATATAATTTGATTTTTGTTACATAAGTATACATATACATATATATATGCATGTTTTATAAAAATGTTTCTTTTTTTTAAGCTTCTCATCATTATAATTTTTTTTTGTGTTTTTTTTTTTGTTCATAAATTTCGAATTTGAAAATTTGATTCCCTGGATGTTATTATTACATTTCGCTTTCTTTTTTCATTATACAAATTGCAAATACTTTATAGCACTATACATACATAACATACATATTATTTATGTCAACGGGAGATATTTGGAAATTGATTCTTTAGAGAATTCGATATATGTTAAGGTTTTAAATTGCTTGAAATTTAATTCAATTTATGAAGTCATTATGAAGTATTAGGTTTTTTTCTTTTTTCAAGAAAATGAATAAAGTATATATATGTGTACCTATACGTATCAACATTATATCCTATACATGTGTATTTATATTGCATACTGAATTTATATGCATATAATATAGGGTTCTTTTTTAATACGGAAATATATGTCATATATATACTATTGTATACAAATTGAGAGATTATTTACTATATATATAGACATAGACAAATATGTATAAATTTACATATAGATTAATACCTATGTAAAATATATATATTTAAAGGAAATGATCTTTAAATTTTATTATGATTTTATTTTGAATTTGTATTCTATTTAATTTAAAGATATACTAATACAAGGCATAGGATGCCTATATACAAATGTATATTATAAATTAGACACAATTATTATAGCAGTTCGTTAAATATACGAAATTCATTTCTTCTATATCTATATCAAATGTCTAAATTTACTTTACTAATCTTATATAGACATATCTACTACGAGGAAGAAGCTAATTAATTATGACCATACATTTTATACTTACGCAATAATGAAACGCCTTCGGTATAACAGAATCTGTAAAAAATAACGAACTTTGATGAGTATTTTAAAAATTGTTCTAAAACTGAAAAATTTCGATAACTAAAAAACATAAAAATTCACAAAATGAATATTCCAATTCAAGTAAATTATTATACAGACGATTAAATAACACTTTACTAAAGAAAAATATACTATATTAGCAGTTGAATTTATTAAAATGATTTAAAACTTTTACAAATTAAAAAAAAAATAAAATGAAATTCGAATAATCGAATACGAATGGATGGGTATAGCCTTATTGATAAAGAGATTTTCATATTGTTTGCTATTTATTTACATATATGTTCAACGGCTTAATTATATTCCCGCAAATTTCCGCTGACTTATCGTATTCCTTCAATTACTTTATCACCATCCGCAAATAGTCTTTCGAGAGACTCGCTATAAATTTTGTAGCAGCTAGAATATTCAATACTATATACTACTAATACTATATACTAATCTAATTATACAAAACGTCGGGATCCCTTGTAACCAGAATAAAAACCACCACCATTTATAAAAATGAATGCATTCTTTTTAAATATATTTCAATTTTTCAAATCATATTGTTTACATGAAAACTTATAAATTTGAAAAAATAAAATTATCTATAAAATTCTTTTACAAACTAATTACGGTTATGGTATCTACATCTACAATAAAATAATTTTAGTGCACACACTTTTCTTTTTTCAGATAGCAGAGCTTCTGTCGGCCAGAATTCAAAACTTTGTGAAAAATCCCTAGTTAGAATTTTATTTGAGATAGAATGAGAGAGATATGTAAATTGAATTTAACAAAATTTAACGCACAATTTTATTACAATGCAGCATTATGATATACATTCATTCCATTTTGAGTTATTATTATCGTCGCCATTCTAAAATGGGCGGTCTTAAATTGTACATATTTATTATCGTTCGTTTCATTTTATTTCATTATTCGTTTTAATAAATGTACAGCTGACTGTATCGATGATGTACATTATTTATCTGACTCCGTATACTACTTATTATATTCGTAAATAATAAATTGTGTATGCATCATCGCATCGTGTGTAAAATGTGTACGTGTGTATATAATATACTCCTACATATCTAATTGTAATGTTGTCATGTCATGTTCGTAATTCATCGTTATAATTTATATCCATTAACATTTATCTTTGTATATCGTGTAGTATATATCGTGTAATTTATATACCGGTCAATTGATGAATTTATGAACCATATATAATATGTACACTCTGGTATGAGTGTATATGTGCCTTTATATAATATATCCTATCATTCTTTTGAATATTCAGTTAATGTTCTATCACGTTATTATACTTACCACATACCTATATTTTTACCGGTGTGATTACTTTATTTACTTCTAGAATAAACTATAACTACTGTTGTAGTTAACCAAATTTAACTTCATATAATTCATTCTCATCCCCTCACCGTATACTACGATACTACCCAAAATTATGATTCTGATTCTAAAGTTATAGGAATTGGTATTGATGTATTACGTATTACTAATATCCTTTTCATAAATTTTTGACTGCATTCTATTACAGTCGTTATTTCTCATGTATTCTCATTCTCACGAATTTTATATATTACTGTTATGAACATATAAGATAAATAATGTATAAGTTATAATTCAGAAACATGACATAGCGTGAACTTTGTAAAATATTAATCGTATAATTATACGAAAATTTCCTTTCACTTTCTTCTTTATTGTATATACGAATATACAACATGCGAGTAGTTCAACATTACATGTGTATGTAAATACAAATATCATTCTCTATTTATGTACTTAGATACAATATTTTATCGATTCACTCTGTTAATTTCATTTATATATATTTTATTAAATTTTCTATACCATATTGGTATACCTCTGTACATAATGTGTCTGTTTATTTATATACGCATCTAATCCTATATATGCGATACGCGTATATATACATGTATACATAATGTAGAGGCGGCTCCTCGTATAGGGCTAGGAGGGCTCAGCCCCACCAAGATTATCGTATTTTCAATCTTATAAATACCAATAAATAAATTTAAAAATTATTTTTCATATCAATAATATTTTTATAATCATTTGTTCAACAAAAATATGTGAAATTTAGCTAATTTGATAACACTCAAGTGTGTATAACGTGGTATAACGAATACATTATTTTTTCATAAAATACGCATAAGAAAAAATCGTTATAACTGCCTCTCTGAATTTTAAAAATATTTATAAATATCGAAGATAATGTAGGGCTTAGCATCTGAAACTGCATTATCTTTGTAAATAAGTACAACAAAAATGTATGAAAAATAAATTCGAATCAACCATACATATAATTCTATTTCTGTTTCACTCAGTATTAATGTACATTCTATCTCATCCAGTACAAATACATGCAATAACAATTACCATTCAATCAAACATTCAAACTCAAACTGTCTGACTGTCTATTCATCGGGACTAATTCACTACCAGCCCGGATGAACTCACCATATAACTCTGTGAAAAGAATGAATAATTCGTTTTAATTCATTCCGTTTTGATTTTACAAAAACAATTTATATGTGCTCGATCCGGGCTGTTTTGAATTAGCCCTCTCATATGAATTGTTATTGTATTTCATTTTTGTATTACAGCACAAACAATGATCATAATGTCTATTGTTTGTGCGGTATTGTGAAGTATATGGTGGTATGTATGTATGTATACTGTTTTTCTTATCTTCTATTCCTTCATTTCTTTCTTTTCTTTTATCTCTTCTATATAAAGATTGACATGTATTATATTTATATATATTATTTACATACAAGCAAGTTTATATTGGATTGTATTACAGTCAACAATCTTATGTATTTTTTATTGTTACGTTAATACAAACACGAAATAATTTATATGAGATGGGGCTAATCGGTTTACAGTCCCATCAGTCCATTATGTTGAATAATGTTGAATATGGTTGAAATTGTTCAAAAGCAAAGTATGAAGTATGAATGATATAGATATATTATACCGCACATTATACATTATACATATAGCTGTATATAATATGTATACTTATGTTTTCGTATTAACAAATGCATCCACCAGAGGATGTTTGTATAAATTTTTGTTCGTTTTATATTTAAAAAAGTCGAATAAAATATCCGTTAAAAATTAAAAACCGTCATATTTTAAGTGTTTTTTAAAAATAAAAATTGTAATAATTTAAGTATAATTTTAATTTCTTATTTCAAATTCAACTTAACTCCGTTTTTTCCTCTTTTTGATCAAAATAATTTTTAATTAAGAAAACATTTTTGAAGTTTACAATTTTTACAATTCAAAAATTTTTGCTTTTAAGTTTTAACAATTTTTTTGCATACTGGATAAGACACGAATTTTCTATAGATTGAAAATCACTTCATTTTAAATAATTACACTTCTCTTGAATTTAGAAATCTGGAATTTTTTTCTCTCATAAAAAAATGAAAATATTGTTTTAATGAAAAGCCAGTGTTGAACGATTTTTGTCGTTTTACGATTTTCATAATTGGTTACCAACGTAAATGGTATGTAAGATAGAAAACATTTAACGCTAGTTCCTCCGAATGAATAAATGATATCGAATTTAATTTATGAATTATCACAACACAAATAAACACACGTTCTACGAGTTTCGTTCATAATTTATCTTTTTATGTTGCAGAGACCCAAGGAAATTTCTTGAATTTTAGGTTTTTCGCCAAAAATTTAAAAAATTTTTGTGATTTTTACCCGTTCGATTTGAAGAAATATTTCAAAACAGGACTAACCGCCATTTAAAGCGATGATATGTTTTAAAACGTTTTTCCATTTCCGAAATTTTCAAATTTTCTAACGATGAAAATGAAAATAAAAATTTTCAAGATGATTTAAATGAATCCTATCAGAATTTTGGTATCTAAAAGGGTTTTTGGTACTTTAATAAGTATTAAAATATAAAATTAAATATAATGGAAGTCTAAAGTCGACTAAATTCCTTTGCAATTATTTCAGTACCCGGAGAATTTATAAAAACTTTAGTTTTTATTTTAACAAATTTGTTTTTGTTCAAGAGAAAGATCGAAGTGTTGAGTATTTTTTTAAATGAAATGTTAGATTATACAGAAATGATACAAATCAATATTTTTAAGTTTACCAACGTTTTTGTTAAATTGTTTTTTTTTAAAGATATTTATTATTAAATTTCTTTTATTATGAAAATATTTTGTAAAGTATTTTTAAGGTTTTATTTTTATGAAGTTGTAAATTTTAAAAGAAGCCCAAAATACATAACTTATTTTCTAAAAAACAATATTCTGGGGAAGTGTATCATTCAATATCGACTAACGCTCTAAAAGCGTTACTTCTTGGGTGGTGTGGAAACCCTTGAAACCATTAGCCCCACCATAAATTTTGGTCACGAGCCGCCACTGACATAATGTATACATTAGAAAAAGTTCCTCTATCACGTATTACATATTTGTAAGGATAATTATTATTAACTGTTCATTATACTCATACATTATATTAGTAATTACTATATCTACATATATATATATACATATGTATATACCTATATTACACATACATATTTCTGAACAGAATCATAATAATTGGTATATGATTACTTTATCAATTTTCTATTTATATATAAATTCCATATTTCATAATTCTACTTCATTCTCATCTTTATGTATATATATATACATATATACGATTGGTATATGGTATTTACATTTACTTGATATATATGTATACTTTGTATAATATCATATAAATATACTCGTATTTGAACATTAAAAAAAATGAAAACTTGAGTTATTTAAGGAAAAACAATTTTCAAAGTTTTCCAAATTGGTTACACATATGGTTATACATATACATACGACTATACGATATAAGCACATACAACACAATCAAATTTTCCTTTTAATATCAAACGTACAATTACAATTATTTTACGTACAATTTAATATTACAAAAAAAGAAAACTATAGACGTATATGTATAAACATTTCAACTAAAAGGAAAGAAATAAGACAACGTCAATTTTATATTCTTTAAATTAAAGTTTTAACAATGCACATGATTATGGAAGAATTACAATGTTTTTCCGTTTCATTTTGTTATTTTTCAATTTTGAAATTATATAAAAAATTATGACTTTCCCAATTATCAATCGTATAAATAAATTTGAAATTGAAAGATATAAAGATATAAAGTTTCGTAAAGAAAATTATTATCATTATCGGAATTTCATTTTATTATATTACACATAACACATGCCAATTAAATTTCAATAGATGTATATTGTATAGTACTTCTGCTCCAAGATCTGCTGCTTCTATACACGCTCCTCTTTATATACCTATTGTGTTGCATTTTTCCAATTTCTATAGTTTTCAACATTACGTTTCATGTCCTTTTTTCATATTGTCCATATTCAGTACGGAGCTTTGGCCTTTTCGATTTTTCTTCTCCATTTTTGGTGTGTATACAGTATAATTATTTATATGATGTCATTTTCTGCCTTTGTTTACAACGTGCGACTATATAATCCATTGCATTCTGCTTATTTTAGTTCGCTATATGTTGCACTTTACGAGTATACGAGTAATTAGATAAATATACTTGATACTCGTATTTCGTATAGCTTCATTATTGTATATCCTGTCCTCTGCATGATTCATTTTATTTCCTTTAAGTATTTGGAAACGAAATATTTTTGAACCGCATATTGATATACAAGTGCATATATATATTGCAGATATGTAGTATGTATTAATGTTTTATAGAGACAAACGTTTTGCACATATTTGTTAGAGATTTCACTTCATTATCTAAATGAGACGAAGTAAGATCTACGCAAGCATTTTCCAATATCATTATAATCTTTGTATGTATAATTTCTTCAATCATATTGTCCTTATTGTTGATAGTAGCGAATAGGTTACACTTACAATTATTAAATACCTACGTTTTTCGAAGAAATACATAAAATCAAATTTATGTACATGCATATACCTATACACCTATGATACCCCTACAATTTATATACGCATATATATACATATGTATGCTTCTTTATATGCACTTTACACGGATACTTATTTGGTATTTATCATTGCATGTCATTATATGCAATTTATAAACAAAAATAGTTTATAAATTAATAAAAACTCGTATAATTATTGTATTATTATCATATAAATTACAAAAATATGAACGTATATATATAGCGAAAAAAATAGACCATATAACCAGACGCAAGAAAAAATTTTTGAAATGAAACAAACATCAAAGGGAAAAGGTGAATAATATAACGTATTGCATTTTTATGAATAAAACAAATATCCATACAGAAAAAATATTCGAATACCTGAAGAGAAGAATAATTTATAAAAATAATATCGCATTTAGTCTATAAAATGTACAATGTATAATATTATAGGTACAAGGTGCTACAACCTATAGATACTCAGACGTACTTTATGGTTCATTTTTTTTTTTTTATTCAATTTGATTAAATTTATAATTTGAGTGTGTGAAATGAACGATATAAGAGGTTGCATATATAGGCTATTGATAATTCCTATAAACCTAAAAATAATAATAATTTTTTTTAAAAAAATATATACGATACGACCCCTTACATTGTGATTCTTTTCAATTTCTTCAATTACATATAATATTTCTTAAATAATTTCGTAAATGGTGCGATCGATCTGATATGTTTAGTGCGATAAGTTCTAACATTTTTCTTTGCACAAGATCAATATAAGATAAGTAATTATAGAAAATAATGCTTCTATGGGGAAAATAACGCTAGTTCTCAAAATAATGTGTATATATAGTTAGAACTGTGTGTCAAGTCATTTGAAAGAAATGATCAAAATTCATATATTATCTATATAACGAGACAAAATAAAATTTTTAATGATCGTATTTATATACAAAAGTTCACCCTATTACTTGTTTACATTTAAATTCAAGCATTCTATTCTATACATATGTATATATCATCCTACATATAAATATACAATACCAAAGTTAAAGATCTTGAAATATAATTTTTATTTACTCATATTATTATTATGTATTATTTTATTAAGAAGGATGTGAATTGTTCGTTAGTTAAAATGCATTCCATATCGTTGACCACTTTAATTAAGTCATTAGCGGCATTCCTTAAATGCACATGAAAAAAATTTTTTTTGTTCCGTATGTTTTTCTTTTGTTTTTGAACGCGATACCATACGATAATACGATAACATGATAATATACAATCGTATCGTCGTAACCACATAGTAAAATCATATGATGGCCATAAAGTGAATTCATATTTTCTTATTTTTATTTTACAATATGTGTATGCATGTAGATATTTAATAAACGACAGGTAAAATATGTAACTTAATAAATAGATATATATACATATACACATTACAAAACTGAATAATAAACGCTAACGCACATATAAGTAGTTTTGTTGGATAATATCTGCAAAAATATTGACATGCATGCATTTAATAAGAAAAAAATATTTTTTTATTTATATTTTTCATATTACTTTATACATATGTATAGTAGAATATTATACAAACAAGTTATTATTATGTATACATAATATTGTGTAATACGTGTAATATATAGTGACAATTTGTAACACAAAAAGAAGGAAAAATCTAGGCATATATCTAATGCATATATATTTTTATTTTTTTCATTTTCATAGAGACGGAACAGTAAACAAACAAGAAATGTTACAATTTTTTTTTTTTTTTTGTTATTGCAATGATATGTGTCTATTTCTTTTATTCTTATTCACGTTTTAATTTCATACGTATACATCAGCTTTGTATTTCTTTCATTAATTTTGCTTTTAATATCAAAAAGCAACATTCTATAGGTATAGATGATATATTAGATAAACAAACAAAAAATAAATACATTCTATAAATCCATCTTTTCAATATCATATCAGAAGGATTCTTTAATATTTTCCATAATATACTCGTACATTCGCCAAATGATATACACCATCGCAGTATTATAAATTACAATGAAATTAGGCATACGTCGTATATACAATACGATCGATCTTTAATAGCTGATGTCGAGTTTGAGTATAATAATAACACCATAAATTGTATATAAGTCTTGATTTTTTGATTTGTTGTTTTTAGAAGAATGGATCATTTTCTTCACAATTTTCAGTACCAATAATTCCACTAATTCCGCCGCCACCACCAATAGTATCGATACCACGATTAAAATTTTTATTATTGCTGTTATTGCTATTACTACTAGTACTACTTATACCACTAACTTGCTGCTGTATCGATGATCTTAACTGAAAATTGGACGTAATTGTGAGATTTTTGGATTTGTTTTTTCAACATTTATATATTTGTTTAGAATATATGATTTAATTATTACATTATTTGTATGCTGTTGTACTGAATCTAAAACAGATGTACCAATTTTTACACTTTGCGTTACAGCAGCACCAAATAATGATCCGACAATACTTTTAGATGCATGCTTTTCTAATTGATGTTGTTGTGGTTGAGCACGACGACCTAAAAACCGAAAAAACAAACAGAACATAAATTGTGTGAGTACTTTATTCTGTTCAAAATTCACTTGAGGTATATGAATTCCTAAACGTCAATTTGGGATTTTGATTGCACTATGACTATATGTACTATCATGATATACATTGATGAAAAAATTCGCATTTCTTGTAAATTTTACGATTTGAAACGTTTGACATTGTATACGAAGGCGATCATTTGAAATTTAGGAATTCATTCTTAATTGTAATTAAAATTTACGTACCGACTAGAAAATTTAAAATGACTTTATTGAATTCACTTGGCTGCTGTTGATGAGGCCAATGTCCTGCTCCTTCGATTATTTTTACAATAAAATTATCGCAATAATCAGTACTTTTTATAATCGATTCTAAACTACAAATTTCATCAGCATTACCTGTAAGAAACAAAATTTAAAATACAAGATTGAAATAAAATATTTCTTATATGCGCATACTCACCCGTCACAATTAGTACAGGACAACGTACATTATTACCTTCTTTAATCCGATAAAATGGAAAATTTCTATAATAATTGAAAGGACCTGTCCAATCTGCTCTTCGATTAAATACATACTTATAAGTATCAATAATACTAAAACTATAATCTCTATCACTATATATAATTGTTTCATAATCATTTCTATTTGCTACTGTCGCTGATGACCCACTACCCCCACCACCACCACCTGCCGTCATCATTGTGTTAGTTGATGTTATTGGAATTTTTTCTCTAAAACTAATCACAGATGTTTTTGAATTTTTCAAATTTTTATTCATACTTTGCTGTATTGGTTTCAAGCAATTATCTAAGAATTTTGAATGTGAACTTGAATGATCTAATTCCGGTAACAGAGGCATCTGTACAAAATGTAACCATGAATTATTTATTATCGATTTCGGATATAATGTATTCCATGCAATATTCGGATGCGATGATGATACACAAATGAATTTCTCAATATTATTAGGATTTGTATAAGCGAAAAACCATCCGATTATAGCACCAATATCATGACCGATTATCGTTAAATTATGATATCCTAATGAATGAATAAATAATCGTAATTCTTCACATATTTGTTTTGGTGTATAAACTTGACGCCATATCGGTTTATCAGAATCATTAAAACCTTTCATATCGAGTGCAACAACACGAAAAAATCTTGATAATTCTTGAATCTAGAAGAAATATTTTTTAGAAAAACCGTAAAATATTAAAAAAACAGTTTCATGCATTTAACATCAAATTCATATAAGTATATGTATGTAACATGTAACTCACCTGATTCCTCCAACCAAGCCAACAATCTGGAAATCCATGTAGAAGTAAAATTAACGGATTCTTTGGTTTACCAGCTTCCACATAATGAAATTTAACATTCTGAAATTGAATTTTTTTTAATGATTTATAGTTTAGCTTTGTAGTATACTTGAACAATGTAATTGCCATAAAATTTCTTACTTTCAGTTTTACATATGAATGACGTCCAATTTTATTATCGATTAGAATTGATGGTGGTTTTGTATGATGGTATACACTGTCACCATCGTAATAACTATCCTCATAATTATCATTGTAGTAATCATCATTTCCTTTTTTTGATTGTTGTAATCGTGATGGTGATGATGTATTATTTTTCCTATCATTACTGGTACGACGATTATTATTATTATGATTATTATTACTACCGCCGTATATTACATAACTCCACAATAAATAAACAAACCATTTCATCAATATCCACAGTCCAATGAATATGGACTTTGTGTACATTGATAAAATCTGTAATTTTGGTAATGTTTCTAACACTTCATAGTGTGTCTGATGATGCTGATTATTTTTCGTCATTATTGTCATTTATATATATACTTTTTTATATTATTGACAGTACAATGCGATCGTTTTAATGTTTATTCAAGTACGAATATTTATGTATATACGAAAAAAATATATATTTTTTTTCTATAAAATTCTATTATCGATAAATTTTTTTTTTTCGTCTGATGCTCGTTCAATTTTGTTGCTTTTCAAACACTTACATTGCGATTTTTTGTTTCAATTATTTATATTTAAAATCTAATAAAAAGTGAAAGTACATACATAAAATATAAAATATACTATATACGATATCAAATGATTATCCATTAACATTGAATTATGTACAAATTTGATTATTATTAATTTCCAAATGAAAACTCATAGGCCAATGTAGTATCAGTTAACCGTTAATTCTTTTTTTTTTTATTCTTAACAAATTTTCAAACCTTTGAACTTACATCTGATGATTATTATTATCGATCAACTGATAATCATTTGAATTGAATACCTATTATGTACATCATTTTTTTGTATTTAAAACAATATTTTAGTATAGAAGTATATCGAATTTATACACGATCACATTTTTATTATAATCGAAAATTAAACGCTTAACACTTCACATATAAACTTTTTTTCTTTCTTGCACATTTAAGAACAAAACATTTTTAAAAAATAATTTGTGATTTGCAAAAAAAAAAAACAAAATGAGAAATAAATTCAGAAAAAGAAAAACTTCACTTGCTCAACATAAAATATTCATCAATATACTGTTGTGCTCTACTATACACTGACTTCAAATTTGATAACCGCATAACATATAACATATAACAGACTAGATTAGAGAAGGTCCGATCTGTACATATTTTTTTCATGTAGATATATGTACATGTGTATATATATACTACCACATACTACATAAATATATATAATAATAAATTTCTCTTATCACTAAATCGAAAATAGACGACAAAAACATGAAAAAATATTTTGATAGTGTGTGTCCCATACAATATGTACGTACATATAAGTATGTGTCTACATATGTGATACTATATGTGATATGTCTTGATAATATTGAAATAATCAAATACATATAACGATCATTAACATAAATTATCGACTCGACATGCATAACATTAATATGAGTAATACAGTGTGTATCAAAAAAAAAATAAAATACTCGATAATAATAGACATTTCTGAAATGCCTATAGCCTATGTATGTATGAATGATACTCTGTAAATTACACATTGAAAATATAGACGCAAATACAATGACAGTAATTAGTCTAGAAAGTTTTAATGAAGGTCCTTGTTCAATTTGGGTTTTATGCTTCTTAAATGTTAACCATCAAAGAAGTATACACACCACATGAACATTAATTTATATTACATATTTGGTTTAGCGATAAGAAATCATTTTGACAGTGATATTAATATTTTAACGATACATTTTGTATTCAAATATAGATGAAATCAGACAATACTTGACTTTTCATCCTAACTAATATAAGTAATATGTGGGATAAATTCTTAATGTAAAAAATTTACAAAAATCTAAAATTCTCTCTAGTTTCTAAAAATACCAAGTATATACATACTTCCTATAAATTTAATCAATCAAATCCCAGACGGCGCACTATACGCTTGCCCAAGTTTATCAATAATTCGATCAATGATATACACCAGTACAACTGATTACCAATTACATACTAACTATAAATTGGTATATGATGCAAGTGATGAAATTGCTGGTTGATCATGCTATGGTATAGACTTAGTATTCATACACACTTGTGTGTAGAACCATGTAGAACATTCAATTAAACGAATACATATTGTATTCAAAAACAAATATATATTCATATGATGATGCCCTGAAAATTTTAAGAAAATCATAGAATTTTTCAGGGTACATTCATTTTTAATACACACTGTATAGGTATAGTAAATTTTTTTTTTTAATATTTCACAGATAATTAAATTGTTAATATTTAATTTTATGATATAATATTTTAGTTTTTTGACAATCATAGTGATAGTCTCATTATATTTGTATATGTAGAGTTCATATCTATAAGTATTTACCAACATGTTTACAAAGCTCAATGATATTTTGTATATTGTAATTGTAATATGTACATAAACATAAGTACATATATAAGTATATGTATCTGATTTGATATAATTTGTGAAAATTTATAACTCGCATCGCATTACATAAATATTATTATTGAATTTTACAAAATATGCAATAGACATACATATACTCGAATACTTTACGTATAGGTACATAATATATTAGTATGACATTTTATATTTTTTTACCTTTACATTTCTTCTAAAGAAATAATGAAATGGAAAACTCTGAATAATGACTTTTCTTATCTTGGAAATAAAAAATACGTATATGTATATGTATATCATTTCATTTCATGGAAAAATATCGTACTAATCATGCGTCATTCATAAAATTTATCGACAACAATAAGAAAAAAAAACCATAACCAGACCGAACTGTTTAATGTTTTGGTTTATATGCATGCATACATTTATATATTCCTTCTATATTTTACAAACACATATTTAAATATATTTTTTACTTTTGTACATTTTAAAATTAAAATATGTATATAATTATGTATATTATTATTACAGACATTTATGTATTGTGTGTATATATTTAAAAAAATAATAATCACAGATTAAAGTCCAATTCTTGGAAATACGTAGACGAGAATCTAAAGTCGAAAATCAAAATCATGCTATGTTTGGTTATGTTGTATGCTGTGTGCGAGGAGTAATCATAAAATTTTAAATTTCAATCAAATTTATGATGATAATAAAACTATTCGAAATTATACGTCTATGTTCCTTACTGTTGTTACAGCAAAATATAAGAGAAAACACGAACGAAAAGATTTTTCATAGATTTGATTTTTGTATACAACATATAGGTACATTCAAAACTTGATCAATGTTTATCGTCACATTATCACTTCAGGTGTCAATTGTCTCACGATTGTATAATGTCTAGTCTAGTTTAATACCATGCCTATCTACACATGTATACATGCATGAATTCTCGTTTATAAAATTTTTTTTTTAAATAAAAAATCCAGAAATAATTCAAAGTTTTATTTAATCACTTAAACGCATAATGTTGATGTTTCCGAGGAAAACATAGAAAAAGAGACAATATGTAATACGTTGACTTTGGGGTCAATAATGATTAATTGGGGTTATTAGCTCTACGATTAAATAATGTAGGTATGTAATGTATGTATGTTTTAGGAAATCAACTTCCATGAACTTTGGCTTTTTGAAAATATTTGAGATTGATAATTTCAAATTATTATAGATTCGATTATCTTGATTAAATTAAAAAACGAAATTCAATTCAATTTTTTTCAAATTGAAACTGAAATTCTAATTCTAACAAAAATTTTGCATATCGTTTGGAGTTGTCCAATTTTTATAGATGCGATTTGCCGATTTGCCCGGTCCCAACAATGTCCAACAGCCAACCAACACTTTTCTTTTATTTATTTATTGGAAATGAAAAATTAATTGAAATGAAAATTGCCAAGTTGAAAATTAAAAAATTAAAGAATTGAATTTCTATAGATAAAATAAATTAATCAGCCAAAACAAAATATTTAGAAAATTAATAAAAATGTATTTGTTTTTTATTTTTGTAAAATTTTAAGTTGTACTTTTAAAATATTGTTCAAAAATGTATTGCATTAATTTATTTAAAACTAAACTCAATCAAATTCGATCAAGAAAAATAATCTCTCTTCTGAACAGCTCAGCTCAGCTTCCACCAAATTGATTCCAACAAATTTCTTTCCATATATATTCGAATCATCATGTTTTAACCAGCCGTATAAAATGATAGACGAAATGCTATTTCGACCAAATTTTGTGGAATATCTGATCTGTGACAAATATATAGCTCTCTGGGCGGTGATGCAAACAATCTTCTGTAAGGAATTATGAAATTTTCTAACACTAAAAAATGAATGAATAAATAAAAATTTTCTTTTTACTTACCCCACAACCCAAAATGTATTCTCCTTTGAATCATCGCTGATCAAAATTCCATGCTCCTTAATTGCAACTAGATTCTTATGTGCAGTCGGTTTTGTAGATTCTTGTGATAATAAATGTCTAAATCTATAAGCAGAGATATCAACAACTAAATCTGGTACTGAACATTTTTTCATTTTTTGTGCAATGTCTGTACTTACTTTTTTGTATTTTGTAAAACGGTATGAATAACATGACATGCCTTACAAAATTTATTTGTCAGAGATGATAAACAAGCATCGGGCGGTGTTAATATCATTCCAGTCCCAATATCTAAATGAATATAATTCAAAAGAACATTTTCTTTTCCTGCTGTAATCCTAAGGAAAATAGACCAAAAATGGACAAATGTTTTGTGTTGTAAAGCGATTAAATTGAAAATAATTATTTTGGAATTTACTTTGTTGGCACAATATCTGAAACTTCTTTCAATAAAGATTCAGTCATCTCTGACATATCAAAACCACTTGAACTTTTGTGACTGTCCTAAAACAATAATCCACAAATTAAAAGAAAAAAAAAATGGAAATGAAAAATGTGTTCACTTACTGGAAAACCTTCCCAATCAGAATCACTATCGCAATCGTTCAATTTTTGATTTGAATCTTCACTGTGTGATAGACTTTGTGCTGATGAACCACCCAACGAAGAGCACAATTGAATGTCATCGGAAGATAAACTGCAACGTTTCACTACAGATATAGATCCATCATTTATTCCCAATTTTTTACTATGCAATAATCCACTACTACTACTACAACTCGGTGTCACTGATCTCATATTTTTTATAACTTCATTCAAATGTACGACTTGTGGACGTTTATTCGAGTGCACCCAAGCTTTAGCCAATGTTTCAATACCACCATGACGTAAATGATCCAAAGTTTCTTGGATTTCTTCAATATAGAATAATGATGGTGGAATAATTTTCTCTTGCATTGAGAAACCATCATCTAAATTGATACGTTTTTCACACGGATCAAATGCCTGTAAGATTACAGCTAGCAACAATTGATTACGACTTGAAATTGCTAGAAAATGTCTAGAATGTGAGGGCAGTGGAATTTCAACCCAAATAACTAAATCTCTAACATTCTGATATTCGATCAAATCAAATATTCCTCTGCAACGTAAAAACGCTTCTAAACCATACAATTGAGCTGTCGGTAATTGGCTAACTAACAGATATGAACGAAAATATAATGCACTACCGTAAATGAAAAATTCTCTGTGAGATATTAACGGTTCATCATTCCAATCTCTGTAATCCATTGCTTCCATTTCACTTAATGCGTCGAATATTCGTAGCTGTGCTTCTTTCGGTAATGGCAGCAATTTTGAGCCTTGTAACAACTGTTCAAAATTTACCAAACCGTGAGTATTCCTCAAATGAATTTTTGTTATCTTACATATTCGTTCTAAATCGATTTTCAGATGTGCATCTATATCTGATTCGATTGTTAGATAATAAAACTGAACATATTGAAGAAATTCCGATAATCTCAGTCTTGTTTCCTTTAGAGATGAGTAATTTTCAGAAATTGAGTATAGAATAAGAACTGTAAAAGAGATAAGAATTAATATCTGCTGCTGTCATCTAATGTAAGACAATCTTACCTTTATTGAGTGACATATAACAGACGTTGTACTGAATATCTTGTACTTTAATTGTAGTCGAAACTGGTTCTGTTTTAAACTCAGACTTCAAAATTGAGTTAAGCGTTAGAAATGTACCTCTGACGTTATAAATAACTAGAATAAAGAAATTGTTGGAAATTTTGTTTGGAAATTTTGAAATTATTCAAAAACTGTAATCGTATAAGATCAAAATTTCATACCGTTTTGTTCAGGAGGTGGATAACAAAATATCACATCATTAGCAGATGATGACGATGATAAAGGCGATGATGATGAAGATGGTTCCCCAGATGTTCCAGATATTTCTTCGTTCAAAATTATCAAACTAAAAATCATATCTTCAGTCGTATGCGCTTGTTGTTGATGCTGATGCAATGGATTGCTTAACAATTCATCTACTTCCTTAATAAATGACTCATACTTCGTTAATTGTCTCATCTGTCTTTCACTATCAGCTGCACTTGATGATGTTTGATCTTGTGAAAAAATTCTTTGAAATTTCAAGCAAATTTTTGTTGGTTCTAGAAATTTTCCAAGTAGTTCATTTACATTTTGTACTGTTACATCGATGTTATTCACCGACAGTAATAAATCACCGATTTTAATTGATTTTTCATGGGCAATTGTACTATGCGCTAAATGTTCAGTCAATACCAGTTTATTTGAATCATCAATGGACGGAATTGTTGATATTCCCAATAAGGATTCAGTAACAGTTGCTCTGTGTTCAAATTTGAAACGATTTTCTGGATTAATAAGCACTTCTACTTCGTAAATTTCACAAGCAAATTGCAAATTTTCATTTGGTGCCAAATTTTTATTGGTATCTCTATGGCTTTGTTGTTGCTGTTGCTGTTGCTGCTGCTGTTGATTTGTATTGTGATTGACATCATCTTTTTTTAGGAATTTCATAAAACTGTCCTGTTTTTTATCGTTGTTTCGACGAGATGAAGATTTTTTAAAGTCTCTTTGCATGATGTTGTATGCATTCACTGTTGCAGCACCAGCATTGGCAACAGCAGCATGATGATGATGAACTTTACCGCTAAATTCCACGTAAAAAAGGGATCCATCTTTTTCAATATGTTCTTCCCAATTAGCAAAGTAACTATCGTCACTAATAAATCGAAAATTTAAGATAAAAATTATATTATGTATTTATTATTTTAATTGATTTGAATGAATATTAAGATATTTACCTGTTAGTTCCTAAATATGAGCTACCTGAAGAATATGAAGATGATGATGAATCGTTTTCCCATTCTTCTGATGATGAAGATGGTTTCTGTTTAATTGGATTATGAACTCCAGTTTTCCTTTTATTCACTGAGGATGATGAAACAAGACGAGATCTTTCTTCAGAACTCATTAATTTCAGATTTTTATTTTATTACACTCTCTGATACATAATTTTTAATTAAAATTCTTTACAAGAACAAGTTACAAATATGATACGTAATTCACTTTACTTTTTCACCTTCCATTAAACATTCCAATTTGATGCAACAGGTTTTATCTTAGCACTTGATTCTCTGATTCTACTAGCTTAGCTACTACGTTATGTACTGTACTTCTTATGTGTTACGTCTTCTTCAGTCTTTCAAAATTCCAACGAGGAATGAAGTTGAAGTAATGAAGACTGATACAGACAGATTACCTGAAGAGTTGCAGTTGCAGATGCGATGCAGATTGCATTGCAATATTGCAGTTGAAGAAGAGTCAACAATCAACATTCTTCTACGATTTTCCATCATATCATATCATATCATATCATATCATCTGCCTGCATGATGAAATGAGCATTGAGCAGAGCATATTATCTGTTTTGTTTACCTCTTTTTTATCTTGTTTTGTTGTTGTTAAATGAATTCGATAAATCTAAATCGAATCAATTTGCAAATATCGATTTCGTTCGATTTGTTGGATCCACTGTTCCATATTCCAATTTTATTTAAGAATTATGGAATTATGGAATTGTCATTATAGTTTACATCAGCTGACTGCTGCCTTCTGACTGCGCTAGACAGCTGTCAGCTGTTCTGCGTTCATCCATAAATCATAACAAAAACTTTTCGTATCATGCTTGTAATTTTTGTGTTTTGTTTTGATACTTTTTCAATACATCTTTTTTAAAACGATTTCTATTTTATTTCTAATAATTAAACATCAATTATTATGATTGTAAAGTGTACTTGAATTATTGTACAAAATCTGTAGTTGGTTAGTTAGTACATTAAAATGTCATTATTTCCCGCATATTCGGATGAACCAAATACCAGCGCCAGTATATCGAATCAAGAACAAACTACAGGTAAAGTGTTGATTTTCTTGTTTCTTCAATTATCCATTTGTTAAAAATTTTGATAATTTTATTGTCTAAATATAGATGAAAATTCATGGCTAAAAAATCCTAGTTTCAAAGAAGTCCCACAAGATTTATTTCAATTATCAAAATCACAAGATGCCTCTGAAAATGAAGATAAAACTGAAGGTGATAAAGATGAAGAACAGCAGATGCTGTATGAAAGTACTGAGCAACACATTAAAAAGAAGAAAAAGAAAAAAGATAAGAAAAAATCATCTAAAAGAAAATACAGTGGTGATGATGGTGATGATAATAAAGAAAAGTTGGATTTTACCGGTGAAGAAGAATATTATGTCGATAAGAAACCGAATCGAGGATATTTAACAGTGAAAACACTTTATTGGCCTGCATGTCCAAAGTAAGTTGATACGATTATTTTTGAATATATCTATAGTACATCCATTTACTTCCCTTGTGTTGTATACGTATTTTTAGGTATAGAACTCGTATAAATCCATTAGGAATTTCAGTTAATCATAGTGGAAAATATAAAATAAAACGGTATTTCACAAGAACAAAAAATAAAAATAATGATTCTTGTGATGGTGGCGATGATAATGATTCGGAATTAATAAATTTTAATGATAAAACTCTATCTGAAGAAGAATATTCAGCAAAATCAAAAGAAATCAATAGGAAATTATCGATGAAATTGAAAGATATTGATTTATGGATTGAATATGTCAATCTTCAAGATCGTACATCCATTAAATCAACAAAAACTCAATTGGCTGAAAGAAAAATGGAAATTATTGAACGTGCATTAATTCATAATCACGGTAACGAAAGATTATACAGATTGTACGTGGAAATTTGTAATGCAACATTTCCATCATTCGAAGTTAGTAAAATATTGGAAGTTTTACTGGCAAAAGGTAAGCGCAACAAATTTTATATTCATTTTCATAAATTTGATTTGAGACGATTTAATTTTATAGATCCAACAAATTATGTTCTATGGAGTTCACAAATATTTGCAACACAAGGATCAATGGCACGTTGTGTTGTACCAGAAGTACTGAAATTATACGAAGAATGCATGCAAAAAATGTACCGAAAATCCCAGCAAGATGAAATAATGTTGAGTAAGTAGAATAAAAATGTACATGATACACGAATGAAAATATTCAAATTTTTTGTCATACTTTGTAGAATTATTTATTGGCTGTGCACTATTTCTACGACAATCCGGATTAAATGAACAATTTTTTGCTCTTATGAAACTTGCCCTTGAATTGAATGCTTCAGTTAGTAGTGAAAAATTAACGAAATCCTTCGAACCATGTGAAACAGATCAACAGACTTTAATCGATTACGAAGAAGTCATTCTAAAGTCTGGCCTACCAATGAATGAAATATGGTTAAGAATTGAAAAATTACGGGAAAATTTTAATGTTCTACCACTACCAGTAACAACAAAAAATTCAACTGATCCGCAACGTATAGTTTTTAATGAAGATGTATGCTTTTTTATATACCCGCTAGCACATAAAGATAATTGTTTTACACTTTTGATCATAATTCTACGATTATTGAAAATTCCATTTACAATACCAGCCAGTTTACAGAAGCGATTTCTATTCAAAACGGAAAACTTAAATGAATTTGATGCAATCGAAGAGATTCTCGCAGTGTATTTGTATCGGAGTATAACATCAGCGTTTGGAAAGAAGACTGATACAAATTTTGAAAAAATCCTGTATGAATTGGTTAAGGAAACAATATCTGGACCATCATTTCTACCACCGAGTATCGGCTATGAAATTTATTTGCGAACAATAACCGAAATTTTATTTTTGTGCATTGAATATTTTTTCAATAATTCTGGTGGTGGTAATGATGGAAACGAACGTAAACGTACAGTTCTTATGCTAATTTGGTTGCGCTTCGTACGTATACAGATCATAATCGATAAATTATTGGAAAAATTAACTCAAGATAAAATGAAAAAATTTAAAACGAAAATAAAAAACATTCTGAAATCTGATGAAAATCGTAATGTATTGAATTTTTATACAGAATATGCTCTAATCGAATATGAATTTGGAAATTTAAATTTAGCCGAGAATATATTTGTTCAGTCGATAACAGCAAGCATCGAATTAATGAGAACTTCATCACCAATATCATCATCATCATCATCATCGTCTGCATCTTCGATGAATGGAAATGTACAAAATTCTGATTTATTGTATGCGTATGTGACATATGTTGAAGTCCTAATGAAAGAGGAAAATTACGAGAAAGCTATGAAAATTCTGACATGCTTTGCATTAAATATACCACTGGAAGAATTATCAAACACCACCACCGAATTTAATTTAACCGAATCGAAAAAATTAACTGCAATTAAAAGATTAACAGATCGTTTAAATAATTTACTGTTCATCGAAAAGAATGTTAACATTATGGAATTAGAACAATACTTTCTACCAGATTACTTTATAAATTTATTGAAAGCAAAATCATATTATGAAATTCTGATAAATGATGATAAACTGAATGCAATCGGTTATATGGAAAATTTATTGAAGCGATATTTCATCGAAAAAAATGCAAGGCACACATATTTACGTGAAATGATCTATGAATTCTATTTGAAAATTTTACAGATGCCAAATAAAAAATGTTTCATATCGAATTTACTAATATATGAAGCAATTCAAAATGCAATAATTGAATATCCAGAAAATTTATATTTGTTAACGATATGTGGAAAATTAGATGGTCAGCCATGGTATAAAATACGAAATTTATTAATGAAAGCAAATAGACCGCAATCGATAATATTTCTAATTGCATCGGCACGTTATCGTTGTGGAAAATATTTAGAATGTGAAAATGAAATAATGAATCAAACATATAAAATTCGCATAATGAATATTCTAAAAGATGTGGTCGATAAAAATTCATCGCTACGAAAGAATTCAATAATGTGGAGACTATATTTACGTAGTTTATGTGATATACAAGCAACATTTGAATTGAGTAAAAATAAATTGTTTACAGCTTTAGATGAATGTCCATGGAATAAGGTTGGTTGACATGATACAAGATTCATTAATTTTAGTAATTTTCTCGTAATATTTAATTTTTATTTATTTCTTATTTTTAAATTTTTAAGGCATTATATTTGGATGGATCAATTGTTGTGCCACAAGAATTATCTCAATTACAAGATTTAATGATTGAAAAACAACTGAGAATGTATGCGTTACCAGAAGAATTAGAAATTCTTAGAAATGATACATTTGAGATACCAGAAATTGTAAATGATGATCAAAATAAAGTCGTCGAAAAAGAAGAAAAAACCTGAAAGGGGAAAAACAATGTAAGTGTTTGTGTTTTATTTATTTCACATGGATAATAATGATGGGTGGAGTGGAGTGGAGTAAGTTTCTAAGATCAGAATCTAAGTTCATTTTAAAATTGTGAATGCTAATATTTATTTATTAATAAATATCATTTGCATCATTTTCTAAATTTTCAAAAAAAAAAAAAAAATATGTTTTTATTCTTTAAAGCAAGATTTTATATTTAAAAAACAATCAGTCATCTATTAATTTAATTGAATCACACATTAAAAATTACAAAGTATCATTTATTATTAATTTAAGAAATTGTACGGTTCTGAAGGATTATAATCAAAAACAGATGGAAAATGTTGTCTATAACAGATATAACCTAAAATGATACCAATCATTGCACCAACAACAATATCCTCCCAATGATGACGGTAATTGCATGTTCGATAAATTGACATTCCAGTTGCAATTAATGATGGTATTATACAAGTGCATATACGCCATGATTGTCCTCTGCCGTACATATTGAAAACATTCAATTTTCCAGATAAATATAATGTGAGAAATGTCATAAGCGTAAATGCAACTATAATTAAAAATTTGAAAAAATAAATAACGATAAAAAAGTAAAAACATAAAAATTATCTTTAATTAAAAAAAGTTCATTAATCCTTTAATAATTTACATGATGAATGACCACTTGGAAAACTTTTACGTCCTTCTTCTATAACTTTCGGATCACCAGTACATTTTGATGCCTTTATTCCATCTGGATAACATCTATAAAAGAAATTTGGTCTTGGTCTACCGACCATAATTTTAATTAATGCCGTAAATACAGAATTCAATGATATAGCCAATGTCATAGCGAACAGTCCATGACGTAGATCTTTTTCATTTCCCAATATCGAATAGAATGCAATTAAAACGACCATCGGTAATGCAAGCGTGCATACAAATAAGAATACAGATATTAAGACACGAGGTTGTGACGGATTCTTATAACGCCACCATTCTTCTGAAGGTATAACACGTTCAAATGCTTTCATTTTATAAATATAACTGAAATTTTTAAAACAAATTTATTAAAAAAAAAAAAAGAAATTTTTATTTTCATAAACATTTATTTTCATTTTTCTTTGAGAAATAACTTACATAGCAACTGAAACCAATATTAAACGAACCAATATTTCGAGTCCGACTTCACTGAAGAAATATTCCTTGACGAAATTATTTAATTCGTATGGATTATAGAATTTTACAGTGTCTAAAACCATTTATTTTAGTTGTTTGTTTTATTTTATCTTTTTTATTTTGAAATTTTTTAATATTAAATTTGTATTCAATATTTAATAATAATGCATATCAGATGGATATTACGATTACACTTAATGACAAGTTGCATTTCTAAATTTCATGAATTTTCAAAATTCAAAAATAATCACAAAAAATTAATGTACGAACGTATGCATGTGTATGTATGTGTTTTCATCGGCAGAAATTTTGATTGATTTTTCATGGCATGGAGTTGAATTGAATTTTGAATTCTTTATTATAAAAACTCAGTCAACAGTCAACAATTTGGTGAGAATATTTAATAATTTAATTCACTATCAATTCATGTCAACTATATGGAATTAACCCACTACGATATGGATGGGACGAGTTTTGAAATCCATCAAGGTGCTACCCAGCGTATAAGATCTTTAAGTTGAATTATGTATTGATGTCACCTTCATGCATTTTAAAACACAGCCGTTTAGGTACGTAAAATTAGAGAAATGTTATACTACAAGTCTGTCTCAGGTATAACAGTTTCAGTGGTATCCATTTTAAATAAAATATACGAGGTCTGTTCCAAAATTATTCGAATTACTAACTTTATATCTCTGCGATGTTATTATTTTTCGTCATCTGAGCGGTGTTATCCTTTAAGGATTCCCCATGTGATTTGACAACTGACTCATATCGGAAGTTTCACTTTCTGAAGCAGTTCTGGAACTCAATTTTCGGAATGACCTTTAATGCACTTATCCTATTACTAAGTGCCAAATCCTCTTTATCGTCGAACAGGTGTCTTTTGAATGGCATTTTTAATCTTGGATACAGCCAAAAGTCACAGGATGTCTATATCGGATCTGTAAGGAATTTTTGAAGAAGTCGTACGACAATGTTTTGTTAAAAAATTGCTGCACACGATTCGATTAATGTTCTGGTGCATGCATGATCTTTCCGTCATTTTTAGCAATAAGAAAATCCGACGATCACAAAAAATTATTCTGTAAATAAATACAGACTAAGATTGACATCTAAAAGTAGCTCGTAAGGGCTTGCTGTTTACGCTTGTACCCCACAAAGGTCGCTCGAATATTCTGGCGTGGAGATATGAAGACAAGTCGAATACTTTTAAGATAGACCTCGTATATGTATGTAAATCTACTGGATACCCCGTTATCATCATATACATCACCTGTATGCGTGGATATAATGTACATAAATTTGCTTAATGTTTTATTGCGTTTTCAAATAAACAAATAAAGTCATTCCGTTATCACTGTTATCAATACAAATATTCGGTATACGTATATTATTCCTATTCGTAATCAAAAAAGAATATAAATTTAATTCGTACTCTATTCATATAAAAATAAAAATGACAAAATTGGTTTTTACTATAGATAACGAAATTAAACAACAGCAAAATTTCAATTATGGCTCTTTATGTATACTTTCTAAAGTTTCAGTTAGTATCATCGTTGTGTATACAAGCATACGAGTATGTGAATTTTTTGTTTGAAAAATTTAACTCAGAATAAGGATAATTTGCAATTGTTTTTTTAAATTGGAAATTAAAGTAGATCAGAGATTATCTAGGAAAATTAGTCATTAGTGTAATAAAAGATTTATATACAAATATAAAATAAAAATTATGTAAATTTATGAATATTTTCAATAACTATTTGAGGAAAAGTATTAAAAAATATAAATTTTGCTACTACTACTAATACTATTTGATAAGTGATTAAATGTTTCTAGTTATAATCAGAAAAATTATTTAAAAATATGACGAATATTGCAATTTAAGATCGGTCGGTCGATATTATTAAATTTTCGCTCTTCATTTCGTTATTGTGTATGTATATGCGATTTTTTTTTGCTCTGATTAAAAATTTTATCTCAGAAATTTTGTATTTTTGATAAGATAAAATTGTAAAATTTTCAAAATTAGACTTCTTGCCAGTTTATTTCTTTCATACATATTCAGGTACGTATAAACATTTTTTAATTTGTAATCATCAATTACAGTCTACAGGTAATTTTTAATTTTTAATTTTATTTTCTTTTCTTTGATAAATTTTCAGTTAATAAAATTAACTACAAATGGTTCTTTCTATTCATCATCTTCAAATCACCAGATATGTATTTCTGATAGTATTTGTGTTTATCTGCACTGCAAACACTGATCAGTTGATTGTTACTCAACTTTGTTCACTTTCACCATTATCATCATCATCATCATCATCAATTTGTGATTGCACCGATATAAATCAATCGCCATGGGGACATAGAAGTTTAAGAATTTCTTGTGATGATCGTAATCTAACATTTGAACAATTTCAAATTGAAAATCTACCATTCCGGACAGAATATTTAGATTTATCATGGAATCAATTCAATGAAATACCCAATTTATATGGAAAAAATTTAAAATATTTAAAATTATCAAAAAATGAAATTCGAAAAATATTCGATAGAAATTTCGAAAATGTAAAAAATTTACGTGAATTGGATTTAAGTTGGAATTATATCGAAATGATATCAATGAATGCATTTGATGAATTAGAACGTTTACAAATTTTAGATTTATCGCATAATCGATTGTATAAAATCAATTTGAGACAATTTTCACCATTAATTGCATTAGAAGATTTAAATTTATCATGGAATCCAAAATTGAATGAAAGTACAGATCTACAAGAATTGGATTTTTTTACTGCTTTCGATGTACCATTAAACTTGAAAACATTAAAATTGGGAAATTGCAATTTAAATTATGTAATTCTAACACATGGAATAAATTTGCAAAGTCTTCATTTAGATTCAAATAATCTGACAACATTTACAAATTTACCAAGAAGTTTAAGGTATTTAGACTTGAGTAATAATCCAGTAGAACGATTACAAATCCATTCTTTGCCACATTTATTCAATTTAAAAATATTACTGATGGAAGATATGCCGATGCTGAAATCGATAAATGAATATTCCATGTTTGGTTTACCATCACTGCAACTGTTAAGTTTTCAGAATAGTCATAAATTAACGGAAATCAATCCGTGTGTATTTGGAATAATTCTAAATGAGACCGATGTAAGATTGGAAGCAATTAATTTACGTGGTACCGGTATTCGAAAATTAAATTCTACGTTGCATTTAATATTTCATAATTTGAAATCGTTAAATTTGGATGGTACACCATTATTATGTGATTGTGATTTACGATGGATACATGAAAAATTGAAGATCGAAACAGACGGACATTGTGCAGAACCGAATCATTTACGGGGCTGGAAATTATCAAAGGTCACCGAAGAACAATTCGATTGTCAAACTACACCGAAATGGCTGTCAGACTTATTGGATGGCCTAATGATTTTGTTATTGATCGTGTTATGCTCGGGAGGAATTTGGCTTATTGTGTTGGGTCTGAAACCAAAGAAAGTTGTCTGTATGAGAAAAATCGGAGCGACAAGTCCATATGCACCGGTTACCATTGAACCGAATCGAGCTGAATGAAATTTCTCTTCGGAATACATTCATTAAATTTCGGATAATTAGGAATAATAAATTTTTTTTATTAATTTTGTAATATTAAATATTTTAATTTTGTATTTTTTTCAACGTTGTCGCTATAAGCATGTGTGTATGTGTATATATATGTGTGTGTGTGATGCGTATATGTATTTTTAAACAAATAAATGAAATAAAAATTAAAATCTAAATCATATGTGTACTACATATTTACCATATTTTTTATAACCATCTTGGATATTGTGGATATCGATATTTTGATTTCTCGTGGTTACTGCTGTCGGTAATTTTTCATCAAAATTAAAACTGATGTTTTTGAAAATTTGTTGAAATACTTTCTGAATATAATCATAAACTTCAGTCATATTTTCAGATTTTATTTGGAAACAAAATCAAAAATAAATCAAATAAAATAAAGTAATAATCCGATCGGAATATCTTAAAAAAAAAAAAAAATGTCGACAAAAATCTTTCCTTTTAGAATTTTTGAATTGATATTTTCGGATTCCGAAGCGATGCACAATCTGTAGAATATCACCAAAATTATTTACTGCATAATAAATGTAAACAATTTTTTAGTTTTGCTTTTTTTTTCAGTTTTCGAAGATTTTTGTCGTTCACGTTGTCAAACTGTCATATGTATGATCGTTAAATTTGAAAGCTAATTTGATTGGAAATTCAAAATTTTGAATTAACTATTTCCTTCATTCATTTTTTCATATCAGATCATTCATTCAATTTGAAGTGAAATTAATTACAAAATTTTGTCCGTATTTATAATTTACGGCAAATTCTTTTGAAATTATTGATCTTAAATTACAAAGTCATAAAGTTAAAACGTTACGGGGCTATATAAATATAAAATATGTACATACATATGTAGGTCTAACATCCTGCAATTAAAATTGATTCCAAAGAAATGCATTTCAAACGAGCTACAATAAAAACTTTAATTATTATTTATTTTACTTATTTTTTTGACTGTTATTCGCGAGATCGTTATACATACTTAATACAACTTTAAAAAAAAAATGCAAAATGAAGAACATTAAATTTAAAAGGACAAAAGACAAATCAAAATCATCAACATCAAATTTTTAATTTTACACATTACCTTTCATATTTTACGAAATACATACTCGTACATTTTAGATGAGATTTTCAACAGTCAATTCAATTCAACTGTCTGCAATTTTCTTTTCACTTTTCTTACATCCGTTAAAAAAAATTTTTTATTTTATTTTATTATTACATATTTAATTTTCAAAGCCATTAATTTTAATTGAATCAGCAGCTCCCCTGTCTTTTTTATTTAATTTTTTTTTCTTCCTTTTGTAAATTTTTATAATTTTCTCTACGCTTTTTATTGTTTACACGATTTATACATTGACTGATTTATTTTTCTTCTCCTCTTTCTTCTTCTTTAAAATCCATCAATTTTCATTAGCCTATTAATATGCTCGCATATGTATATGTACATACATAAATATGTGCATATGTAAATGTACATTTCATATGAAGAAAGTCTGTGAAAAAAAAGTCAGGCAATGTATATAACTTGTAACAGTTCACGTGCATTCATATCCAATCTCTGTAGGTATAGTATCTATGTACATACATATATGGTCAATATATATTATAAATATACAACGAGTATGTATAGGTATCTACATAACATACGAGTAATATGCAATGGGCAATGCATATGCTTACATGGATGAATAGAGTTGCACTGATATTGAAAATTGAACACATAAATTCATTACTCTGTTGCTGTTAGCAATTTTGTTTTTTTTTCCAAATTTAATTTTTGTTGCACATTGCACTTAAAATCTTAAGATACGCAACCAAACCACACACTTCAAGAAAAAGTACTTTAAAATTTATTCAATTCACATGCATATGTGCTGTGCATTCGATTTATAGTAGAGTAGGCCAATCAAGAGTAGTGAGTGAATATTTCAAGAGGAGAATGTATTATACGATCAATTTTAAAATATACGACCATACGGATACGAGTATATGGATCAAGTATCTTATAGTTACATATTTTTATTAGATGATCAATAAATAATATAAACAAGTACAATACAATGATATGATGATGATGACTGATTATAAGGAGATTTTATGAGTGTACGTATAAGAAGCAAATTCGAGAATGTGTACAGAATCACGATCGATTCATATTTATATCACAAGTTATAGCTATGATAACTTACGGGTGTACTGTACAGTATACAGAAAGAAAATGTATTCACATTAGCACTTTTAAAAGTCACCATGCACTTATACTATTTTCAGAAATCGAAGTCAGTATTGTGCTTATGGAAAAAGTTACCCGATGAGTTTCTGATAACTTCACATATAATATTTTGTAGGAAATTCTGAATAATATATCTCTGTCTTGATTGAAATTGAGATCTGATCACCCCACACACGAGACAGATTTATACAAACGCAATGTGAAAGAATATAGAAAAGCATGCCTATCTTGCCTGTACTGACTTCAATTTCTGAAAATAGTATAGCAATTCGTTACGCAATATTCCCAAATTATACTGACATAATTTTACAGCGTGTATTTAGGATGATTGCGATCATATAATTTTCAATAGGATTGAAATGGAAATACATAGATTTGTTGAATGATCATGCTAGTATTCAAATAAAAAAAAATCGACAAACTGATTTTGTTATAGAGAAGAGATTGATAAACCGTTGCTGAAAATCGAAATTCAGTTTATGGGAGGCTCATCAAAAAACAACAAGAAGAAGAGGATGAATGATATTGAAACGAAATTACAATGTTAAATTTTAAATCGTATGTGAAGCAGTTAGTTGACCAAATTGATGCAATCGATCGTCAATTTGAAATGTGCAGCTAATTGTAAAATGTATGGTGACCTTAAGTTTACTCGTATGACTCTTGTGTAATAAAAGTCATTAACTTTTCTTGATGTTGTTGTTATTGTAGATAGTTTATTCAATTCAATTGAAAGTACACATATCTACTTATAGATATAAAGACTGATATATACATTTAAAAATGTTTTTATGTAATAAAAAAATACAATACATAATTGTATACAAGTACATTATGTGTATATGAATGTATCGTTATCATCTAACAATAACAATACAATTTTTATTTACTTTTGTCAAGAAAATAGATAAAAGTTCAGACGAAAACAATTGTTCTCATGAACATAGATATTGATATATCCGAACCTATATACATATGTATATAATTGTACATTATCACATATACATTTATTCTATATACTCGTAACATGAATGAACAATATAAACTTAAGTTATTCATATTTTCCTTTATAATTTTGATCTCTATCATTGTATTGCATTGCAAAAACACTGAGATATACGCCGCCGCACGAAACTGAAAATCATTTAGAATTTAGATTACATTTCTTTTTTACCTTTTTTTGTTTTTAATATTTTAAAAAAATTAACATAAAAATTGAGTTCTATATCGTTGTCATTATTTCTTATTTGAATAACGAAAAAGAAAATTAATAAAAAATTCAAATTTTATACTCTTTGATCCTGATGATCAATCTATAAAATAAAAAAAAATTTAAAGCAGATTAATACTGATCAATGCATCTTGTTATCTTATGATCTGACACAAAAGAAAAAAAACTTCAAAAAACTAGAAACAATTTTTTTTTTTTTAAATCTTCAAAAATCAATATGATCAACAAATTTTCATTTTGTATTGTTGCACAGTGTAAAAGGTAGGTTGATTATACCATACGAATACACATACATGCATATGTAAATATATTTTTTTCTAATTCTCTTGCATTTTAAAATCTTCTTATAGACTTAGAGATGCATCTGGGACCATCTGGGCATTATATTGTAATGTAATGTATATACATTATATTATATACACATATTTATACTCGTAGATATACCGATCGTGGTATCTCAATTCTGTACAAAACAGTGAGTTCTTTCAATAAATTAAAACATTTACGGATTACAAAAGGTATTATAATACAGTCACAGATCACAGTGTATTCATACTATACCTATATGTTCGTTACTGTTATTACTTATATTTTTAAGATTTTCAGATTTTTATTTTCGCTTGTTTACTATTTGCTTTTATATTCTACATTAGACTATAAGTCGTTCTTTCGTTGTATTTTTGTTGTTTTTCGTTTTCTTTATTTTATTTTGTCCAAAGCCGTACCATTACTATCTACCATTACCATGTAGTAACTATAAACATGCATTTTTCTCAATTTTATTTTAATTTACTTATTTATTATTTATTTATTTTTTTTTTTTTGACTAGAGGAGATCTTCTTATGGATTTTAAAGTTGCCATTAGTGCAACTCGTTACTCGATCGATAAACAATACAAATACAACTATACGAGACGAGTGTACTATACTATATACTCTGCTCTCAATTTTCAAAACATAATTTAGTATATAGTATAGTATCAGTCTATTAGTATTCAGTATGTATGTACATCTACTTATTTGGTGTGAAGTGCAAGTGAAGTAGATTTTCTTAATCCATATTCCATAGAACTAGTAAAGTAATATGAAAAAGAAAATTAAAAATATTAAAATTTACTCAACTATCAACACAACTATGCACATGCATTCGTAGTCGTGCATACAAACATATACAATGTACAAGAGTACAAATACATTTCATATATTCTCCACATTTTATCGTTTATCGTATATATAAGAATATAACGTGATTGATGTATGTAGGTACATATATACGCATGTGACTTGATGTGATTTGTATTGGTGTGTTTTGTATATCATACTCATACATGATCTTGATTTTGTATACATATAAATATATTTATTGTCTGCATTTAAGAAATATACATACACATCATATGTTTATGTATGTATGTATATACGAATGTTGGATTGGGATTGGGGACGAAGAGTGAACTGAATTTTGTTGGGACGTTGGGAGTATCGTGCGTGATCGTGTGGAGCAATTTATGTATGTGATCAACGACAACGATCCATATAAAAATCTGATAAAGCATATTCAAGTAGAATACAATAAACAGCAAGCCCAAATAGTTGACTTTGGCTTCGAGTTTAGTTTCAGTTTAGGTAGGTTTATTGGACGTTTGAATTTGGTTGGAATTGGAATACATCTACAAATAGGAACTTGAATTGGACTTACTTAGTAAATGTGTGTACAAGTTATTTTTTTTTTATAAATATACATTTGGGTGTTTGATGTGGTTTTTGAATGAAATACGAGATCAATAGAATGGATCATCATCATAATTACCGTCAGAAAATCGTATTATAAAACTATAACAATTTTAATTAAATACAGAGAACTTTTGATTTTGAACGTGCATACATATTACATTACAAAGCATGTATATTTAGTTATATATACACGCACGCTTATGTGTATACATACATAAATGCACATTTATTTATGTACATACATACACATGTATATATACGGCTTTTGATATGATTGTATTTATTTTGATTTCGGTATAATTTTGCACTTAAATTTGACTATTAATTCTGTTAATTGTTTCACATTATTTTGTATTTTATTTAGTTTAGAATGCGGGAGCGAGTAATTTGAGAATTAAATCGAGTGTGAAAAAATTTGATTTTGTGCTTCTTTTTGTGTATTATGTACATTTGTGTTGTTGTTGTGTTTTTCTTTTATTTATTTGTACATAGATATTCTCCAGTAAAATAACTGGTAATGGTAATAAATAAACAATCGAGAAATTGAAAATTAAAAATAAAAAACTGAGATGAAAATTGAAAAAAATTAGTACACGAGTACTACAGTAGTTAACTAAAAATCGAAATTAATTGAATGAAAATTATGAGATTTTAAATAAAATAACAAAAGAAAACAGAAAATAATTCAACAAAAACTATACATTAAAAAAAAATAATAATAAACTAAACACTTGAATTTTAATTGGGAATATTATTGTGATCAAATCAAATTGACCGCAAAATAAATGATCATATTTATAGAGTGAATTTGATTTTGTTTGTTGTTTTGAATTTTTTATGTTGATCGTTTCCGCAATTTTCGGTTTTTCAGTTTTTATGTGCGTCTTGTTTTTGGATCGGTAAAAATGTTTTAAACCGCACACATCAGCAAACCAAAAAAAGAAAATACAGAAATTCAGATAAATTAAAGCAAAAATAATTTTCTTGTCGCGTTCTGCGATGATATGATGACCTTAAAAAAAACTTGAAAAACAGATGAAGATGACCTACAATACAATAATTAATCGTGATCGTAATTCGTGTTCATTCTGATGTTAATGGTGACAATATCTCTATGTATAAAATAATATTGTGAGATGGTATATAGTGTGTGTATGTATAGATATTAGCATTTAGTAACGAATAATTTAAAGGTGGTCATAAACTTATCATTATCACCATTATTACAATAATCATAAATTATTAATAAAAATTCGAAAATTTTACTTTTTCTTATCTTATACACTACCACACACTTTTTTCTGTTCGCTGTTACACACAGACACAATTTGACTTGTTTTCTATATGAAATGAAAATAAAAAATAAAAAAATAAAAAAAAAAAATAAAAATTCATTGATTACCTATAATTATAATAAAAATGATTATGATAATAGTAAAAATTTTAATGATATAGTATATGACAAGAAAATTAACTAAAAAATTGATAAAATACATACATAGGTGTTAAAAGTGTTGCATATAATGGTAGTATACCATACCATTGACTATATAATAATACATAGACTCAGAAAGCCCATACATTTTTTATGTCGAATTATTTTCTAAATCGGGTAGGTGATTTCAGAGCCATATGCGGCAAATAAAGTAACTAAAAATATTGCATATTCATGGGATTTTAAATATTTTTCATTTGATCTAAAAAAAAAAAGAAGAAAACTGCTTGTTAACTGCATAGAGTACTTTTGTTAGTGTAATGTTGCTGTGCTGTTGCTGTGCTGTTGCTGTATAGTGTATACTGTATACTGTATCCTTATGTGTGTAACCATGATACCTCTGATGATACTGTATATCAACCTCGTATGCTGTACATCAATGTTAGTTTAAAACGTGTATAATATATAATATCAATATTATGTGTTGTGTGTGTTGAATTATACACCTAAAGCATAGACATTGACTATATAATATTATATATAATATTATATATATAGCATAGACATTGACTATACATGTATTATTATATAGTCAATGGCATAGACTAAGTACCTATGCAGGCTTAAAGGTTTAGTTTGCGTATGTAAATATTTACATGTGTAAATGTTGACTTAACTTTTAAATTAGATAAATGAAGAAAACAATTAAGAACCTGTTTTTTATTCGTGTATACCTAAAACATTTTAACTTTGTTTTTCAATACTGAAATCTTTTAATCTTTGCGTATTTTTTTGGTAGTCATGAAAAGGACCAATTTTTTATATATTATTGATTTATTGATTTCAGCTCGGAAAACGTACAACCAAAAAGTTAAAATTATGCGTTATTGTTTTAAAACTTCCATTCTGCTAACAGTTTCTTTGGCTTCTTTCATACCTTGTGACAACCAAATACAAGTTTTTCTCATTAAAACTAATATTAAAAAATCTAAAATTTGAATTTTATGGTCATTGCACTCATCATCTTGACGAAACCACGTTGGATGCCGAACATTTGTTAATTCAATAGCTTTTTGTTTCAGAATTTTTTTAATATTCCTACTGTGCTTATTTGAATTGAAATATTTTTCAAAAACTTCAACTTGTGTCGAACAAATTTTGAAAAATTCTTCCGACGGACATTTGAGTGCAACACTTTTATCTTTGGTGTAAGATTTATGACATATGAAAAAATGATTTGGTATGGATGACAATTGGATGAAGTCTGGACCAATTCTAATCCAACATGTTTTTTTCCTATCATGTGTTTCACATTTGTGTGATATTCTCTAGCAGAAGGGAATCGGTTGTATCCACCCATAGAACGTAAGGTAGAAAACTGATTTTCTACAATATCTTGTTGGAGTTTTGAAGTTAGGAGAAATTTAGTTTCTGGTACACCTTTGAAAATTTCTAATAATTTGAAAATGCCGTTAATAAAATGAATACAACCATCTACGGCATATACTCTAACGGGTTTATTATTTTTTTTGAAAAAACTTTTATTTTTTCAAGATAAATTTTCATATCATGCAAAAAATTTATGGAAAATCTGTTGTCTGAATAAAGAGGTCGTTTATATATATTTTGCTGGAACTACATTTGCTTACATTGAAAACATCAAATAAGTGATTGATTTTTTCAACAAAATTAGCTGTCGATGTAGCGACTTGCATTGCCCTAATAGCTGATGCTACAGACCAGCTAAAAACTTGAGCAGCAGTTTTGACTTTCATTTTTTGGAAATTATTTGGCCAAATGTGCCTTGAAGTTAATTTGACACACAACCTAGTTGTTCTACTTTTATCTTCAATGTACAATTTTTCAATTATGTTCCAATCAACTTTGCCATCAATGGTTTGTAAATAATTTAATAAAAGGATATTTCTTAAAGATTTTAATAAATGAACGAAGTCAAACATGGCAATTATTGGTC
Organism: Villa cingulata; assembly: GCA_951394055.1. Classification (NCBI taxonomy): domain Eukaryota; kingdom Metazoa; phylum Arthropoda; class Insecta; order Diptera; family Bombyliidae; genus Villa; species Villa cingulata. Next base: position 45,708,491 of record OX596019.1, read on the forward strand.
TTTTTTCAAAATTTTACTTTAAAATTTAATTGATATTTAAATATATCACTATTCAAAATATTAAAAAATTTAAATTTATTCACTCCGTTTTTTTTTCTAAAATTTAAATTTGAATTCTACAATGAGTCTGAAATGCGTTAAATCATTAAACAGCTTGATTATAATGACACAAAAATCAATGAATAAAATATCAAAAGTAATACAATATTTTAAAAATCTATCTGTCAAGGATATTAAAATTATTTTTTTTATCTACATATCTCTTTATATGAATGAAAATTTACAAATATTATATGTAGTCTAATATTAGATTTAATGCAGAAAAAGGTTCTGAATTTAATTTTCCAATTCACAAAAAAAAAAATAAAAAAATCGATATTATAATAAAAGATTTGCATTTCAATAAATTGAATGGTAAATTTCGGCACATGAAGTTATAAAATTGTACATTTAAGTATATATAGACATAAAAAAACTGTTTAGTTATAAACAAAAGAACCGAAAAAGAAAGGAATTACTGTATTTAATTACTTTGTAAAATAAAATATAGCTAATAAAAGGGACTTTTCAAAAAAATAATTTATCATACTGCATACATAGACACATATATATATATATATATATATATGTGTATTTATCTATTGATATTATATATATTCATCATTTTTTAAAAAATGTTAAGAAATTTTATCATCCTTTTTTTAGTTTCATAAATTTTTAAATGTTGAAATTAATATACATTTAATTTATATAAAGTATATATTTACCTATGAATAAATTCGTTATGTAATTTGTAGTATACTGTAAATTTTTACATTACATAAGTGAAATTTCATCCATACATTTTCTCTATACTATTACTATTCATAAGAGGATATCAATCATGTAATGCATATAAAAATCGACGATGTCAAATTTAAAAGCGAAATTCACATTTCTTTTAAATTTATATTATCATAAAAAAGTAAGGCACAAAAATAATGAATGAAATAAATGGAATACATTCATTATGTAATATTCGTAAACAATAAGAAAATTATAAAGAGAAAAAAAATCTACCCTTTTAAAAAAAGATCATTCATTATATGTCTTATGATACGATCCATATTTATTATATTTATTGTATTTAACTAACATGTGTTGTATCAGTTAACACAATACAATCAAGATATCAGCATACGGTCATACGTTATACAGAATACAATCAGGATTGAATCGCCGTGTAATATTTTCTATATGTATGCATATATATACGTATATCTTTGACGTCTATGTAGATTACAACAAACAACATAATAACTATATAGTAAATAGTAACAATATCAAATATACACTATCTACAAACTAATGTAATACTTATATTATATAAATTCATTTTCAAAATGTGGCGTTTATTTTTATGCAAAATTTATTATTTAAAATGGATTTTCAAAATATCGTGCCTATTTTTATGCAAAATTGATAATTTTTAATTAAAAATCAAAAAATTTAGTTCATAAATTCGCCAGCTGCGGCTCTGAATTTACATACCACTCTTTGTATGGTTTCTGAGTCTATGTATTATTATATAGTCAATGACCATACCTACTTATATAAATTTTAATTTTGCTGAGGTGATAAAATCGATAAATTAAAATATTATTGAAATGAAAATAAAAACTTGTTATTGTTGTTATGCTGATATATTGGTGATATCGTGTAAATAAAAATATTTTTGAAAAATTTCCAAAATTTCATGCATATTAAAATATGTATATATAATGTTATATAAGGTACTTATGCATATACATATAATGCTCGAACAATATAGATACGACAGACGACAGTGAGAAAAAACACGACAAACGACAGAAACGAAAAATTATTTTGAAATTTTTTTTTCTTTCTTGAAATTAGGTGTGTTATGCGTTGCGTTAATCATAAAAAATATTTTCATTAAGTGATGTTATCATTTTTTTTTCAATAAAAACATTTCTTTGAGCAGCACTGTTTTTAAAAGTTAAAAAAAAAAATGTTTGTGTTGTTTTATTAATAAAAATTTTTTTTTTATCTATAACCGCATAAAACACCTGATTATATTATAATATGATACGAATACGATACGATATATTATACCACCTATGTAGAATGTGTATATAGCTGTACGAGTATGTATAGTGTTTACTCGTATAGCTAGCTATATTATAGTAGTAATAGTCTTTTGATGTAGTTTTGTGTTTATAAACTTTTTTTTTTTTGCTTATTTTATTTATTTTATTTTTATTTATTTTTATTTTTATATAGAAACATATTGTACACCACAGTATACATATTGGTACTCATAAATGTAATAAGAAAGGTGAACAACGTTTGACGACGACTATACGACGACAAGGTGATTGTGGTTTTTCTTATACATGTTACATGCGATATATGAAAATCCGAAAATATATATAGGTACATACATACATATAGGTACCGACTTTAATTTTGTTTTTTCATAACAATTCAAGTAACCGTAACCGTAGTAATAAAATAATAATCATAGAGTTTTAAAGCGCAACATCGAATACAATACTATATATTGAAAACAAAAAGCAAAAAAAAAAAAGAATAAAAACAACAACAACAAAAAACGTCAAATTTATCATAAAACATAAAATCATATAAATTATTAAATGTGAAAATTTAATGAGTGAGTTTTCAATACAGTTTAGTAGATACACTATAAAAATATAACGATAATCGATTCGATAAAAACAAAATAAATACACCAATACTTCTCCTAAATAGATTCTATATTTGTTAGCAGTTATCATTATTATTTACTACTGCGACTACCGCGACTACTACTACTATACTATTACTTCAATTATTATATTGTTGCTGTCGTTGTTTTGTTATTGCTGTTGCTGCTGTTGCAATGCAATATTAAATTTTTTTTTCTTTATTTTTATAAACTTTAGTTTTGTTGATTATGCCACCGTGTGCTCGTTTTTGTGTCGATGATAAGGAGACCAATGATGATAACAACGAAATCCGAAACGTTAATAACAGAAATAATGATGGTGTCATTGGTAATGGTGGTGGTATAACTTCTGCTTGTAGTGAAGAGCATATAGTCGGTAAGTGGCATATCAAATAATATACGATGATGATGATGAGTATCTACAATAATAATACATACCTGTTTTAACTATATCTATGTAAATTGTAAATATATTGACAGGTAAATTATTATTATGTGTAAATGTAGAGTAAGGTGCTAATGCTAGAGCTATACATACATACATGAATACGATAACATATCACAATTCACAATGTCGATTTGATTATATTTATAATTGACTTGACATTTTATTTTTACTTTTAATTGTAAACATTATTCGAACATGAATGATGTGCTATATGTGTTAATAGAATAAAAATGAATAGTATTTGGTTGGTATTATAATGCACGATGAGTATGAGGTGTTTTTCATTGTCGATGATCTAACTATCTGTGAACTGTGAATAAAATCTGTAATACGATCTACATTTTTATGTTACATACCTACATGTACATATTTATATCCATATTGTAATTTACCCAGATATAAACATATGTATATATATAGGTACTTATTAATTTCTTAATTTTTAAATTGATATAATTAGTTCTGAGCTCTATCAAAATGAAACTGTATGCGATGAACATTTTTATTTCTTCAACATTGTTCGTAATCAAAAGAATTGAAATTCTCTTATTTTGTGCAAAATTTTATGCAAAGGGTGCGGTTTTGTCTGTCTACAGTCTACCTTTATAAATGCAATTGACAACATCTTACCCTACCCTATACAATCTCTACTATAAATGTATTACATAAATATATTAGTATGTATTTATAATACTCGGTCGTATGTCGTATGTATTTAATGTCATTCATTTTTATTTTTATTTATTAGAATGACTCACTTTTCATTTTTAGCAACATATTAAATCTTAGATTGAATTTGAATTCATATTCATATATATGCGATTACGCAAACTTCACAACACAACATTAGAGAACCAGATTTGATTGCATATTAGTAAAATTTATTTATTATGTTTATGTAGCGACTTCTATATAAATGAAATGAATTTTGACCTAATTTGGTAAATTTTTCATATAAATTTTTTATTAGGTACCTATATATGACATGACTTACACATTATATATAAATATTTTTACATATATATACGTAAATGTATACAAAAATATCATATAAATGTACATCAACTCATACATAAATAAGTATGTGAGCATATTAAAGTATACATATTTTTCCATCTGGTTAGGTTGGTTAATGTAAATTTATTCCAGATGATTACATACTTATGTACATAATGTACGTCTATCCCATCGTCTATCCCATGATATAAAGACTATAAGCAAATACCATATAAATGTATTGGACATTGGACATTTATATGGTCTTTGCTATAAGTCTAAGACTATAAACTAAGAGTCTTTGTATCATGTGTCTATCCAACGTCTGTCGTCATCTATAGGTATACCGTCTTATGATTACACACTCACACATTTGCACATACTCGTGTATATATATTTACCGCTATAATTTATATTTATAAATATGTATATTTTTCTCAATTTTTTTTAAACAAAAAATTAATTATTTTCATATTTACAAATATGTGCATTTTTTTTTCAAATTAATTTTTTTAATCAATTTAATTATACATATTTATAATATATTCATTTAATTTTCTTCTTCTTCTTTTTGTATTATTATATTTACAGAACGTCGTTATGGATGTTATAAATTTGGTATTATAGCTGCATGTTTTATAATTTTAATATTAATTATTGGTACTGTACCAGTATTCTTTTCGATAAACGATACAAATTTAGTATTAATTATAACAATAATTGTATTAATTATTGTCGGTTTATTATTGATGATATATTTTATATGGCAAAGACGTCAAGCAGCTAAAATGAAACAGGAATTATCACAACGTGAAATGGAATATTTAGGTCGTAGTACAATTGCATAAAAATAACATTATGAATGGAAAGATATGTTGAAGAAGTTAATTCTATATAATTATTATAACAGAACAGCATAGACAACATAATGTACATACTCGTATGTATACAAGTATAATAAACATATACGAATATGTTACTATAGCTAAACAAAAAAAAATTAAATAGTTTTTTTAAAAAAAAAATGAACAAACAAACACACGAAAAACAGATATAGAAGAAACTGTTTTGTAAACTGTAAAGAATTTAAAAGACAAGTAAAAATTATAAAAAAAAAAGAATGACAACAAGAATAACAACGACAGTATTGCAGAGAGCAGCATAATAAGTAAGAAATAATAAAAAAACATTTTTTTTTTGCAATTTAATTTCGAACGAAATAAAAAACACAAAAAAAAAAATATGAAGCTAATTAGGCAAACATTTCCTTATATGTGATGCGGTTTCAAATACACCAGATAGAAGTAGGACAGGAAATCATGGTACGAGTTACGCTTACGAGTACGACATCAACATTATTTGCTATATAGATAACTTCATAAGTAACTGACTAGTGTTAGTGTCACGAAACCAACAAAATGAAAAAGAATTGAACTAATGGACAGCAATAAATTACCGATAAATAGTAATGTGACTACATTTGTTGTATATAACTAGCAGCTTGCAGTAAATACATTACATATTTGTGGTGGCGGTAATGGCAATGGTAATCTAATTTTCATTAAGTCCACTGTCCAGTTGTCCAGTTTATCAATAATAATTATGAAAAAAAATGAATTGAATTTATTCAATTAAAATTATAAAAAAAAACTACATTACAAAACGAAAACGAAAAAGAGAGAAAGAATTCAAAAATTATATTATTGAATTCATATAAAATTTCTTGCCTTTAGCAGCTATTTAGTTATTTAATATGCAACAACAACACTCCTAAAAAATCCTAATCATCATCATATTATACACACACGAAATATGTAGATCAGGCGTGTCAAACTGGTTTGAATATAGGGCCATTTTATAATATAGGATATATTTATGAGGGCCACAATTAATTACAAATATAGATAATGTAACTAAAACATATTTATGTATATAATCTTTGGAGAATTTATTTAAATGTTTAATAATTTTAATACATATACATAGCTTTTATTTACATACATATTTATTATATCATATATTATAGATTATAGATTCTAGGTCTTTGAGGAATGAAGTGAATTGGCGATGGTTAAGTGCTCTTGATCGGATAAAATTGACTACTTTTGTCACTGTTTTTAATATTTTGTCCATTTTCAGTAATTTTAAACAAAGAACTTGTTGATGAATGAGGCAATGAAAAGTTTTGATTTTCTGCTTATCTGGATACATATATTTTAATGTTTCTATCAGTCGTGAAACAAAACCTTTATTTTTGCCCGTCATCGATTTAGCGCCGTCCTCATGTCCTCATGATCCTCATGTTATTATCACAACCACGAAAAAAAACAGCAACTTGTGCAACATCTCTTATATCCGTGCTTTCATCGATCGCAATAGAAAAGAACTGGATTTTGGTAGATATTTCCTGTAGTTGGGAACAGATGTCATCCGCCATTTCGGTTATTCTTTCCGCCACCGTATTTCTTGATAAAGAAATGTCTCGAAATACCTGCGTCTTCTCTGGACAGACAAGTTCGGCAGCTTTTATCATGCATTCCTTGATTAAAGAACCATCGGTGAATGGTTTTGAATTTTTTGCTAATAAATAGCTTATTTCATAGCTAGCTCTTGTTATTGATTCTTTACTTTTTATAAATTTTGTAAGAGATTGTTGCTGCCCAATAAGTGAATTTTTCATTGTTTTTAATTTTTCTTCTCTTGCTTTGCCTTCGAAACATGAAAATTGTTTTTCATGATTAGTGCTATAATGTCGTTTGATATTGTATTCTTTAGCGACACTAATCCCTTCTTTGCAAATTAAGCACGTAATCTTATTATTCACTTCCACACAAAAATAGGTCAGCTCCCACCTTTCTTGAAATTTTCTTCTTTCGTCATCAATCTTCCGTTTTTTACTTACTGTTGGAAGCGGCATTTTCTGTGTTAAAAACCGAATATTTTCTTAAAATCTTGAAAATTCAAAAAATTGCAACTACATACACTCACTTTTTTTTAAATATAAACTAAACAACAGAGAAATTTAACCCAAACAAACTACCGCAATGGCTTAATAAAAATCTTTGAAATAGAACTATTGAAATTCAATAAATATATAATTATTAGATGCTTGTCTGCAGCTGGACACAAACTAATTAATACTAATTGACCTTTAAGTTACATATGTAGGTAACCAAATTTAAATTTTCTACCACAGTGTATCCATACATACAATCATACATATAATTAGTGAACATGGACATTGTCTCTACTTTACCATAAATGACATCATAAAACGTGGGTAAAACCATGGTAAAACCGAACAGCTGTAAAATATAAGCAATTTTTAACACACGTTAGTAAGAGAAAATATATATAAGTTAGAACGAAATACCCTTTGTACGTGAATGAAAAAAAAAAAATTAAATGTACATCACCGCACCGGCATAAACATAAAAAAAAATCAAAATATGAGCACTCTCAATCTATGTAAAAAAAAACGCAATTCATAATGGAAACTTCTAATTTTGAAACTTCTGTTTTTTTATTCATTGTGATCGCGGGCCACAAAAAATCAGTTCGAGGGCCGCATGCGGCCCGCGGGCCGCCAGTTTGACATGCCTGATGTAGATACACGAGTGTGTGACACTTTATTATTGCATCTATATACATTTCTGAATGAATTAATTTTGTATAAAATGAATAAAGTTTTAAATTTTCTTTTTTTTTTTTCAATATTAACTAGTCATACATGATAATAAATTAATATAAACGAATATAAGGTTATATCTACATATAATACATAAATATATTTGTTTTATTAATAATAGAATAGAAAAAAAAAATTAATATTAAAATTTAAAATTAAAAATTAGAAAAAAAAAAAGATTACACAAAAATAAAATTTACATTATTGTTTTTTATTTGTTATTATGGAATTTACTTTTGATATTACTTATTATACATAGATGAAGATCTTTCACTAAAACCAGTATTTTATGCATTAATTTACTTACTTGCTCCTTGCTTGCATTCTTTTCTTCTGTAATTCATATGAATGTATATTAATAATGTTAATTTTTTTATTCGAGCGAGTATATCTGTAATTTTGAATCCAGATATAAAAAAGAAATTATTTAATGTACCAATATAATAAGAAAAAAAAGAATTTGTTTTCAAATTTTATGAGAAAATTTAATTTAATATAAAAATAACTGAAAGAAAAATTCTTGTTTTTAATTAATAAATTTTTTCTGTTAAAATGTAAAAAAAATGGTCATTCCAATATTTATTAAAATTACAAATTTTTATTATTAATAAGGATATGGAAAATAATTTTGCGCAATAAATAAAAGTTGTTAATAAAAAATACTATTTCAAAATCGAATAAAATCTTTCATTTCCCCATTCAAAATAATGAATTAAATTGAGACAGACATTCGAAAACGAATTATATGTATGTTTGGCGGTAATTTATCTATTGTTGTGTGAGTGTGTCTTTAACCATGTGAGCATGCGACCATGTTTAACCAACGTCATTTAACCAACGTTTTTATCACGTCATTTTCGACAATAAAATTTTTTAATATACCAGGCAAACATAAATTTACAGCAGGCAGCAGCAAGCAAAGCAAGTATTGGCAAGTATTATGAAAATTGAAAATTGAAAATGAAAATATCATAGATTCAAATAAAATTTATGTTCAAATTTTTAACGTCGATTTCGATTGTGAATTAATTTTAATTTTAAAAAATTATATAATAAATGTCGCTGCGAACAATAAAATTTTTTTTATTTTTAAAAATGTTAATGTTAATGTTCGCCAATAGATATCGCTACAATATGATAAGATAAAATAAAATATTATTTTCGGTTTGTGTACATGGTGTTTTTTATTTTCAGTCAATTTTCAGTTTATTTTGTAAATTTTATTTATCGTTCGTAGTGTCGTTCGTATATCATATTTATCATGTATATGGTATGTTTTTATGATTGCCTGGTATTTAAAAAAATGGATGACGCAGACGAGGATTTTATTTGTTGTATCAAAAGCAAAGTGATGAAAGAGAAATAAAAAATAACCTCAATATGGACAATAAAAATGTTTCAAGAAAAAGTATTGACTGAATAGGCTCATAGGATAGGATACGTGATAGGTGATACGTGCATACATGAGACCTGCTCAAAGTCATACACTGATACCTGATACCTGATACGAAACAACAATTTATTCGATGATTTTAATTTGCCGATGTTCAGTTACATTAGAAAAGAGAAGAATTTATTTGTAACGAAATGAAAGAAAACAGTTTTTTTTTTTTTTTGATTTAATGTCTGTATTTTTTATATTTTATATTATGTTATTTATTTTGTTAATTATTTATTTATTTATTTTTTTAATATATATATGTATATTTATATATATTTATTTATTTACTTTGCTTGCAAAAAGACTAAACTTAAAATTACCATAATATATAGTATGTATAATATTATTAATTCTAAACTCGTATAATTAACTTTTATTTTTTTTTTATAATTTTTTTTTTCAATTATATATTAATTAAATATATATGCCATTAATTATTAATGATAAAAATTACACACACGTCATAAAAATAATAATTATAATATATAAAAAACAAATAATTTGCAGATTACATATCTTTATATTATATATGTATATGTAGTAAATTTATATGTATAATTATACAAAATTTAATTTTAAATAATAATAATAATAATAATCATTGAACAAAAATATATTTTAAAATTTTATTATTTTATTAATATAATATGAATGTAGGTATATAAAACAATCAAATAATCATAATAATAATAACTAATTAATAAAAATAAATAAAAAACAAAAAGAATAAAAGAAACAAACGATACATATTTTATAATTGCTTGTTTAAGAATCGTTTTCATTTATTTCTTATAAAGAAAAATACAAAACAATTTAAAAAAATAAAAATAAAACAAATAAATGAATTGCTAATTTTGTCACACACACTTAATGTAATTATTTATAGTTAAAATAAGAATTTTTGTTTTTACAATAATACAAAACATGAAATATAATGTGTTCGTTTTGCTTTTTATATTTATTTAGTATAACATTCTTTGTCTTTTGTTCTGTTTATCATTGATTTATTTGCTTTTATTTATTTTTTTTTGCCATTTTTATATTTTTATTTTATTTTATTTATTTTTTTTTTTTACTTTCCATATTATATATGTATGTATATTTTAATGTTTATTAATATTTTAAAATCACTTAGTGCTTATATATTTTATAATCAATTTTAATTTATTTTTATTTTCATTTCTTTTTTAAATTTTTTATTTCAATTTTTATATTCTCACATTTATTATAAGAATGTTTTTTTTTTTTAAATTTTTTATTCTATTATATTTTATTATTTTTTTTTTTGATTTTTTTCTTTTTTATTTAATTTTGTAAATATTTTGGAACATTTTTAATTCATAAAATATGTATGTATAATTAATTTAGAATAAAAATTTACAATTAATCAATTTAAATAAAAACTAAAAAACAATATACATACATATATAAAATAATAATTTTATAGTAAAGAAAAAAAAATAAAGTAAAAAAATGTAAATTATTGCAAAATGTAAAAGCAAAAATTAAATTTATAAATTAATAATAATAGAAATTAATATAAAAACAATAAGATCCTTTCTTTTTAATTTTAATATAATACATTCGAAATATTATCTATAATTGCTACATACATTTCCTTGATAGGTTGGTATTATATTTTTTTATTTTGATATTTTATTTATTTTTTCAATTTATATTTTACATTATAAATTATTTTAATTTTTATTCATTTTTTATGTTTGGTAGCTATTAAACGATTAATATTATTACCATTTCATAATTAGGTATGTAATATTGTTGAGTAATATGCAAATAAATTTTTCAAAAATTCCATAATGCAAAAAAAAAAAATATCATTCATAATTTACTCATCAAATTCATTTTCTTTTTTGTTTTTTTTTTTGATTTTTCAAAGTTTATTTTCACTTTTCTTTTCTTTCTAATTGGAATAAGAATAATATAGAAATATTGTGTAATTAATAATTTTCTTTATTTCTTTTGTGTGTGTGTGTATTTTTTTTTCTGTGTTTTTCAATAATAATCATAATATACGAATATAATAAGTAATTGTATGAGATGGGAGGGTCAAAAGTAATGTCATAATATGAATGTGCCATAAGTTTTGTAAATGGCGTCTAGTGTGTCATTGTGTTTCAACTATGATATTATTATAGATAAACAATTTCACATCTTCCAAAGTGTATACACCAATTATATACACCATTAAATAAATTTTTCATGAAAATAGAGTTCAATTTTTTTATTCATTTCCAACAAAAAATTGATGCAAATTTACATTTATGATTCGATACGAAAATCATGAGGGGCTTGAATAGCTCGATGGTTGTGTGTCGGTCTTGCGATCTTTAAGATCACGGTTCGAACCCCAGCCAGCGCACTACTCTTGCCCAAGTCGATCAATAATTTTTCCCATCAGCAATGTACACCAGTAACTGATTACTGATGATAAACTGGATAATAATGTATATCTGACATAAAATTACTGATCGGCGGTGCCATGGACTGAGTATCCGCGTGCACTTAATATATACATACTATATACATTTATGTATATATGTATATTTTAAAAAATAAAATAAATAAAAAATAAAACGAAAATCATGAGCTTTAAAAATTCAAAATTATTTAAATTTCAATGTCAAAAATAATGTTTTCTATTTACGTTTTTCGTTCGACAGAGTGTATCAAAGAGATATATCTATAACAACGACGTTTTGACAAGTTATCGTTGAGACATTTAAAAAAAAACTCACCAATTACACACAAATGTAATGGAAATATTCATTAAATAATATGACAATGATGAATAATAACAATATTATGAATGTAATATTGGCTGAGCTTTTTAAAATCTATCCATCATGTTATACTATATGTATATATAATTCAGAATATTACTTAAGTCTGATCATACGATCAAAAATTTTATTATTTATTATATGCATTGATGCCATACGATGCCAGGAGGATGCCACATTGTATTATAAATGATGCATTTTAAACTCAGCCATATATGTCATATTATTTTTTTTATATTCAATTATCGTATATGTATTACTAAATTATGTGTTTGAATGCGTTATAATTAATAGTATATTATTTTGTTTTACTTTTGTATTTTGTTTTATATCTAATGTATGTAAGTATGTATATATAGTATTATTTTACATATCAGATGAATAGTGTACATTTATGTAAATGTATATAGTAATTACGCTTTGTCACTATGTCTATAGACAAATGCATAGATGCAAGTACATATTATATGAATATTTAGTCGTTTTTGTAATACATTTATTCTTTTATTTTTCAATAATTTTTGTTTTAATTTTCTTTTTAATTTTGTTTCATTTTTATTTCTTTTTTTTTATAATTTTTTTCATTATATTTTTTTTTTAAATTATTGTATGTATTATTTTCACAACATATAGGTATTTATGTAATATATAAATGTATACTAATATATTTTTATGATTTTTTTATTTGTATACTGGCAGAAAATTTTTTAGTATATTTTCATTTTTATTTTTAATTTTATTCATTTATTTATCATTTGTTTTTTTTTTCATAATTTTTACTTTACACTCTATTACCTACTAATTTTATCTACTATTATACTACACTATATGATCATAAAATATGAAAAGGATAAGACGAACAGAATATTATTATTAACAGAAATTTTATAATTATTATTAGATATTTTAATTAAATTTACACAAATATTATTTTATTTTATGCATTGTTATATACTACATATTAAATGTATACTCGTATATGTATGTGTATTTATAAATGTATGTTACGTATATAATATTTATAATGTATGCCATATATTTTATGTAATTATGTATAATATATCATTTATTATATAGTATGTATTTAATGTGGTGCATTCAAACAATGCAAAATACAAACCACATATCAACATTCATTCATATTACATATTAGGTTTTTGTTTATAATTTTAGTTTTATTCTTTTTTTTTTACAATAATTGTATTTTCTTTTTTGTTCCTTTTTTTTTTACTAAATTTCATTATTCAATTCAAATCGTTCACAATTTTCAATCAACCATCAATCAATTCATTACGTTATATTTTATATTCTATGTACCCATTTAATGTTTTCTTTTATTTTTCAGCTTTTTAGCAATTTTGCTTATATTTTTTTTTCTTGTAGATATTCATTATCCTTATTCCTAAACCATATTTATAAATAGTACATATATATATATATATTCTCGTATTTGTATACATATTGTTAATAAAGATTAGAATGCAGAATATAACTACTAGAGTTACTTTATTTAGCAAATACTCGTATAAGAAAAACATTTTTTTTTTTCATTTTCGGAAATCTTCAAATCGTACAATTTACTTGTACATAAACGTATACCATATACTCACATGTATCTATAGTGATAAGTGATTTCAATTTGTTGACAGTTTTACCAGTTTTACATACAACACCATTTATTTACCATGTATACTCTGTCAAATGTAAATTTCATTTGCACTCATCTTCATTTTGCTTTTAGTTTTCAATCATTTTTTTCTATTTTCACCTTTTATTTTTCTTCTATACGAATATATATGTAAACAAAGGCAGTCACTGTTGTTTTTTTTTTGTTTAATAGAAACAGATATACTCTTACGTTTGCTTTTAATATAGACATTTTACTTTTAGACTGTAGTTTAGATGTACATATTTCGAAAAAAAATTTTTATTTATTTACATTTTTAACTTTTCGTTATTGGAGGAATAATTCCACCATTCGTTACACCAGTGACAGCTCCGACTCCTCTCGAACTACCAACACCAACTGGAACTGGAACTGGACCTGGTACTGGTATTCCGCCAGCACCACCATTGCCAACAAATCCAACACTATTTGTAATTTCTGGCGGTAAATTTTTATACAATTGTAAAAATTCGTTAATTCTCTGTTGGTTTGGCATAAATAGAGGATGATTGGTATCCATTGCCTGATTATATAAATTTGAAAAGAAAAACGGATTCATAATTGGTAAAAATGGATTTTGATTTGTTGCTGATGCAGCTGCAGCTGCTGCTGCTAACGGTGAAATGAAGGGTGGGAAGGGGAATAATGGTGATTTGGGATCAATTGCGTCTACTGGAATTGGAGGTACTGGCTGTATTGGTGCATGTGGTACTTGAGGCGATGATGGTACTGTTGGTATTGATGGTAATTGCGCTATTGGTATTGGAACTGACGGTGGAGCTGGCTTTGGAGAAGATCGTTTCGGAATTGGAAGAACAGTTACAGGTGGCGGTGGTGGCACTTGTGGTGCTACTGATACCATTGGTTGTGGAATGTTCATTTTCTTATCAATTCTAGTTTGCTGCTTTTGATGCGGGGGCTGATGTGAAGATTGGTGTTGAGGTGGAAGATGAGGCTGATATTGTTGAGGTTGATTTAAAGGCTGGAGTTGAGGTTGATGCTGAGATTGGTGCTGAGATTGATGCTGCGGTTGATGCTGTGGTTGATGTTGTGGTTGGTGCTGCGGTTGATGATGAGATTGATGCGGAGGTTGAAGTGAATTAGTGGGTGTTATTGTAACCGGATGATATTTCTGATGCGTGGGTACATTTGGAATAGGAAGAATATCGACTCCCTTTCTTTTCATGTTGTGATTCTGTGAGTTATGTACATTTTGCGTTAACGTCAATGGAGGCTTATGTTGAAGCATAGACTGTGACTGTGATTGCGGTGGGATTGGCTGCAATAATTGTGACTGCTGCTGTAGTTGTTGTTGCGATGGTGCTGGTGGTAGTACTAGCGACTTCGTAACTGCCGGCATTGGTGTAGGTGTTATTGTCATTGCTGAAGATCTACTTGATGGCACTAAAGTTATTTGTAATCCAGTTTCAGGTAATTTTGTTCTCGTGCTTGTCAAGTTTATAGCAGTAGCATTTGTGGATAGCTTATTCAAAAGTGGTGGAGATCGAACATGTCTTGCAGTAGGAATTGGATGAATTTCTAAAGATGGAAATTTAAGAGGAGATTTCACAGTCAAATCTAAAATTTCACCAGAAACATTTGAAACTGGATTCGGAGGCAGTATATCCTTTGGATTACCAAAGATCTTCTCAGTTTTTGTGTACATACTTTGAGCATAGATTCTTGGTACATTTATGTGGGATCCATTAACTGGAATACTTAGACTTGTCGTTGGTGGAAGATTGAATTTCGATGCTTCCAAATAACGTTCAGCTTTATTCATTGCTGAATTTGTTGGAATACGTAATGAAGCTGGAGATAATGGAGGTGCAGTCGAAATAATTCCGTGTTTATTACTAATTGCAGTAACCTCAAGACCACCTTCTCGCAGAATGTCCAATTTTCTCTTTTTTACCGGTGGAATCGTAACTAAATTCTCATGATTATTCACCCTCGTTCTAGATCGTTGGGGTGGCTGAGGTTTAATTGGCTGAACAATGCTACTGCTATTACTTTCTCCATCGCTGTCTACTAAATCGATGACTTCCGGTGATTTCTTGGGCAATGGAGTCTGCGTTGATAAGACTGGGGTTATTGTTGTTCCGGCTGCTATGAATGGAATGTTTTCTTTTTCGAATGGTCTCATAATTTGTGTTTTATTTGTGTTACTGTTGTTACTGTTGTTCTTGTTGTTGTTATTGTTATTCTGATTATTGTATTTTTGATTTTTTTGTTCGTTATTATCTCGGTCTCTATTAAAGTCACGTTTTTCAATTTTCACCTCCTGGTAATCTTTATCTTGCTTGAAATTGCAGCAAAATTCCCCAGACGCTTTGCCATTCGCATTTCCATTTGGCTGAACGGTGATCTGTTGGATTTGTATTTGATTTGTGATCTGAATTTGATTTGTTATTTGGTGTTGTGAAGGTGTCGATGGTGATGTAGAGGATACCAAATTGGAATGTGTCTGAGGATGAATTGTTGTTTGGTGGACTGTAATTGTTGTGTGCGGCTGTTGAATTTGTATTTGTGATGATGATTGCTTCTGATTACGACTAGTCGAATCTGAAGAAGCATTAGTATTCGTCGCTGGTGAAGTGCATGGATAAGTCGTTGTTTTCTGTTGAATATTTTCTTGTTGATTTTCATCAGCACGCAATCGTGTTACTTCGTCGGATTTATTTGTTGATTCTGGAGTTCCCACAATTACAGTTACCGGTACCGAAACAGATGCCGCAGGGTTCGAATTCACTGAAATTTTTCCATTAGTCGATGTTGCGCTAATTGTATTGACATTTGGTTCACACGAAGATGGTATTGGTGTCGTCATTGTCTTCGATTTGATTCGCTCTTGAATTTTCGTCATTTCTTCTACACTCAAATCCTGTTCTGATTTTTCTGGTGATTTTTCTTTCTTTATTGTCATTTTGAATGATGGAAGTTTCAATGGCATGTCATCATCTGATTCACAATTTTCCTTTTCAGACTTCATTCTACAAGGTTCCTGTATATTTTCTTTTTCAGAATCATCGTCCGGTATCTCTATCACTTCCTTCTCCTTTTTCAGTTTAGTTTCAATTTCATTACAAATATCACTAGTTTTATCTTTTTGTTCTTTTTGGTCTTTTTCCATATTTTCCTTCAATTTACATTCATTCTGCACTCTTGATACATCTCCTTCATTTACATGATCTTCTTCTGTCTTTTCAACTTTTACTTCTTCCTTTATTTCACTCTTTATATTATTTACAGTAGATATATTCTTACATTCATCTTCATTTTCATTCTTACCCTCGTCGCTATCTTCATTTTTAATGTCTTCTGTAAGTTTTTCATCATCCATAATTTCTGTATGCTTTTTGTATTCATTTTTCTTCTTCGTCACCAATTCAGATCTTTCCAGAGGTAATAGGATTCGTTCATACCTCTTCCTAGTGATCATATGGTGGATATCAGTTTTCTCTCCGAATAAATTTTTCCACAGTTTATTTTCTGTTACAGCATTGTAGCCGCCAAGCTTTTTAACCTGCCGAAATATCGAATACAAGTGCACTCCTTTCAAACTCAGCCATACCACTTTTGGAATAATGTTGTTCTGTTTAATATGGAATTCATGCAATTTCCTTAGGAAGAATTTCTCCTCTGTTGGTGTACTTAGCATACTGCTCGATGATCGTCTTTTAGATGATCTTGATGACGACATAAACGATATCGTCGATGACGAGGATGATGAAGACGATGAAGCTGACGAAGTTGATGCTGATTCTTCATCTCGACGTTTTCGATCTGAATTAGCTCGTAAGTAACGCTTTTTATCACCGATTTTCTGATTACTGTTACTACTGATACTAGCCTGACGTGTTCTTCGCTGCAATAAATGTGTGGTATCGACAACATCTTTCTGCTTTTTCAACTGATATTTTCTGTATGGTTTATAATCAATTTCTGATTTTAGGACTTTATTTCTTAATGGTCTATGATTGAAACGTAAATGTGGTCTCGGTTGTATCGGTGTACATGTACCCTAAAATGTACAAAAAAAAAATTCAACGATCAATTTAATTCTATGTAAAATGCAAAATATTCAATGAAAAAAATAAAATTATCAAATAATTAATTACCTTTCCAAGTGAAAATATCGAAATATCTGAATCATTTGATTCACTATCTGAATCGAATGTTCTACGACCACCAGTAAATGGTGATTCTGATCGGATTTTCTTTTTTCTACCGCGCGGACGACCTTTCAATTTTGGTGCCAAATGATTACATAAAAGCTCATGGGTTTCTAATTCTGGATAATCGAATGTATCACGACAGAACATTACACGAAAATCTGAGGTAGCTGCCGAAAATCCGCATAATGCTCCAACTACCGAATTCTTAAACCATTCATCATCTAAACCTTCTAAACGTTTTAATGTTGCTCTATAACGGCAGTATCTAGGATAACTTAAGACTGCAATTTTAATTTGTGAATCGTCTAGAATTGAAAAAAATATAAATAAAGTGAAAAAAATTATTAAAATATAAGGACTAAAAGTACTGTTAATATATTATTATGATCATGATGTTATGAATTTAAATTAAATGATCATATCGTGTGTGTACAAATAAACGGAATTTGACTCAGATTTGGAAAAAATAAAATTAGATGCTTTTTAATAAAAAAAAAAATAATAATAAAATGTTCGATAGGTTAATTTTGTTTTATTTTCAGATTTTTTTTTCTGTAGTCAGCTATACAGACAGACATTTTCATTATTTAAATTTTTCATATTCGAAACATGTGAAACAGTCAAATAATTACGACGACAGCAATATGATCACGTACCACCTTATATATTGCATTAAAAATCATTAAATCGTATATTATAAAATTTAAATTTGATGCATTACATACATATGTGTGCATAAATTACATACATGAGTAGGTATATTACTATATGCATTTATACTGCTGTTCATTCATTTATTCATTTTTTTTTATTTATTTATTTATTTTTTTTTTTTGAGTTTATAACTAAATTCGTGTACACATATATGTACATTATAATAATATTATATATACCTAATACTCGTATAAATTATTCGTTTTTAATTTATGAAAATTTTGCAATTTATATATCAAATAATTGAAATTTGATCATTTTGTCTGACAGACAACTAGGCAAGCAAATACTGACTCTTCTATACATAATGTACAATGTTCGTATATATATATATGTATACGTATAGTGTATACATTCTTATTGATACCATATACCACTTATAATTTAACAAACAATATATTAATTATGTATGTAATATATGTATGTATGTATATGCGACATGCCACATTCTCATATATATACATATATATTGTATATTGTATATATTATACATTATACGTTACAATGTACTATTTATACATATAAAATATGTGCTATGGAATCTTGGCGCCGCTTTATGAAAATCGACGCTACACACTCCATCCATATTCAAATCGTTCACTTCTTCACTTATCTTCTTGTTCAATTTGGCTTATACAAATACATATATGCACGAAGCACGAGTACTCATATACAGTACATGTACATACATGTGCATGCAAATAATTAGCTTGTTGATTCTGCAGCTAATTCTGATATAGAATTTCTATGCGCCTGATATTTTAAAATATTCCAACATGGAGACATTTACATATTATAGTGTACATTTACAGTACATTATACTCGTATATATGTATATTTTTTTTGCATATCAATTAAGTAATTTCTTTGATGATTACATGTATGTATGTATGAATGTATGTATGTAATAATATACAAAAAATGAGAACATCAGTGCCAGTCTGCCAGTGATCAGTTCATAAATGTGTTGTGTGGTGTGTGATGCTGCTGACTGATTATTTATTGATGCGGTAATTATTGACTTAATGTATGAGAATACATATACTTATATGTACATCATTATATTCATGTGCATTCATATACACACACGTGTATATTACATTATATCGATATTTTATATTCGAATTTATGTAATGTGTACATACTCGTATATAAGATAGCATAAAACTTTTACTTTGTTTCTTTTTTTGTTTTTTTAAACTTTTGATTTTCCAATTTATAAATCATTTTTGTAAACGTCGTCACTACAATCATCATTTTATCATTATCATTATCATTATCATTATTATCATCGACGTCGTCATCATCATTATCACCTTCAACGTCATCATCATCATCGTTATCATTATCATTATCATATTGATTGTCAGCAGAGATTCAAAATTTATTAAACTATGATATGATTATGAATGCATTTTAAAGGCTTGTATAATGCAATGCATACTGTTGCTGTATACTTTATCTTGAGGATAGATACGAGGTGCAATAATATATAAATGATGTCGTATCATTCATATGTAAGTAGATATGTATGTGTACGAGTAAGTATGTAAATTCAATCAGAACACAACAGAACAGTATAATAAATATGCATAATAATAATTTAACTTACATATATCAATTTTATATTGTATATTCGACTACAAATGTGTGTATGTAATTACGTATACTATATATATATTTATACGTAATGTATGTAATGTAAATTTTTGTATATGTATATATGTAATATCATATATAAAACAAGATTCAAGTGGAGAGTGACAGTGGCAAGTCAATAATGAATGAATAAGAAGGTAGAAATGAGCTTTCAAAATAAAATTGTAAAAAAGAAAAATAAAAATGACAAACGAAAAATGACATGATGACAACGATAAAACACATATGTGGATAATTTTCTATCTTCTATGTATGTATGTATATATTTATTTAAATAAAATAAAAAATCAACGAAAGGAAAATAAAAATTGCAACCATAAGAATATTTTTATTACATACAAATGCGAGCGAGTATAAGATGACAGGCTATTGAGTGGCGACATTCGACCAAAAAAAAAAAAAAAAAACAAATAAAATAAAATAAAAATAATAAAAATGAATAAAACAAAAAATATAAAAGTAAAATAAAAAAAAATATAATATGCATATGGAAATTAATGAAGAAAAGTTTATTTTAATAATGAGTGTAATGTATAGATGCATTGATATGATGATGATGATGATGATGATGATGATGATGATGGTGTTGATGATGAGTAGATAGAATATACAGAACTGAACTGTATATGCATATATACTAAGTAATACTGTGTATCTATAGAAAGATAAATGCACAAATGAAATCTGGGAGAAAAAGGGTGGTTTTAGCCTGATTCATATTCACATTTAAATGCATTTCAGTTTATAATAATCATTTACACAAACTACATACTCTTATACGAGTATATATGCATATATACTTATTAATCTCATCATACATTTTAAGTGTACATTTTGCTGGGTATATATGTATATGTGCATTCTCAATCTTGTAGATATGTATGTATATGTATGCATGTACAAGTATGTATATATCTTATATAGTAGATACATATATAAATGTTTTATATCGACAGTCATCATATGCAATAATATGCAAATTGAATTTTTATGCGAAAAATGCAAGAGACATAAACAAAATAAAAACAAAACTAAAAAAGAAAAAAAAGAAACATATCTCACACATAAAAAAAATAAAATTAACAACCAAACAAATTTCGCTGACTGCTGCCAGTTAATTTTTTCCAATATTTTTTTTTTATTATTTTTATTTATTTTTTATTTTTTTTGTTGTTGTATTGTTTTTTGTCTTTTATGATTTGAAAACTAAATTATATTTTGTGGTGTTGTGTATACTCATTTATGTGTATGTACATGTATATGTATAAGCACTATACATATATATACTACACGTTACATTCATATATGTATAAATGTATCTATATAAATTCATTATTTTAGTTTGAAAAGTGAAGGTATCGAGTAAACATCGGCAAAAATCATTTGTGGTACTACGTGATACTTTTTATAGTTACATTGTAGCATAGATATAGATATACTGTATACTCGTATATACGCGATTTATGATACGAGCACTAAAAGAATCTAAAAATTACGTTTTTAAAAATAAAATAAAATGAAATTTCATAAAATTCTAATTAATAATTAAATTGTATGATGCAATACTGCTGTACAAATTACATTCAAATGTAATAAATTTAAAAAATTGCTACCGGTTATAAACAAAAAAAAAAAAAAATCATTGAAAAGAATTGATTTAACAAAAAACAAATTTAATTCAAAATTTACATGTGATTCAAAGAGTATTATAGTGAGCAATTGTATAAGTAAATAATTCTGCTTTAAATGCATAAAATTCTATAGATTTATACACCTAAATTAAGATATACACATTATTATACGAGATACGATTTTGCTTAAATTCAAATTCATTTGTGTTTTTTATAATTTCTGTATAACATATCATCCGTACGAGTACATTAGAGAAACATTTGAACAATAATTATGTTGTTTAATCCGATTTAAAAAAAAAAATGGACAAATGATAACCGCCGCGCTAAATCGTTGACAATAACAATTTCACGTTACTACGTACTTGTATAAGGGGAATAGTAAATTAACTACTTATTTGTGATTTTTTTTTCTTCTCATTTTTAACATTTTAAAACAATAACAAAGGGAATTCCTAATGTATAGCAATAGCTAAAAAGTGTTATTTTGCATACAGTGTTGAAAATATAGAAATACGGATAAACAAACAAATAATTCAGACTTATATATTGCATATTACGCATCATCAGCGTATATTATATACTCGTACATATACGAGTATACCTTACAAAAATATACGTATATTAACGTATTCGTCTGTATAAAATAAATAAATAAATAATCGATTTTTTTAAAAATTGATTTCAATTTAAATAAAAAATCATCTGATTTATACATAGGTATAAAAAAAAAGAAGAAAAAGTACATTTTTTTTCTACTTGTTACGATTTTGTTTTATATTTTTTTTTTAAAAATTTTTTTCTAAATTAGGTGTATTTGTAAATCTAAAAGTACAATAAGTACATACATTCTCTATACAGATATCTACCTACATTTATATAAATTATTATATAGAAATAATGATGATGAATAATAAAATTTATACAATTATCATAATATTTAGTTTATTATTGATTTTAAATGAATTTAATAATGAATCAAAAACAAAAACAATAGCTGCTATTGTATGTGAAGAAGAAACACCAATAAATAGATTGAGAACAAAATTTTTGGTACAATATATACTTGAAGGTGACATCATTATGATAAATGAATGTGAATGTAGTTCAATGGATAAATGCGATGATAAAAATTCTATTGAACTTGTCAAGTAAGTACATATATACAAATATTTATGTATGTATATGCATACATACATAAATATTATAAATAAATATTGTATATAATGTATATATACATACATATTAATATGAATATATATAAGTATACATACATATATATGTATGTATGTTATGTATGCCTTGCCTTTGTATGTATACATGTGGATACATTATTTGATAAAATTTAATTAACAGAATATGATATGTAATATACAGAAGTTATAGTAACTGATTTTAATTTTTCACGTATAAAGAAATTAACTAATGTAACTCATGTATTCGTATATACACACATAATGTGTATATAATGGAGACTAATGAAGAAAAATTACATATAGTATACGTATAGTAATATGTAATGTATGTAAAATATTTGAAACAGAAATGTGGTATTGATGTTACCATACATATTATGTATGTACATATGTACGTAAATATAGTAGACCGAATTCGAAAATGCATTGTTGCAATAATATGAATGAAGAATAATATTTAGCGTTTAAAATCTGAATACTTAATATTATTTGTTCAAACGACACCGCAACGATAGATTTTAAAATTTATTTCTGTATTATAGTGAGTATAGGTATCATAAAATCTGCTTTGATTTGCACCACATATTACCGAAATTATATTCAAATGATTTCAATGAAATTTGAAAAATAAATACTTTAAAAAAAAGAATTGCGGTCCTTAAATGGAACACTTTTTTAAAAAATATTCTTATTTCCTTTTTTGTAAGTTAACATTTTTGATTATAAAGTTTATCTGGAAAAGTGTGGAAAATAAAATCGAATTTTTCACATGGAAAATTTCAATTTTAAAAAATTTACTGCATTATTTGCATCAATTTAAATCGAAGAATCGTATACATATGTATGTACATATATTCAATACATGTACACACATATAAAATAAAAATATTTTAATAAAATAATCTAGAATTTACTTCCTATAGTGACACACTAGTTTGTCTAGTTATTAAAGGATAATTTGCAAATGAAATTTATAATTTTTCTGTAACTTATTTTTACATTATATATTTTTTTTGTTTCTTTTTTTTTTTTTGTTTCAGATATAGATGCAGAGGAAACTACAGTATATGTTGTGTAAATCAAATGACAAAGAGGGCAAATGAAATTGAATCGAAATAATTTATTGAATTATGTTTTTATTTTTTGGTTGTTTTTTCTTCAAAAATTTTAATACACATTCATTATGCACACACATCTGTACACATAATCGTTTATCATCAGTTGAACAGACAGGATAATATACTCCCGCGCATATACTGAAAATTCACATTCAAACATCAATTAAATCAACCAATCTCAACCATAATCAGCTGCAATCACATTTAAAAAATAAAAAAAAATGAATAAAAAAATTGTAAAAACATTGAACATAAAAAAGAAAAATATTTCTAATTACACGATTACATAAATTATAATGTAACTGCATAATGAGTATAATACTATATATATATGAAAAATGAATTCTAAATAAAATCTAATGAAATTCTGTTTATTATAAAAATATATATGTATTGTATTTATTTTACTTTGTGACTTTTTCGTTTTGATAATAATGTAAAGGTACTTCAAGTTATTCAATGATAATTATTAAATTCTATGAGTATAGGTACTTACTTGCTTGTTTCTCTTTATTCACTTCACTAAAATCCAATTGTGAACTTCTTAAGGATGTGATTTTATTTACAGGAACATAATCGCCGCTACCATTACTATTACTATTATTGTTGGTATTACTATGGTTATTATCATTAATATTACTGCTATTATTATTATTATTATTATTATTAAAATTATTATTACAATTACTATGACTGGAATTACTACTACTATTAATATTATTATTATTATTATTATTATTATTATTATTATTATTTATGTTGTTGTCGTTTATGCTACTATTATTATTATTATTATTATTATTAAGACAATTCGATCTGTTATTGTTGATATTATTTGCATTTATGCATTTCAATTTATTTGTTTCTAATTCTGTTTCTAATTCTGTTTTTAGTTCTGATTCAGTTTCTGTTTTTTCTGTTTCTGTTGGTGTTGTTGCTGAATTATTATCTGTTGTGAGTGTATCTGCAACAGATACATTTGGTGTAGCTGTAGGTGCTTCTGTTATTGTTGTTGTCGTTGTTACTGTTGTTGTTGTTGTTACAATTGTTGCTGTTGCTGTTGCTGTTACAATTGTCGGTGGTGATGATGGTGGCGGTGATAAAGATTTTTGTGTTAACGATGGTAATGCTGGTAGTGTTATTGTTGTGGTTTCTTTTACTGATGATGATGTAATTGTTTCATCCTTTATGCCACGGGTTCTTGTTAAACCCCAATTCCATTGTAATTTATCATCATACCATGTTGGTAAATCTTCAGCTCGAATAACTACTTTATCGGATATAGCAACAACTTCATCCTTTATAAAAAGAAAAAGGAAGAAAAGAGGAGAAAAAACAAAATGTAAGAGAATATCATATAAAATTCAAAAAGTAAAATATTTTAAAATAAAATAAAATAATAAAAATAATTGTTTTTTTCTTACCTCACCATGACAATTTCTACCCATTGGAGTATTTTCTGGTAGAAAATATAATCGTAAACCAGTCAATAATGATGGTTCATTTTTATCTTTCCATATCATTCGAACTTCAGCTAAACATGCAATCGGTGAATCTGTCCATGGTCGTACTGGTATACAGTCACCTAATGCTAGAATTAGTGGTTTTGAGCATCTAAAAAAAAATATATGAAACAAAAATATATTCATCTTTATATTCATTTACATTTGGACAAAAATAAAAAAAAATCTAAAACATTTTTATAGAAAAAAATATAATATAAAAATAAAAAATGAATTCAATTTACCTTGTTGTGTTATTCATTCCATTATCTGTACGTTTATCACTGACACATTTTCTTGTGTTTGGCTTATTTTTATTTAATGTTAAATTTGTTGAATTATTTGAATTCGTGTATAAGTGATTTTTTTGACCGTTTGTATTATTTATTGCATAAATTGGAGTTATTTGAATACCTTTGTAAAATGTATATGGACCGTGAAATCCACATGGTCCTCCAATCACCTAAAATTTTAGAAGAAAAAATAAAATACGCTATTAATAGTGAAAACAAATCATTAAAATTATATGAAATTATTTTAAAATTAAAAATTGCTTAAAAATATTGCGGAAAATAATATCCGAGTATGTAGGTATATGTGCATATGAGTATAAATTACAAATAATCATTTTTTTACAATATAAAATATATGTTTGTATGTTCAAGTATATACATATGTATATAAAATGCAAATTAAAAAAGTATTTCCGATTTGAAACAACTGTCAATAATTTTGATTTACAAGATTTTGCAGGAAATCAAGAAATTTAATAATTTTTTTTTCATTTTTCATTTTTCAATATATTTATCATATATTTGGCATCACTAAAATTTGTTGTATTCAAATTTAAATCAGTTTTATATTCATATTATTATCGTTTATTCACCATTCACCGGTGGTTCTATGTTCTATTCATTGAATGGATCATATGGTATTTTTCCGGCATACATAAAATGTATATAATGTTACCTATATATGTGTCTACACATTTCAATATTTCAACAAAAAATTTCAACATCCTAAGGTAAATGTAATCCTTATATACATAACCCATTTATCAAAAATTTCATATACCTATTATAGAATCTATAGAATGCCGATTGTCGGCAACAGTTTGTTTCCCCTTCAAAAGTTTTATCACGTTTCATAGTTTATTTATACAGTTTATATATTCATCAGCATCAACAGTTCACCAATCAACCACCGTCCACCCGGCACCCACCTGTCACATAGCACATAACACCTACGTACATAGTTCCAATAAATGAACTTTTGTGTATACATTCTTTATCTTACATATAGCTTTTAGGCCTTATTATGTGTATATTGTAAGTTGTAAGTTGTGGATGGATAACAAACAACATAATTGTTAATCCAACGTGTTCAAACTTCAAACCATTTCAAACATTATTGGGATAATAAATAATAACGAGCACTTGTAAATTTTATAAAGGCCAAAAAAGCTTCATCGTAGATCGTACTCAGTTCTCTTTCTCATATAATATATTTTGTGTATAAGAGTTCAATTCAAAATTCAAAAAAATGAAATGCGAGCAAATGATAAAAAAGAGGAGGCAGAAAGGAAGAGATTATTTTATATTTTCCTTTTCCCAATATTTTTCAAGATAAATAGAATAGATAGAATACTCATTTCTATATAAATTTAAATTTACATCTCTCATGTTTTTTTATAGATATAAAGAGAGATTTTTAAAGTTTAATTATTTGTTTTCCAAACAACGAGTAAAATATTGCAAAGAAAACTTTGTAAGCAAAAAATAACTATCATGTTGCCATGTTGAATGTTGATGAGTTAATGATACATTTATTGTTATTTCGTCGTTATTTTGAAAATATTATATCTTTGGGAAAAATTGAAATATGAACATATGAACATTTACACATTTATTTATTTATTTATTGAACATGTATGAGAAATCTTAAAGCTCATTGTAAAAATTGTAAATGTAAATAAAAACATACAATTTAACTGGCAAAATAAAAGAAACAAAAAAAACTAGAATACCACAAACGCAACACACTAAGCTGAGGGAGAACATTAAAGATGCAGATGAATATGAATTATATTTTGAGTGTTTATATTCTCTGATATTGAAGATGTACGATGCACTATATTATGTATGTTACGATGTTACGAAGTTACGTTACTTTTATGTGTTAAATGATTCAATCTTTAATACACATGTTAATTTAATATTAAACTTAAATAAAAGAAAAAAAGTTAATGTGTATTAATTTAATAAGCATACCATATGTACATACATACATACATACATTAATTTAACATACATTATGTATACATACATTCATATGTACTACGTACTACCAGTACTACTATGTATATGCATGAGTAATGTTCAAAATTCAACTCTTGATCATTATAATCACCATATCATGCAATCATATATCACTAATTATTTAATAATAGCCCTATAATGTAATATATTAAATATTTATTTGTATTTATAACATATTTACTTGTAACATTGTAAAAAGTATATACATATGTATGTACATGCATATATATTTATATGTGGGCGATAACATATATACACATTACATTCTATACATTCTATACAGTACATTCTATAATATGTTATATTATCCATAATTATATTATACATGACCAAAATATTTGTACATAATATGCATATTCGTGTAGTATGTACATATAGGTAATATATGTATGTTAATGTTTGTATGTATTACTATGTACACGTATAGATATGATTTATCTAATATGTACTTACTTATTTACTTATATTCCATATTCATTTTAAAATTTGAAATATGTATATCTTTAAGTTCATATGTGCATTGCATATATACAACAGATTCAGATATGTTTATACATACATACATACATATAGACATTTAGTATTGCATTTGTGTACATTTAAAAAAGAAACTTTTAAACCTCAAGAGAGCTCTTCTTAGCAGTTCTGTTTCGCTTTCAAGCATAATAATAAACTAACTAACTAACTAATTATACGTATAATGTATGTTTGTATGTATGTATATATGACAAACTTATTATTAGTATTATACATATATTTTATGTAGGTATAAGCACATTACTATTATATATAGGTATATGTATGCGTTCAAATGCTCATATATTTACCTACATATACGTACACATATTCATAAATACACTACAATAATGTATATGAGCCTAACAAAATATTAAATTTACATGTTAATCATTTATAATTGTAAATATTTATCCAAATTGTATGATGAATAAATTGAATGCATTTATTATAAGTTTACATATGTACATATTATATTATATGTATGTATTTATATTTAGGTATCTACCTATATCAATATACATACAATTTATAAGTATTGTTAATATACTTATGAATGTACCTATTTTTGTATTTTAACGTATAAATACATATAAGATAAATTTATCCACAATAATATGTACATCATATAATATATGTATATTCATTATAAATGCATATATTATATACGTACATATCTACACTGCATACATATATCAATGTCTTTATAATCGCATAATGTATTCATTTATATTTTGTATATACCTACATATATTTATACATAAATATCTACTTGTATACATATATGTATGTAGTATATTCTATATTAGATACTTAAATAAATTTATTTGTATAATAAATAATTATACAAATATAATATATAACATACCAGTGAATATATATGTATGTACATATGTATATATAAAATGATGTATTTATGCATAAATGTCTATATAATTTATAAACATTTCTATCATTATAAATGTATGATACATATATGAGTATATACATTTATTTATATGAATTTGTATATGATAATAATAATATGTAAATATCATTTATTTTAATACGTATATAAATAAGTATGTAACATACATATTATATGGATATAATACTTATTTATTATAAATACATGTACATGTATACATATATATATGTATATATAATAAATAAATTTACCATGTAAATTATATGTATATAATAATATGTATACATATTTTTGCTTACACATTAAATACATTCATATTCCTACATTCATGTTCGTAAAATATTATAGATACATATGTATTTTCCATGGTGTATATTATATATTATGTAGATGTACAAAGAAAAATTTTTTTTTTCAAAAATATTAAAAATATTTTATTTTATAAATACCTATATATGTATGTATACATAATAAGTATATAAAGTATATATGTACATTATAGTATATGAATGTTAAGTATGTATTTATGTACTTAAATAAATTTTATTTTATTTTATATTTTATATTCATACATTATTTTTTAATGTACATATACATATGCAACGTAGATTATATGATTTTTATTTATTTTTACATTTTATTTTGAATTTTTTTCTTTTTAATATCATATTCTATATACATATATATATTTTTAATTTTATTTATTTTTTAATATTCTTTTTTATATTTTATTTCAATAATAATAATTAATTAATGGTTATATGAAAATTTCAAAACCATCATACATATATATATAACATATGTACATTATATACGAGTACATACATATATTTTATGTAATGTAAGTATAAACGTGTGTGTACGTTTATCTATGATATATGTATGTACGTACAAAATATTTATTGTATACATTAGCTGTGTTCCTTTCACATGAGCAAAGTATTTAAAAATCAGTTTGGTTTAATACTTCACTAAATTTTTATGTGTGAACTGCTCAAACAATTTTTCAAAAGTAGTTCACTCATACTTTGTATGTAGTTACGTTATTTCTTTCTACCAGATGTCTTTTTAGTTTCAGATTATCCAACAGATGGAAATTGACTGTTTAGGTTAGATTTCTTGGTACATATAAACAAATATCATATGGAGTGTTTTATATAAATTTTTCAAATTTAAAGTAAAATAATTTTAAGGTTATCTTTTGCTTCACTTGTCAAATTTATTTATGTTTCTTTGAATAGTTTGAGTCATTGCTAAAATAATTGCTCAGAAGTACTTCACTTACGTGAAAGGAACACAGCTATTATATTTGTATAAAATTATGTACATGCACATATATGTATATACGTGATGTGTCTACTGTGTACAATTATTGTATATATATATGTACATATATACAGTACGTATATATTCTTTTTTTAATTAAATTTATTATAAATTTTTT
This sequence comes from Villa cingulata, assembly GCA_951394055.1. Lineage (NCBI taxonomy): Eukaryota > Metazoa > Arthropoda > Insecta > Diptera > Bombyliidae > Villa > Villa cingulata. The sequence continues at coordinate 45,739,442 of OX596019.1, forward strand.
GTTCAATTAAAAATAGTTTATTGTGTGATATTACTATCTATAAATTATAGATAGTCTATGTATATACGATGTCAATATACATCAATGTACGTACATATTTATATAAATGTATTGTATATATGTAGGTATATGTAGATATATATTTAAATGTACAGAATTAATTTTCAATTGATAACACATCAAAATAAATATAGATAGTATACATATACCGATGTATAAAGAATTTTGATGGCTTTTAAAATTGCTTTTTTTATTTATTTTTTTTTTTATTGTATGTGAATGATTTATAGCTTTTTTCTACTTATGTATAATGTGGTATAATCATATACATATATGTATAATTATATGTATGTTATATGTACAAGTAGATAAATATATTATGTAAAATAAAAAAAAATGTTTTTATATGAACATTCATATAACCGTATATTTGTATTTATATAATGTATAAATTAGAACCAAATATATGTATAATGTCTATATGTGTATCATATCAAATATATACAAAATACCCACAAAAAAATAGCTAAAAAGTACACATCCATCATTATACTATAGACTATTATAATATACTTGTATAAATGTTTTGTACGATTTTATGTATTTGGTATTATTTAATTCAATTCTTTTCTATTAATTTCATCATTATAAATATTTTACATGCAAGTATGTACTAATAATAAGAGTATTTTGTAGTATGTAGTATTTAATTTTTTTTTCTATTTTTCGTTAATAAGTAATTATAAATTTTGGTTTGGTTATTTTTTTTTTTCATTTATCAGAAAACAGAAAAAAAAAATACAAACCAAAATTTATAATCATTTTCAAATAAAAAAATGTATTCTAATACGATTAGAATGTGATGGTATTGATGATGATGATGATGATGATGATTGATTTCAAATATGTAGTAAATTTATAATGTGAAAATAAACATATGTATGCACATAATAGTATTTATTTTGTTATGTACCTACATACATTAAAGAAAAAAAAATTAATTAAAATATTACTATTACTACAATTATACACGTTTATGATAAATACAAAAAAATAATAATAATAATAATAAATTAAAATGGACAATCAATTAAAATATTGAAAATAATAAAACAGAATAAATGAAAAAGAGAGAATTGAATTAAATTCTAAATAGCAAAATTATTATCTATATATTGGTGAAATGAGATTCTCTTTTTTCACAATATTCTTGTTTTATTTCTTTTTTGAAATTTGTATGTGTACATTTTCGTATTAGCAGTAAAGATTGATGATAAATTTAGATGAGTTTCAATAAAAATTAACAAAAAGAACATGCGAGCTCAAATTTGTTATATTCACCTTCAATTAAAGCTCTAAATTTAAATCAATACACAAAACAAACATATATACACATACATAGCTTGAATTTTTGTGGGTAAAACTTTTTTGTTAAATTTCATTTTCATGTTAATTTCATACTCTTTTAATAATGAATGTATAGGTAATATGTAATAAATAGGGTGAGTTTCAAAACGTTTAAATACCGCCTCGATGTATAATCAAGAGTTTCAAAACGATAACACTTAAATCGATAACAATGTCTACAGTTTTCAAATTCATTGTGAATGCATCTGATACGCATCTGTCAAGCAATCTATGCATCCTGAATTTTTATGATGCAAAATAGATTTGAGTATTATTATATGAGTACTTACACTGAAGGTGTTTTTGCTCATTCGAAAATGGCTATAAAATATGTCATCCTTTCACCTTTTTTGAATTAGTGTAGAGAATGAATTAATTAAATTTTAAAATTATGTACTGCAGGAGGTGAACCATTTTTCTTGTTGTCAAAACAAAGCAACAAATTCGTAGTTTCAAAACGTCAAAATTGTAGAACTGCAATATCGATGCGAAGCATTAATGCTGTTTAAAAACTTTGCATCACGACTGTTTTGATGCCGTATCACAACACATTTTTGAGGCGTTTTGAAACTCACCCATACTATATATATTATATATACATATATTAATAAATATATACATACTCACATACACATACACTATAAACTATGTTTTTATCATTATAAATAAAATTATATATTTTTTATTTTTACTTTTAAATTTCATCGTATAAATACTGTATACAGTGCACATATACACAACTACAATAATAATTTTAAGAATGATTTTAAAATTATATCACGTATTATATACCAACGTTTTGCAACAACAAAATTAAAAAAAAAAAAACAAAAAAATAAATAAAAATTAAATTAAAAATTATAAATAAAATTATAAAATAAAATATTTGAAATAAACTGAAAGCAAAAACAAAAATATTGAAAATCAATTTCTATTTATAACATATACGAGTATGTATAATCGAATAAATAAATTTGAATTTTTTTTTTTTTTTTAGCGTTTTTGATTTAACTTACATACATACGAGTATACTCATATGATCATGTAAAAATTCATGTACAAAAATTAATAGAAACAGAAGAATCAAATAAAATTTAAAAAAAAATGAATAAAAGTTAAGTAAAAAAGTTAATTAAAATAGAATAGAATAAATTTGAACATCAGAAAATTTGAAATTAAAAAACAAAAAAAAAAATTATACACTGTCATGTTAAAAAATTATGGCATTTAGCAAACTATATTTGTGTTCGATTACAAATCTAGCTCGCTGTTCTGGTAACTATAATGTGCGTGGACTGAAATAATGACAGAAATGAAATTATTTTAAAATTGTACTTGTATAATGCATGGAAAAGTGGAAAATGTTTCAGATTTACCTAATTCAATTTATTATTGCCAGAATCTGAATGTATAGAGGTAACTACAGGTGTGCCCACATGTATTAAAATGAGACTTCAAGACGCAATGTGTTACTAAAAAAATTTCGTAATTTCACATTTCATTAAAAATGTCCTTGTAATAGTATTTTATAGAGAATTATGTTATGGGTTGACGGAAAGACAAAGAAGTGATCCTGATCAATCGGACATATTTCTTCATTATGTATGCTTGAAATCTATTCAAACTTCTTTCCTTTTTTTTTAGAGAATTTGAACTTCTCTTCAATGACGAATAAATCTCTTAAACTGGACTAATTATAAAATTAAATAACTCGTTATTTCTCTATTCGATCTTCTGGTTTTAATAAATACTGGACTGCAATAATACTAAGAAGTTGAGATTCAGTGTTTTATATTTAAAATTTTTACCATTTTAAAAAAAAATATGTATGTATAGTAGATGAGGAAATTTTTCTGTATGTCAGTGTATAAAACATACATACATTGATGTACATAAAAACAAATTCAATTCATTGAAAAATATTTCTTTTTATTTGTATTATTAAAAAAAAAAATCAATATTTTAGCCAATAATATATAAATTGTAGATAATGAAATTAAATTTTTCTTCTAGTATATTAATAAAAAAATAAATAAATATGTGTATGAAAATACGTACAACTACATATGTACATTTGTTATGCCAATTATACATGCAGCTCGTATACGAATAATAAATATAGTATAAAGGATGTATGTACATATAATAAAACTACTTATATGCACATAATGTAAGTGTACCAGTACACAACCATTATCACATATTGAAATTAAAAAAAAATTTGTTTTTTCATTTTTCTTTTTAATTTTCAATTCAATTATAAATATGACCTTTGAAATATTTTCTGATTGCTTTCTTTTTTTTTTGATTTATTTTTATTTTTATTTATTTTTTTTCTTTGTACATATATTGAATATTAGTACGGAACGGAGTAATAATATTTTCTTCTTCATCTTTTTCTTTATAATCATTTTCTTGTTCAAATTAATTGTAAAAATAAATATGAAAAAAAAAAAAATATGTACATATGTATATATAAAAAATAGAAATTTCATAGATTATTTTTAAATTATTTCCGCCTTTTCACATTAATATATGATGGTACACACACATACGGACATGGATTTAGAGTACGGACATGGAGTATGTATGAATGAGAACATATGTACATAAATTCGTACACAAACATATAATGTATATAATGTAATATCTTGTAAAATGTATATAAATAAATAGCATAATTCATTTTTTAGATGGAGAGGAAAAGAGTATAATATAATATAATATTATGTGTGTTTATGTTGAATTTTTTTCTATGCACACAACACATTCTGTATACATATTATATATATATATCGATACTCGTACATTTATAAGTATTTTTCTCTTTTGTACTTATAGCTTATTTATTCATTTTTTATATTTATTTTATTTATTTTTTTATTCTAGTTTTTTTTTCATTTTCATTTTTTAATATATTTTTGTCCAAATAAATAAATTGATTCAGTTGTTGTTTTTATTTTGTTTTTTAATTTTTGTCCTATACGTGTACATATACATATTATATTGTACTTACATAATATTTCTCATTCCCATATGTGTTCTTGTTCTATAATATTTTTAAGAATTTTTTTTCATTTTCAAATTATAAAATACATTATAATACGACGTGTATGTAAGAATATGTATACATTTACAATACTTAGTGTATATATAGTGTGTACTTATACATACAATAAAATGTTTATATACATATAATGTATGTACATACATAATATATGAATTTCTAAATTTAAAATTTGAACGAAAAATGAATAAGAGAAGAAAAAAATAAAAAAGTAAAAGAAAAATAAATGCAACAAACAAAATATGTACATACATTTTTTTTTTCGTCCTTTTATTTTCATTTTGAAGTTTTTATATAATTTTCCTTCTTTATTTTTTTTTTATTTTAGTTTACAGTACCAAAGTAGTGTATAGTAGTAGTATGTATGTGTGTTGCATGAAAGTATATGTTCGTAGGTAATGTTGCACAAATTTATAATATAGAATTTTCTTTCAAAATGTTTGCATGCTATTCGTATACGAGTATATATACATACATACATATTTCTATGTACAATAACAACACAATAAACTATATTATATGTACTTGAACATACATATACATAAGGATACGAGTACATAGTATATATTTATATCTATATGCTGGTTCTGAAATGTTCGTATAACACGTATTAATATAAGAATTTATATAGTTTTAAAACATATTACATACTCGTTCATGTATATTTTTCTCTAATTTTTAAAAAAGGTTATATGTAATTCTAATTTAAAAATATAAATTTTATAAACATACATATACATATACGCACAAATTCTCATGGTACATTACATGCATACATGTATGTAGATATTAGTAAATGTGAAATATAAAATAAATAATTAAATACGTAAATATGTATATATAAGATAATTATATAAAAATAATTTTTCTTAATACATACATACGTAGATACTTGTAGATACGTATGTATATAAGGAAGTATACAGACTTCTACTTTCTACACTCATATATATAACTGCATATAAGTATATATAATTGAAATATAAAGGAAAAAACATAATTTTATATACATTTTTGATTTTGATAATAATGTACTTACATAAATTTATTTTTCAAGAGTAGTACATGGTAATGTGAACGTATATGTAAGTATATACTCGTAGTGCTGTACAAAACAGTTGAAACGATTCGAATTAGAACATATAGTATATAAATATTTAATTTTCTATAAAATTTGTATTCAGATATGTACTTTTTTTTTCTTCGTCTTCTTGTACGGCGCTACAGATACAGTTTACAGTGAGACACATTTTCCATCCATTACCTATGTATGATACACATTCCATGTATGGTTTATGTCTTCTCAAACAGGAGTATAGGTATACATTTTTCTGCCTTTCTTTATTATTCTGTATTCGTTGTTATATCTATTTAGTCTAACTAACATGAACATCAAATACTTTTCTTATAAGGATATTTTAAATATTTTTATAGAGCTGACAAAGAGTATTTATTCCTTTCAATAGTATAATAATAAAAGTAAAAATTACATTACAATTTACAAAATAATTTTAAAAAATTAACACAATCCCAACCCAAAAAAACAAAACAAAAACTGAAAAAATTCAATGTTTATCTATAGATAAATCTGAATGATTCCTATATAATATAGTTTTGTATACAACACAGTAAGTAGACATTTATTTATGTATATATTATTGAAGGAATTGAACAAGTTTTATACTATATTATTTTCTGCGTTTATTCTTATTTTTATGTTTTCATTGTTAAATAATATCCGAAAGAAAATTTTCAACAATAAAATCAGGATAATAGAGAAAACTATATTATATACATTTGTTGTTATACATATATGTATATATTATATATATTCGAACTCGTATATTTCTTTCTAAATAAATGCCATTAAAAAAATATATACACCTACACACTCTACACACACATATGTATATAAAAGAAACAAAATTTTCTTGCAAAATTGTTTGCAATGTATTTTTTCTTATATTTAGATTAAATTTGAATTGTTTATTCTTTATGTTTATATATTCTCATTTGAAAACATACATATATACCTGTATGTATATATACATACTTAAGTGTATACATACAAATTTATGTATTCATATTATGTATACATACTGATATCTGATAAATGATATGAAATGTATGTATAAATAAACAAAAATAAATTTATATAAGTATACGTACATGTAATATTATGTAAACAAATCTAACCCTCTTTTTCAATTTCATTTATTTTTCTATTTTATTTTATTATGAATATTATATATTATATACTACATACACATATGTATGTATGTAGACACTGTATATACATATATTTTGTTATTTCATTATAACTATTATAAGTATGTACATATTTTGATTTATTGTATAATATATTATACTACATAGTATAAGTATACTCATATAGTATGAGTATATATGGCTGAAATACATATCGATTATTTATATAAAATTTATAATATACACACAAATGAAAATTAATTTCATAACACTATATATTATGTACATCGATCGTATATGTCTATATACGTTTGTGTAAATAATATATGTATACATATGTATGTATAGATGTATTATGTATCGAAATATATTTATGAAATATGAATAATTAATATATATTTATGTATTAATATTATTTATGTGTATTACGTGTAATCTGTGTTATACATATAAATTTATATAATAATCTCATAGAGATTGTGTAAGGAAAAACATTATACAAAAATATTTTCATATGAACGAATCCGCATCCATACATATAATATATATTATGTATGTATAATCACATCTAATTTTATATTCATAAATATTGTATTATATAAATGGGCAGTAGTATACACATTTTATTGAAAAATTGAAAAATAAATGAATGAAACAAGAAGAAAAACATTTATTTAATTTTTGAATGCCTTTGAATTTTTCTCTGTATAAGTATAAGGAATCTACAAAACACCAGAAACTAACAAGCTAAAAGAAGCCTAAAATGCAGACGAAAAACAGATTGTGGACGTATCATCTATGTAATGCGTATCATATGGAGAAGTTTCAAATATAGAATTTATAGACAAGGCAAACAAGGATAGGCTAGAGTCATCATAATATTGTCTGATAAGAGGCAAAGGCCATGAAGAAGTAAAAAGATGTTAAAGTTTTACTCACTTTATAACTAAGTGCTTAACAACAATAAATTTTGAGATTATTAGGAGAATTTTTAATTTGAATTTGATACATCGTATGAAACTAAATAAAACTCGATTTTAATCAAATTCATTTTTAAATAAGGACTAATTTGTTTCTTAAAGTAATTTTCTATTTTTACACCTTTAAAAGTATCTACATATATAAGAGTTCTATTGGTTCTATGAACATACATACGTATAGGTCCCTTTATTCTTATACCTTATCTAGAGTACAATCATACAAGTAATACATAGAGAATAACACTCATATTGTGAGTATGTACAGATAAATCAATCGAAATAATTCGATAAATAAAAATACGAGTGCATTCTAATATACGTATGTACACATTGTATAGATATAGAGTCATTTAGAGCAAGCAATAAAGGATTTTATATATGTAACATTTTTTTTTGTCAATTATGGAAGGAGATTAACTGATATGTACCTAGATTATAATATGATTGCATACATACATTTATACAATTATTTCATGTATGTAAATAATTTGTAATAAAAAAATTTTTAGTATCTATACCTATGTGTATACACATGCATATACGAACAAGAAATATATTGTTATATTACATTATGTAAATTTTAATAAATTTTTCAATTTTTATATACACACACACACACCATACACTGCATACTCTCAATTATTTACAAGCACCTTATCATACAGTTCTTATATACATACGAGTATATGTACACATGAATGTACATGCATTATATAAATATGTATGTACATACAAAATACAATATATATACTCGTGTATATATATAAATATGTGAATACATATGTTAGCATAAAATTAATTAAAATTTCTGTTATTCATACTAATCCTATCATCAATTATTCAATTTCTTTTATGTATATTTTGTATATATAATAATACATAAAATATATATATAAATATACAACACATACATATGCACGTATATCTATTATTTGTATATATAGTGATGTATTATTATATACACATATATATCAAAAACTACTTATATGAATACATAAGGGAAAAGTACATCGTACACACACACAAATATATTACATGCTATATTTATACAATAATTTATTAAAACATGCACCTACATTTATCTCCACATATATTAGGTACGTATACACATACAATATAATATAATATACAATATAGATATGTAATTATTTTTATATACTAAGAGTATTGTTATAGAAATACATACATATGCATTTATATAATAATATAGTTTATCATTATTTATTAAAAACTTTTAAAATGATTTAATATACAAATGTGTTCAGTTATAAATAAATATGCATGTACATATAAATACTACATTGTATATGCATATATACTTGTACATACGTAGATACATATTTATATATATAATATGAATTTGAAGTACTTATGAATTATTGGGTGCGTTCAGTTCATTGCAGCGATCCAAGTCAGCGATGAAAATGCAGCGATGTTTAGATAATCGCTATATACAATTTACTTAACTATTTACAGCGTTATCCGCTGTGAACAGTTGATGTTGATAGTAAGTGAGTAGATTGATATTAATGCAACGAAATTGTTTTTTATTTTTTGCTGCTTATATTCCTGAGAAACTTGGATTTATTAGCATTTTAAAACCATCAAAATGAAAAGTAATTTCATCACTCTCATCTCATAATAAAAAATTATACATCTTACTAATAAATATGTATTAACTTTTCAACCATTAAATTCATCTTTCAAACATGTCAAAATTTGTTTACGATGAATTTTAAAGCGAACTTTTTTTCACCTGCAAAATATTTTCATCGCTGTAAAGTAGCGACTATGCAGCGAAGTCGTTCAGTAGGAGAAATTATCGAAGCGATGGAAAATTTTACATCGCTGCGTTGAACTGAACCAAAGACTATAGATGAATAATTATTCTTCTATAGTCTTTGACTGAACACACCCATTGTATTTACAGATTTACAGATGTAATAAATATATAAATTGAAATCAGATGCTTAATATGTATATTTGAATATAAGTATGTTTGTTATTTTATACATATATATACATACAAAAATATTCGTTAATTGTATATGCATACATATATGTTTAAATAGTTGTACATAGATAATAATAAATGTTAAAAACTACTATACACAGTATACATTAAATGGAAAAAAAATTTTTTTCACACAATTTTCTTTTTATATTTGTTTTTTCATTTTTAATTTTTTTCAAATAAATTAATACATGCCTTATGTATGTACATATACATACGTGTATACATAATGTAATACGTATAATATGTAAATTTTTCATAAAATCATTTTATTGTCACAAACATACGAATATATAAGATAACATGAACAATATGATATGATGATAAATGCAAGTATGTGTGTATATGAAATATACATTAGATGGATGTAATATGTAGTATCTTTATCTAAAATGTATTACAATATAGTTTATCATATTATATATTTATTTATTTTTTCTCTTTTCATATTCTTAATACTCCTATACATATGTATATAAATATATAAATAAATGTATAAACGAATACCCTCCTATAGTATACCACTTATTATGTATGCACATTCATATATACATTTTCTCTACTATATACATTATTATATTCAATTTTTTTATTATTGTTATTGTCTTCTTATCTAATTGTATATGAACATATCTATCTACAAATACATAAATAAATAAATATATATAAAATGATAAAATGTATAATTTATAAACATAAATGTGTATATACATATGTATATTTATTATATGGAATATGAACGTACATTTAGTCACATTTAGCATACATTATGAATGAATATGCTATGTACATAATGTTTGTACGCGTATGTATGTACTTGTATCCTTACATCCTACGCTTTGTATTCGTACCATATCTATACATTCATTTCTATTTAATTTTATGAAAAATCTAATATACAGTATAATAATGTAGCATACGAGTATGTATACATAATCTAAGTATATAATAAATGTATGTATATACTTTATATGTATATTAATCACATTGTTAAATATCTATATATGTATGTATGTATACGTATATATCATCGTGAAAAAAGAATTGAATATAAAACAAAAGGGTATTTATAAGGAAAATTTCAAATTTTTCATTGTTTTTTGTTTTATTTTTTTTATATTTTATTTGTCCTCTACATATTATTTTTATAAAAAATATTCTTTTTTCTTCTTCTCTCACATTTCTCTTCGATGGTACATGTTTGTATACAAATGTATATACACAAAATACGCGTATAATATATTTGCTATATACAAAATATAGAGGCTACAGGAAAAAATTTATATGTTATATTCACAAGAATATATGTAATGTAATGTAGAAAAAAAAAATTGCACATAAATACAGAAATGAATGTATATATGTATATGTACATATATTGTGCATCTAATACTATGTATGTATAAATACGTATGTGTGTTAATACACCATATTCATAACAACATTTTATTTTCTCTATTATGCATATACATACATATATTTTACATATATTTTATTTTTATTTTTATTTTAAAGAGAGGTCGGGTAATACGTATATTTAATAATATATATCTTACTTATGAATATCCTTTCTTTATATATTTATTCATTCATGGATACACATACACATGTGTATACATAATAATATATTATATTATATATTTTCATACATTATGTACATTTCATATATTTAAATACGAACACAATACATGAATATGTTATTAAGATTGATTGATTTTCTATTTTCATGATGTGAAAAACACAAAAAGCTGAAATAATAATAATAATAATAATAATAATAATAATAAAAACAAAAGAAATAAAAATGAAAAATAAAAAGTAATAAAACATAACAAAAACAGAATTTCAATAAAAAGAAAAAAAAAGGAATGCTTCTTTCATTCAAATCCATATACTATATGTATAATCGGAAATATATGTGTGTATGCTTACAACATAACATACATACATACACATTATTGCGGTTTTTCTTTATATACATATTTACACATACATACATGTAGGTATAATATTATTTGTGTTTGTGTAATATAGGTGTACATATTTATATGTGTATATTATATTTTCAAATTTTATTTTCTATTCGTATACAGATTTTTGTCCTTCTTGCATTTTTTTTTTCTTTTCTATAAGATATGTACTTATATAAGTACATATGATGAGTGAATAGAAATATGTACATATGTACATATTATACATGTTTATGTAATTTCATAACATATTATATTTTACAAATTTATGAATGGTAACCAAACAAAGCACACAAAGGACCTTATTATAAGATATATTTTTATTTCAATTTTTATTTTTATATCTACATATATGTACATTTATGTATATACACAAAACAAATATAAAACATGGACAAATCTATGTATATGTATGCAATGTACCTACACGTATTTCTTTTTAATTATAATTTATATGGATGTATATATACCAAAATGTGTGTATTTTATGTAACCTTGAAAGAATTGAAAAATGTTCATAAGTATTATATACATGACATTATTTACTAACATTGGTATAAATAGGAGATCATATACAAAAAAAAATTTGAAATTTTTTTTCATTAAAAACAAAAATCATATTATACAAACTTTTGTAATGTTTTATTTATATATACTCATACCGTATATGTATTTGTTTTTATTTAATTTTCTTTTTTATTTTGTTTATTTTCCTGTTTTTTTTTTTATTAATTTGCCAAATTTATTCGTTTTATGATTTATGATTTGATTGTGAAATACATACATATGTATATTGTGTAAGTAATACGAAAAACGGACGTACATTATGAATATTGTAGGGGTATTCACGTTTAAATGTTTTTGATCTGAACTAAACAAAAGCAAAACGTTTAAATGCGCAACATTGTGCCATAAATATTATTTGTCTGTTTTGATATGAAACATACAATCTTCAAAATTCTAAACTTATTGAATAACAAAACAACATATTAACAACAATTTTCTAATATTTCGCACCTCGTATAGGTTAGGGTAAAAATAATGTTGTAATGTGCGTTATCTTCCATTTTATGAGAAATTAAAAAAAAATCGAATTATATTTTCACGAAAAGTTTATTACATCATAACATCCATTAAAACTAATAACTAATTGAACATGATGTTTTATATAATAATATTATAACATATTGCATAAATTATACAGACATCTACATACAATTAATAGTACACGTACACGTACATTACAATTATTTTAATTATTTTAATAAGGAGGAATGTAATAAAGTTATATCATGTTACGGAATTTTTAATCCTTGCAGCTATACCTATACATAAAAGTAGAGTAGATACTTAGTATACCATATGTACGAGTATATATATCATATAAAAAGCACACACGTATTTATATATATGTATCTATATAATTACCAAAGATTCATATTTTGATAAAAAAAAATTAATTTTCCAATTAAAAAATAAAAATTCAACTAAAACACAATAATAAAAATTTAAAAAATAAAACGTTTTTTTTTTTAGTTTTAAAATTTTAATAATAAAATTCCTCTTGAACTCCTACATACATACATGCACAAATAATTTGTTTTTAATTTTTTGACTTTTTTTTTAAAAAATTTTTTCGTTCATATATATACATATATGAATGTTTGTTTGTTTTTTTCAATGTGAAACTGCATAAGTAGCCTTTTTGTGCATAGTAAGAAGAGAAAAATATCGTTTTTTATTAAAAAAAATAAAAAAATTATTTTTATTAAAAATCTATATTTAATATTCTCATATAAATTTACTTGTAATATATATATATATACGAGTATGAATATATCTATGTATATGTATGTACAAACATCAAAGATACTATATATATATATATATATATATACATGATTTACAGTTATATCTGTTACATTGGTTACATACAGATAAATTTAATGTATATTTTTGTATATGCATCTGAATATATATTATGTATATCTCATAATACACAATTACACTCATTACGTACACAGTATATCTACATTACATTACATACATATATGTATGTTATGTGTTTAAAAAAATATATATGTAGATACACAGAACATGTATGATACATATAGTATATGTATGAACACACACAAACGATATTAAATACAATATTTTATGTATGTAACTCAGCAGGATATTTTTAATAATTTTCTTTTCCTCTAATATATTATATGCATACTTACACATACACGCATATACAATATAATGTATGTAATTTTTTTTTTTTAATAATAATTTGTTTTTATTCTTTCTGTTTTGTTCTTATAATTTTTGGTTTTTTTTTTTTTTACTTTTATGTTTTTATTATTTTTTTTTTATTTTTATGTTTTTATTATTTTTTTTTATTTTTGTTTTTTGTTTTTGGTGCGTTTTAAAATTTTTATCACATTTACATATACCTATTTATGTACACATTTCACATTTCATATTAAAATATATTATATAACAGTATAGACATTATATGTATACATATATGAATATACGAAAAAGCATAGTATCTATACACATTCATATATATACATACGAGTATATATAGTATATGATTATTACAAAATTTATATAAAACTGACAACTATATATGATATAAACATGAGATGCTGAGATGCATAAATGAAACAAAGAATAAAACAACTAAAATTAAATATAAAAATGAAAATTTTGTACATAATATATGCACATATGCATTTATATATTAATACTTATATAAATACAATACAAATACAATATTTATAGGGTATAAAGAAATACATGCAGTATACAGTGTGCATTGCATGTAATGTAAACATTTTTTGTCACTAAAAATAAACGAAATCTGAAAAAAAAACTTCTCCTTTTTTTTCAAATAAAAAACATATACATACGTATTTTATATTATAAATACAAACGTATAAACGTATGAATGTATATGTACATAAGTATAAAAGGAGATGAAATGTATAGTCGTATAGTGTATTTGTAGATCCATTCATTTATTCATTCATATGTATTTTATAAAATTTCTATAAAAACGTCTATACATAGTACATGTACATGAATATTTATATACATACATATATAAATATAGTATGTTATAAATGCAAATGCAAACTTACTATTATATGTATTAAAATAGAGATTTTATTATTTGTATAAATGAAATCCTTTCTATATGCATGATTGTATAAGGTGTGATGTATACATACATTAGTATGTAAGTAAATAAGTACATAAGTAACATTGTGTGTGAATATTATATTTTTTTCTCATGAAATTTCGACAAAAATTATATAAAATAACATACATACATAATATATAATATATCTATATAATATAATATGTATACGAGTACGTTATGTACGTTGCATACATACATACGTACCTATTTACATTATTATTACGTAAAACAATCGTTAGATAGAAAAAAAACTTATATATTTTTCTTTTTTTTTCATTGTTATCTTCGTTGTCATTGTCATTGTTGTTGTTGTTATGGTTGTTACAGAAAAACAAATTTTTTAACGTTTTCTCTATACACAATCTCTTTATAGTTATTTGTTGAAAAATTCATTTTTCTCTCTATTTTTTTTTTTTTTTTTTTTTTTGGTTTTATTTTCTTTCTGTCCTTACGTTTTGTTTTTCCTATTTTACGTGTACTATTAAATGAAAGCTTCATGTATATGAGCATTAATAGTAAAAAGTAAAAATAAAATTTGTAACAAAAATCAAATTCTTATATAAGTGTGTATGTAATCAAAAATATATATATATATGTATATGTATTTGTACACAATGTATGTATACGTACGATATATACATTACATATATGTATAGTAAGATGAATTTTATTTTTTTAAAATACTTTCGGTATCTGTATACATATAATACGTGACGTGTATACAATGTGTAATATACATTACTAAGCATATTCATAGATTTAATATGATTCTATATTAAGATTAGTTAAATTTTCTTTTATACATATTATTATTTGTTCTTATCTATATACATATATATGTATACATAAATATACAGAACTATTATTGATTTTACAAATTATAAAAGTATATGTAAAGAAAATAATTTAAAAAAAAATCATTGAAGTATCTATATAAGAAAGGAAAAAAAAATAATTGATTCTTATTAAAATTTAGTACTCGTATAACATGTATATTATGTAGATACCTATGGTACGTTACATACATACCTAGTTTAAAAGATATTTACATATGTTTTAATGATGTAATATGATCAATCCAAAGTCCAAACCGGGCTCTAGCGGGTTTTCTACTCAAACAGGGAAGGAAGGACTGCAGAGGTATGTTCAACGCTCTTACAGGGCATAACTCCTGTTGAAAGCATCTCGCTACCATAGGATTCATCAGTGATGCACTGTGTGCTTCTTGCGGAGAGGAGGAGAATACCTCGGAACACTTCTTGTGTCAGTGCTTGGCCTTCTCCTCTATTAGAATGCGCATTTTCGGCACTGATGTCATTAGACCCGAACAAATTGGGCCTGAAAGTCAAGTGGAACTCCTTCGTTATCTGAGAGCAACGACTAGAAGTTGACTAGACGGGGGGCATCGAGTACAATGGACAGCGTTATGTCTGAGTGCTCTGGTTTCATACCTCCCCCATAACAAACAACAACAACAACAATATGATCAATCCACATACTTAAATATTATAACAGGTACATATAAGTAGAACTGTAATTACTAAATAAATTATATATTTAAATTTTCTAGAATAAAAACAATTATTAAATGAATTATAAATATATGTAACCTACAGCCTACAGTTATAAAAACACATTTTTTTATAGATAAATTATATATTTACTCGTATCTTGTGCATATCTATATATACATATAATATGAATAATAAATTTTTGCACATATGTTATGCAAACATTATATCATGTATTTAAAAAAAAAACTTTTCTAGTTATATAAAAATTTTACAAAATAATTAACTAGCAACAACTTATTATATAAATGTACTTACATTTATGTATAAATTTACATGCATCCCTTTCATATATCTATATGTATACTTATAATTTAAACAAATTAATTTTATATTTGTGTAGTAGTGTAGATACTAATGTACCGAGTTAGCGACATAAATGTACACAACATTATCTGTTATCTATAAATACTTATCTACAATATACATACTCGTAGTTATTAATGTTAATTAGTTAATATAAATTTGTACATAATTTATTTTATAAAATTAATTAATAATTAAATATACATATAATGTAAGTATATAAAAACATTCTTATCTTACATTCATCTTATTCATTCATTTTCCTTTTTTTTTCTCGACGTTTATTTTTAATTTTCATTTCATTTTTTGTTTGTTTGTCGTTTTTATATGATTCCATATTTAAGAAATATATTATGTACATACTCGTATATCTACGAAAATAAATTAATTATTAACTTTTAACTAATTAAATAGAAGCAAAAAAATGAAGTCTTATACGTTACATTCATATGTATATATACGAGTATAGTATTATAATTTTCAATCACATGATAAAATACAACATATATATAGTATGTATGTATGTACATTCTTACATACTAGTATCTAGTATTTACATATAAATAATAAAAATTTTAAAAAAATAGCAAAAAATAATAATACAATCTGTACATATTTATTCGTGTATATCTAATAAAAAATAAAAACAGTGAAAAAAAAGTTTCCGACAAGTGTATAATATGATAACAAATTATATAAAAAATAAGTTAATTAGAATAATTTTTTGTACTCGTACTCATGTATAAAATGACATATAAAAAATAATGGATGTAAGAAAAAAAAAAAGAAAATGCAAAGTTAAACATTTTTTTTAAAAAAATAAAATCATAAAAAATTTCAATTGAAATGTAAATATAAAGCCCTAGACAGACATCTCGTATCGATACCATGGTATGAATACCATGGTAAGAACAATACTAGCATGGTGACAGACATGTAATCTAGTATAAACCTAGTATCATTTGACATATTTTGTGAATTTTGTTGTGGTGTCATGTAGAAAATTTATATTTGCATTATATTACTTTCAATTTAATGCCTACTATGCCGACTAATTACTTTCAACTTGAATGCTAAAACTAATTTCTATAATTTCCGCAACATTAAAATGGCGCTACGTTTAGTAAATTTTGTGAATACTAGATTTATACTAGACAAATCATGCTGGTTTCAATAGCACGTTTATACCAGCTTGTTTTCCTGGTAAAAAGCTAGTATAGGGTGACAGACATGTAGTATAGCAAATACCATGGTATCGATACCACGTTTATACTAGATGTCTGTCAATGGAATAAATTATTGTATAAAATACAAGCAATAGTTATTATAATAATTAATGTTGTATCGTATGTAATATATTTATATACATGTATTGATAATAACATATGTGTACATGTACATACGTTCATATTTATCTACATATTTGTATACTTGTATATTGTATATTTATACATATTTATGTATATATAAGTTTTATTATAATTGTACAATTATAGATAATTTTGGGAATTGACGTTTGCATATTTGTATATTTATGAATTCTGTCATTATTTCATCTTGAAATATACATATAATGTTATTTTTCGTTTCTTATGTCTTCATAATAAACATATAATGTGTGTATATAAATTATTAATAAAAATAAAACAAATCTACACATACGCAAATCAATTATTACCGAGAGAAAATTAAAAATAAAAGTCATATTTTAAAGTAAATAAAATTCAAATGAAAATTTATTTCAAATAAAAATGTAACGAATAATATTTGAATAAAATAAAAATGTAACAAGATAATTTTCGTTTGAATATTACGGATTTGTAAATTAGATTCTTATACTATACATATATTATATCTGTATATCAGGACGCACATGTATTTATTTATATACATAAATGAATTTTAAAATATAAATATTTTATACATGAATATGTATTTTTATAATTTTCATCATTTGATTCGATAGTCCCTAAGAACCTTGGTCTGCCACAAGATTAACAATCATTCGTTTCCAAATTTTTGCATCAGTTAAGTTACTTCAGCCAATAATAATTGTGTCTAGCTATCCCTATTCCTATCCAAATTTCTCATCTCTAATCATTTCAATAGGCATTAGGCTTTAGGCATATGCGGTATATCTCATTTTTCAGGCCTGATTGGCTTCTGCTTCTCATCAGAAGCATTACTCGCGATCATCCTTCCAATTTCTAATTACAATCAAACACTAAAATCGCTCCAGTGAATCGCTCATTCTTTCAATATGCTTTACATCCATTGGAGTGGAGGTCTCTTATTCTCATTTTTTGCTTACGTCAATTTTTTGAAGTATATTATTCAAATGCAATGAGTATGTCTATATATATGTACTTATACTATTCTCATATTATAATAATAAATAACATTTTAAAATACTATACGTGCGAACTAAAATTGGATTATTAAATTATATTATTATTATTACAGTGAATTATTTCAGTATTTATTACTGAATTATTTTTATTACAATATATACACTTAAAAACTTAAATGTTATCTATACGAAAGTACATATATGTACACGAATACATAAATATATATGTATAATAGTGAATTGATTACTTTTCTTTAATGGAATTTAGAGTAAAAATAAAATAAAAAAAAAAATGGAGTTTCAGTTTTACTATGGTTTTTACTTAAAAATGATCATGTTTTAATGTTCTCTGCAAATATATGCACTAGTATAAAATGAATATGAATGTATAGTTGGTAATTGGTAAAGTATACACTCGTTGTAGATATTCGTAACTCATATGAGTATATAAGTATGTTTATGTACATACACAATCGTCATATAAATAAATTTAAACTATATGAATAATTATCAGTTCATATGTACATACATAATTATGTACATAATGTACTCTTTGTATACTTTATAAAAGTATACAAGAATGCGCAAATTTATTTTTACATTTTAATATATGTATATACGAGATCAAGCATACATTTTTAATAAATTTAAATTCAAATTTCATGCAATGTATATATTTCTACACACGAATAGTTTAACATTTTAGTTAGTGGTAAAATATTTTTTTCTATAAATATTAAATTTTCTTTTATTTTTTACATATGTGTACACAGTATAGATATAATATGTATATTTATAAAATGTGTTTGTATAATTATATATACAAAATAAATTTATTATTACTCATAGACCGTATAAGTGCTCATAGTGATATATCATTCGTTATAATAATATGTCAGGTTATATTTTCTTGCATTCTCATATTTAAACATAAAAATATGAATGTACATACATGTGTGTAAATACATATAATGTATTTATAAAAAATTAAATATGTGTAAAATATAATATATTTATGATATACACACCTACTATTTAAATCATGTACAAGTATGTTTATGTTTGCATTTGTATTATCATAATCATATTTACATACAATAATGAATTTCGTTTAAAAAGATAAAAAAAATTAAATAAATTAGAATAAAATAGAAAAATAAAGAAAAAATTCATAAAAAAATATAATAATTTACTCGTAAAATACACATAAATAATAAAATTAAAATAAAGATAAAATAATATTAATAACAAATATATTAAGAGTAATATGCAATAAAAATTATGTTTATGTGTTTGTTCGTATTAGCTACATATCAATGCGTATGTAGATATACTGCATAGATATGTATACAAAATATAAATTTTCTAATTACTTTTATATAATAAAATCTAATTCATGTAAATTATATATATGTACCTATGTATTATACTACTATGCTACATATATACTCGTATGTATAGAATAGAATGGTATTTTAATTATAGTCGTGTATCCATATAGATATCTATAAAATATTATAACATTTTGATGTAGTATACATTTTAAATTAATGTACTATAAATATACTCTAGTACTCGTATATAGATATAATATGTATCTGTTTACTTATATAGCCTGTAAATTCAACAAACAAATAATATTCATATGTATACGATATTAATCTAATGATAAAACTATATACGATAACGATTATAGCGATACACTATATACATAGATATGAAAACGTGATATTTATCTTTCTTTTATTGATATCTACATACATTTAGATAAATTGTAATGTAAATTGTAAATTGTAATGTTGTTAATATGTTTAGTTTATTTCTTATCTTTATTTTATTCTAATCTTTTATTTCTACTTTTTCCTTACACACATATATATATATGTATATCTAATGTATATTTTATATATATATATCTGCTTTGAGAGATAATTTATGTATACATAATGTACATTCTGTTCTTACATTTTGTATATATGTAGTACATATACAGCTCAATAAACTTATCAAGTTTATACAACGTATACATATGTACATAGATATTTGTACACATATATAATACAGATAATACAGATAATATGTATCTCTAACAAATTAGATTATTTGTATTATATCAGTGAATAATTTGTACTTAATGAAATAAATAAATACATACATAGATATATTTTTATATGCACATATATCTCTATATACCTAAATGAAAGTGCGATATCATTCATTGCTTTCGTATTAGATATAATATTACTCTTTGTTCAATTATTTAATATTATTTGATTGTATAAATTATGAGCTTTATTTGATACGCATATTTAGTAGAGTTTTTAATGAAATTATTTATTATTATCATAATATGTATTTATAAAATTTTATACATTATATCTACATGAATAAAATGTTTAATATTAACTCTATAATTTCTATACAATACAATATTTATGTACATACATACACAGTACACACATATCGTACAAATTATGTAACACGAATGTACCATTTTTTTTCTTAATTATTATTTAAATCACTTTAAATTACATAATTAATTTATTGTTGAAATTTTTAATACTGCAATACTAAATTTCAAATTTTGTTTGAAATGCATTACTGCACATACACAAATTGTATTCGAATATTATTTTAATTTCTCATTAAATTACTGACAATGCAAAATACTAAATTTAAATAAAGACAATGTCCTAAAGTGGTCATAAGATTAAAAATAAAATACAAAAATGTTAGGTATATTAATTTATATTATTAAAATGATGTAGGTACCTATTCTTAAAAATATATGTATATGTATGTACGAGTATTACATGTTTTAATAATATCCAATTTCACTTAATATGGTATTATAAATTTATTAATTAGGTATAAATGCTTGCATATGCATATTGTTGCTTGTTGAAAATAATAAAATTAGATTCATATCTTATCATCATTTATTTATATACATAATTAAAAATTATAACAATAACTTGTAAGAGGAATAGAGAACCATCATGCAAGCGCAACAAACTGAGCTGTTGTAAGCTGTAAGTTTATATTTCAACTCCTACATCTACATGTTGCTACGTTCTAGCAAGTTCTAGTTTTACATTGTTGATGTTGATGTGCTACAAAAAGATATTCCAATTACACTCATTTCAATTTATTCAGTGAGACGCTCACTGTCAACTCATTTTCCACACTTTCTCAACATTTTCTAATGTTGTTATGTTGTTGATATTGTTTTGATTGGACTCATTTAGAAATTTTCTTTCTTCTTTCTTATAAGATAACTTTTCTCAATTATTGATTTCATTTTAATATTCTTCTCTTCTCTTCTCAATTTAAAATATATACATAATATATTTTATTTATTATTATATTTCTTGTCTCTTATTAATGAATTTTTCAATGTTTATACTAAAGTTTATTTTTTTCATAACATTTTCTGCGCAATATTGTTGTTTTTGAATTCATCATAAAAATTTAAAAACACATGACATGACACTTTACAAGTTACAAGTTACAACACAACACAACTCTCACCTTTCACACATTTTTCATATTTCCCCAATATTTCTCATTCTTATACTCTTTTTACTTTTGTTGATAGGCGTAAATAAATATGAAAGTATGAATGAATTTATAATAATATTGAATATTTGTATATAATGTAGTATGGTGTGAAAACAATAATTTAAAGAGAAAATATATTGTACTACCTACTACACAAGATTTATATACCTATTATATTTTTTATTAAGTTTGATGAAATTTAAGAAATCTTTTTATTTTTTTTTTCGTTTTTGTTGCTATATAATTTACTTTGCGATATTGAATTACGTGTTTAAAGAATATTTATGACTATGTATTAAAAAAAATTGAATTTAAAGAAAAAAAGAGAAAGAAAAAAAAAACGTTCATTGTTATTTTTATAGTTCAATGACCTTCGAATCCATTTTTTTTTTCTGTTAAAAGAAATGATCGGAATATCATAAAGTTTTGTAATAAATAAGGATTAGAAAAAAAAATTAGTAATAATATAATATTATCCAACAACCTGTTATTTTATTTTGTATATGTACACACATACATTATTAATATACCAAATGCATACATGAAATTGAAAAGATTTTAAAATTTTATTTTAAGCACGATGTCATATCATCATTAGAATATGGTTTGTTGATAACTATGACCACTATGACAGATGATTAAATAACAACATTTTTATGAGGATGCATGGAATCTGTTATCAAAATGTAAATACAAATTACGATACAACATGTACGGTTTGATTGCTTTATAAAGATCGCTTCAGCTTACATTAATATACATGCATACAAACGTATGACTAAAGAGAAAAAATTGTTTTCATTACATTTATAAATTCATCAATGAAAATGAATATTGTAATAAGAATTATTATCGATATGTATAAAAAATATATATAGCTACAGCCACAAACAATAAACATAACAGCTACAACTCTATATTGTCAAATCAATGTGTGATACAATGTGTGGCTCTGACTGGGTTAGGTACAAAATAAAATGTATGCATTATCAGCAAAAATGATATGCAATAACAAAACTTGAACTACTGCGGAGACACGGAAGACACTATACACATTCTAAACTACAAAGTCATATTATTTATGTAAATGTGTATGCATGCATATATGTATTTAATATGTGTACATTTTCGTTAAAACAAAACAAAAAAAAATGAATTTAAATTATACATTTTACTCATGTATATCCGTACATCAACTATACTATATTTAACTCTATGCATATGTGTCATATGTACATTTAATGAACTACGAAAAAAAAAACATGCTTAATTTTATTATACTTTATGTAATTTATTATAATAATCATCATTCATCAGTCGTCATAATTCATATTATAAGTATTCACCACAATAAAAGCTTTAATGATATTTCATTTCATATGATTGCATCACATACTCGGATAGATACATATATCAGTTTATGTGCGCGCTCATACATAATATCACAATATCTACAATGTAATGTACATTTTGTGTACAAAAATAAAAAGTTTTTTTTTTTTTTTAAATTCAAATAAATAAACGTACGTGTCAATACAAAAATTAAATCAAATAAAAACTAAACAAAAATCAAATTAAATGATTATGCGACTTCATTTTAAATATATAAATTAAAAATTAATTTAACCAATCGCAAATAAACATTTTTTATTGTTGAGAAAGAAAATGTACTACCTATTTCTTTTATAAATTTTAATTACAAATTTTTTCTTTAAAATCCTGAACAATTTTTAAATAGTAATATTACTACATTTTTACGTTTTGATTTTCTATCTATCTACCTACATTACTCGTATTTTATTGAAAAATTTACATATATACATATTTGTAATATATTATTAAAATAACTAAAAATAGAATCAATTAATTATTATAATTAAAATGAAAAAAAAAAAAATTGATAGAAATAAATGTTGTCGATACCTACCTACAGAAGAAATGATACTAAGGTACATACTAAGCTAATTAAATTTTTATTTTTGGGCCTTCAATTTATTTTATTTTTTTTAATTTCATTTTTAATTTTTATTTTTACATTACAACATAAATTAAAAAAAATATTAAATACCGTTCTTGTATATTTTTAATTATGATAAAAAAAAACAAATCATTTTGTAAACATAATACTATAGGTACCTACCTAAATACATATTATTTTTTCTATACATCATATGAGGAGCATCGTTTCAAAATGCAAATACTCCATTAAACGAAAATTTTCTTTTTGATGCGTACTTAAGTTGATAAAGAAGCAGGCTTTTATATTTTAATACGGCTTCGTTTCAATATGCAATATTCTCTATGATATTTACATTATAAAAACGGCTCTTGGTTCAAAATGTAAAAATTAATTTCGTTATTTATTGATTATTTTTCTCCATAACAATGATTATTTCAAAGATTTTTTGTATTAATCAATTTCCAAAAAAAAAAAAAAAAGGAATTAATAAAGTTTGTTTTTTGGAAAATAAAACATTATGGAGAACTTGCATTTTGAAACGATGCTCCTCATATATCCTCTATAATTTTACTTTTTATTTTATTTTATTTTTTTTTTAACTTTAATTTTTATTTTATTTTTTAAATTGTATTTTTTCTCTTATTCTTACATGAAATATTTCTGTATGTTTTATTTTTAAATAAAAATAATGAAAAATTAAGTAAAGAACAACATCATCCTTCTTCTATAATAGTACTATAGTGTACTGTTTACAATTACATATATACAAACGTTATATATACATATATATACATACTTTCGTATAAAAGAAATAATAAGAAAAATGAAGAAAAACAAAAAAAAATTCTTATTTTTTTTTTCGCTTTCAACCTACAACAATGTTTATAGAAAAGAGAAAAAAAAAGCAACTAAATTTTTTTTTATTTTGTAATTTTCATTTCTTATTTTTATTTTTATTTAATTTTTCTTTATTTTTTTTTTTTTTGTTTTCAACTTTTTTTACTTTTCTTTATTTTCATTTTTATTTTGTTATATTATTATATGTACATTTTCCTTTTTTTTTTTTAAAAAATACATACATACATATATTTTGTTGTTGATTTTCTTTTATATCCTTTCCATCAATATAAATAGACTATGTGTACTAGTATTATATATGTATACACTATTTTTAGGTACAGAATATTATTTGTGATGTGTATATATGTATCTTTATATTATATTTATGAGTGCACACACAGTGTTTGTGTGTATAATATATGTACATCAGTATATACATATATTATAAAATACGTATCTTCTAATATATATACAAGTATGGATATTTATAAAAGTTTTTGCCTTAAGCAAATAAATTTAAAGAAAAAAAAATTGAATAAAAAAAAAACAACAAAAACAAAGAGTAAAAGAAGAAAAACCAAGTAAAACAACAACACAACAATGTATATATACATACATATACTTATTATTTATATATGTTATGTATATAAAAAACTTAAAATAAGAATTAAAAAAAAAAAGTAAAAGAGAAAACAACAAATTCACGACAAAGAAAAAGCTTTGATATTGTACATGCATATATAGATAGATAGGTACATTGTATATAAACATATGTATACGAATATAATGTGTATAGAATTGATACAACATGTAGCTATACTTAAATGTATTAAAATACATTACATTATTACAGTATGTATGTATTACATCTGTATATTATATATTATATATATATATAATATATACTTATATATATATATATGTACTTAGAATATAATATTATAGATGCATACATTACAGATATATGATTATAAATATATATAGTAAGTAGTATGGTAGTATCTAGAGATATGTACATATATGTATGTATACACAAAGTATTGTATACATATGTATATACATTTGAATTTATAGAAGATAGAGATACAAACATTTATGGAGTTATAGATACATTTACAAAAATACAAAATAAATGAGCACGTACAAATTTACAGGCATTTCATACATTTATAATATAATATATGGTAGTGATATGTATATACAACATGTAGTTTGTATTATGAATACGTACATATATTATTGGTATTATATCCTTTATATTTTTGTAAATGTATCTATAATAATATGTATGTGTATATATAGCATATTATAAAACATATAGATATACAAAGTTTATAAAACATACATTTTATATTTATAATATGTTTTGTTTTATACTGTATAGTCCTATATAATATTATTTATATACATATTTATGTTCATACAGTGTATTTATTGTATACTATACATATGTATGTATAATTTTTATATTACGATCAAAAACAAAATGCAAAAAAAAAAAGAAGAAAAAGAAACTAAATAGAGTAAAAAAGGGAAAAATACATTCAGATAAAAAAAAAATAATAATAATAAATATCCATATATAGCCTACATATGTACATATATATGTATAGTCAAAAATATATATATAAATATTTTTCATATAAATTACATATATACATACATAAATGTATCTACATATGTATCTACATTGTATGACGATGACGATAAAAAAGAAGAAAAATATAAGAGGAAAAATATTTTTCAGTTTTTCTATTTTTTTTTATGTTTTTTAATGTTATTTTTTTCTTTTTTTTTTTGCATTATTTTTGGTTCTTATAACTTTCAATTCAAATAAAAACATAATAAAATGAAAAAATGAAAATGAAATAAAAAACAAAAAAAATAGAAAATAAAATAAAATTCTAAAATGTAGAAAAATTGTTTTTATTTCTTCTCTATACTATATACATATATAAATATAAATATATATATATTCATACTGTATATAGATATGTGCTAAATACTAAGTATAATTCTCCTATATATATAGGTAAGTATACATGCATACACATGTACTTGCTGTAAGAAGTATAATAATATCGTTAGGATTTTCTTTTTTTTTTTTTACTATTTTTGATTTTATTTTACTTGTTTCAATATTATACTCTTATACATACTACAAATAACTATATGTACATGTAAAATGTACCCACGTATTTATACATACATCTATACGATATACTATGTATATATGGATAAGACTATATACATATACATATTATATAAATGTATTTCCCATGAAAGTTGTATATTTTTTGTCGTGTTTCTTGTTGCTGTTTTTTTTTCTGTGATTATTCTTCTTATTATTAATATTTTTTTTTCTTATTTTCATTTTTTTTTTTATTTTAATTTTTCATATATTACATGTACGTACTGTATTTACATATGTACATACTTTTATATAATATAATCTACATACATAAATGTATTCTGCACGAGTTTATTTACGTATAGAGATTTATAACTTTGAAATTTTCTGATTTAAATTTAAAGCTTTTTCTTTCTCTCTTTGGTTTTTTTTTTTTTTGAAAAATTTTCTTTTATGCATTTTTATGTATACATATAATTCATGTAATGTATGTACCATGTCCGTGTATAATGTAAATATAAATTATGTGTATGTATATTTTTGTATAGCATATACAATATGAATTTTCTTTATATATGTCATATATATGTACATTATGTACCATCTATATATATATATATTCTAACAATTTGTATATTGTATAAATGTATATAGTATACTCTACTCGTATGTAGTCATATACTTAAGATGTGATTTTGAATCAATATATACATACAGAATATTATATGTAAATATGAACTTCATTCACATACGTCTGATATTATATATTAAATGAAAATCTTGTATAAATCAAAAAAAAAAAAAAAATGAAAAAGGTCTAACAACTACAGATAAAAGTTCAAATTTTTATTTTCATACACTTCCATAATTATAATAAAAATAAAATTGTTATGTGACAACCATGCGTATCAATAATACAAACAAAGATGACTGCACAGCATCTCACGTGAAATTCATTATATTTTACTGTAATTAATAAAAGAAAGTTAAATAGCGCTTCAGCATCATAATCCTGAAAGGCTATACACATTTAATATATTTGAGTCTCGTTCATTATCGAATTAAAAACAGTGCTATGCATCACCCCAACTTATAAATTCGAGGAAGAGCTCTATGAACATCTTAAACTGATAATAATAATTGACAATGATTGTCTTACTCATTTATGTTCGGATTTGGTGTAGAAGTTTATGTACCGAATTGAGTTAAATTGGTAAAATTCACCCACCCATTTAAGTAAAAATTACTGGGGTGCCCCTCACTTTCAATTTTGTAATCATTTTCCATTCGGAACCCAAAAGTTTTGGTTCACCAAGAAGAGTAAATGCGTTCAAATATTACTTGAATTCGAAAATTTATTATTCTTTTAACCTATGATTTTCCTATTGAAACTTTCGGTAGATCCCTCCCTATCATTTATTACATACATACTCATACATAACATATCATACACATAAATACATTTATCGACTTATCGATACGTTCATATGCTGTTTCCTCTTATTAACATACATATATATCAGATATTACTTGTAAATAGAAATTTTTCATACATTTTTTTCTTTCTCAAAAGTAATTGAAAAGAATTTATTTATTTTATTCGAGTTATTGAAATGAGAAAATTTAAAAATAACATATGAATTCAAATAATGTTGCTGGATATATGTACATATATAATATACGTCAAAAATTCTTATTTGTTTATCTAAAAACTATATGTAAAAATGTCAAAATGACTATCAATGATATCGATATGTTATGATAATAATGATGTGCGATTGCGATGATATATCGACCTTTAATATCAAATAATTAAAATAACATTTAATTTATACAATTTTTATATATCACATACATATACATTGAAAAATACATACATATGTATATGTATATGCAAAGTAAACAATTTAAATTGTATACATTTGTACATTTATATTATCTTTACAAGTTATGAAGAAAAGATAATTTATGTGAGTAAATGATTTATCTTTGTAATTACATGTAATTAGAAATCTTGATGTAATTAAAAATTATTTGTCTGTATATTTGCGTCTAATAAATTGCTTATTTAACATCCATCACATATATAATTTACACTTTTATAAATATCCTTTCTACCCCCACATTTTAGCTCCCTAAATATGAAAGAAAAATATCGAAAATAATTAGAGGATTTATTTCTATGAATTTTAGATATAGATTGTTAATTTGGTTTTTTATTTATGTTTATCCTATGTTGTTAGTTAGTGTTTTACAAATACATAAAAAAATTGGTACGAAAACTATATAAAAATAATTTCAAAAATCAATATATTAAATACTTGAACTATATACGAATATATAAGTATGTATGTGTACGAGTATATCCAACAGGTGAATTGGTATATGAAGTAATTTATTCAGAAGAATATATAAACTATATATGTATAAATATATTTTCATCACACAGTTTATTAATACATACATTAAATATCCTTCCATATACCTTTATCTACAGTTAAATAATATGAGTATATGTATTTACGTATTTAGTATTAGATATACAAACCGACATCATATATTTTACTTTGAATTGAAAGTCATCCAAATAACTGATCAGCCGAACACATAACTAACTAACTAAATAAACTAAACCCATATAACAACCAATAGACCAAGCTAATTTTCCATAAAGAGAAATGTAATAAGAGTATTTCATACATATACTAATACTATGACTATACATTCATCGCATATACATAAATATAAATTTACGATATGTGTAAGTATGTATCATAAATATATCGGATGACTATAAAAATGTTAGTTTAGTATGTTTTGAAAATAAATTAAGTGTACGACGGTACGTTATGTGTAATCCAGTCATTTAGGTAAATATCATGCAAAGTTTTTGTTTTTTTTTTTTTGTTTTCGAATCAAGATCAAGATATGTATGTACAACATATATACATAGTGCAAGTATTACACCAACACTACCTCTACAATCATTATGTGAGAACGTATCATTTTCTTCTTTACATTTTTCTTTTTTTTTTCAATTTTGTTCACTTTTCCCATTCATGTATATTTCTTATACGGGTATTATCAGATGCTTGTATTCGTATTTTATGTATGCGTTTAATATTGAAAAGTGAAAAAAAAATATGAATAAATAAAATAAAATTAAAAATAAGGTAGCCATATATAAATTATAATATTGTTAAATTGAAGGTGTAATGGGATGTTTAATATACGCAGATTAACCTGAGCAAATATCCCCACACCTATTATAATAAAATAAAATGTATTCCCGCATTTAACGATGTTAAAAATATCCTATATAATTTAGTATGTGTATGTATAGTATCCTATCTCTTATATGCGCGAGAGAACAAAGTCAAGGACGGTTAAACATATAAATGATGCGGATATTCACGGTTTATTGTATATTAATTTTTTTTTTTTTTTTTTAAGAAATATGTATCTATTGCATACACACCCGTACATACAAATTCATTTTTTTTTTATTTTTATTATTTGTTTGCCTTTTTATTTCTCATTAAGCAAAAATTCAAAATCATTTCCACATAAATCAATGAAATTGATTATAAAAATAAAAATAAAAAATATTATCCTCATTTTATATACAAACACAGATTACATCGCATCATCGCATACCATAATTATTATTAGAAGGATAGAAATTTTTAATTAAAAATAAAAACAAACAACAAAAAAGTTAACCAAAAAAAAATAATAAATTTATAAATAAATCAATAGCGATATGGGATATATCGATGAACACATTTACAATTTGATTTCTAGTAGCAGCAAAAAAAAATATTGTCTGTCGCTGTAGTATAGTGTCAGTGTCACTGATGTTACTGTTGTTGTGATAATTTCATGATTGTCTGTATATAGAACATATCATTTCTGTGTCTTATCATCTATGATAGGTAAATAAAGATTTCAGAAAAATTATCAAAAATAAAAAATGTTATATAATAAAATAAAGTTTTTTTTTTTAAATTTGATTTGATCTCTGTATTCACATTTTTCATAAAATTTTCTATATTCACATATCCACGCATACATAACATTTACTAGTATCTAGTGTCTAGTAAACATATAAATGTAGATACATATTTATATGCCATTATTTTCATTTAAAAACTTTTTAATGTTTCAATTTCATTTATAATATTACGTATTTATTATATTCATTACAAGCTTTATATCCTTATATTATTTTTAGTACGAACACATATATATATATATATATATATATATATATATAATATATGTGTATTTACATACATATATAACATGTAAAAACTCGTATATAATATATTAATTCCTATTATTGCATTAATAAAATTACAATCTATAAAAGTAAAATAAATTCAAGTACTTTTGCATCTTTTGCATTGTTTTGATCAACTTAAAGACTTTTTATATGCAATGTATATAAACATTATGTATAATGTGATCTTCATACAATATTCATAATTTAATAATTCAATAGCAAACGTCAAACATCTACTATACACATTTAACATTTTTGAGTACAGTTGAGTACAGTATACGTGCATGCATGTACCTATAGACTTAATATGCATATGGATATTTGTTTTTATACTAATATCGTACAATTGGTATCTGTAGATGTACATTATCTCTTCAGATAATGTATAAAATGACTTGACATTCTGAAACATATGAAATCTACGTTGGTATACATGTGCTTCTCAATATAAGAAGTTTATAAATAAAATTGTATTATGTACTTATATCAAAAACTATAGAATATATTATATATTCTATAGTTTTTGCTTATATTGAGTTTTTTACATATGCATACATAAAATACGTATATACTCGTATACATGAATGTACTCGTATAATACATGATTCAGTACCTAGACATAATATCTTGGAACATTTGCTTTAAATTTTAAATAAAAACTTTTTGATATAAGATTATTTATTTAACAGACAATGACTCTTCATATGATAGTTTTTATGACTTTATTTAGATATTTTATCTTTAACATTACTATAATATGAACAATAAAAATATAAATTTTTAAAAAATATGTACGTATACATTATGTATTCGTGTAGTTTAATGTACGACAGTAAAATAATTGTAAATTCATTTTTTTCCGAATTCAAAATTCATAAAAATGTAAACCTATCATGTTTCGAATTCTTTATATACCAAACTTTAATAAAAAAAACTTTTATTAATTTAATACATATATGTACATATACATACGAGTATGTGGACATGTTTATTTTAAAATGAACTGTGTAGATAATGAAATAAAAAGTTATTTCAAACATTGAAATATCAATCAAAATTCAAAATATGTATTTGCAATGCATACCAGAGTCAAATTTATAAGAAAAATATTCACATTTAATTGTTTATGCATGCATACACATTTACTTGTACTTGTACATCATATACTCAAATATCAATTGTAACATTATTTAAAAATATATTTTCATTGTACTATACAATAAAAATTAATTCAAATAATTTGCTTATCCTACAGCAGAAATTCGATTATTTCTACATTCGATCGTTTTTGAAAATTCAGATCTGAATGTTCACAAAATTCTCAATGTCAGATGATCATTTTTATCGTTTTTTTTTTTTATAGAATCTCTGTATTTCATATTATGTACTCGTGCTACAGATATCATCAGGTACATGTATACGATAACGCTATATGTATATAATGTTTGTGAAAAATATTATTTTTTCAAAAAATTTATTTAAAAATAAAAAATCAATTATAAAATTTTTTAGATTCATAAATATTATACATTTATACCTTGTATACGTATATTGTGCTGTTACATGTTTAGATAAAAAATATTAATTGATGTATTACATAAACGAGAGTAAATAAAAAATTCGCTATTTTATATTTAAATAATATGCATTTCAATTAAAAAAAAAACCAATATAAATAAAATAACATATAATGCATGTATACATACATATCAAATTATCATGACATATGCACATACTTATATAGTAAATAATGTAGATAATATAATTTCTAACTACATACAAACACATATGTATACATGCAATAAAGTATAGATGATAAAATGTTTAGATATTTTTTTTTTTGAAAATTCAAATTCAAAATACATTAGATACATTAGACATATTACATCTACGTATGCATATACATATGTACCTACATATTTATTTATTTAGAAATATTTGAAATGAAATTGAAAATAAAATAAAATCAACATAAAAGCGAAACTTATAAACATAAAAAAATATGTAAATAATTAACAATCTATCTGGAAAAAACTAACAAATAAACGAATAAACAAATGATGCAAAAAACAATATATGTAATTGTACACAAACTGATAAACAAAAACAACAAATAAAAAACGATTATCAATCAATTAAAAAATATTTTCTTTGTCATCAATATTCTCTTTCATTTTACATTCATATTCATATATTATATGTATTTGATATACGTTATTTTTCAATTATTATTTTGTATTATTTTATTTTTATTATATTTTTTTAATTATATTTTTTTCTTTCATTTTTCGTTTTAAAATAAAAAAAAATGTTTTCCTTTGATTATCAATTACAATTACATATATTATTGTCACATATACTCTAACATATTGTATACGAGTATTTGTACATAAATATTTTTGTATATATTGAGTGGGTATTATATGGTTATGTAGACAGGGTGTACTCAGTCAATATACACAATTTATTTATTTTTTTTTTTTTTTCAAACTTTCTAAAGCATAAAATTTTTTTTTTTTAAATTTGCGTTTGACGCTTGACGTAAATTGTAAAATACAAAAAAAAAAAATGCATACAAAATTCATAATAACCGTAGAGGTACACTCCATATCCATAACAATAACATCTAAGCATACTTTTACCAAGAATCTGCATTCACTCCCCCCCAATAGTAAATATGTATTTGAAAACTTTTTATTTTTCCTTTTTAAAGCTCTTGTATTTTTATTTTTTGTATTATAATTTATTGTTTCTATATCTTATTTAGTATACATATCTTCTTTCATTTCATTTTATTAGCTTTGGTTTTATTTTCAATTTTTTGAGAGTTTCAGTTTTTTTTTTTTTTTTTTTTGGTGCCATTTTAATTTTTATTAAATAAACATGCGCTTATTAAAAACAAAACAAAAAAAAAACATAAAATACCCAAATCATTTTTAAATGCGAAAAAAAGAAAAATTTAGAACTTTTTGTACATCATATTATAAATTAAATACATAATATATCATTTCATTTGTATGTACATTGTTTATGTATTTTGTATTTTATATTTTTATGTAAAAATAAATTTTTTCTTCTTTTTTGTACTACATATAATGTATAATAATGAAAAAAAATGCGAGTAATAACATGTTTTTTCAATAAATTATAAAAATTATTCTTTTTTTTTATTACAATACTTATTGTACATGTAGATGTAATATATAAAATCTGTACATTTTCACGTATATATGTACGTATATGTATGTACATAATATCAACATACCTATAATATGTAGGTAGGTATATAAATACTGAAATTAATGACATTTTTGTGAAAACTTTAAATGTAAATATATACATATTTACAAGTGCAAAAGTATATTTTTATGTTACTTATATATACATACAATCATATGTATACGAATATTGTAAGTACTCGATAATTTGTAAAATGGAAAATGTTATTTAAAAACCGCAAAAATGAAATAAAACAGAAAATCGTATTTGTATATAACTACTACATATAATATGTACATATATGTATATATTAATAAATTTATATAAAATATGTATAAGAGTACAATATAAATAGTATTATGTCGTATATGTTTGATATATGATATATATTTATATATATATTTTGAGTATAATACTATTGACACACTATGCAGAGATAAACCATGGTTATATCTCAAATGGTTTATCGATAACCTGGTATGGGTGACACATTTAAATTGATATGAACTATTTTACGTATTCATACGACACCTGTCGAGATAAATTCAAGCACTAATTCTTTTTCATCTAGTCAGCATGTTAGCTGAAATTTGGTTTGACAGTTTTTTTTAAATATAATATAAAAAAAAATAACACAAACGTCAAAGATAACTGAGTTCGAACTTGATTAACAAGATAACTGAGTTCTAGAAACTCTGATAACTTAATCGAGTTCTGAAATTCGGTTATTTCAAAGATAAACCAGAAAACTCAGATAACCGCATGGTTTATCTATGCAGTGTGTCAATAGTATAA
Organism: Villa cingulata; assembly: GCA_951394055.1. Classification (NCBI taxonomy): domain Eukaryota; kingdom Metazoa; phylum Arthropoda; class Insecta; order Diptera; family Bombyliidae; genus Villa; species Villa cingulata. Next base: position 45,775,302 of record OX596019.1, read on the forward strand.
TACTTTAAACATAACTAATTCAATAATTCATAGCTATACTCATTGTACCATGATTCATTTTCAATGTACATTTTTAGTTAAAATACTCGTACAAAAATACATTAAAATAAAATAAAATTTAAAAAATATTTAATTAATTTTATATCTATATACATACATATATATATACAATTATATTACGTACCTATGTATATACATACTATATTTATACATTATATAAATAAATAATTATATTTTATGTTAAAAATTCTAGAAATAATAAATTTTGTTAATAAAAAATAATGTACTTAAATTCGTAAATAATTAAATTTACATTTGACAATAATAAAAAAAAAAATTTAAATGCATAAGTAAAGTTGTATTATACACTATAAATGTATAAACAAAATGTATACATAATATAAATATATGTATATCTACATTTTATTTATAAACATATCTATCTATATGTATAAGGTACATGTATACAGTATACATAAAATGAAAGGTAAACAAAAATCACGTACTCATTTATCATCATCATTATGTATATAATATCTAGATACATATTGTTTGTTGACTATATACATACATATATTTATGTATGTATATATGTACATAATGTACAAATATATTTTTCTCAATATCTATATACATATATTTTTTTCTCATTTAATTTTATATTTTATTTATTTCTTTTTTTTTTTTGGTATGCGCACATAAATTCATGCGTTTATTATATGTGTAGATACATATTTAGATATACATACATACTTATATGTATATCTATACATTAACTTTTATATAGATATAGTGGGTACATTACATATAGCAAAAGCTAAATGTTCATGTTTTTCATATCATACATATAGCTTCTAAATTATAGGAGGTATGAATGGGGTGTAGAGGGTGTATAAGCATAAGTATATGCACGTATATGAATACATTTCAATACAATACATACATACATATATATTTTATGCACATACATATGTATATATGCTTATGGTTATACAAAATAATATAAATCGACGAGAATAAAATTTTTTTATTAAAAATATAATATTGTACTTCAACATATAATTTTCATTCTATCGGCATATTGCATTATATAATAATGTATATAATGTAAGTATGTATATATATTTATATACTTGTTATAAGCATACAAAAAAATATATTTATATAAAAATAAATAATAATATATTAAAACAAAATAAAAATTAAATAAATAAACAACAAAATTATTAATATATACAAATGCACTTAAATTGAAATATACATTCGTGCATATTATATACATATATGTATGTATTTAAATATAATATGCACATACATTTTGTAAGTATAATTATCTGTATGTATGTATGTAATTTTATGTATACTTTTATGTAAATATGAATTAAAAATGAATTTTTTATCGATAATTGCTTAAAAATAAAATAAAATAATGTGTAACCGTGTAACGTATCTATTAATAATAATTATAGTTATAATTATTATTATATGTATTAATAATGATAATTATAATGGTAATGATATTAATAATGAAATGAAAGAAATACCTAAACAATATGTATGCGACGCGACGATGATACGTTCAAAAAATAAATAAAAATGAAAATTAAAAATCTTTAAAAAAAAATTATTTTTAATAAATTATAAATAAAATCTGGTACACGAAATGAAATTTCTCTAATATGTAAGTATACAAAAATCATATAATATGTAGTATGTAGTACATATGATAGCCAGATGTTACGAGTATACGTAAGTATATCATATATAAAGAGCAAAAATATAACATGGAATTAAGAATTTATCTCATAGCGAAAAAAAAAAAGAAAATGAGATGAAAATTATAATAATTATAATACAATATATAAAAATATACTTGAATATTTACAAACAGAAGGAGGTATTTAATTGTCTGTGCACACATAATGTAATACCATGAATATGTGTACATCAAAGACACACGATATATGAATACGGCGAGTGTATAATAAAATGATAGAGTAACGAACAATATTATTGTAATAAAAGATGTTGCGACTGCAACATAAAAGCACATGAAAATATGTATTCAAAAATGTATCTCAATGTAGGATGTAGCATACACTCATATAAGATATGTAAAGACTATAAAGAGATTTGAAACACCTTCTTAAATTTTCTATTCAAATTTTAATATCTAAAAGTATAGATACATAAAAGTTTAGTTTGTAGTAAATATTAAAATTCTAAATTTCATTCTACGAGTAACTAGATATGTATGTACATATATGAAATTGAAAATTGAATAAAATAATATTATTTTATGTAATATTGAAAAGAAAAGAATGTTATACCTACATATACACGTATCCGTATGTATTATAAAACAAAAAATTCAATTAAATATTAATTGAATACAGATGATCAAAACAAAACATTACCTGGATGTTTCTCTATATAGTTTTCAATTCAAAGATCTTCTAAACTCTATCTAAAGTGAAAAATATCTTACCTCTATCCATATAATATCCGCACTATATCTTATATATGATATTATGTAGGCATATATGTAGATGTAGGTTTATGATACATGGCACCTAATATATTACATATTTATGTATGTACGACATTACGAGTATGTACAGTGATTTTTGAAATAAAAAAGTTTTAAATCAAACATGCTTTTAAGTAAAAATAAATACAAAAATTATAAGAATATGAGGCATGTATAACTAAAAAATAAAATAAAACTTAATAAGAAAACCGATTAAAAACTTTATCGAGTATACATAATACATGCGAATGCGAAATATATACATACTCATACATATACAGAAAATATTCACATACATACAAACAAACATTATTTCTATTATTTACTTTTATTATATTATATATCCTTATTTTACTTTTCTGTTTCTGTTGTTTATAAAGTTTTTATGTAATGTATCAAAAATTTTATTGATATAAAAAGTATTATATTATATTATACTCATTGAGTACATACATATATACGTATACATATATCAGCAACAATTGTTTTAACTCTATTCTGTACGTGTATATGTACGGTATTATAGATATAGGATAGGATGGTTTAGGTACTCTTGAACTTTTTATAAGTGCTGATGTAACATTAAAAAAAAATTTGATAAACATATATGTATAGTGTATTTTTATGAATTTTTTTTTTTTTTCAATTACATTTACTGAAGATATGAAATGTATATATGTGCATGTATATAATGTAATTATATATGTATTTATTTATAATCCGGTATGTGTACTTATTATATTAAGTATATAAACTGTAAAAAAAATATATTATAGATGTTATACATGTATTACATTACCATATTGCATAGTAAAATCTCGATAGTTCCATATTCAACTATAATCAAAATCAGCTCTGCTATAGTTTGAAAACTGCTAAAAAATATTGTTGATTGTTCATACTCGTATTTTATACCACAATTTTATAATAAAAAAAATATTTCATTTAGAGTCATGAAATATTTAATGCATTTAAATAAATGAAAAGTTCAAAAGTTCAAAAGTTAAAAATAAGTTAAGTAAAATTGAAATACTATACATTATGTAAGGGGGCCTTGAATAGCTCGATGGTTGGGTGTCGGTCTTGTGATGTTGAGATCACCGTTCGAACCACAACCAGCGCGCTACTCTTGCCCAAGTCGATCATTAATTTCCCATCAGCAATGTACACCAGTAACTAATTACTGATGATAAACTGGATGATATATCTGACAGAAATTACTCATCGGCGGTGCCATAGTGGACTGAGTATCCGCTTGCACTTAATATATACTATATATACATTGTATGTATATATGTATATTTGAAAAACAAAAAAAAAAAAAAAAAAACATTAGGTAAATGTATAAAAAGAGGTCGAAATCTTATCGGGTTTTCATGAGTTGAAAATACGTATTTATTATGTGTTCGATGTTATCGAGCTTCTACTGTATATATATATACGTTTAAATTTTAATATCTATCTATAGTATAGTATAGTATAGTAATATTAAATACAAAAATTATAATAAGTAATTTAAGATATTATGTACAAAAATGTATGTATATGTGTAAATTTTTTCATTTGATATTTTGTATTTTATATAGTGTACTAGATAAGTACATAAATATGCATATTTATCTTATTTTTTCATTCCTTCTTTTTTTTGTTTTAAATATTTTTAAACATGTTTCTTTGTTAGGTCATTAATCAGCAAAAACTTGTACATATTATAACATTATATACTTACATATTAACGAAAAAAATATGCAATATAATGTTTATAAGAGTAGGTATATATATAAGTATTAATATACAGACATCGACTTTACATTAAACCAAATTTTCACATATACATACATACATTTATGTAAGTAAATAAAAAATTTGAAATTTGAAAAAAAAATTTTTTTTAAAAAACATTGAGTGTTTTGTTTTTTTGTTGTTGGTATTCATTGAAATAAAGAATTGAAATTGAATGAAAAGAAAAACAAAAATTATAACGTATGTTAAAAATGTCGAAAACTAAAAAATGAAAAAAAAAAAAATATGAATAAAAAAAAACATTAAACATTTATGTGTAAAGTGTAATTATACATTAATATATGTACATACATATCTTCATATTGCAAATTACATATTTTTATATGCATGTTTATACATTATGCATGTATTATATGTATGTATATTTTATAATTTAAGATTATTATTATTGTTGTTGTTGTTTTATATATTTCGTTTTAATAGCTACATATATATATACATATATATTTTTTAAATTTATTACTCATTTTTCTTCAAAAATTTTTTAATTTTTTTTTCTTTCTCAAATCTTGTATTTTTATTTTATTTTATTTTATTTATTTTTTTTTTTTGTAATACTACAAGTACAAACATCAAATGTGTAATATAAGAATGGCTGAGTTCTAAAATGTAAAAAATAAACATCGATGCGGTAGTATTACCGTAGTGATGCAAATATTATGCATTGTATCAAAAACGCATAATTTTAAATTTGACATTTTGAAACGAATTTAGGAAGTGATTGTGATTGTATAAAAAAAGGCAACCCAGCAAACATTGCGATAAGAAAGCAATAGCGAAACATTATCGTAGTGGCAAGTCACGCTATAGAATGCCATACGACGATATGCTTGGAAAAAGGTTGATGCGCACTCTAATCGCTTTGTACTATTGCATTCTAATAGAAAAAGAAAGAATATTAATAAGAAAGCAATATTAATGTCGTTGCACAATGGTTTATTATGCTGCTCTTTTATCGCTTACTCGTATATAACCCAAACTATTGCCTAATTATTGCCCATTTATCGTTGTTAGCTATTGCCCTTTTATTGCATCCTCGTACTATTGTCCAAATGTTTGCTGTGAATGTTTGCTTAAGTGATGAGTAAAAAATACATTCACATAATGCATTTTGAAACTTATGACATCAGTGTAACCGTTTTTATTTGAAACATTTAGAAACTATTTATTTTGCATTTAAACCGCATCGATGCATTTTAGAACTCAGCAAATGTAGTTTTTTATACACATACATGAACATGACACAACAGTGTAAATCATATATAATGTACATTTTCATGTATGTATGTACATATAAATATTTGCGTATATGTACATATGTACATTTTTTGTATTATAAATACGATTAATACGAATATATAATTACATATAGGTATGTAAGATACACATTTACCATATGTATGTATATTTTCACAAAGAGCATACATATATACAAGTATATATATATGTAATTGCATATACATATATAATTTCATAAAATAAATACATTTGATATTTTAATATTATGTTATTATTGAATTGATGGCAAGTGTAATATTTATCAGATATCAAAAAATTAAATGAACATATTTCATTCTTACATAAATATACAGTTTTAATTTATATAAATTTTAGCTATAAAATGTTTATAACATATACATGTATATGTCAATTTCAATTATATCATCGATATACATACATACTCGTATGTTTATATGAAAATGACGATTATTCAAGTTTATTGCAGTCAATGCATTTTGTATATAAAATATTTAAGTTGTATATTGCTTTTGTTATTACATTTGATTTATTTATTTTATATACTATAGTTATTTTTATGTTAAAATGTAATGTATCTAATATTTTAAATAATGTCTAATTTATATGAATGTGTATATAAATAAATATCTTATAAAATCGTATGTACATACGTATACACATTTGCATACTATATGCCGTTGTTCAAGATCATATTTTTACATTCAATATGCATATGTATATTTTTCTTTTCAATTACATATCCTTAAGCTGCATTTATGTAAATGCTCATTTGTAATATATGTACATACAATAATACTTCATACATATAATTATAACATACATCTAAAACTAAGTAAATTTTATAACTGCACTTTGCAATTTTTTGTGCATTAATTTAAATATATTAATAAATGAAATAAAATAATAATAATTTATTTAAATTTTTTGACAAATTGAAAATGTTCAAATTTTATGTACGTATACATAATGTGTGTATGAATAAATTAAAATCCTACATCTTTATACGAGTATTTTCATAATGTATGTAGGTAATTAAAATAATATCTAAAATCTTTTAAAGATTCAATTATTGACCTGATTTTTTTTGTATAAACCTATTGTTATAATATGTACATTGTTAGTAAATGTAAATATAGGTATTTATTTATTTATTCATCTTCGGATTCGATCGATTGTTTTAAAATAATTTTAAAAAATATTTTCAAAAAAAAAAAAAAAAAAAAATACAAAAAGCGATAATTATTTGAATACAAAAATAATATGTATATGTATGTATATTATTTATTAGCTGGCATTGTTTCATTTTGATTACATACGCGAGGATATATTTCTTGATTTTATAAAAAAAAAAGAAAAATACATTCATAATAAATTGTTTGTTTTTAGAATTCTACATCTATATTTATTCTAAATATATGTACATATTCAAAAAAATAAATAAATAAATAAATAAATAAAAGTATATAGATACAACTCTAGGCAATTCATGAAATAAAAATAATTTATAAATCTATACGCGTGGCATACATATACATATTTAAGTATAGTATTTGTGTATGTAGGAATGTTATAATTTTCTTTTAATAACTTTAAAAATATTTATGAATACATATTGTAATTGTAAGCTGCCCACTCGATATTTTAATTTACAATTTTATTTCATGCCAAAATATTATATACTTTAGATAATTTATTTTAAAAAAAATCTTCAGAGAATACACATTTACAAATCTATATAATATATTCAAGAATTTAAAATGTTACATAATGTACCTGATAAAAGTATCTGTTCTTCTTACGTGTAAAAATTCTCATTTTATTTCTATTAATTAAAATACACCTGAATTAATAATATGGGTACTACTTATATAGCACCTATTATATGGTATAAATAATTCTTCAAATTACTGTCGCCTAATGGTGTGAGGCGATATTATTTCGTTCCTATAATCGGATATTATTCATCCTATACGTACGAATGTATGAGTTTTTTAAATGTAATGTATCTATTTGCTATGAAAAGGTTTTGCATCTCATCTAAATCGGTCAGATTTTACTTTGTTACTACTATACTATATGTACTATATATTATTGGTAATTGAGGAATGACTGGCGATTACCTTTTACTGCAATCGCACAATTACGGCGACAACTGCAACGTATACAGTAATTAAATGGGACTTTTTACGCTGAACTTTACGCTGTCGCTGTCATCCAAATAGATTCTATAATTCTAGTTTTCAGCGACAACGAGCCATCCCGACCTGGATTTTGCAGTAGTAGTACCTAATCTATTCGCAAGAAGAAGAAATGTAAAATTCATATATATTTTACGCTGCAATTGCGCCCGAATTTTGCGAACTTTCAGCGATACGCTGTATTTGTCGCGGTAATTGTACGATGGCTGTTAGTCTTTTAGAGAAATTTTGAAGTTCGTCGGAGAACTTTGTCCAGATGGTAAAAGAGTGGAATTCCAAAGTTCTCAACAACAACAAACCAGTGTGCAATGTGTGTGTGTGTGTGTGTATCATAATGTTTGGGTATTGGGTATTGGGTATAGTCTATTCACTCCTTCTATTCATTATACATCATACACATCTAAGTATCAACACATCTATTCGTATAATACAACTACACATTTTTATTGATATTTAAAATCGATTTTAATTGATTTTAAATAAATTCTATATATAAAAATTCTTCAATTATTCATCCATAGAATTTTTAACATTTTTATTGATCCAATTCAATTATAAACCAATATTGTTACAAGAAAATAATATTAAAAAATATAATTAAAATTAAAATTAAATTATTGTCATTATTTATTTTATTTTTTTTTTCTTTTCTTTTCTATAAAGTTATCATGTTATAGCATTCTTACTTTATTTACAAATAAAAACAACAAAAAAGAAAATAGAAACATTGAACTAAAAAACTTTGAAATGAAAGAGTAATACATGGTAATACAATAATAAAAAATTGTATAATTGTGTGTGTGTATGTATTAATTCAAATTGTTTTCTTTATTTACTGTTGTTTTTTTTTTTTTTATATTTTTTCTTGAATAAAATTTTCTTTATACTTGCGATGAAAAAGATGAATTATTTAAATTAATTTAAATACGAGTAGAAAAAATAAATAATAAAAATTAAGTTAACTATAACAAAAAAAAACGAAAATAAAAAAAAAATTGAGAATGAAAACAAAATGAAAAAAGCAAAAAAATATATATGTACATACATATAATATTAAATCCTTCAATTTCCATATTATATGTACGTAACGTATATGTACAGAATATACTTGTACTTTGTATACATATAATGTATATACGAGTACAATACTTATTTAAATATTCATATTATTGTATAAAAAAAAATATATATATATAGATATGTACATATACACATATTAAGTATACATATATACATAATATAAGATTATTTCAATTTTATATTCATAAATACGAAATAGAAAACAACAGAGAAAAAGAGAGAAAAAAAACATTTTTAAAAAACTTTTTCAAATAAATTTTCATTGCAAATATGTATTATAAGCATACCCATATATATATTAGATTTATGTATGTATATAAAATAAAAATATATAACGTATAAATACATTATGCATAGTAATAACATGTAAACTCGTATAGGTAATATATAAAATTCAAATATCTACATATATATATGTAAATACTACAAACAAACACAAACAAATAACCAACAAATAATATATAAAAATAACAAAAACTTTATTTGTTATTATTTTTTTTATACTTTGTTTTTACTCAAATTTTATATTATTTATTTTTATTACATGAAACTATGTTCAAACGTTTTTTATTTATATATAAATATACATATGTATATAGCATATTATAAATATATATGTACATTACATACATTATATTTACCCAAATATATGCAATTTGTATATATAATATTCTTTTGCACATGAGCATTCTATATAATATACAGACATAATGCAATATATCTAAATATTTTTCTATACATATACCTACATATGTATATACATTTTTTCATTTATGAATATACTTATTTAAAAAAACACAATATTATTTAAGTATTTTACATATTATATATTATATGTATAGTACTCGTAAATATGTATATATAGCTATATCTATATGTGCGTATACAGCATGAGTTCAAACATATATGTATCTATCCATAATATATGTATACTCGTATATTATATTATGTACATATTACTATTTGTATTTATATTTATTGTTTTATTGCAACAACAAGAAAAAAAAAGCTTTAAGCTCTTTTACATATTCAATATTCACATAATAAAATATTATATATAATATTATATTGTGTATAATTTATTTTTGTGATTTCAAAATACATAATAATAGTGATATGTATATCTAATGCCATCTTTACGAGTACACGATTTAACTCATGACTTGAAAACAATTTGCGACTATATCTGCTATATCGAAATCAAATAGAAAATAAGTTGTCAAAATTTAAAAAAATTATTGAAAATCGAAAGCCAGATTAAGATATTATGTGACAAATAAAGATATGAAAACTGAGTCTTAAGAGCAAAAATTAAAGAAAAATGAAGGCAGTTACTAAAACAGATAAAGACCCAATATTGACTATAATATCAACAAAAATAATAATTAAGATAATATCATAATAATATATGTATGTCAATCAATAACGACAAATTTATCATTGATTTTCAAATTGAAATGAATTTCAAATTATTTCATGATCAATGCAGTACTTCAACAGTTTTTGTTGTTGTTTTTTTAATTTTTTCAGCTGTTATTTTATCACATTATCTATTAAAGATTTTGATTTTTATGAAAATTTGAATTTAAATTGCATGTCTATAGATATGACAAATTATTAACAACAAATTTGTTTAGCTGAATTTCTGTTCATATTAATAAAATTGTCAGGTCGACAACAAGATGTATAGAGTAACATTGGTAACATGTTATGTTACAAGATGTATAATCTTGGTCGACAGTATATAATTTGGTTGCAATGTTGCAAATTATTTATAAACTTTAAGTCCAATTCGAACGAGTTGTACAACAATGTTGAATCGTATATAGGTAGGTAGCGTAATAAAAAAAAATGTACACTTTGTCATAATAAAGTTCATTATTATATATGTAATATGTACAAGTACACTTTTATATAATATAATATGTATATATATATATTTTTAATACATAAAACATTTTAATTTATTTATAACTCTGATAATTTGCATGTGATTTATATTTATAGTTTTTAATACAATATATGTATGTGTATATAATTATGTATGCAACTGTATAAACGTATGTATGTAATACGCAAAGCTTATTATTGTTTTTATTAAATACGTATACCTACATGTATGGAAACATAGATGTAAGGATGTAAGGTACATAAATATCATTAATGCTGTTAATACGAATGTATACATACACATAGATACTATCATACAACTTTTTATTTATAATGGAAATATTTATATGCATATACATACATATTTATTGTTTCTTTGTTTTATGAATTTTGTTTTTTTTTTTGTTTTGAAAGTTAACGAAATTAATTAACTAAATGCATAAATGTAACATTATAAAAATATTTATATACAACATATACATACATATATGTATTATTTATTTATTTATTTTTATTTTTTATTTTTCGGTACCTACAAATTATTTTATGTAAAAAAAAACTATAAAAAACTCAAAAAAAAAACACCTCATTATTGTGAAAGTTATGTAAATTACAACGCTTTTGTATAGATACTCTCGTACTCTTATACTATTGACACACTGCAGAGATAAACCATGGTTATCTCAAATTGTTTATCGATAACCTGGTATGGGTGACACATTTAAATTGAGATGAACTATTTTACGTATTCATACGACACCTGTCGAGATAAATTCAAGCACTAATTCTTTTTCATCTAGTCAGCATGTTAGCTGAAATTTGGTTTGACAGTTTTTTTTAAATATAAAAAAAAAATAACACAAACGTCAAAGATAACTGAGTTCGAACTTGATTAACAAGATAATTGAGTTCTAGAGATTCGGTTAACTTAACCGAGTTCTGAAAGTCGGTTATCGCAAAGATAAACCAGAAAACTGCGATAACCATGGTTTATATATGCAGTGTGTCAATAGTATTACTCATAAACATTGTATATATATATATATATATATATCGTATAGCGCAATATAACAATATATGCCTTTATTATATTTTGTAATCAGACTTACATATATGTACTTATAAATATTTATAAGTATAATTTTGTGTTATTTTGTTGTTTATTTATTTATTTATTTATTTTAAGTTTTTTGTACTTGTTTCATTTTTTTATTATTTTTCATTTACTTATTTCATTTGCTATTTATTATAATGATTTATGTTTTTTTTTTTTGTTCGTACACATACTAACATTTATACATACATGTATGTATGTAATATAATAGATATATTTGTTAGTAATAATAAATTTATACTTTGACATTATATGATTTTTTAAAGGTAATAATTATTTTATCGTTTTCATATACGCATATACACCATAATGTATAATTGTATACATACATTGTATTTATATATGTGTATATGAATGTATATACTATTTGTACACGTAATTGTCTCTATATTTGATACGTGATAATATTTTTATATTATATTATTTTTTACTTTTCTTTTACATATTTTATTTTTCAGTATTCAGAATATTATAATATATAGTACACCTATAAATACTAAGAAATGATAATAGAGAACATAAAAGCCTAGAAATTCGAGATAAAACATTTAGATTCCAAGTACCTAAGTTGAGTAAAGTGGACGATATTGAGAAACGGAATGGAAGAAAACAAATAACAAATGTAGTATATCTGTAATACATACTCTTCTTTGTACACAATTATATTACAAACGAAATTTCTTTTTTTTTACAATTTTATCATTATCTATATTATTTAAATATTTCACATGAATAAAATAAAAAAAAAGCATTTCAGGAGAAGAAATAAACTTAATTAGGTACAATTTAAATGAATTTTCCAAAAACTTAAAAAGCTGTTTAAAAGTTAAAGAAATAATTAGTGGAAATATATTTATTTTGATAATTTTAAATTATAGCTGGGTTCAAAAATTAATCATGAATTTGCAGTGTTGAAGAAGTGTTGTCGCAGTGTTGCAGAAGTGTTGCAGAAGTGTTCCTGCAGTGTTAGCGCAACACTGATTATTTGTGTTGCTATGCTTTGATGATGCTGATTAATTTTAAGACAGTTTTGAAGTTTTGTTGTCTTTTACAAATTTTACAAAACGGTTAAAATTCACAAATATTAAGAATAAATTAAATAAATAAACCAAATTCAAAACATTGAAATTTAACTCATTGTTCATTGTTTTCTTGATCCATGATAGCATTGATAATTAATTTAAAATCAACTAAACGTCACAAATTTGAGGTTATTTATTCATTACAACATCAAAAATCATGTTGCAAATGTTGACTTTGTGTTAATTTAGTGTTGCGAATAAAATGCAAAAATAAACACATGATTTTAGTCATGATTACTTTTTGAACTGTTGACAAAAGCTTCTTTTGCAACACTAACGCAACACTTACTGTTGAATTTTTGAACCCACTCTATGTATTTTCCGATTTTAAATTGAATAAAAAACAAAAAATTGTTTTTCGACAAACTGCACTTACGAACGAGGTTTCACTACTTAACCGACGATATGTATATATATAGTAAACAAAATAAACCATATTAATATAACCAACACAGGGTACAAATGTACATACATAGCTACTCTACTACTATACAGTAGTAAATTCTCTTTACATTTAAAATTAAAATAAAATTTGAATTTAAAATTTTTGAATGCAAAAAAAATAAAACAAAAAATTTAAAAGAAAATACATACGAGTATATCTAAATTTAAATTAAGTATACAAGATACATATTTGTATAATAAAATAATATAATATTTATTTATAATGTACACATATATTTAATACATAGTACGAGTACCATCATATAGTACATAATTTACATACTGTATATACGCGTACGTGATTATAATACGAGTTTTAAATGAATAACATTTATTAATAATTATTTCATTTTATATTAGCATTTTTTTTTATACTAAATAATATATAAAATAAAATTTATATCTACATATCTTATATGCTAACTATAGGTATGTAGATAATGTATAAAAAATAAATAAGCATTTGTTAATATTATATTGTACAAGCAAGTAGTTAAAAACGATACACATAATATAGATACACACACAGACACACATTTATAATAATGTGTATATTTCAACAATATTTTATAAAAAAAAAAAAAGTGTTTGATGTTTTTCAACATTAATATTTTTCTTCTCTGTTACTTATGTGTATATACATATTTCTTGTTGGTTGTTTTATACCATCATATTTTACTATATTTATACATTTTATGTTTTTCACTTACATCATATATATGTAATATATAGTACATATTTTTCGTTATTTAATAAAATAATGCGTATAATTAAAACAGAAGAATAAAAAAAAATGGTTTTCTTTAAGAAAATATATATAATAATGTACATAATATAATGCATATATACTTTATATATAAACATACGTACCTATAAATAAATGTACATTATACAAATATATATATACATATGTATGTATATGAGTGTATCTATATATAGTAAAGAAATGAAAAATATAAATATGAGAATTAAAAAACAGCAGAAACGGAAGAAGAAACCTTGAAGTTTTTTTAAATTACAAGTATTTATATAGTATGTATATAATATGCTTTTGAATATTTATATAATATAGGTATACCTATATATAAATGTACATAATTATATATCTATCATATATACAACAGTAAGTATATATAGTAATAACATTCCATTTAGTATAAAATTTAAAATTTTATGTAGTACATATTATAAGAAAATTATTACCAACAAAATACTAAAGGTAAACTAAACAGCAAAGTAAGAAAATTATTCATTATGGGTTAGGGGAGAGGGAGTTTATTTTTAATATGCTCATGTACCTTCCTATGTATGTACGTAAACATGAAGTATTTATATCAATATCTATAATTCTATACACAGTAAATCATGATACTCATCGCATTATGTGAATACGAATATAACTCAAATTATATGTATATACATATATGTACATATATATCTTTATGTATACATAAAAAATACAAATACATATACATATATATTAAAACGTATTGTATACTATATAACGACTAATAAATTACAGGGGAGAAATTATTTATTATAAAAATAACTAAGTAGATACGTAGATATTATAAGAAAAAAAAAAATAAAATAAAAATAAAAGAATAATTTTTATTAAAAAAAAAAACAAAAAAATTTTTTTTTCTCTGTTCGTTTTTATTTTTTAATTTCTTTTATATAAAACATTATACATATCTACATCTAGTAGTAAATACAGTAAGTATATATATGTAGATATATACATGATTGTATATACTACATATTTGGATGTATGTACATGTAATTATGATCAAAATGATTTCATACACTTCAACTGTTTTGCAAAATTAAAAAAGAAGTTTAAAGTTGAACCAAAACAAAAAAAAAATACATACATAAACTGAACCGAAGATGAAGAAAAAAAAACATTATATCATTACTTTACATAGTACATACACACATATGTATGCACAAACAAATTAACCATCAAGAAAAGTTACTTTGTAGAAATATGTGAAAAAAAATTAAGAAATAAAAATACATAAAACTGTATACAAGTATATGTATATGTACTATTCTGTGTGTATGAAAAAAAATATATGAAAAAGAAAGGTTTTCCTTTTTTTTTTCAATTAATTTTGATATTACATTTTTGTTTTTCTATCTTTTTTCCATTTTTTATTTTATTTTTTCATTATTTTTATTACAACAATTTTATGTTATACATATACCATAATATACGATATACCTATATACCAACACATAATATTATGTAAGTAAGAGAGTAGTATATAATACTAATACGGCATACACTGAATAATATAGCAAGTAAGTATACATTATATGAGTGTATAAATGTATATGATATGGAGTTTATTTATTGTTGGATATTGGTATGGTATTTTTCTTATTCTTATAAATATACTAGATACATTTTATTATTTATTTTATATTATTTTTTATAAAAAAAAAATCTGTCCACATTTAAATGGCTGACAAAAATATTTTAAGTAAAAGTACAATAACAAATTTATGTCGTTTTCCAACCTATCACATCGCACTAAACACTCATATCAAACTTGCTTTCATATAACCGTCCATAGACGCCGCTCTTCTTTAATTTCGAAATTATTTGACAAGTTATATACAACATTTAAAAAATAAATTTTATTTTCTTATAAGGGCCACTAGCAGAGACTTCTTTTATTACAGATTATACTTATTTACAAAAATAAAACCTTAATTTCTTCATGATTGTAAGCTACACATTCTAGCCTAATAAATTTCAATGAATTGTGATACGTCAAACTTGGAGTATAGTCTCACGAGAGCAACTACACTCTTAATTTGACAACAAAATAATTATGATTTCAGCTTTTGAATACACTAAAAACCATTCAGACATTTTCGGACAAATTGCAGAATGTGAAGCAAGTATTTAATGCGAAGTGGGAGGTGATAGGTTCGTCTCACTTTTTGGCTCATCTTTTTAAATGATTTTTTTATATATTTTATGATTTATTTGTATGTTTATTTATATGTTATTATATTTATATGTGTATTTTATTTCGGTATTGTTTTTGTGAAATATTTTTTATTTGTTTCACATTTTTTTTTAATATTATATTTCAATTTTTAATTCAAAATAAATAGAAATAGAACATGTTATATGCTTTATGTACAGTATACACATAACAACTGCATTTACCTATAATAATAGTAAGAACAATTTAGATTGTATAATAATACTCACTATAGCGAGAACACCCGTATACATTTTACATATATGTATGTAAATATGTAAAAATATATAAGCGAGCAGAGTATGAGTTTGAGAACATTATATGTTTGCATTTAAATTACACAAATGCCTTAAATATAACGAATAAACAAACAAAAAATTAAGTAAAAATGACATGTAATAATAATAAGTACATTATATTATATATATATCAGATGCATATTAATGTACACATCATATATAAACAATACACATAAATGTAGATGTATGCATACATACATATATAAATAAATAAGATAAGCATCATATACACATATGTAAATGAATGTAGCACTTATGTATACACATTATATTATCGTATTTAAAATATATGTATATTTTTTTATACTTTTACTAACATGATACGTACAAAGTACAAGTATACATACAGGATACGATTCCAAATAAAACATTTGGGAACAGAAAAATAAAAAACAAACACTCCAAAAAGTGAAAATAATAAATAAAATGACAAAAAAACATAAAAAATATGAAAAAATAAAAAAAAAATTAAATGAAAAACACAAAAAATACATTTCGAAATTCAGAGAGAAAGAAAAAAAAATTATTGTTGTTTTATAAATGTTATGTTGAATTGACACAATATATTATCGTTCTTATAGCATATTTAAATTGTAATACTCGTATATATACACAAACATACGTAAGTCACAGTGTGCTTCTTAAAAAATGTCTAATTTGATTAATAGTATATAGTGTAGAGAAACAAACTCAATTGACTTCAGTTGTATTACTATAGAAATAATCAATTTATTACTAGAAAACTTATTTTGAATTTGAATAACTTGTGGACAATTTCACGCAGTCAACATTCAAGTGTAGTTTTGATCTTAAGTATATGAATTTAAGTATTGATTTCAGTTTTACGTTACTCACAGGAAAATTTGAGGGATATTTAAGTTTAATATCAATGATTATACATCCCATGACCATTCCATACAAAATAATTCACAATATATTGGCAAATTGAATTTTAAATTTAAAATTTGCGTTTGCATTTGAATTCTTTAACAATCAATTAAAATTCGAAATTGGGTCATTTATACCACAAAAACGACAAAAGGAAATATAACGCATAGTAAATAAATATTAAATTAAAATCAATCGAGTGTCGAAAAGAGGAAAATAACACTATCAAATTGACTGCGATGTAAACTAGCCATTTAAATTTGTAAAAACATTGATAAATTTGTAATGTACGAGTATACGAACACATTCATAATCAATGGATAAATAAATTGAAAAAATAATTCAATAATATTTATACATATATGTAGATTGAATAAACTTTTTTTAAATGATCATCCTGTATTTTTTTATATACATACATATACATCTTCGTACATATGTAATTATGTATGTTTTTGTATATAATAAGCATGTATGTATTTTCGTATGATATGACACAAAAATGTATAAAATTATTTTAATAGAAAATAAAAAAAAAATGAACTAAAAAGATAAATTTTTGTATTCTATATGAAGACGTATATACTTACGTGCATATGAATCTTATATATAAATTTAATAAATTAAATTTATGTTTATGTACTATGTATCTACTTCACATATCTAAATTACATTACATGTATTACAGGAATATTTGATATTCACATACATTATTCTTTACTATATATAGACGTATACATTACATTATTTTACCAATTTTACCACATATTACATAAATATATTAGTACGTATGTATATGGATGCACATATTAAAAAATATGTTATAAACAGACCTACATACTTTACATTTATATATGTATTAAACTTACAAGATATGTAGTTTTACAGTAATATTTTCATATAAATAATATAAGTAAATCTACGTACACATATAATGTAAATTTGTTGTATGTTAGAACATAATACGAGTATAAATATGTATGCGTTATATTAATATGTATTGTTTTTGTATAAATATTCTCTGATGCGATGCTATATTATAATTGCCATTGTTATTGTATTTATTTATTTTTTTTCTACCACATATATAAAAATTATATTCTACAATATAGTGTAATGAATATTCACATATGTAATATACATAATTTTTATTTATATATCTACATATATATCTATATGTATCTATATGTAATATTACTTGTAATAATATTATTATTATTATTAAAATAAATGTAGTTTAAAATTTTTTGATATGTAAAATGCATTGCATATTGTGCTTGTATCTTTACTTTACACATACAACAATACACTACAATGTATGGCTGCATATACATATAATATAATGTAGTTTTCATTATTTAATACATACTTCTATAATTCCATTACATAAATTTTTCTTCCATATTATATTTTTTTTTAATTTCTTTTTTATTTTCTTGTTTTTTTTTTTTTATTGTTTTAAATAAAATCATTGCTTTTCAGATCATTATGATTATTTTTCTAATTTATTTTATTTTATATAGAAAAAAAAATATACAGAAAACAAGAAACAGTATAAGAAGATGATAAAGCTGATAAATGTATTTCGTATAATAGTATTATAAAAACAAAATAAAATATAACAAGGATAACAAAAACAATGATAATAAAAAATAAAATAAAATAAATAAAAGAAGAAGAAGAAGAATTTAATATATGATATGTAAAACATACTTAATATATTTTTGTACATATACATAAATATAGATGAATATTATATGTATTTGAAAAATATTATGAGTACATAAATGCATTTGTACCAAAACATATTATTTTTACGTCCTAAAGGTATAAAATATCTACATATTTATAGAAATTGAATATACGAGTACATAATTTGATATAAAAAATATATTAAATGTCAAATGTATGTAGTATCATTGGGTGCGTTCAGTTCATTGCAGCGATCCAAGTCAGCGATGAAAATGCAGCGATGTTTAGATAATCGCTATATACAATTTACTTAACTATTTACAGCGTTATCCGCTGTGAACAGTTGATAGTAAGTAAGTAAGTAAGTTGATATTAATGCCAACGAAATTGTTTTTTATTTTTTGCTGCCTATATTCCTGAGAAACTTGGAAATATTAGCATTTTAAAACCATCAAAATGAAAAGTAATTTCATCAGTCTCATCTCATAATAAAAAATTATACATCTTACTAATAAATATGTATTAACTTTTCAACCATTAAATTCATCTTTCAAACATGGTCATGTCAAAATTTGTTTACGATGAATTTTAAAGCGAACTTTTTTTCATCTGCAAAATATTTTCATCGCTGCAAAGTAGCGACTATGCAGCGAAGTCGTTCAGTAAGAGAAATTATTGCAACGATGAAAAATTTTACATCGCTGCGTGGAACTGAACGCACCCATTGTCTGTGATAGTATGTACATTGTACAATATATATGTACATTTTCATAAAAAAAATTTCTGTGTAAAATTACATTTTGATATAGTACTATGTAAATATATGAATCTATGTAGAATTTTCATTTAAATATGCATAACATATAAGATATACACATGCATATAAATATACATATGTACATATATAGTGCATAATACATGGTATATCTGAACTTAAAAAGAGTTAATTTTTTACAGTCATATACTCGTATGTATATAATAATTTATACATATACTAATATATATTATATAATGTATATATGTTGTATGTACATTATGTATATACATACTTACCTTTTTTGTGATATTTTTCATATAAAAGTACACGAGGATACAAGTATGTACATATATTATGCATAAAATAAAATCATCTTCTTTTAAATATTTATATATTATATATATGTATACATATATACATATAAAAGATATTATTTAAATATGTACATCTACAGATCTATTAAATGATATAAATGCATACATATATACATATATAATATATAATATACATTTACATAAATGCACTTTTAGAAAAATATACATATACATATATTATACATACTATATACGTAATACAATATAAATGTATATAAAGGAATGTAATTTATTTGAATTTTTTAAAAAATATATAAGTATTTTTGTATATATATATATGTATACGTAAATGTATGCGCATATACATAAATCGGAATTATGTATCATAATAATATTAATGGAATGGAACACGTTACGAAAAAAATAAATAAATAAAGTAAAAATTATTTATTTTGTTTTTTTTTTAAATGTAGTATACCTTATATTACATGAATGTATGAATATAAATATAAGGACATAATTATATATATATTTCTGTATGAAAATGTGTACATATATAAAAAGTATATATGTGTATTACATTAATGTGTATATAGTCGATATTGTTTTTTTTTTTTTAAATTTATTCATACATAAGTACATAAATATATAGAATGAATGTAATATTGTAAGTAAAATTGAACCATTTTTATGTAATTCTAGTACGTATGTAATAAATATGTACCTTCAGATTGTATGTATTCATATATACTTATTATAATAAAATATGTACAAATACAAGGTACAAGAAAGCGTATATAAAAATGAATGTACATATGTACATATATGAACTTTTTTTTCACATAACATAAAAATGTCTGTAATGATGTCTGTAAATATACAATATTATGTACACAGAACAAACACATATACATACATATATGTACATGCATTTAAGTATCTTTTTATTCTGGAAAAATTTTTCTTTTTCCTGATAAATTTATTCTTTGTTATTTTAATATAAATTGTATCATGAAAATCAATACATACGTATAGATATTGAGTTTATAAATTAAATTTTTTTTATTATTGAAAAAAAAATTGCAAAGTTACAATTTTAAGGAAAAAATTGTACATTATGTAGCTATGTACGAGTATATACAAAAGTTCAAAAAAATTTGTTTTGATTCGGAACTGAAATATAAATTATGTATAAAAAAAATAACATTTAAGTATAAGTATTATAAGAGCAGTTCATATTATGTATGTACCATCTATCGTATTTATATACATATTATTATGTATAGTAATTTATTTGCCTAGCAACAACAACAACAAAACAAAATATTTATATATACATAAATAAATATTATAAGGACATACATGTACATACTCGTTTATGCACATGCTTTCTTATCGAAATGTTTGCTTTCTTCTTAGCGAAATATTATCGTAGTGGCAAATCTCGTCTATTGCCGCAATATGGATTTTCTAGTAGAATGCCATACGATGTGCTTGGAAAAAGGTTGACGCGCACTCTAATTGCTCTGTACGATTGCATTCTAATTGTTTCTAATATAGTCATGGCGATAAGAAAGCAATATTAATGTTGCTTGTTCATGGTTTATTATGTTGCGCTTTTATCGCTTACTCGTATATAACTCAAACTATTGCCTAATTATTGCCCATTTATCGTTGAAAACTATTGCCCTTTTATTGCATCCTCGTACTATTGCCCATTTGTTTGCAAGGTATGTAAGTATATAAGTGAAAATGTATTGAATTGTTTTAATTATAATAAATATAAATGCACATAATAATACATTTGTGCACATACAGACAGTGTCGAAAGTGAGTATATAGCCATCGTTAATTTATTTTTGATTTTTTTGAATACATACTCGTTAACCTTACATTTTTGTAAGGATTATAATATCATACGAAATAATATGAAATATATAATTAAATATGTAATTTACTTACTCATATTTTTTAAATAAAATTTGAAAGGAATTCTAAATTCACATACCTGAAAAGAAAATAAAAAAAAAAGTTAATATAAATTTTATATTTATTTATTTTTGTATACGTATTCTAATAAAAATATTTTAAAAATTCAAGTGTTTTTCGAACTACAAATATATAATTTGCAAGCCATTTTGATATCAATACATATTTTTCAATATTATTTTTAAACTATGGACATATTTTTTCATCAATATTTCTAAGAAAAGAAAAGTCTCTATAGCTTACACTGAAATAGAATTTTAACAATCATAAACTCAGATTATTATCAAATATTCACGTCAATATGAAAAAATGTTTGCTTGATATTGAAAATTTTCGACAAATTAATAATCGACAAACTGTCAATATGATACGAATACTTGGACTGTAGAATATACTTTGACAATTTTTGTATTTTGAACATCTATTAAATGCCCTGATGACTGATGAGTGATGGTTTTAGATACACTTTAGTGTAGCATGTAGCATCATGCACCAAACCAAATTATTGATATGTTTAGATACAATTTTTACGTTCACTGTATTATATATATAATTTGTGACTTAATAATTTTATGCATAGATGTGTGTATAACAAAATACATAGATATACAATAATGTAATATCGTAAAATATTAAATAAGAACATATACATTATGTATGTAAAATATATTTTTATATAATTACTGTACTGTATCTGTATACTATATTATGTAAGATATGTATATATATGTATATTAGATATATTGTAATTTTATAATATTAGATATCTATAAAAAGAAAATGTTAAATATAAAGTATTAATAGTATTGTATGTACATATGTACATACATACGTATATGTACAATAACATTTATTGTATAGATGTATATACACATATAATGTATTCTTATTTATACACATAAGTATAACATATTATAATTTAAATAAAATTTACATATAGTATATGTATACTCATATGTGTATGATGTGCACAAATTTGTGTATTTAAAACATCTACAGATAATGTAATACAAAAAAAAATTTATATAAGTAGATATATTATATATCCGTACATTAAATGTAAGTATATGTATAATGTATAGTACATATTTCAGTTATGTACATTTTATGTACATATTTATGTGTATAAATTTATGTTAAAATGAAAGCTATCATATAAATATGTACATTTATGTAAGTAATACGTTTATGTGTATCTGAATATGAATAAATGTTCATACTTATATCATTGTATAATACTGTTTAATATATACATATGTATGTACAAGTATATTACACAGTAATGAAGTATGTATATACATATATTCAAAATGCTGTCTATATACTATACATATATAAAATCCATGTAATATTCTCATTCTGAAATGAAATCTATAAAGCTGATGAAAAGTTTTTATACAGAATGCTGTCCCCTTATAATATACATATGTATACATTACATACGTATAATACGTATCTAGATACATACATATATACATATAATAAGTACAGAAAATTTATACTGATTAAATAAACTGTATATAATAAGTGTGTAGATATCTATATATTATATAAAATATGTATACTTATATTACGTTGCACAATAAAATTATTTATGTATGTATGTATTATGTACATATACTTGATATAAAGATAGATTTACTGCATAATAAATATACATAAATGTAACGTGCACATATGTATTCATCGGTTATATAAAATGATAAAATCCTTACATTTCTTTATTATACATGTCCGCATATAATATTATTATGTACATACATATTTATGTATATATATTTATACATACATTATATTTATAATTTTACACACACATCACATGTATAATCATGTATTACATATATTATATCCATATATATATATATGTATTTTTGTAGTGCATTTATAAATACATAATATATCAAAATATTAACATCCAGTAATAGCAGCAAAAAAGAAGAACAACAACAAATCCTTCACATAAACTTGTATTATACATACATAAGTATAAAGGTACATTAATAAATGTACATACATACATACATATATATGTACGTTCACATAAATTATGTACATATATGAATGTTTATATGATTTCATATGTGTACATACATACATGAGTATAAGGATTCGCACAAGTATGTTTGTATGTACGCATATATATAAGTTTATTTCATACTTATTTGTAAATACAATATCTATATTTTCAAACATACCTATAAAATGAAATACTGTATGTATGTATATGTAAATGCAAAAAGAAAACAGAATTTATATTTTAGGAAATTCAACGATGTTTTGAGGGAGGATGAGATGATAAATGAGAATGAGTTTGGTTTTCTGTATATATGTTTTTTCTTATTTTTTTTTTTTTTTGTTTTTTAATTCTTCTTCTATAATATAAAATTTATGTTGTTGTAAAGGTAATACACACATTACATGCATACAATTTTACAATAAATGTATGTATGAATAAATATGTATTTCTACATAATATAATATCTATATGTAATTTGCATGTACATAAATATTGTATATATATATATACAAAACTATATAGCTACATAACTCATAATGTAGCCATGTATGCTGTATTTATATGTATGTATATGGATTTGTATAGTGTATTTTTTTCTTCTCCTTTTTACATATTTTTTAAACTTTTTTTCTTAAAATCATTTTTATTTTTTCAAATTTTTTTGCATAGGATAAAAAGAAAATTTTTTTTTTCACATTTCATTTCGTTTTTCATTTAATTCTTTTTTTTTTCAATTGGAGCTTTTTAATGAAGCTGATGTTTTTGTTTGTTATTTATGTCCGCATCCTGATGTATATCCTATGTACTGTTTGCTTCCTATGCACATGATATAATACCTACGTTACGTTACGTAGGTATATAAGGTACATTTAAAAAAATACATTTCTCTGACTCATTACTTTTCTTGAATTTTATTCGTATACATACTATTATAATTATATACGAGACTCGCTAATATATCTATTTTTGTATGTATATGTTTTAATTTTCTCACTTTTCAGATTTTTGTCATATAGCCATTGTTTCTTGTTTGTCATCTTTTTATTTTTGTTTATGTTTGTTTACATTAGGAATCGCTCATGCCATTACATATTGTCTTTGATTTTCTTTCTTTTCGTCATTTGCATTTTTTGAATTTTTTTTTTTTCTTTCATTTCTCTGGAATATGTGATTTTATCAATTTTTTATCCCTTTGCTTTTATTAAAATATGTATATCCTTACAAAATAAATTCAATGTAAAATTGAATAATGTTATTGTAAGTTTGTGTAATAATATATAAAAATTTGTGTATTTTTTATAAATTATATGAATCACTTACTTTGAAAGCGATGTAAGTACATTTTAACAATGAAAACGCTATGAACTTTTTATCCAATAAACTTAAAGAAAAAAATTCTTTAAAATTTGACTTACACAACTTTCAAAGAAAACGTATTACATTACACATTATTTTTTGAAAATTTATATTCTAACGACACAAAACGTTGTCGTTATTGTTTCAGTTATCATTCTTTTATGATTATTACTATTTCCATGCATAAAAATGGATTTGTATATACTTAAATTACACCCTTGTATGTATGTATGTATAAATATATATTTCTTATCACTTTTTAATTTAGATTGATGTCACATATTTTAGTTATGAAGCGTTTACCATATTTAGTTGGTAGGCTCTATATATGTATGCTTGGATTTTGTATAACTAATTACCTATACATTAGATATACAAGTAAAGTAAACATCCTGCATTATAGTATATAAAAACATAAACATATACCTAGATAAATGTAAGTTAGAATATTTTCTTTATATTTGTATTTTATGAATGGAAAATTATATTGACTAGAAAAAAAGTGTCTAACGATAACGATCAAAATTAAAAAAAAAAATCAATAAACATTTGTTTTTGTATGTATAGGTATATGTAGTTTTTTTTTTTCATATTCTGTATATTATGTATAAAATAATATGTACATAAGTACATATTCCTGTATAAATACATTTAGGGTTGATCTTGTACCAAACTTTATTATTAATATACGCTCCATACTCGCATATAGTTTTTCGAATGCAATAACATAAAATATTATAACAAACAGCAGTGTGTGTATGTAACATCAATATACATAGTAGCAAGTAGGTAATATAATACTACAGTAATAATAATAATAATAATAATGATAACAGTAACAATAACACAATTACAATAATATCTGTACATATGTGTGTATAAATATATAAGCAGGCTCCCCAACTATATACATAAATCCAATAAACATATTTTATAAACCTTTTGTATTTGTATTATAATATTCCACACTATACGAGTATATGTATGTATGCCTACAAACTTTACTGTTCTATACACAATTTCTACATAGTTATACGTATTACTCGTATAATATGTACAATGTATAATGTATATATATAGCCATACACACATTATAGATTTGTTTATTAAATGTTCTTATATTGCTATATCTATATCTACATATGCCACAGCATTCACATTCATTAAAATCCTTTTTATGTATATAGATATACACAATTGCCGACACATATAGATATAGCATATATACATAAATTTTCTATATCCTTTTTCGTATATATTTTCCAAAACTTTTACTAGCTTTATATACGTACATACATATATATATGTACACACAAATGCCTTTATACCTTGTAGAAAACCGATAATTTTTTCTTTTATTTTCTTTTCTTGTATGTCCTTTCTGTATATATGCATATACTATTTCATAACATGTTCGTTCGTCTTTCGTTTTCCTGAAATAATGGTACACACTATTGGTATACATATAAGTAGATATACATACAATATATCAAATATATATATAGGTATATAAGAATATTCACGAGTATATATGTTTATATCAAAAACCTAAAATCCTTAATGTATTTTTTTTTCCTTTCTTTTCGAATGTATACCTATCTATACATACTTTTATATCTTGTATATGAATATCTGTATACTCGTATATACATATTATATTGTGTGCAATATTAATTTTTTATACATTTTTTTACACATTTTATACTTTATTTTAACTTTATATATTTAATACTTTTTCACTTGCTTATTTTTTCCCTCTTTATAAACACATCTATTTTCTCATGTACACATTCGTATATATACATATGTACTGTATACATATTGGTATATCTAAAAAAGTGATATATGTATATTCTTCTATGTAGATGTTTGTAAAAATTTGTGCATTACATCTAGCAACATAGATATATACATAGATATACGAGTACAATTTATAGAATGTGTGCAGCACAATACACAGAATGTGCAATGAAAAAAAAAATATTTTCTATTATATTATATGTGTACATATATATACAAAAATTCATGTATATTTAAATGTATTTAGATATATATACATATATGTACATACATATTTAAAATTCAGCAAAAATCAAACAAAAGAAAAAATATTATACTTTTTTTATGCTCTATTGCTTTACTATATGATATGGCTGTTGCGTTAATATTATTACTCTATCTTGTACCATATATGAAATTATATATACATATCTATGTACATATATCCTGTATAAGTTGATTTGATATAGCTATACGTACACATATACTTGTACATTTATTTAACAAACCAACAAACTGATGTATAAAGATATATAGATATGCATATAAATATGAAAACTTTAGTATACTATGGCGATAAACAGATATAAATATACACACATATTTGTACGCGCATGCATATACAAACGTGTGTACATATATCTATTTATATGTATGTACATATTCGAGTATACGATAATACAATACCATGTACCATAGTATAATAATAGTACAGTACTATAAATGCTAGAGAGATATCAAATAAGATACAAAAATAATAATGAACGTTTTATTATATTACATGCCATATATCTATATCAATGCGTATATATACTCGTAGATATATATGGCATATATCTATGAATATATCTATAAATTTATATATACTACAGCGATACATAAATGTACTACTTAGTATATTTATATATAGTACATTACATTATTTTAGACAATTTTTCTTTTTCTTGTGTTTTTTCTCTCAATGTACATAAATTTGTGCATACAAGATACAAACATATACATACATTTATATATTATATATGATAAATATGTAAATATATAAGATATTATTAAAAATTTGTGTATTTAATTTTATAAATGTACATACATACATATGTTATATATTACACTTTCATTTAAGCATAACTCCATTGCATACATATATATAGATATACATATTATTGTACTCATAGCTTTTATATAAAAATACAGTGAATGTGAATTTATTGTAAATACATATGTATATACAATAATAAGTACAGTATACATAGTATATATGTATATTATGTATATGTTTTATGGATAGTAGGTGAATAAAAACTACATAAATATATGTGTACATTTATGCACATATGTATATAAATATTAGACATTAGCATAGTAAAAAGTGAAGGAGCCATATATACAAGTATGTACATACTTTATTTTATAATAATATATTGCATTATAAATATACATACCTACCTATAATATCTATATATTTAGATAAATGTTTGTACATGTTCATGAATAGTTTGTTTGATATCTCAATCTATATAGGTATACATTTATATTGTAACATGCATATACACTCTGTTTCATATATTTATGTATAATGTTCTATTGCGTGTATCTATACAATTTATTCATAATATTTGTCTGTATACGAATAATAATAAGATGGATAAGATGAAGTAAAAATGTATAAAAAAAATTAGCCTTCTTTTACAACACTATGCATATACATATATCTATTTATGGAATACATTATTATATACAAACATATAGGTACTTATATTTATACATTATGTATGCCTACATATATATATACATATTATACATATTACTAAATAATCTCCCAATTTTATTTGTTAGTTATTTTTTTTTTCTCTTGTAATTTTCATTTTTTCTTTAAATTTTTATTTTCTTCTGATTCTTTTCAATTCTAATTTTACTTATTTTTGTTTTTATATTCTTCATCTTCTCATCATCGTCATCCTTCATCATCAACATCATCATCATCGTTTTATTATTTTTTCATTTTCTAAGTTAAACTTTTTTGTTTTGCTATCTGTTTTTTTTTTTTTTTTGTATTTTTGTATTTATACGAGTATGTACAATAGCAGTAACAATATGTATATGTACATACTCGTATACGAAATATACAAATGTATGGATTTTTTTAAAAAAAACTTTAAAAACAAAAAATTGAAACAAAATAAAAGAGAAATGAAAATGATAACAACAATAACAACAACAGTATTAGCAACAATAAATAGAAATATAAAAAAAAAAATAATAAGTACAAAAAAATAATACAAAAAAAAAAAATAATAAAAAATATGTAAAAAAAAAAATTGAAAAAGAAAGACAAGAAAAAACATCAGAATAAAAAATCTAGAATGAAAATGTTGAATTTAATATCTATATAATATACGCAACATGTATAGATACATTTGTATTTATCTACAAAAATTTATTTCAATATATGTATGTATATATACATTTCAATATACATATCAAACATTTTATAAACACCAGGATATACAGTGTTCTATAATCTATATATGTACATACGGTATACGGGTATACGAATACGATATTATACGGCGCATACGATTAGATGATAAATATATATATCCATACATATTTATAATAAAGATACGAGGATTCTCTAGCAGGCGGCAGGAATATTTATAAGAATATCTATCTATATGGATACCTATACATAAAAATGTATCCCCATGTATCTATCTATATACACTATTGTATTATATCTGTGTACATAAATGTATTTCAGTTCAATATTTATTATATACATATATGTATGTATCTCTATACGCATATATATATACATACTACATACATTACTTATACATATTACGATATTACGTAAAAAAAATACTTACATTTATAGCACATATATATCTAGATATAGATAAATAATGATATGATACAAAGAGAGTTAGGGTTGTAAAGTGTATTTATTTCATATATACATTCAAACAGATAGAAATACTTACTACATACTGTACTGTAGTACCGTAGTGTACTGTTGTATGTAAAGAGAATGAGATATTAAAAAATTTATAAAAAAAAAAATTTTTTTCATTTTATTTTACTTCTGCCGTTTAGTTTGTTGAATTTATTTTTTTTTTTTTTTGATGTTTTTTTTTTACTTTATTTTTGTTTTCTGTTCGTTTCATGTACATAATTTTCAATTTTATATATCATCATCCATATACGAAACAACAATAACAAAAATAAAATAAAATACTATATGTATATATGTATTTATATACCCATTCATACCCATAAAAAGTATTTATATAATTATCTATACTAAGTAGATATATGGATATACTCATACATATATATACATAATGTACAATTATATTAAAATATCTATTCATATAGATACATTTTTATATCCACATATTAAGTACATAGATACATATTACATTACCTATATATACATACATATATAAGTACATACTGCATATTATATATATAATTCTCATTCATATACTATATAAGTATGTATGTACATACTGTTGTTAGTTGGTTTTATTCGATATTCGATGGAATTATGTAGGTATTTTTTTTTTTTGCTTTTCATTTTGTCGTTTTTATAATTTTATTTTAATATCAAAAAATTTTCTTCTTCTTCTTCTCTTTACTTTTTATATTATTTTCTCTATTTTATTATAAAAAAAAAAAATTATTTGTTTTTTTTTTTTCGTATACTAAGTGCTATCTATATATGAATGTATCGCAACATATATTATATATATACGTATATGCATGTTTACTTGTATTATAATATGTATATATGCACATATGCACGTATATATATATATGTATGTGTGAATGTATTTCATATTATATTTTGCTTATTTTTATATATACACATAATTATATACTTTATACTTCATGCCCATATAGATATATGCATCTATATATTCGTAATACCATAACAGATAGATAGATAGATAGATAGATAGATAATGAACAGAATATGAAGATACTACTTATATAATACATGAATGTATACATACATACACATAAACAGATATTATATTATTTGTTAAATTGTTATACTAATATACATATACATAGATATAATGTATGTACATATTATTTTATTACTCTTGCATTACGTATACACAAATATAATAAATGTATTTATCAAAGATATGGTAATAAAATGTATGTATGCTTTTTTTTTATTATAAATTATTTATATATTTTTCATTTTGTATAATAAACTATATGTATATCTATATCTATTTAAATAAATGTGTATATGACAAAAAATATATACATACATACATACTCATACTTATATAATATAAATTATAATATGATACAAGTACAATTATTTTAATTATTATGTATGTACAATGTATGTAAAATATATTATACCAATTATACGTATATATATATCCGATTTTTTTCATATTATGTACTCGTATATATAAGTAAGTATATGCATATGAATATATTGAATATTATTTTTTCTTTAGATATAATTATATTTATATATAATATATGTACATTTAAATTCATTTAGATTATTTATTATATTCATTTATATACATATATGTACATACATACATACTATACATATTTCTATTTATGCAGATATCTAGATTTGTATAGATATTTATTTTATTGTGAGATTTATACAGATGACATACGAGTATTAACAATGTACATACATAGATACACGTCTGTGTTTTTTATATAGATTTAATATACGAAAATTGTATTCATAGATATACATATATACATATAATATATTATACAGATTTATTAATTATCTATTAAGATGTATTAATGCTCGAGTATGTATATGCGCACACGTTAAGGCTGGTATTCACCAACATAGATTATCTTTTATCTGAGATAAAGTGTATTCATCAACCTGGATAAAACACTACTCGGATATTTTTAAGACAACCTCGGAGTGGTATTATAAATATCGTTCGAACATAACCTTGTTATTAACAGCAACAGCACAAATAAAGATAATGTAATTGCACTGTATTACTATCTTTGCATATAATTATCACATCACAGAACCTCTTTTTCATTTTGTAATATAAAAATACAATCAGCTGACATGTTTGACAGACATGTTTGACACACATGTTCGACCCGAAAACGAAGTTCAAAAACAAATTTTATCTAGGTTGATGAATAAGCTGAAATTGTATCCGGCTAAAATATATCCGACGGATATATCCATATTGGTGAATACGACCCTAAGTATATTTATATGTAATTTGGAATATACTTACATTTTTTTTTGCATTCAATTTTATTATAGTTAGCTTCATTTCAGATCGTTTTATTTTCAAATAAAGATAGAAGTTTTTTTTTTTTCAGATTTATTTTCTTAATTTTTTTTCTTTTAATTTTATAATGATTTTTATAAAGAAAAAAATTTTATTTTATATAAGTATTTTTATTTTTTTTTTTTTTTGTTAGATGTACATGCATACAAATGTAGTGTTTGTCTATATTATTGCATACATGATAAATACTTGATCAATATGAGTAAATTGTATGTATGTATTCATATCTGTATAGACAATATTAAATTTAAATCTACGTGTACATACTATTTATGATATATTGATATGAATATTTATTTATAGTCGTTATTTTTATTAAGGTACAGGTAGGTACATATATGTATATCAGATTGTATAAAACGAACATTTAAGTGCAGTTCTTTATTCTAATTTTTTATAGACAATATTATTTATATAAAAAGTATTTAAAAACATACGAGTATATAAAAAGTTGGCATTCATATTTAATATTAACGTGCAGGTAGGTAGTATACCATATAATATTTGTACTTGTTGTATTATGAATAAATGATTGTATTAAAATGTACACAGATGGTATACATGAGCAATTATCTATTTCATTTTGGACATTTAAATCGTATAAATTTGAACATAACAAGTATAATAGCTATACATATATAATAGAGATATGTAGATTTATATTCAAAATTTGAAAAAATTTGGTCATTCGGTGTTTGCTATTGGTCATTAGCGTGATGCATTTTATGAGATCGAAAAATCATAATTTTGACAACTTTTGACGTCCTGTAAAATGGAAACAAGGACATTTTTCAAATAAAAAAAAAACACGCTCCGTTAAGCAGCACAATTCCTATCAAAGTATCTATCTTTCAAATTTCATTGAAATCGGTTAAGTAATTTCGGAGATATTTAGTGCGAAAAAAAGCATATTTGGTGCTATCAATACTCTTAAATAAAAAAATGAAAAAATTTAAAAACTATAGATTACGCAAAACATAGAAGAAAAAAGTCAATTACTATACATACACGACTATACATCACTATTATAATTGAAGGTTAATTTAAATAATAATTTCGTTGTCGATTTTTTTTTCTCTTTTTCAGTTTCCGAATATAATTATTACTAGTATTACATATCTATTATAAGTATATGTATACATTATACATTTATCTGTAGACATTATACATTCGTTTTGTAATGTCGTTACAGAATGGATAATACAATGGTGTCTTATTTCTTATTTTTTACCATTTATAATTCAATTACTATATTATTTTTTTTTTAATTTTAAAATTCATACAATAAAGGTGTATACACTTATACTTTTACTTATACTAATAAAATATACTTATAAAATATATGTACATTCTTATATGAATACACTCGTATACAATATACAATATACACATATAACATTAAGTTAATGGCCGAATTATTATTAAGTATATAAAAATAAAAAAATATTATAAAATGTACGCACATATATAACATAATGTAACCTTAAATTTTTATTTTATTCTTTGTTCATAAATTTTTTGTTCTCTGAATACATACATATGTATACCCATATAATATATAAATATTAGATAGAAAACACACGAATTATTGTACATGTACTATACATATATGCGAGTATTTTTTATAGCTTGTCTGTCTTTACTTCGTTTAAAATAAATTACTTAGATATACTTATGTATTAATAGTCAGACTTTTATTTTACAAATTACCCACACAATAAACGAATACATATGTATGTATGTATATCTATCTATATATACGAATGTATATACAGATTTTGCTATGTCATCAAAATTTTGAAAAGGTGTTCAAAGAATAATTTATATTTTTATTCTCATTTAAATAAGGTAAATAAATTCTAGAAACCACATAAGTTCATTATTATTTGTTTTTTTTTTTTTTGTCTTTCATTTCATATAAATTTCATGAAATAGATATATAAATATATATATATTATTATACATATATGTATGTATGCATAGATACGTTACATAAATATGTGTGCATGGAATTAATGTTTTTCTTTTATTACAATTACTTATTGTGATTAAATTAATTAAAAATTAAACATGAATAGTACTAAAAAGTGAAAAGAAAAAAAAATTAAAAGTGCGTAGCAACAGAAAAAAAAAACTAAAGCAATGAATAAAAATGAATTAAATTAATTAAAAAAAAAATTTTTTTTTTTTTTTGTTATTTATTTTCCTCTTTCATCACCTTTTTCTTCTTGTATAGATTAGCTGTACTGTAAGACAATTTTTTTTACGTATCCATTTCATTTGAATAATGTTCATTGAGTATTTTTATGTGATAGAATTATAGAATAAATTAAAAAATAGGGTGAGTTTCAAAACACATCAAAAATGTATTGTGATACGGCATCAAAACAGTAGTGATGCAAATTTTTAAAACAGCATTAATGCTTCGTATCGATATTGCAGTTCTACAACTTTGACGTTTTGAAACTACGAATTTGTTGCTTTGTTTTGACAACAAGAAAAATGGTTCACCTCCTGCAGTACATAATTTTAAAATTTAATTAATTCATTCTCTACACTAAATCAAAAAAGGTGAAACGATTTTTTAATAAAATTAAACAATATCAGGATAGATATATTTTACAGCCATTTTCGAATGAGCAAAAGCACCTTCAATTTAAGTACTCGTGTAATAATATAATACTCTCCATTTTTTTGGAATTTATCATTAATATAAAAAGACTACACATTAAAAATTCAATTTATCATCAAAAAAGTACAAAATTTTTGTTTAAAACAGACTGACCTTTTGGTTCCATATAACAAAATTCATATATAAAAATAAATAATTGAAATGATATTGAGAAAGAAAAATCTATTCAAATCTATTTTGCATCATAAAAATTCAGGATGCGTAGATTGCTTTACAGATGCGTATCAGATGCATTCACAATGAGTTTTGTAACAACATTGTCATCGATTTAAGTGTTATAATTTTGAATCTGTTGATTATGCATCGAGGCGGTATTTGAACATTTTGAAACTCACCCATAATTTTTGTCTGTATGTAAATTGTTATATGCGTGAAGAAAATAATGCGTAACGTCTATATGACATGTTATTATATCTACAAAATACATTCAAGTATGTGTGAAAATTAAATAAAAAATTTATTTATTTTTTGAGACGAACAATGCTACAACAACAAAAATAATAAGTATTATAAATGAAAAAAAAAAATTAATTCATATATCTATAATGACTCATTAATACCAAAATGGAGATATGATAAACATTTTCCTTTCTTTAGTTATTACTTATTGTGCATATTGTAATAATTTATAGGAATATGTTTTTTTTAGGGTTATAAATATGAAGATATGCATGGATATGCTATATATGTATATTGTATTTTGTATATTATATTATAAACATACACGTACTCGTATACACGTATGCATGATAAAGTTTAAAACAAAATCTTTTATTTTCTTTTCAATTCAATTTTTCATTTTCAATCGTATACCATGTATAATATCATATATCAAACCGCATGGAAAACAAAAACTATATTAGATTATAGTGAGAGTGAGGTGTATTATCTTTTCATCTTTCTTTCTTGCCTTCTTTTGATATACTTTATTGAGTATTGTAAAAAAAATACTTTACATTAAGCCAAATAAAAACTGGAAGATAATAATTTTTTTCGTTTTTTTTTGTTGAGTTATTATTATGTTTTAATTCTTGTATAATTTGGAGAAAGCGTTAAAAATTTATTTTAATATAATTTAGATACTTGAAAAAAAAAATTCATTTTCTTCTTTTTAGATAAACATTATGTTGTTATAAAGTCTCTAGAATATCTGCACAGTTGATAAATATTTAAAACGAATTTGAAAGAGTAAAATTACAATAATTATGTGTACACATATGACGGATGCATGTATGCATTGTAGATTGTACATGATTGTATACTAAAAGAATGAAAGTTTTTGAATTATGAATTTTATTAATAAAGGCTATTTCACACTTAAGTGTGCCCGGTCCGGTCCGGTCCGATAGCTCTATAATGCAATACGTATACTTTTATATTAGTAATTTGACCACTACACAATTAAAAAAAAATGGGATCTTTACATGCACAGTTCTATCACGTATCGCTTTCAATTTCGTATATATTTTCAGATGTAAAAAAAGTAAGATTTTTAAAAATCAACAACAACAAAATGCAATTTCATATGAATGCAAATTGTAATAATTATGAACGCATACTCTTTTTTTGCGGTTTTGTATCGCTACCGTACCGTATACTTTATCGGTGTGAAATAGGCTTTACTCTATACACATGTGTGTAAGATAAGTTGTGTACATTTTGCAAAATATCTCTTCGATCATACCTATACATACACACTGTCTAACATAATTGTACAAAATGTTACGAGTACTAAAATGTGTCTAAAATAAATTGTTAAAACGAACGACACAAAAATTATTCGTAATTACTTGCATCTACTTTCAGCTACTTGACAAATTTTCTATGAGTAGCTGCACTGCGAGTAGATGGTTTAGCAGAGACATTTACCTTTCCTACTCGCAAGTACTTGAAATTGCCAAATCGAAAACACCTATTAAGATTATAATTTTTTTGTAAAACAAAAGAAAATAATATAGGTATACGAAATATGTATATATGCACATGAGTATAAATACGACTATACAATGTTCATAATGAATTTGAGGTACAGTACACATGTATATAATAGAGAGCACAAAAAATTTGTATAGCAAAAATATTCATAAAGTAGAAAAAATTTTTTTTTATATTTCATTATATACATCTAGCAATAGCACATCATTTATGTTATAATAATAATTTAGAACACGCCCATGACATTCATTTAATAACATTATTTTGTATAATATATATATATAATGTAATGTATATGAATAAGGATATTGTGTATATGCGTACTCACATCCGTATATTACGTAAGTATATGATTGTGTATACACTATACACATATCAAATATAATGTTTATATGGTATATCCTTGTACTCTTGTACCAGAAAAAAAAAGTATAAATATTATATATCCTACTTGTACATATGAGGTTTTATAAAAAATAAATACATACTCACATATATTTATTTAAAATAAAAATCAAAAATAAAGATAAAAAAAAACAAAATTTTTCCAAAAAGAAAATTCTGTACATGCATCCATATATGCTTGTGTAGTCATATGCTTATAATGTACATGCTATTCTCTTAAATTTTTTTGTATACAAAAATAAAAAACAAAATATTAGAGAAAAAAAAAATATTTAAAATCTAAAATTCACGTACTAACATACATACTTACATATTACCTGTATGATGTATCAATGTATACATGATAATGTATGTATATATATCGTACATCGTAAATATTCGCATATATATACTGCATAACACAAATACATTTTAAAAGACATTTCCTGTATTTTTTAAATAAATTTCCTTATTTACTTTTGTGTATTATACACAGACACAAATGTAATTTTGGTCGGTCCGGTTTTGTGTTTTCAATTTTTGTTACTTTTTTTTGTTATATTTTTTCGCAGTTTTTTCTTTTATTTAAATTTGTTTTTTTTTTTAATAAAAAAATATATGAAAGTGAAAAAAAAAATTAAAAAAAAAAAAGAATTTTTCTTTCTAACAAAAGTAAATCAAAAAAAAAAATTAAAACTTAATAAATTAATGAATAAACACACACAAGCCATAAATACGAGTAGATATATTTTTCATAAGAAATACCTCAATAAAATACATATGTACATACATATACATTCCGTAAAATTGTGTAAATACGTACTTCCATATGTACTGTATACCTGTACTTTTATTAATAATGTATAATAGCTTTCATATGGAATATAGATATTTTAATATGTTCATATAATTATGTACGGCTTGGGTTCAAAAATTAATCATGATTTTGCAGTGTTGCAGAAGTGTTGCTGCAGTGTTAGCGCAACACTGATTATTTATGTTGCTATGCCTTGATGATGCTGATTAATTTTACGACAGTTTTGAAGTTTTGTTATCTTTTACAAATTTTACAAATCGGTTAAAATTTACAAAAATCAAAAATAAATTAAATAAATAAACCAAATTCAAAATATTGAAATTTAACGCATTGTTCATTGTTTTCTTGATCCATGATAGCATTGATAATTAATTTAAAATCAACTTAACGTCACGAGTTTGAGGCTATTTATTCATTGCAACACCAAAAATCATGATGCAAATGTTGACTTTGTGATAAGTTAGTGTTGCGAACAAAATGCAAAAATGAACACATGATTTTAGTCATGATTACTTTTAGAACTGTTGACGAAAGATTCTTTAGCAACACTAACGCAGCTGGTGTTGAATTTTTGAACCCACTCATTACAGGTGGATGGCGATAGAGTGAACTTAAACAGCAACAATGCATTTTCTGTTCACTGTATATCGAAAAAATTAATACCAGAAAGAACTATTGAGCAACATTTTTATTTGAATTTCATTTTTCTTAAACAAAATACATATAATAATGTATAACAATATTTTACGAAAATACATTTTTATCTACATTTTGTATTTGTAACTATACATAAATACATAAAACAGTATGTATACACATTATATTGAAGAAATATTGAAATATTGAAAATATTGAAATATTAAAAAGTATCAGAACATCAGCATTCAGTAATTAAATACAATACAAATGCATGTATTTTCATATATACATAAAATTTATTACCGCATCTACCACACCACCTACTTACTCATTGCTTGCTCACATACATATATGCATACACATACATATATATTGTACAATTTAAATAGGTATGAACGTATGAACGTTTTATTATATTAAAAAAAATTATATGCAAATTTAATTTTCACATTTAACGCACAAAAAAATTCAATAGAGAATGAGTATGAAATAAAATAAATGAAAAATTCGTTAGAATCATTACATATGCGCAATAACGTTACAAAAAATACAAAAAAAAAAAATAAATAAATTATGAGAAAATAAAAATCCCAAAAAAGTAAATTACAAAAAAAAAAACAATCTCGCAAAAAAAAAAATGTAAAAATTAAATATGTATGTAAAATTAAAATCAGAATTCAGAATTTAAAAAAAAAAATGCGAGTATGTAGTACATGTTAAAAATATTATTTAATGTCAAGAATTAATAATGATTTTTTATTTCTTAAAAAAAATATATACGAGTACACACACATATGTATGTATACACAACTCATAAGCACATAAAATATATATGAAATTATTAAATAAATTCATGAAAAACTTTATAAATAATAACGAACAAAATTAGAGGAAAAAAAAATACATATAACATTCCGAATTTTTCATGAAATGACCTTGTTCATATTTTTTATTTTTCATTGATTTGTGATGTTGTTTTTTTTTTTTTTTGAGTGTATTTTCTATGATCTTTATAATTTTTTCATATAAAAAAAACTGCTATATAGTGGTAATTTTAATTGAAAATTCAAAAACAAAAAAAAAAAAAAAACAAGAAATGAAACAAAAACAGTAATGTAATTTGTACACACATTAAATATATGTATGTACATAAATGTACATATATAACATTAATTTCAAAATATTCTTTTGTTATAAATATAGATATTATTAAGTTATAGATGGTTATACATTTTATAGAATATACCTACATAAAGATGAATAACATATTATATTCTTGACAAAAATAATATTTAAATACATATATATATATATATATATGTAATGTACATATAATGTACATAATAATATGTAATAAGTTAAAAATTTATATGTAATTAAAAATTGAAAATTTATTTCACGAACATACATAATAGGTGCTTTCGATTTGGCAATTTCAAGTACTTGCGAGTACTAAAATGTGTCTAGGATAAATTGTTAAAACGAACGACACAAAAATTATTCGTAACTACTTGCATCTACTTATCCAGCTATACTTGAAAAATTTTCCGCATGAGCAGCTGCGAGTAGATGATTTAGCAGAGACATTTACCTTTTCTACTTACAAGAACTTGAAATTGCCAAATCGAAAACACCAAATATTATGTATGTATGCATCTTTTAAGGTTTAAACTAAAAAATAAAAATAAAAAAAACTATAAAAAATAAACAAAAAATATACCTATATACATATGTATACGTATATTTATAAAATAATAATCAATATTACATATTACCATATTACATATATAAAAATGTTTCATATTTAAATATTACAAGAAATGCATGTACTCGTATGTACATATATAACACGGTGCTATACTACACTTAAAAATGTAATATACAATAAGAAAATATTGTATATGTATTTGAATTTTAAGTAATTATATTCATTCGTATAATTTATGTTAAATAATTATTCGTACAAACATATTATTATGCTATTACTATTATATGTTTCTGCATACTATAGTACATATATACTATGTAAAAAATATATGTAGATATATTTTTAATAAATATCTAGTAAATATGTATATTTAGATACATACATAATGCATATGCTCATGAATATATACGCGTATACATATGTACATAGATATGTAAATTAATTTATTCTAAAGTTTTTATTATTATAAAAAATATTGTATCTATCTAATAATCTATATAAAAGTATGTACATACATATATCTCCAACTATACATATATCTACCTATCTATATGCTTATTACATTATATATAAATATAATGTACATATACATTGTTACATTATATAAAAGAATTACATATAATTAAAATAATATCTTTTACTTGATAAAATTTTATTATTACACATATACTATATTTACATGCTAAAATGAAATACTCATATAATACTCATTATATATATTAGAAAACATATATGTATACAACGTAACGTATGTATGCAATAATATAATTCAAAATTCAAATTCATATTATATCTATATAATGTGTATACATATATGTCATACATATGTACATAAATTTGAAGTAATATACTATATTGCTGATTTTTGTTGTAAAAAACAGATAATATAATACATCATACCGTATTCGTGTATATGCATAAGTATCTACATATTTTTACATTCAGATATTACATATTTTTCTAATAACAAACTTTATATGTATATACTTTTACATATTAATTTACATGCATATAATATCTACATTATGTCTGTATATATGTATATTATATTCATATGTATGGTTGGTTGATAATAAAATTTATTAAATATTCTGAACACCATTATTATATATCATCATCATCATCATCATCGTTATTTCTATACATGTTTCATGTTATATTACCATATACATTTATATTCATACAAAATACACATTTATATTATTTTTATTATTATTGTTATTGGTATATATACAATATATAGTGTTGGCGTTGTTATTATTATATGTAGATATGCTATATATGCATATATAGTATGTAAATTCATATACTGAACATTATATAAATTATTATTATGTACATATACATAAAATAAATACAAGTAGATATATAATATAGTATATATATTTTCGCTATTTTTATAATATTCTTCTTATTACTGTTTTTTCCTTTTTTTTGTGCATATACATATAATAATTTTATACATTTTACATTATCATATTGATTTGTATTATTTGTATATTAATTACAGTGAAGACCAATTTTAAATTAACGACAGAATACTAAAAAAACAACAACCGCAGTTGGTTTCAATGTTTCATAACTATCTATCATGCTGTGCTGTCATCATACCATGATATGCATTAATGCACTAATTATGATACGAAAAAAAAATTTTAAAATATGAAAAATTGAAAGTAATTGTTTAAATAAAATTAATAAAATGTTTTGATCAATTCATTTATTGACATTTAATTAATTGTAAATTCAATTTATTATTCTACTTTTTAATTCGAAAATATGTATGATGAACTTTACTCTTAATTATTTAAGATCAGCTTATCCGCAAGCTTACCTAATTCTAAATCGCCAAAGATTTCTATTACATATTTATAAAATCCTTCCAGAATGATTCAATAATACGAAATTATATTACTAGCATTTGCTAATATACTTACTACCTATCAAGGTATAAATTTATACTATCTTAAGTGTAATATGTAATGTAAATGTAATACATACTAGATACTACTACATAATTTTATTTTAATATTCTAAAGAATAATTATTTTTTTTTTTATTTTTTGGAATTATTTACGTTATTTAATATTGTTTACTTAATATACGAAACAGCACTAGCACACATTATTACATTGTACATATACAAGTATAAATGTGTTTGCATGAATTACAGAAAAAAACAAGATAAAAAATATATAATTTTAAAAATATTATAATGTATATCCATACATAATTGTATATAATATTATAATATCTACATACATACATACGTATACAAATGTATACAATCATAAATATACAAGTACAATATGTACATATAATTACAAATTGTTTTTTTATTTCACCTCTGACTGTGCAGTATAAAATTCAATTCAATATTCAATCGTATTATTATAACTACATAACTATGTATAATTTATGTAAGTATATTCAAATATGTACTTAATATGTATTTTTAAAATAAATATCTATAAATGTGTATATACATATAGATATATGTACGTATACATTCTATATTATTATTATTATTTAATTTTTTTTTCTACTTTTTTTGTTGGCATGTATAATGTACTATATGTATATGCTTATAATATTTTCCCATATAAAATGAACATGCATATATCTATACGTGAATATACCTACATACAAATATATGAATACAATGTGTACACATTTACATAAAGATGTGTTTATTTTATAATGTATACAAGTGCAAGTATACTACCTATTCATGAACTCTGTTCTCATTCTTATATGTATTACTTATGTAGTTGCCGTATATGTATATAATTGTATCATATAATAAGTATATGAAT
Organism: Villa cingulata; assembly: GCA_951394055.1. NCBI lineage: Eukaryota > Metazoa > Arthropoda > Insecta > Diptera > Bombyliidae > Villa > Villa cingulata. The sequence goes on from OX596019.1 coordinate 45,819,105, forward strand.
ATCTAAATACATATTCATTCATATGTTTTGCATATAATCGATTCTACATACTTTTACGTACGTATAATAAATTCAATATGAATATGTGTACATAAGGTAAATTATAAAATAATCATTGTAGATAATGTATATATATGTATGTATATACATTTATTTATGTACTCGTACATTACATATGCATGATACTTATCTATCTAGATAGTATTATTTTATTTATTATATAAATGATACAAAAAAAAAAAAAAAAATTAAAATTAAAACCAGAACCAAAAAAAACTTTAAAAAATAAGAATTAAAAAATAAAATGTTTAAAAAAATAAGAATTTAAAAAAAAAAATAACGAAATGAAAAAAAAAATGACTATTTTTTTTAAATAACAGAACAAAATAATATACATATAGTACATATTATAAGTACCTACCTATTTGATTTTATATAAAATGCGCGTGTATCATTCAATAAAATAATACTTATATATTTTTAAATTTTTTTATTATACAAACATATATATCTACATACTACATTTATGTGGATTTTTCTCATTTTTTTTTTTTTTTTAATTTAAATAAGAGAATAATGATGAATATACGTATACGTACATTTTATACATATGTATATTCGCATCAACATATTACGTACACATGAATTTTTTGTACAAATTTTGTACATATTATTTTTTTATAATATATGTATGTACATTACGTATATTATATATGTATATTATTATAAATATATTTCTTCATATATTTTTATATATTATACCTATTTACTATAATATGTATATATATACACTCCTATACGTAACATACATTTAATTATCAGGATATTATGTTTGAATGCATTTACATACATATGTATATTCATATATATGACATTATGTATATTTCATTAAGGTAAAATTATAATCTATACCTTTCATATCTACATATCTATGAAAATAATTCTATATAAGTATACTGGTTATACAAACTTAAATAAATTTTAATATGTACTACTCTTCTGTTTATATATTACGTATATATATGTGTATACATCATATTTATCTAAAAATATAATACACATATGAGTATACACCATATATTCGTACATATATGTCTTATATATTATATGGTATTGTATTATGGAGCTTTATATATGTATATCTATATAAACATGTTATCATTTTATAAAACTACTTTCCATATTCAGGTAACCGTAGCAATAATATAATATATAATCATATATACCTATATATACCTTCTACATATATGTATGTTATATATGTATATACGGTCATATAAATATGTATATTTATAGTGTTTATATCAAGTTTATATGGATATACACCTTAAACTTTTTTTATAATACGTGTACGTATGTTATATGATTATTTGTGCTTCATACGAGTATACTATATACATAATATGCATTATCACATTATATAGGTATACAAAATATAGAATTTTATACTCAAATTATTTATACCTTTATATACCATTTTATATTAAGTATAGTATGTACATACTTATACTTACTATATAGTATATAATACATATGTATATTTGTAACGTATTCAAAAAACCTACATACATATATTATATACAGAAATTTAAAATTTTTTTTTCTTCTTCGTCATACATATGTACACTTTTTTTCGGTTGTTTACTTATTTTTTTTATGTTTTGTTGTTATTTTTTGTACAACAAAACTTTTAATATTTATGTATGCATATGAATATCTATTATACATGTAGGTACATTATACTCGTATACATACATATAATAATGAGAATAAATATATAGGAGTATATAAACATTTATAAAATGTACAAAAATAATCTTATAAAGCAAAATGTATACTACATACAAATACATATCTACATACATACAGTATGAACATACGAGTATATATAGATAAAATGAATATAAAATTATATATTTAAACTATAAATACATAGTTATATGCATACATTTATATATATACATAATATATTCGTACATCATATAAATTTTTGTGAAAACATACATATGTATATATATATATGTATGTATATAATATTATAAGCACAATACCCTTTTACCTTTTATTATATTCTGTTTTATTTTTATTTTTTTTTATTTTTTGGTTTATAAAATATTTGAAACTGTTAATATAACCATATACTTAGTTGTTATATAAGCATTATTACATATAGATACCTAATATGTAAGATATGTGTGTACATCTATCTAAAACCAAATTGTAGATGTGCATACTTATAATGTAGATGTATATACTTATTATATACATATATATATATATAATGTGTACTCTGTGTGTTTAAGCAAATATAATAAGAACAGATAGATATACCATACGTATCCTTATAGATATTATGTATGTATGTACATTTTCACTTATACTTATAATACTCATACACTTTGTATTCGTATAAAAATTTTGTATAATAAATTGAATGGATATATGTATGTACATCCATATATAGTATGCGGTTTACATATGCACAAAAATATACATATACTCGCATGTACATATATACAAAAATTTATATATGGAAAGAAATATATTGCATACAAATGTATAGAAAGCAGCAACAAGAAAAAAAAATTATAAAGTGAATTATTTGTAATAAATATACATACATATATATCATATGTATACATAATATTTTTGCATACATTATTTGTTATAAATATGTATCTACATACTTACATTTGATTATATCTAAAAAAAATAAAATTTAATATTATGTATATGTATATACATACATTACATACGTATATGAACATTATATGAAAAAATATATACGACTGTACAAAATAAATGTAATTTAATTTTGTTATCTGAAATGAAAAATAAAAAAAAATATAATAATAAACAACAAATTATATGTATGTATGTACAACGGCAACAAAAATAAAATTTTTTGTTGTAAGTAAAAAAAAAAAAAAAGTAAAGTGAATTTTTTCAGTTTTTATATTTTCAGTATAAATTTGTATGCATATTATGATTGTGTGCATTTATATGTATATCTACATATTATATATTTACAATCTATATTTATGTACATACTTACATACATCATTGTATACGGTTGTAGGTATATGTACATATATGTTTTTATTTTATTTAATATTTTTCAAGAAAAAAAAAACAAAAAAAAATTCAATTGCCTATTAAATATAATGCAATAATAATAATAGTAATAATTTGCCTAATAAATAAATAAATAAATGAAAATGTATATATAAATGTATATGTACATATGTATATGTAATTGCAAGAAAAATAATTCAAACACAGTAGGTCTAGGTACATAAATAGTAATGGTTCCTTTACACTATTATTAAAACAAAAAAATGTTGAAATCTTTGCATTATAGTTTTACGGTTGTACATTATAAAAGTAAAAGCATGTGAAAGTGTGAAAAAGATAATAAGTACATAAAGGTATTCACTTAATGCAGTAAATAAATAGTAAACCGAGTAATTTACACATATTATTGGGTTTGCATGGCATTTTACTGTATTACTGCTGGAACAGAATGCTGCAGCTGAGTCTGAGGCTGAGGCTGTAGCACGAGCTGTCAGAATTCAAAACAATGAAAATGAATGTGTCGCTGCGGCTGAAGTAGCCGCTGAGACTGCTGCTAAGTTTCAATGAACTTCGAATTTTACACGCGTAAAGAAGTTTTGAGAGCTGAACTTAGAATAAAAAACATGGTTTATCTCTGCAGTGTGTCAATCGTATAACATATTTTATTTGCAATATTTTATTATGCGGCATTTATAATTATTACGTTCTTATTATATTTTTTTTTATGTACATAAGTATTTATAAGTATTAATTGTAAAATAGAATTACAAATTTTATATAATTATTATTGTATGTACATTATATGTATGTATAACAAAAATCATAAATGCATAAATTAATAATTTATAATTAAAATTAATAAGAATAAAAATAATAATAAAGCATTTTCGAAATGTTAAAAAACCGTTTATAATTTCATAACTACATATTAAAAATATGAAGCATTTACTCGGTATATTAGTATTATGTATATGTATGTATTTGTAGACAACAATGTATAACGAGAACAGCAACAGTAATAATATAATAAGTAAAAAAAAATTAATTTTTTACAAAAATTTGTACAACTTATACATATTATAGATACTTACTATACATACTTAATGCCTGCTTTTGTATATATACTCGTATATAATGTACATTTAAACAACCTAATTAGGTTATTCAAAACAAAAATAAATATAAATGTATAGGTATAATATTACATACACAAATATTTTATGTACGTATATTTCTAAGTATTCTAATTTCAAAAATATAATATGTATAAACGTTAGAAAAAAATATAATATAATGAACATATTCAAATATACTGTATATATACATATACATATAGTATATAGTATATGTACATGCTTATTATATTTATATATAACTATGTATACGCATATGTATTTATATAATATTATACTTATTATATTTTAAAGAGTAAAAAAAATAATAGAAATGAATATACATAATATAAATGTACATACATACATATGTACTAAATAACAAGAAAATAAACACATACAACACATACATAGAGTATGTGCAGCTCTATATATAGATGTGTATTATTGGTATATATATGTATGCACTATTATACATATTCATAACTCGTATCTTTAATAATAAAATAATAATAAAAAAAAAAAATTTATACAGAAAAAAAAAATATTAAAAAAATTCTACAATTTCTAGCATTTTTTATGTACAAAATATAATATCTATACATACAATATGTAGATACATATATAGATGTTTAAATTTATAGATATATGTACACATATATGAATGTATACTTATATGCATATATTTAAAATAGAATAAAGTATAAAAATATGAATTAAAAAAATATTTATATATTAAAATACAGGCAGAGATATATATATACATATACATATGTATGTCTACGTTCATACAATATATGAACAAGAGAAGCATTAAAAAAAAATATTTTTTATTTTTTTTTTTGCTGAATAAAAAATCAGATAATATTTGCATATTAAAATGAATAAAGAAACTATAAATACATACATATATACATGCATGAAAAAAGAGTTTTTTATAAGTTTTTCTTTTTTTTTTAATAATTTTATTTTACAAAAAAAAAAAATGGAACAAAAAAGTAAATATGGTTTTTTTAGAAGGCAAATATATATGTATAAATACGTATGTACTATATAGTGAACAGAATATGTATATACAATATTATACTATCTTGGGTATACGTATACATTCATATAATATATACTCTATAAATGCTTATATACATAAATGTACATACATATACTATATGGAGTACACACGTTAAATGTATAAAACTACATATCTAGTAAATTCATAATAATGTATACTAGTATATTTCAAAAAAAAAAAAATTGATAAAAATATTTTAGGATTTGAAAAAAAAAAATGTTTCTTCTTCTTTTTCTGCTTATCGTTCTTTTTCTTAATTTTTATGTACATACATAAAAATATATATATGTACAATATTACATGGTGTATAGTGGAAAAATTTAAAAATAGAAAGGGTGAGTTTCAAAACACATCAAAAATGTATTGTGATACGGCATCAAAACAGTAGTGATGCAAATTTTTAAAACAGCATTAATGCTTCGTATCGATATTGCAGTTCTACAATTTTAACGTTTTAAAACGAATTTGTTGATTTGTTTTGACAACAAGAAAAATGGTTCACCTCCTGCAGTACATAATTTTAAAATTTAATTAATTCATTCTCTACACTAAATCAAAAAAGGTGAAACGATTTTTTAATAAAATTAAACAATATCAGGATACACATATTTTATAGCCATTTTCGAATGAGCAAAAACACCTTCAATTTAAGTACTCGTGTAATAATATAATACTCTCCATTTTTTTGGAATTTATCATTAATATAAAAAGACTACACATTAAAAATTCAGTTTATCATCATAAAAGTACAAAATGTTTTGTTTAAAACAGACTGACCTTTTGGTTCCATATAACAAAATTCATATATAAAAATAAATCATTGAAATGATATTGAGAAAAACAAATCTCTTCAAATCTAGTTTGTATCATAAAAATTCAGGATGCGTAGATTGCTTGACAGATGCGTATCAGATGCATTCACAATGAGTTTTGAAACTGTAGACATTGTCATCGATTTAAGTGCTATCGTTTTGAAATTGTTGGTTATGCATCGAGGCGGTATTTAAACGTTTTGAAACTCACCTAAAATGTTTGCAAAATATACACTATACATAAATGTACATACATACATACGTCTGTGTGTATATTATATGTATCTATGAATGTGTATAATGTATATATGTACATATAAAGACAGCTATATGAAAATGTATTTACTTATATATGCTTATACATTATATATAAAATGTTAATAACACATATACTAGTAAATTTTTGTATTTGCATATATGTGTGTACATATGTATATTTCTAAATTATTTCTTGTTCTAGAAAAATATTTTTATTTTTTTTTGTTTTCATTACTTCGTTTTTTATTCAAATCCGAATATGTATACCAATATAATGTATGTTCGAGTATTTGGTAGTATGTACTATATTTAATTTTAAATGATATTTTTTTTTGTATTATTTTATGTAAAATCAATAATTTATAAAATGTAAGATATGAATATACATAGGTAATATAGGTATACAAATACTGTAAGTACGTATGCAGTACGTTATACTGTACTAAACATTCTATGTAAGTATACAATATTAATTAATATTTAAACGCTTGCACATTATGTATGTACATATATACAAGAATATAAAATTTTTGTATTTATATTATTTATGTGTACATCATAAAATTATGAATAATGTATGAAATGTTAATTATGAATTGAAATATTTAATTTCAGCAAAAAAAAAAAAAAGATTTATTGGAAAAAATTACACACTACACTACATAATAGATACGAATAATTATTATTATAGATTTATGATTCATCGCATTAAATTATTCGTTATCATATTATCAAATATATAAATCACATATCATATGTATACTTTATATAAATAATACCTATATGTGTACGTTATGTGTTTATGCTATTCGCTTCGTTAGATGCATACATTTTATCGTAGATATTTTTAATTTTTATTATAATTATTATTAACTGAAATATTATGATTCGATAAAATTTTAAAAATTTTTAATTTTTTCTTACATTCACATATAAATATAAGAGTACACATCCACATATACACACACTGAACTATAATTATATCTATGTATATGAAAAAATATAGTACATACCTATGTATGTATAGGTACGAATATTTTTATATAACATACATGTACGAGCTTTTCACAATCATGATCAGATAATTTTTCTCATATAATATTTAAAAAATTCATTAAATTCATTAAAAAAAATATTTTTTCCAAAGCAAGGAGTTTCAGTATAAATATCATATTAATTTTTTGGCATTTTTAAACACATTGTAAAGCATACACACTTACTATTACTATACTATTTATATACAGAAGTGTAATATTATTGGAAAGAAGACAAAAAAACCTTTCAAATGATATAAAAAAACATATATGTCATCCTTCAAGTTTTGAAGTTATACTGTCATCAAAAGAAGTTGAAAAGGTGATTTTTAAAAAAACACGAAATTTTGAATTTAGGTCCTTACATCTTGAGAACCACTAATCCAATCAAAGTAAAATGAACTGTGACAAACAGAGCAGAAAGTTCTCTTTCAAATGGTATATTAGGTAATTCGATCCAAGATCCTGATCTGAAGAAATAACGGTTTTCGTAAAACACGCTATTTTTGACCAAACATTTTCAAGGGTAGTTTGCGTCCTTAAGATGAATTTGCGCCAATAGATACATATACCACGTTAAAGAGGACATTTCAAAGTATCATTATCGGAAGGTCTCGTTTCAAAATCTGACGACACCAATTCAGAAATTCAGTCTAATTTCTTAACATTTATTTTAACATTTTTGAACAGAATCTCAATTACACCCTGTATTACTCGTATAGGTATAGTGTACATTATATCTATTCAATTTTTATTCATGTACTTATACAAAACCATAGATATTTTATATGTACATATTCACATTACATATATAGTACATACATATGTACATATACAAGTATAAACCTCCCACTTTAAAAATATTTTATTTCATTTTATTTTATAATAGGTTAGGTATATTAAATTATCTGAAATATTTAAATTTATTATATTATACTCGTACATAACGCAGTATATCTATATAATATGTACTTATATAGGAATATACAATTTTATAAAATACACATTATATAGGTATGCGTATAAAAAAATAAAATCCAAAAATGAGAAAAACCATTATAAAACAAAACAAAAAAAAAACTAAAAAACCAATAGAGAAAAAATGAAAAAGCAAAGTATTTGAAATTCCCTCGTAGCAAATTATTGATTGATTTTTGTTAAAATTTTGAATATTTAATTAAATTATAATTACGGTATATATGGTTATTGTAAGTATGTATATTTATGAGTGAATATATGAAATGAACATTATTTAAACAATGTATAATATATACATACATATGTATATTTATGAATTTTATATGTAGAAACAAAGTATAATACATGTAGTTTTATATTGTAGATATATAATATTCATGGCACATTATTTAAAATACATATTATGTTTTGTAAGTACTAGTACATATATAAATTTGTATAGATATAATATAATGAATACATTTATTTAAGTATTTATTGTATTAATAATATGAATATACATATGTCTAATGGTAATATGTATACATAAATCCATATAAATTATACATTAATTGTATTTTAATTTAACTTTATGCATATATGTATATAACCCAATATAAATATAATATATAAATATTATATTATGTAGATAGTTTAATAAAACATGTACATATATGTAATTTAGGTAATGTATGTATAGATAGTAGTACATACGTATTTATACACATTATATCAATACATATTAAATGTAAATTTATATGTATACATTGTACATTAAATATAGTAGTTTTATATATATAATCTATATATACTGGATATAATAGTCATTAATACACATGTATGTATATTTAAATAATTTATTAAACATATTTGTTCATATGTGAAATATGTATATATACACAATGTATTAATATGTATGTACATACACGTGTATGTATCATGCAGCCTATATAATACCAGTATGTATATTAAACTATTAAAATACATACTATATATACTACACATGTATGTATGTATGTACATATTTTTAAGTCAAGGTAATCATCGTACAAAAGAATTTAATTCAATTTTATTTCATTTCATTTTATTTATTTTTTTTTCTATTGAAGTGAAACTTCTTTAGCGACGTATTTAAAATTATTTTTATTTTGACTCTCTTCTAACTCGTAACATAAATGTAAATTACTACACATCTTTCTTTATGTAAAATTTGAAAAAAAAAAATATAAAATAAAATATCAAACCGAAAAAAAAAAAAACAATTATTTCTATTCATTATAGTACATTTTATTCTATTAAACTAGTATCGTACGTACAAAATACAAATGCGTTACATAAATTTAATTATAGATAATATTATCACATGTACATACCTACATTTTTACATTTATAAATATCTCATATTATTAGCTGTGTTCCTTTCACGTGAGCAAAGTACTTAAAAATCAGTTTGGTTTAATACTTCACTAAATTTTTATGTGTGAACTGCTCAAAAACAATTTTTCAAAAGTAGTTCACTCATACTTTGTATGTAGTTACGTTATTTCTTTCTACCAGATGTCTTTTTAGTTTCAGATTATCCAACAGATGGAAATTGACTGTTTAGATTTCTTGGTACATATAAACAAATATCATATGGAGTGTTTTATATAAATTTTTCAAATTTAAAGTAAAATAATTTTAAGGTTATCTTTTGCTTCACTTGTCAAATTTATTTATGCTTCTTTGAATAGTTTGTATGTAGTTAACAGCTATTATGTAGTGTAGTATATATTAAGTATATACATACAGTATGTAAAAATAATTATTCATATATTAAAATATGTATGTGTATATGTACAGGTACTCATGTACTAAAATATAGTGGTCTTTGATGTAACTGAATCATTTGTATCTTTATTATACTCTTGTGTGGATTACATATAATTTCATTTTTTAAACATATACTTAATAAGTAGAATAGCTAACTAGCCTATATAGTTATTAATATATCTATTAAGAATTGAAATAAAACAAAAGTATATTTTTATACAAAACAACAAATTTAAATAAAATAAATCATGAGAAAGGAAATTAAAATAAAAATTAAAATTTACAAAAAAAAAAAAAAAAATTAAAAATAAAATACAACAGAGAAAAATTAATAAAATATACATATAAAAAAAACACAAAACGTATGTAGTATGTACATACAGTGCTACCAAAAACTTTTAAAACATTTTGTGCAATAATTTTTAGATAATAATAAAAAAAAATGAGCATTATTTATTACATTAATCTCATTTATTTTTATTTATTTAAAACAAAAAAGATTAAAAAAGAAGTATGTAATACTAACATTCACAGATATTAAATGATTTTTTTAAAATAAATTTGATTGCAAATTATATTCAAGATCAGAGCGGTTTGAAAAAAAACAAAAGTTGATTATTGCTTGTTTTAAAGCTTTTTCGCAGCACTGTATGTACATAATATGTATGTCGTGTATTATGCACACATACATACGAATATTATATAAAATTTGAAAAAAAAAAAATAAATAAATAAATAAATAAATGAATAATAAAACAACAACATAATATACATACATAATATGAGTATGCATAATAAAAATTAAAATCTAAATGAAAAATCACTTGTTTGGACTAGTGCCAAATGATAGGAAAATTTACAATATGTATCTATATATACTCGCATACATATTACGAGTACATTATACATGCATAAATACACGTTATTATATACATATATCATTTACATACTTGCACATACCATAAAAAATTTTCATTTTCATTTTTATTTTATTCATTTATTATTATTTTGTTGTGTTTTTTTATTTTTATTTATGTTTATTTTTTTTTGTTTATTTTTTTTTTTTGTTATTGTTGTTGTTGTATTTTTTTTTCTACTGGAATAATAACAAGGAAAATAAGACAATAATAATACTGAAATTTATATGGTGGTAGAATTAACAACAAGACACCCATACGTATACATTATGTATCATATATTCCATGTACATATATATATTTCGTGTACATATGTAAATATATAGTACAGTAATATAGTATATGTACATAACCTATGTATATGTAATACAAAAAAGCAATATAATTATTATACATTTGGGATTAATAAGGAAAAACAGTTTTGGTTTTCCTTTTTACATGTTTCATTTTTTTTTTATCTTCCTTTTTTTATTATTATCAATGAGTTATTTTAGATACATATATAAATATGTTCTTATATAAAATATATGTACGTATGTACATTAGTATATATGTAATATGTAAGTATATGAACAAACATTATTATATTTTAAAAGAATACAAAAGGACTTATAAAATTTAAAGAAAAAATTACATACATATTTTCATATTACTCATGTGTGTATGTACATATAGTACATATATACGTACATATGTATGTAAGAAAAAAATGACTGCATATAAAATGAATATATGTACATAAAAATAGATACACATATCTATATATGTATGTATATAAATGTACGTATTATAAGTATATACATAAGTATGAGTGTACATTGTGCATATAGTATGTAATATAGTATAAAAATAAATTTAGTTTTAAAGTTGAAGGTTATGTCAAACTTATAAAAAAGTTTTTTTTTTTAAAGAAATAAAAAAAATTTATCAGAACTATACGTACGAGTATATATGCATTTAATATGCATGTAATATCTGTACTCTATGTATCTTATATGTACGATATTTAAAAATATTCAATCTTGTGTATATACATACATATAAAAAAATAAATTTGTGTATTATAAGAAAAATAAATGTTGCTACATAAACATACGTATTTCATGCATGAATATACATATTATATTATGTATACATATATACTTATTTGTAAATGTTGTTAATAATAGATATATTGGCATAAAAGTTTAAATGCAATGCATATATTATATTATATAGTCATCGTATATATAGGTAAGTACTTAGTATAGTTATCTTATCATACATATGAATGTTTGTACATACATACTTCTAAACAATTTATCGCTATAATAGTATTTATATATTATACACAATGATGTGTAAATATACATATATATTGTTATACATTTATGGTATATGTATATAATATGTAAATGTACTGTATACACATGACACATTTTGTAAAATAAAAAAATGAAAAAGAAAAAAAAACAAAAACCAAATAATAAAATAAATGAATGTCAAGATATTATAATTTGTGTTCATTTTCAAAATATTTCTACTTTTTGTGTGTACGATGTGTGTATGTGTGTTTTTCTTTTTCTTTTCTTTTTTTAACTAAAAAATATACATATAATGTTTTCATATAAATTTGCCTATATATATTATTATAATGTACATCGGTATGTATACGCATTATATATATCAGATGTACTAGTATGTAATTGGAATCGCATATACAGTATAATATGCATAGAAAATGTATACCTCTATTAGTCAAGTTTCCATTAATTTTTCTTCTACATATGTGTATATACATAATTAACAAAATATGTATACATAATTATATTCACAATCGGTGCTTTCGATTTGACAATTGCAAGTACTTGCGACTTTGCGAGTACTAAAATGTGTCTAGGATAAATTGTTAAAACGAACGACACAAAAACTATTCGTAACTACTTGCATCTACTTATCCAGCTATACTTGAAAAATTTTCCATGAGTAGCTGTGAGTAGATGGTTTAGCAGAGGCATTTACCTTTTCTACTCGCAAGTTACTTGAAATTGACAAATCGAAAACACCTAATAATTATCTTATGTTTCGTCAAAGACCATATAAATGTATGAAATTGTATACGTATACATTTATATGGTCTTTTGTTTCGTTTAATTTTTCTTCAAAATTAAAATCTAATTCAAAAAAAAAAAAAATTAAATAAAAATTACGAGTATTATGAAATAATGTTTACCGCGTATAATAGTGAAAGTGTATAAAAATGAATATTTTATATGAGGAGTATGAATTTACGGAAAATAAAAAAAAAATCTTTGTAATTTTTTTTTTTGTTTTATTTCTATTTCTTTTTTAAAGCATTCACGTATATAATTATTGTAATATGTATGTATATAAGAAAGTATGTACTTACAAGAAATATATGTATGCATTGTACGTACATAAAAATAAATTTAATGTATAAATGATATTGAATATAATATGGTATACATATGATACGAATACGAATATTATATTATTTAGTAGAATATATTATGTGTAAGGTATACATAAAGATGTATATACATATATACAAATACAAGGTATATACATAACTGTATAAGATTAAGAAGTAGGTCATTAATTCTTTTTTTTTTCTTTGTAAAATGAAAATACAAGTATGTATATAGTGATGTACATATACATATATTTATAGTTATTATGATGTATAGAAGAAGTTAAACAACAAATATAATATTATGTACATATATATGTGTATAAGGAACATATATAACTCTTGTATGTGTGTATGTATGTATATAATATTCATAAAAATTGTATATAATATAAATAAATTAATTTTTAAAAATTATGCATGCATATTTATGGATGTATGTAGGTATATAAATAATTTTTTACTTTTACAACTCACAAAAAAATTTTGTTCAATTTTATATTAAACTAGTATATATGTATGTATGTATGCATACATACATATATATACTTTTTGATTTCTAAAGAAAATTTAATACACAAAGGCAACTCAATTTTGTAATTATAAAAAAAATATTTTTTGAATCATACCTTTGAAAGTGGTGTAAGTGTAAGTGTATATTATTGTATATATATACACATTTATATGAAGATATTATTTATGGGTTTGAATTTAAATGGTAATATAATTTAAATTAATTAGGTAATTGCGTAAATTTAGAATTTACAAAACCTTAATTATTTTTTTTTTTTATAAACTGCTTTTTATACTTGTAAGTACATATAAATGTTCATTGTAGATTATATTCACTGTTATCATTAATTAATTTTGTGACAAAAATTTACTTGCACCATACTTTCAAAGAAAATACCGCTTAGTTTATTTGTAATTTTTAAAAAATGATAATAATAACAAAGATGATAATACAGTGAAACTACTTTATCTTTGTATATAACAAGCAGTAAATCGAATAAGGTGGGTTTTTGTTCTTTTTTTTTTTTTTCTTATTATATATACATACAATGTATATAATATATTTTTAAGTGCACACGGATACTCAGTCAATTATGGCACTGCCGATCAGTAATTCTGTCAGATATATGATCCAGTTTATCATCAGTAATCGATTGCTGGTGTACATTGCTGATGGAAAATTAATGATCGACTTGGGCGAGAGTAGCGCGCTGGTTGGGATTCGAACCGTGATCTCAAGATCACAAGACCGACACCACAACCATCGAGCTATTCAAGCCCCTAATAAGGTGGGTTTAAAACTTATGATAAATCTTATGTCAATTTTATGTGGTGAATCTCTTATCCAGAATACCGATTTCTCTTAAAAAATATATTTCACCAAGACTTTAAAGAAATAAGAGGAATAAGAAATCTCTTAGCCAGAATCGCACCGTAAATTTATAAAATTAATAACATAATTTAATAGTTTTATTATTATCCGATAAAAATAATATGCTAATTGTTAAAATACATATACGAGTACATTTATATGATGTACGTACATATTATATCGCTCAGGAAAATGTGTTAAATGTATTATCATATCGTATTTTCATTTTAAATATTATACATTACTTAATTAAAAATATGTGCATATGCTTATATGAATATATGTATACACATATTATATGCACGTATACATTATATATGCTTGCTATTAATGCTAACAATTTAATGGAATATTTTTGAAAAATACATTTACATCATGTATGTAATTTTATGATAAATATAAATATTTAATTATGTATCTACGTGTAATATAACATTACATATATGTACGTATGTCTACAGATAAAAACATTTAACCATTTAGGTATATTGGTATACTCATATATGATTTTCATTCCATGATTATCAAAATTATATATAAAATGTAATTATACTCTTTATTATAACTAACTAACAACACCTATCCCCCTCCCCTAACAATACCCTTCAATAAGTCATGTAAATTATTTTTATATATTTATTATACAGTTTATTATATTGTACACTCATATGTACATATACATATGTACATGTATGTTCATGTACTTATTTCAATTCTAACTTAATCGATATCAATATTATTATTATGTAAATATTTATTTTAGAATTAATAAAACTTTTGTAAATATATTATAAATATGTATACGTACATATAAATAAATATACAAGTATAATATATCTAATATGTATACACAGCCAGTGGATTTTTTATAGAGCCATCTACATATATGTTATTAATTAACAAAAATAAAGTACATATATGAAAGCGTGATCAAATTTCATGACATTTCTGCTTAAATCTTGTACGACAATTCTTGTATATACTAAAACCGACGAAAATTGAATGAAAAGATATTTATATATATATCACGAAATATGTAATGTTATCGTTTAGAAACTGATAATCAGTTTGTTGTATTTATTATATGTAGTCAAACCTGAGTTAATATGTAAAATGTGCTAAAATTTACATTAACGATAAAAATTAAAAAAATTTAATAATTTGTTAAAGATATATGAAGCCAAAGTTTAAAATTCATTTGTAAATAAACACAATAACAGACATTGAATTTTCAAAACGTTGATAGTGGTTCTATATCGATGTCGCTTGCTGTATGTTGTACGAGTATTATAATAATGAACTAAAAATTTTATTTTTACTATATTTTTATGAGTGCACATATGTATATTATTGATATATTATGAAGTAATAACATTAAATTTAAAAAATATATATATACATATACCAATATATATATATAGGTTTATGTATAGAAATAAATAAATAAATTTAGTTAATTTATAAAATATTTATACGTACATATAATATACTCGTATATCTAGGTACAATAAATATTTAATGTAATTTTTTCCGGTTATGGATTGATGATCATAATAAAAAATATATGTACTATTGGTACTATATATGTATACTCAATACTTGTATTTATAATGCACCTTTACCTACATATATGAATAAAATTATAAACCTTTCTACTTTTATGTACAATTTATTATTAAAAAAATAGGAATTATATGCAAAGTTACTACCACTGTATATGCACACGTATATAAATACATATAATTTAGTTATAAAGGAACATGTACGTACCTATATATAATGTACTTACATAATAAACGTAGATGTATGTGTACTAACTTATTCAGAATTGGTATTGTATAAAATTAAAAATTCATATTTCATACATTTTTTTTTCTGGAAATTATACAAATCCCTAAAAAATAAATTATACGCACATATTATATATCGTATATTAATATGTATGTACATATGTATGAATTCATATACATACGTATAGTAGATTTTTGTATATTATTTTTAGCTATATAGTTTATTAAATTTAAAATCTATATACATACTGAATAGTAAGTATATACATATACATACTCATATACTCGTATTTATTACTTATATAACATATATCCTTGACTGTATAAAATTATTATTACTATTATTATAATTTTGAAAATGATTATATGTATAAAATTATATACGTATATATGTATGTATATATGTATGTATGCGTTTGTACATAACCCATGTTTCACATCATTAATTTTTTGTACACCATATCATTACATATACAATATAATAATTCATATTATATACCTACCCATTTAAATTAAAATATTATTTATATTATAATTTATATATCGTAACATGTAACATGTTCATATACATACATAAATTTGAGTATATATATTATAGTTTCATGTACATACAGTATACAGAAAATATATAGTATATATACTATAGTATAGAATGTATTTTTGCATTCATTAGGTATTACATTTTTATTTGAAAACTAGCATATGTGTATTGTATATACCAAACCGAGTATTATTTTAAACGTAAATACATACATAAAATGCGTATAATTTTGAATATACATATATATGTGTATGACTAATGATTTTTTTTTTACATAATATATTACATAATATATGAATACGCTGTATGTTGAGTATATATTTTAGAAATATAAATATACTCATAGATGTACAGATTTTATCCGTGTATCTATGTGTACTGTATATCTACTATGAGCATACATAGTGATGAACAAAACGATTGCCACAAAACAGAAATTAAACTGTGTGTATAGTAGATATAATAGTAGTTTAGTGAAATGAATTTGTTTTTACAAAAATATTTAAAAATCATGAAATTTTGTAATATTTTTTAAATTGATTCTTTTTTTTGTTTTTAAATATGCTCAAAAATAAATTTGAAATTGCAAAATGTTCCCTCCAATTTTTCATGTTTATATACTTTGTTCATTTTGAAATCTTCATCAAGAAAGATTTGTGTACTCGTATTGTACAAATATTGAGTGATTTATCTATCGATTTTATCAATATATTATATTTTTTTTTAATTTTATACAAAAATTCCTTGACATTTTTATTCACTTTCATACGTTTTGTTCATTACTGTGAACGTGCGTATAAATATATACATAGAAAATTTTTTGATTCACACACCATACTCATCTAATTGAATACATTTTACCTATGTATAAGATAACTAATCTAATACACATGCATATAAACATATGTATATAATAAATTGTATACATAATAATAATTATATTTTAAAATTATTTTTATTATTAGAAGCGTTCATATTTTATATCTTCATATGTGTATCTATGTATAATGTTTTATAAACACATTATTATGTATGTATGCTAATAATATATGTAAATATACTGTCATATTTTCATATGCATATAAATTTATAATTAATTTTATTTCTATCCAACATTTCATACATATATATTCCATTCATAGGTAGGTATATACAGTTATTCACAAGTATTTATGTACATAAATATGTACCTTAACTATTCATTCGTATGATGTATGATAACTATATATTTATAGAAGTTTATATATACATATATGCTGAATAGATTGAATATAATTATTTTTATCGTAATATACGTATTTTTATTTAGGTAAATGCATGAACTTTGTATATTGCATACGAACATTCTTACGTATGTATGTACAAAATGTACTAGATGTGTACATGTATATTTTTTTCATTAAACCAATTAAACGTTTTTCTATATGAAAAAAAAAGTATGTACGTATTCATTCGAGTATATTGTATATAAAATACTAATTTATTGTACGTACACATTTTTGTATTACCGTATACATACATATATACAACATTTTATATGGTTTCATTATATAATATAATAATGAAGAAATATAAAAAAATAAATTAAAAATAAAATGGAATTTTTGTACATTAAAAATAAAAAAAAAAATTAAAATTTAAGCGTAAAAATATTCAATAATAAAATAATAAAAAATATTTATTTTTTCACTAAACATATAGGTACATATGTATGTATATAATCTACTATTTAAAATGTGTTTGGATGAATCTATGAGTATTTATAATATGTACATATATACAAATTTGTATGTAATCCTTATCATTAATTTGTATAAATTTAATCGTACATATCTACATGTACATTATATATGTATATTAATGAATGTGCATAAGTATACAAAAAAAATGTTTAGTATTCAATTGTAGGTGATTGTAGTATGTATGTATAAAGCCTGAAACAGAATGTGTAGCTTTAGTATGTAGTGCATGTAGCACTACGAGCTGTCAAAAATACACTGCATTAATGTAAGTTTGAAGCACCACAATGCGTAGCTGTAGCAGTAGTAGTAGTAGAAGCTGCTGCTCAAAGTAGGAACTTTTCTACTTCATGCTACAGCTACAGCTTTGACAAATGACAGCTAATGTTATAATTAATTTTATCTGCACGTGTTTGCAATCTATGCTTTATTTTTAAAACATTTAACGCAAAAACTGCTTTTTCGTTTTTTTCACTTTCCTAATTTATTAATTATTTGTAATATTTAATTATCAATTCAAATGTCACAATACAATACAAATGAGCTACAGACTATATCATTATGTCAGTCGATATAATGTCACGCTACATCTATTACTACTACTGCAGCTACAACTACAGCTACATACTACAAGCTGCACGCTCTACAGCTACAAGCTCTGTTTCGTGCTTAATGTACATTCAATTCAGGTACATATAAAATTTTTCCTTAAATATATACACATATTATGTGCATATATACATATATGTATTTATATCTACATCTAAATATGATACCTATTAACGCTTTTCCTCTGTTCAATGCCTTTATATAGCTATTTACCTATTTAAAAGTTCTTATTTTTTTCTTCATATTTTTTAAAAGTGTGTAGTATGGTAGTATGGTAGTATACAATCTCTATATTTGAGAAAAAAAATATAAATTTTTTATGTAGTTATAATTTTTCTCTATCTTCCTCTAATGAATACTAATAAAATAAAATAAAAATAAAACTTAAATTTTTTAAATATGTATTTTTTTTTATTTTAATTTAAGTGAAAATAATAACGTAAATACATATAGTATTTTATATACGTTGGTCCTTATAATAATGTACATTCATAAAATATTATACGTACATACATATGCTATAAACTAATATTGCTAATATATAATAGAACATGTACAAAGCATACATAAATAAGTTTATAGATATATGTACACTATATGGAGGCTATAAATTTTTTTCATTTTTTCATTTTTTTAATTTCCATATATTTTATACTTTTTTCTATTTTATTTTAACATTTTCATATAAATAGTTACATATATATCTACATAATATTGTACATAAATATGTGTATATTAGATATTAGATAGTGGAAAAAAAACTACATACATATAAAGTATGTATATGCGATATATAGTTTTATAAAATGTTCGTATATAGATGTAAACAGAAACATATAATATATTTTACATGATTTTTATGTATATTATATAAATAATAATAGGTATATTATATACATACTGTATACAGATAATAATGTGCCTATAGTATATATATATACATACATACATTGTACTACTTATATCTACATATACTATATTGTTTTGATATCATTTATATATCTAGTATCACTATAGTATCTAGTATATAATACCTAGATATAATATTCAATATTAATGTTATGTACATATATACATTATGTGTTCATCTTCATACTTACACATACGATTATTCCGTTTTTTATACATACATACGTATGTACATATATTGCACATGTTTCCACGTTCATATTTAATAATATATGTTTATCTATATATCGCAAATATGTAGATATGAGTAACTTAAATATATTTTTTGTACCTCTCTCTATAATAGAAGATTCGTATTTATATTTTTATTTATACACAAGGATACATTATACATAATATACAAAATTATAGTAAAATATAACTACTACATACAAACAGCAACAAAAATTGAAAAATGATTTTTCCCATTTTAATGAAGAAAAAAAAAACCAAATTAGCATTTGTGTTCGTTTTTTAGTTTTTGTGTTCTTTTTTGTTATTTATTTCCTTTTTTTTTTCATTGTATTATCATTATTATTATTAAGAATATACATATATTTATATATAAATGTTACATACACCATATATGTACATATATTCAAATGTATGTATGTAATATGTATACGTATATTTTTTAAGTATAAATTTATTTACTATTATTGTTGTTGTTATTATGATATTAATATAGTACTGTTGTTGCTACATCGTTGTTGCTGTTGCTGGTGTTTTGTTGTTACTATTTTTTGTGTTGCTAGTGTATTATTTTGTTATTGTTGTACAATATTATTGTGTTGTTTCATTATATTTTATATACTATATTTGAACAAAACAAAATACATATATGTAGATCTAACATATTATATTTATGTTTATATACACATATAGATATTGTATCATATTATAGATGCATGTACATATATTATGTATATATGTACATTATATATTATTACCATAAGCTTGCATATTATAATATGCAAGAACATTTTTGAAAAATATCCTGCGCAGTCAAAAAATTATAAATATACTTATACACATTTATATATTTGTACACAATATCCTGTGTAGTTATAATATAACTACATATTATATATTATGTATACATATGTATATATGAATATAAATAGTAAATATAATACTACATGTGTGTATACTCTCTTGTATATTCTTTTAAATATGTAGGTACATATTATTACGAACAGTAGAATATATAGCATTGAAATATCGTAAATTATAGCTATAATATGTGGGTACAGAAAAACATATTTATATAGATATTATAGTCTCTATATAGATATTTGTATATATGCATTTATATCGTATTTTTTTTTCATTTTATTCTTACACTCTCCTATTAATAACTGGTATACTAATATGTATACCTATATGTATTTTTAAATGTACATACTATAAATGTATACAAGAAAAAAAAAACCATCAAAAAACTGCATATTATATTATACGTTTATTTATACATTTTATATCTAAAAATTCATTATAGGCATATATGTACATAATATGTACATGGAATCGTACAGCAAACAACACATATTCGTATACTCATATATTATGCATATTACTTATATGCGAGTATACTATATTCAAAATGTGAAATAAAATATAAATAAAGAAAAAATAATAAATTTCTTTTTTCATTTTTAAATGCAGCTTTTAGAAAATAAATTTTTATGAAAATAAATTTAATATAATATGATAATGAATATACTCGCTTATACATACATATAATGGTATCACTCATAAGTATATATATAAGTAGTACAAAAATATACATACGATATTATGTTAGGTATTCGAAAATATGTATAACACCATGCCACATATAAAGCCTGTATATATGTATTTAATAAATACATATAGGCAAATATATGTATATTTTTTGATTATTTATGTACAATTTTATCATTATAAATTAATGTTAATGTATACATACAACACAGTTTATGTACATTATTTTTTTACAGACATATTTATTTTGTATACTCAATTTTTTTTGTATAATCCCTTTTTTTAATTTTTGTTTTTTAAATTTAAAATTTGTTTTTTTTATTTGAAAAATATGTACATATATAATTTTGCTTTCATATATGTATCATGATTTTTGCATATACATATTCACATTTTCATATAAATATGTACTAAACTAAATATAACAGACACTAGATAAATTATTATACATTGTAAAAATGTACATTTATATATTAATAAACCTGCATATTACGTACATATGTATATACATATGAATATGATGCATCAAACATGTCATACATTGAATTGTATCTCTGTAACTGTATATATGTATACGTATTTATATAAGTAAGAATGTAAGAAAAAAAAAAAACACACATTTTTAAATTATTATTATTATTACTATATCATCGTCGTCGTCATCATCAACATCATCATCATCACCATGCATTCATATAGCCAACCACATTGCACAAGTAGTTTGACTGGAATTATGTTTTTTTTTTACAATAATTTTTTGTTTCACTTTTCTTTTTAAAAACAAAGAGAATAAAATAAAAAAAAAAGATATAATTTTTTTTTTTTTTTTTCATAAACATAAACATCTTCAACTTGGTACTTCAATACGAACTATATAATGTATACTTACAGTATATCTATGTTTTTTTAATGTACAAAGTGTACGTCTTCTATATCTATACATATTTTAAATATATGTACACTATATCATATTGATATTTTCTATATATTATATATCTTTCTATATATGCATATTCATATCTTTAAAATTAAAAAAAAAAAAAATAATAACATACATTATTATTATAATATGTATACTCGACACTCGTACTCGTACATACATATATGGTCATATGAGATATGAGATGTTATATATGTAGGTCTAGGTATGTGTATTCTGTATTGATATTCCATGCGGTGTATGAATATAATATGCATGCTATATACCTATAAAACTTCATTTATTTATGAATATGTATATACAATTATAGAAAGTATATATAGCCAGCATCTAAAGCCTAAATCCTAAAGTTAAGTTTTAAATTACATCTCATCATTATTATTTTATTTGTGATGATTGTATATATATATGTATATATATGTATATGAAAAGTGTATATAAGAAATACATAGATATATTATGTACATAAGTGCAGATTCATGTTATTTCTTGCACATAAGTAATGTATATATACATAATATATACAATATATGTAATATGAAAATTTTACATTTCATTTATTCTTATGCATATTAAATGTATGTTCATATACAAAATATTATATACAGTCAACTCGCGATAACGTGAACACCAAAAATATTTTATTTTATTTTATTATTTATCCAATTTTTGAAAAGTTAGATGTTATTTTAACCTATTTTTTATTTTGCACTTCAATTTTTTAAAATAAAGCTTCTTCCCGAAGTTTTCTTAGTACAATCACGTACAATGTACAATCATATCCTCAACTAATGTGCTCTGTTGTTCATAATTGTTCACATTAGCTGTGTTTCTTTCACATGAGCAAAGTACTTAAAAATCAGTTTGGTTTAATACTTCACTAAATTTTTATGTGTGAACTGCTCAAACAATTTTTCAAAAGTAGTTCACTCATACTTTGTATGTAGTTACGTTATATCTTTCTACCAGATGTCTTTTTAGTTTCAGATTATCCAACAGATGGAAATTGACTGTTTAGGTTAGATTTCTTGGTACATATAAACAAATATCATATGGAGTGTTTTATATAAATTTTTCAAATTTAAAGTAAAATAATTTTAAAGTTATCTTTTGCTCCACTTGTCAAATTTATTTATGTTTCTTTGAATAGTTTGAATCATTGCTAAAATAATTGGTCAGAAGTACTTCGCTCACGTGAAAGGAACGCAGCTATTACAGAGTAGTCAATTTCAAAAATATTATGTTTACGTTATTAGCGAGTTGTTCACATTAAGCATCGCGAGTTGACTGTACAATATCGTTGTTATTTTGTCATTGCTTTATTATGTATATGCATGCATAATATACCAAATATACTATATGTATATGCGTATATGAATAAATATTTATGTGCATTTTATATATTGATATTCCTATAAAAATATACATTACATTATATTATAAGAATGCTTTTTTTTTGTCTGTAAATAAACAAAGAAATAATTTTTTATTTTAAATTATACAACAATATATGTATATACATTTAGATATGTGTATATGTACTGTACTATATAATGTACATACATATTATAATACGCGTACGCATATTACATACATATATTTGTGGTGTACACATATCCCACTATCTACATATATATATTCTATATCTAAAATCTCTTTATATACACTTAAATTATAATACATAATTTCTTTTTGTACTCATATTAATATTAATATCTGTATTCACACATCATATTTTTTATTTATTTATTATCATTAAAATGCTGCATTTGCTATAACTGCTGCTGCTGCTGCTGTTATAAAAGTTGTTGAGTTGCATTGTTTTGTGCATTCATTTAAATTTTTTTTTTTCATATACCTATACCTTTTTATCATCTCAAAATGAATTACATATACGAGTATATATTTTTAAGACAACACCTATAGGTATATAATCCTATAAGAATGTATACAAAATTTTTATTCTTATTTTATTTTTCATTTCTGTTTTTTTTTTTTTTTTAATACTTATTTATCTTTAAAAATATTTATTTATGTACAAAAATTTTCTTTTAATGATGATAAGTTAAGTATCTATTCGTATTTACATAGTTACACGTACATCTTTTTACATTTTTTATAAAAAGTATTGTATGTGTAATGTATATAAAATATAAAACAATTATGAAATGTAGAAATTGTATATAATATATGTATAGAAATTTATTTTTAAAGAAATTTAAATTAGCTTTAGAATATAACGAATATATCATGTGTGTACAAGAGTGTACATAAATACATAACTTACTTTGTTTTTTTTTTTTCATTCGAAAAAATTATCTAGAATTTACTTTTCATATACATATGTATATTTTATCTGATTATACATATATATGTATACGAGTATATATAATTTGTTTCTCTCTTTTTTTATAAATTTTATTTTGAAAATTTTACCATATATTATATAACCATAGATTATATTTATGGATGAAATATTCAGAAAAATAAATCGATATTTTTTTTTTTATAAATTTATTCGCATTTACTCGCGTATTTATAACATATTTATCTCTATATAACATAATATCCATTTTAAAAAAAGAAAAGAAAAAAAGCAGGTTATTTATTGTAGTCGTTCTATGCATGTATAGCAGTTGATAGCAGCTACTTGTAGTTCTTTTTTGAAAAATATAAATTTAAAAAGGTTTGTATACATTATATTGTTTTATAGATTCAGTTACTTTTTTTTATAATATCATTTTTTGCTTTATATACTCGTACATATAATTCTTTACATTTTTAAAATAAAAAATAATTTCATTTTAAATTCATTTATTATATACAATTTACATTTTTATATTAATATCTGTTGTGTATTTAACATCAAAAAAATATTTTAATTTTAATTGTATATAATTTTATTTTTTTTAAAATTATTTAAATGATTGTTCCTTCTCTTTGAAGAATTATATACATATATACATGTTTAAATAAAAGTATTCAGATACATACATATATACACATGTATACAGATAGAGTACATTAATTCTCAAAACATTAATTAACTAAAATTATAAATTCAATTCATGTCAATGAAACATTGTAGGATTTCACGTAAATATGTATGTATCATGTATGTATATGAAAAGTAAATATACATATATGTATTATATATTGTATATTATAGAGTATTTATGCATGCTCATTTCTATAGGTGGAAATGTTTATTTGAAAATATGTACATTATATTTACATAAATACTCATTATAAAATATACATTTATGCTTATATAATCCTTTATAAACTTTATACATACATATTTCATACGTATAGCTATAGATATTATATTATACATATATTTAATATAATAATAATGTACATACATATGTTCAGATCAGATATATAAAAAAAATTTTTTGTTTGTATATATTTATGTAGATTTCATAAAAACATACAAATATTACATAGCTATATATTATATTTATACATTATGTTTAAAATTGTAATATATATATATACATATGCATATTTTAGATGGGATTGTACGTTACCATATGTATGTCATTATGATTTTTATTGTGGTAAGAGTAAAAATATATATGTACGCATATATCACTTTAATGAATATTTATATGAGTACATACATATAGCAAAGGTATAGATAGATAAATGTATACACACATACCTTAATACGTACACATATTCTACTTAGAATATTATAATTGTACTGTATCTGGTATATACCTTACAGAATTTCATATATGTACTATATACTATATATATTTCACAACGTGTGGGTACTTATAATCATATATAAACATACATTATACATTCTTTCATATATTTATGTCGTTAAAAGTACGAGTTGTATGATGATTTATAATATAGGTACATTTGTATGTGTACATACAAAGTTTTAAAATAAAGTTTTATAATATATATAATGTATAGATATACAAAAAATTACATATGTATATGCACGTAAAAACGTGCATTTAAACTGTACCGATTGAGTATACATAAATAATGTTACACGATTATGTTAGATATGTAATGTATTTATCGCTTTGAACATAAATAGAATATTATACATTTTGTTATTTACACCTCTATATAAATCTATATCGTAGTAGATATGTGTATATACATATATATATTTGCATTTAATAAGTACGTATACATACATAAGTATATTCATAATTATGTACATTTTAAATTATAGGAACTGAAATATATACATATACATATGTATGTAGATAAATCTCTCAACATCATCATTATCAACATTATTTTATACATAAGTATAGTATACAGAAATAACGTAATAAAAAAAAATAAAATAAAATATGTACACGATGATGTTACATACCCTGTTATATCCTATACGTATTGCCATATCATTGATATGTATATATAGAAATATTATGTATTATTCCAAATATGTACGTATACTTATATATGTATATATATGTACATGTACCTATATGTAAAATGTATACTCAATATATGAATAAATACATTTGTTAAGTACATTATATGTAAATATGTATTTTCATCTATCTTTTAAGCATTTAGCTGTTGGATTTTCATTATTGTAAATCTATGTATGTTTATATAAGTATGTTTATAATAATTTCAAAGTAATGTTGAATTTTAAATATAAAATAACATACGTATGTAAATAAGTATAAATATTCCATTAATTTTTATAAATTATTTATATATATATGTACATATAAGCAAAATGTATATTTTTATAAAAATATATATACACACATATATGTATGTATACACAAATAATTTTATATTTATGAAACACATTTCTCATTATATACATTACATTATATCAACGATTTAAATATCAAGGATGTAGTACATATTTATGTATATATATGTTTAAAAATATATTGAGTATATTTTAAATACATATACATATATTTATTTTATATTAATTATAAATACATACATTATAAGTACATACATATAGTACAATATACACACATATAACAAAATAACAATAATAAATAATAATAAAGAGATCTAAAAAGAAAAAATAACAAGAGTAAAATGCCTAAAGCTTTTTAAAATATAAAATACTAAAGTAAACTAAAAATAATAAAGTAACTATACGTATTG
This sequence comes from Villa cingulata, assembly GCA_951394055.1. Taxonomy (NCBI): domain Eukaryota; kingdom Metazoa; phylum Arthropoda; class Insecta; order Diptera; family Bombyliidae; genus Villa; species Villa cingulata. Next base: position 45,847,373 of record OX596019.1, read on the forward strand.
TAGGGGCTGAGTTGTATATTGTGTAATTAAATGTGTATATGTACATACACAGTATTTTAATATAAATATGGATGAGAAAAAAAAATACTGTTCAGCCATATACATATAGATACCTATGTACATTATATAGCTATATCCTATATGTTTATATAAATAAATATTGTTTAAAATGAATAATATATGTAATTAAATGTTAAATATCTATATATAAATAATTATATTTAAGTACATAGGTATGTGTACATTAATATATAAGTATACATATTGTAATATATATGATACAATAATTACAATATTAATATTACCTTAAAAAAAACTATAAAATAAGTTTATATCAAAATCAGAAACTAAACTGTGTAGTTATCTACTCATATACCTTCAAGCAACCTTTTCATTCAATATTTTTTCATAATGTACCTACTTTTTTTTCTATTTTCCCTATCATCAAAATCAACAGTATCATATCTAAGATACATTATATTCTAAACATTTTATTTTATACCATATATGACATACATATTATAATTATAGAATATACATGGGTACATTGTCATCACTACCAACCAAATTCAATTTATTTCTTCTAATTTCTAATGTACATTTTCTACTTTTTTATTTTTATTTTGTTTATTTTTCTATTTTCTAATTTTCAATATTTAAATTTTGAACAATACAATATGTTTATTTATATTTTATGCATGTAATATTTAAATATACATACATTTTATGTTTATTTTCTCTTTTCATTTTTTTTCCTTTTCATTAGAATGATGACAAACATAAAACAACACTACATTTCACCCAACATTTCATCAACATTTTACTTCACATCGCATTTGAATAAAAATTATCAAAAGAGTATGTAGTATATGTTTCACAACATTTAAAAACAAAAATAAGTTGCAAATAAGTTGCAAAGAGATTTTAATATTTCAATCTCAATACTCAACAACAAAATCGGTAGTAAGAAAGAGTATACATTTTTCTCATTTTTCACTCGTTCACATTTAAGTAGTACCAAAGTCAAAGATGAAGAAAAGCTATAGAAACGAAAACGATAACTTCAAGTTAAACTTATCAAACTTCAAAAAATGTTGTTTTCATACAATTTTCTCTTTTGAATCTCTTAAAATCATTAGTAAAACGTGGTAAAACTTAAAAAAAGGTCTTTTGAATACAAATGAATAGGTTCGTTGTTCGTTGTTGACGTTGGTCGTTGGCGGCTGACGCCTGATTCAAAGTTTATAAATGTTGATTATTTTTTCCTTTGTTTATTTATAAATAAAAATGATTATAAAGAATGATGTACATGTACGTATTAGTTAAAAGAAAAGAGAAATAAATAAAACGTATATAAAAAAAAACAATAATTTATATTTATATACATTTGTAATTTAAATACAATATAATAATTATATACATAATTATGATGTATATATACAGAAAAATTCGTAAGTAAATGTTTTCGTCGCTTATCTTTTATTTATTATTAAAAAATGTATTTAAAATTGTTTTTTTTTTCTTTTCTTTTTTTATTGTCATAAAACGTGTAAGTAGATTATTTTTTTATTGTTTGTTGTATTTTTATTAAAATTTTAATACAAACACATATACATATTATGTTATTTAATTTTGATCACGAGTTAATGAATTTAATTTCTTTTTTTCTAAAAAGTAAAAAGAATGACAAGATCATTATTGAAATACGTACACATAAAAAATTCAAAAAAATATACTTTTCTTGAAAAAAAAATTTTCTAGATAAGTGTGAAAAAAAATTTTTATAAGAAACATAAAAATATCTATTTAGGAAGAAAAGTAAAAAAAAAAAAAATTGTTACACATGTATACGAGTAGGTTTCTACATTGTTTTTGTTATTAATTTCATTTTATAACTTAATAATTTTATTCATATACTTACATCAACACATTATTATATCTGTAATCTGTATAAGTATTTCATTTTTCATTATTATAATGATTATTAGATATATTATTGAATTACGTGCTTTTAATACATTTATGTAAGCATGTAAACTGTAGATACATATACGTATTATAGTAATATTATTACTATACAAGTACAGATAGATACATATTCAATTCATATAGAGGTACATACTTATATATAGTATCTAATATATATACACTTAAGTTTATATATACTCGTAAGTTTATATATACATACTAATAGTGTATAATCTAGAATAATTATTTTCATTTTAAATTTATATTAATTAATTTTATTTTTATATAATTTATGCGCATATTTATCGATTATGTATGTACATACCACATACGTATAATTATAGTATACATAACTTATAATATATATATACGTACATTAATTAAATATTTAATTTAATAAGTGTGTGTATGCAAATAATATACACAAAAATTTATTCGTTTATCATCATTCCTACATATTAATACCATTGTCATATTATATTACATATTATTTTATTATAATTATCATTGAATTGTAAGTGCATACATACATTTAATATGTATATAAGTACATATTTTACAATAATAATAATTTTTACATTAATAAAATTACACACGCCAGAATATTATTTATATTATCATACCTATTCCCTATATCTGTATAATGCCTTACATATTTTTATATGTATGTACCTACATATTCATATATTTGCTTTAAATATGCATGCTTGTACACCGTACCGTCATGCTGTACTACAGAGTACAGATGAGTCAATAATTATGAAAGTAGCTCATGCCATAAACGCGTATTATGGGTACCTATACATATTTACATATCTCTATGAATCATACTTTACATACATTCACATATGTACATAATGTATGTATGGAAAATTTACTAAATGACAATGACTAAGTATATATGCGTGTATGCACAAAAATTTTGAAGAAAGTTGAATTTAAAACAATTTTTTTTTTTTTTTTGGTCTATCAATTTAAATTTGGAACAAGTTCAAGTTTATAGAATAAAATGTATAATATATTTTTATGTTATTTGTAAAAAACAACCAAGAAATATTATATACAGAATACACAATGTAAATTTATACGGAAGCGCAATAATTATACACTTGAATCTTGATTTTAACATTTCTGAATATTGTATACATGTAAGGTAAGCATATACTTATGACATTCATTTATGTTAGGTATAGGTACCAAATAATTAATCATTATACGAATACATATAATATATGTGTACATATATTATAATTATTTTATTATGTATATCTGTATGTAGTATACCTATATTAGTATACCTATGGATATAGTATAATGTACGAGTATATGTATATAAATAATATAGATTCATAGAGTTACTAGGTTAGGTATATTGAAGATATGTATTTATAAAATGGAACAAAAATTTTTATAATAAATATTCTATATAAAGTAAAAATATAAAATATTATACATACATACATATATCAAAAAGAAAAAAAAATATGAAAAATGAAACAAAAAGAAATAAAACAAGCAAAAATAAATAAATAAAACAAATAAAAGAAAATATAAAATGAAACAAAAAAAAAAAAATTATAATTGAAATGAATTGGAAAAACATATATTATCTACATATACGTATGTATATTATTTATTATGCACGTAAGTATAAATATTTTTATGCTATATAGTATACCATGCGAGTAGATATATACTTAATCACATGCATACACACACACACATATATATATATATATACTATATGTCTATATTATATACTTATAAATGCTTATACGGATATGATGTAGGTATATGGGCATATGTATCTATATAAAAATAAATACATTCAAATTCAATGTATGTATGGATTTGTTTTGTTTTTGTATAATAAACGTTGAAATTATGTACCGATATGGCAATATAAATATATAATAAATATTTATTTGTATTACTATATGTATAGCTTTACGTACGTAACGTATATATACGTATAATACTTGTATGCGTTCAATTATAAAAAAGAAAAGACAAAAAAAATAAATTCAAAATGCAAATAAATACGATATTATTTCATGAATATTATATGAGTATGTATTTTTTTTATTTTTTTTTTTTTGTGTTCAAAGTTTTCGTTTGCAAAGTGCAAAAAAAAAAAAAAACATACAATACAAAAAGTAAAAAATTAAATAAAAAAATAATAATAATAACTGGTTATGTATTTTTTCTTGTTTTTGTTGTTGTTATTACTGTTATCATTATTGTTTTTATTTTACATTATATTTTGTAATTTAAGAGCTGTTTTTAAATTTAAATTTGTTCTCATTAATATATCGAAATAGTAATACCTACCAGTAATACCTACATATAATTAACATATGTATGTATGTACATATATAATTTTAATATAAATAATGATGAATATATTTAGCTATATGTATATAGCAATAATCGTTTGTATAGTAATTGTATAATATAATTTAAGTTAAGCATATATATGTAGGTATGTAGATTTTATATGAATGCATTTTTATAAATAATATATATATTTACATATATCTATTAAAAGTAGATTATAGGTATATACATTATACAAGTGAAAATATGAGCAATACATTAGATATATGTACATATCTAAATATATTCAAGTACATAATGTACATAATAATGTAGATAGTGTAATTTTGTATCGTGTATGCAATTTATTTTTCTCTCATTTTTTGATTAATATTGATTGCTTTGTAATTACAATGTTTTATTTCAATTTATTTTATTTTATTTTTTGAGTTTTTTTTTTCTTTTTCAATTTTGTGTACATATTTTCTTTTGAATGTGAATAAATAAAATTTGAATATGTATAGGTACATAGATAAATGATAAATACAAAACATTATATGTAGATATATTATACTATTTACATCATATTTATTTTTAATTCAATTTTTAAAAATATTTTTTAAAAAAAAAAAAACATTCGAAACAATTATAATTTTCTTTTTGTTTTCTATTGTTTATTTCATTTTTTAATCTTAACAGATTCAATTTGTATAAATACAAACACATATAATACTCCATAAATATATAAGCACATACATGCGTCACGAACATATACATATAAGTATTTTATTACATATATATTATTACAACATTAACTAATAGTTGCGTTCCTTTTCACCAAGTAAAGTACTCCCAAGTAATCGGGAGTAGATTGTAAATGGAACGCAATTTTTTTTACTTGGAAGTAAAAAGTAACCTCAAATTTTAAGGCAACATTTCTAAGACAATATAAATATTGGAGTGACAGTTGGCCGTGCTCAAATTTCAGCTGTCATGTATTTCAAATTTGTTTTGCTGTTGATTTTAGGTTCTCCATATCAATTAAACAATAAAAAGCCACCTATTGAAGGAAACGTGTAACGAAAATATTACAGACTTTAACCTATTTCTTTAATCTCTAACGCGATTTGAAACACAAAAACATCTGACGGTAAATTTTGACGTAACTAACCATGCAAATGTCAGGTATTTTAGTATATTAATTATTATTGATTTTTTCTTGTTATATATAGAATTATAATCTTAATTTATTTTATAAAATTAAAATTAAAAAAAAAAAATAAATAATGTAATAAGTACAAATAAGTACACAAATAGATAAATATGTATTTGTATATAAGTATATTAACTTATGTTGTTACATAAATTATAATTAAGTATGTAGATATACACATTTGTACAACGTATTATACGCGAGTATAAGGTATACATATGATGATACGTTTATATGTTAATATCACATAAATGAAATATAAATGTGTAGAAAGAAAAAATTGAAAGAAAAACTGAGATCATAATAAGAAGATTAGGTATAATATGATACATATAAATACATAGTAGGTATATAATTTTGTAATTAATATTATAATTATAATAATATCATAACTATATATCTACGCATGTGATATAATATGAATATTTTATATATGTATCTATGTAGTATATATAATGCATAGTGTATGTAGAGTATAAATAAGATGTATATTTATGAAAACATGTAATGAATTGAATTAAAAATGAATATGTACTCGTAATGGTCGTAATTATATTTATCAATATTACCCACATTTAGGTATTTAATACATACATATTATATGTACATAATGTATATATTTATTCTGTTTCTATATTCCCTCAATATTCCTAATATGTAATATGAATGTACATTATTCCTAATGTACATACATACATACTAATATTCTACTAATTATAATTAATATGTACCTACTCTGCTACTCATATTCAATTTTAAAACGAAAAAAAATGTTTTTAATGTTTCTCATTTACATGTACTTACATCTACATATAAAATGTATAAATAGATTACGTATAAATGCATTATATGTATATAAAAATGTATGCAGGAAATGGTTTTATACATTTTATGTACATATTATTAATATACTATATTATACATATATACATACTTATTAAAATTATTATTTGTCTTTCTGTATTTCTCCTCAACATCTTCCCCATATTCAAATTATTTTATAAAGCTTTATTCTTCCTTCATTTATAAATACATTATATGTACATTTTCTTATTCATTTACTAAAATATATAGGTACTTAGGAATATTATAAGTAACATATAATATAATATACAGGTATATTAGCTTAAAATATATACATATATATATATATTAATTCAATTTTACATAATGTATGTATGTACATATATTTACATATACAAATATCTTATTATTCTTAATTTTTATATGTATATGTACATATTATAAAATCCCCATACTTTATTAAGCTGCATAAGCACAAACGTTTTTTATATTAATTGGCATATAGTATATTATGTACGTGTGTACTTATAAATTTATACAGTAAATTTAAACACAAGGTAGGTATATTACAACATTATATTCATATATACTAGCAATATTGATGAAATATAATAATAATTTTTTTCTTTGTTCTATTTCTTCGTGAAATCAATAAATTTTCAAAATTATGACCAAAATGTGAATTGTATATATACATATATGTACATATATTTATATATATCTTATATGCATTTACATTACAAAACCTTCAAAGTATAGATATATAATAAAATATAGATAGGTATATTATATTATTTCATTTTATTCAAATATTATAACATATTCATTTAACATATTATTTTCATTTTGCATGTACATATGTACATATGAATATATAACATATGTAAAATGTATATATAAATATATGCATACTATATACATATGTACATATTTAATTTATAAAAACACTATCTAAAAACAAAAAAAAAATTTACATACAATATACTACATATTTTAATGCAATATGTATATATATATACATATATACGTATTACTACATATGTATATATCATTTGTTTTTATATTATTTGAATATATAATACCTTTTCCATATTATAATGTGTACATTTCTATACCGAATTTATGTAGATATAAACATGTATTTATAAAGTTTTATACGATTGTAATATATATTTATAATAAAACAAAAACAATATAATACATATATGTATGTAGGTATGTATGTATATTGTTTTTACATTTTCAATTTCATATATTTTCTCGTGATGTGTTTTCTCTACATACATAATATACATATATGTATGTGCATACCAAATTTTATTTTTCTTTATTTCTTTTCATTTTATATATTATATTTATTTTTTTTTTCCATTTTTTTGTATAATTTTGTACGTCTACGTATATACATAACGTATATACACACATTATATTCCTACATAATTTAAATACAACTCTACATACATATATATAGAGAGCTACAAAAATATGTATACATACAAAATAAATTTTTATATCGTTCCAACCCTCTTCCTACACCCGTATTATAAATAAATGTACTATGTATCTATATATATATGTATATGTACATATTTATAAAATATATATATGTAGTTACTATATCTATTTAGATTGATAATATAATACGATATGTACGTACGTATGTACATATCTTGTACACAAAAATTTTTTTCTTTTTTTTTATATTATTTTCTTCCAATTCTTTCATTTATTTTTTGTTATTTTTTTTTTTTATTATTTTGTTCTTTATTTTATCTGTACTATTCATCTACTACGTGTACATGTATATAAGTATGTATCTATATTTTTGTACATACGAAGAAAAAAAATAAAACAGAAAAACAAAAATGTTAACTCCCATATATGTATATATGTAAGTATTTAAGTAATATTTTATGTACTATTATGCATATCTACATATACTTATGTATACTTATATTTATTCTCATATATATATTTATATATAGCTACACATTATAATTGTAGATATAGCAACTGAAAGTAAAATAAATATATGTTCATAAAAATGTAAAGTAAAATAATATAAAATATATTATGTACCTATATTTATACATATATATTATATGTAGATACACACATATAATGTATACATAAGTATGTATAAAAAAAAACAACAAATAAGTATGAAAACACGAAAAACGAAAAAAAAAAAATACAAATTATATGTATGAGAAATAAACATAAAGTAAAAAAATAAATATATAAAAAAATATAAGAAAAAGAAAAAAATAAAAATAAAATAAAAACTTTTTTTTTCTATCTTCATTTTTATATACATATGTTTATATGTACATATTAAAACTCTTAACTTTTTTTTATACGTATAACATTAAATAGATGCTGATATTACTTACATTGAATATAAATGTATGTATACAATTATGTGTATAAAATATAAAATATATTATATAGATGTTCAATATGTACATATCTACCCCAAAATATATAGTAATATAGATTCTTATGCATGTTTCGTTTCGTATACAAATATGTATTATGTAGGTACATATTGTATATATATGTATATCAAACTAAACAGATTATGTATATGATGACTGACTTTATATCATATTATATTCTATGTATGTATAATCACATAATATTATGAGTATTATATGTATAATATATATGTATACCTACCAAAATATAAATAATAGTATATTAATATATATATATATAATATATGTATGTGAATAAGAAGTATAGAAAAAATAAACAATAAGAAAAAAAACAACGAACGAAAAATTATATAAAACGTATAATAATAAAATGTGTATAAGTATGTATATACTACATGTCATCAACATTTATATTAAAAATGAATATTATGGGTATTTTATGTATAAATGCACCATACGTATATATAAAAAATCTATATGTACGTACACATCTAGTATATCTTTAGATATTATGATGTTTATAATATTAAAATATATAAACAAACATATATACAATGTTTTATATATATACATAATTATATGTAGATACATTTACATGCGTTTATAACTAAACTAAAATATACATGCTATGTAAGTAACATATATGTATATGTACATACATATATCAAAAGTACTACAAAATTTATATAATATAATATTATTAGGTATGTAGATATGTACATAATATATTTTAATCTAAATATAAATATATCTATATAACTAAATATGTACATATATACATTACATGTATAATATGTATGTAGGTATATCAAATGTATTTTTATATATACATACATATATACATACATTATACAAACTGTGTATTTAAAATATCAAATAATATTACAAACATATATTATGTTGACGCATGCACATATGATGTACATATTTCATATATATGCATGTAGTATATATATTACATTATTATTATATTTTATCCCCATATATATTCAATTCCCTTTTTTATAATCATTTATTTCTTTTTTTTTTTGTATTTTTGTATTTTTCAAATATAAAATCAGCTAAATAATATACATATGTAAATACATACATACATATATGCATGATATATACAACTACAATATGTTGGTATAATAATACAAAAAAAAAAGAAAAGCTATATACATACAGCAACAAAAATAATGATAAAAAATAATAACAGCAACACAGCAACAACAACAGTAATATAGCAAAAATAAAAAATTATCAAACATTAAAATAAAATACATAATGTGATATGTATATACATATATATATATGTACATGCATAAATATACTTGAACATACATAGTATGAAATATACAAATTTTCTAAAATATTTTATATCGCATTTATATGCTTGTAGTATATATATATATGTACATAAAATAATATATATAAAATTTATTTTACATGCATAATATAATATAAATCTATGTAAATATATATATATATATAATCACTTAAATATAAATATATACATGCTTAAATGTGTATATGATTTGTGAGGTATACACAATTCTGTTGTTATATGATTATGAATACTCTATAAGGCTAAGCTAATATGAGTGTACAATGATGTACAGAGATAAATATGTATATTAATATGAAATATGTATATACTCGTATACATATTTGAATGTTTATTTATTAATACAACATGTTTATATACATGTACAATAAACACGAATATAATAAATATAATATGATAATAATATTATATAGAAATATGTATACATACATATAATAAATTCATTATAATAAACATATAGATAGACTATATGAATACAAATGATATCAAACAAAATAAACAAGAATATAGGTACCTATGGTATAATACATTAGATGAATATATAGGTACATATATAATATATACTGTACAAATATAATATGTAATTTATAATAAATGTTATACACATATACCTAATACCTATAATACCTATATAAATGTACATGTTATTATTATTCATATAAAATCTCTGAGATTTAGCTGCTTTTTATACATACTTGTTAAATAAAAATTTTTTCAGAAAAGTATTATTATCAAAATACATATTTATATTTAAATTAATGGATGGATGATTATTATTGTTATGTTATTATGGTTATATTTATATTTATAAATAATCCTGATACCTATATAAATATGTACATACATTTATTATGTAAGTTTATAGTAAACCTAATGTATCCCTAGACCTATAATACATTTTATTAATTACATATTACTATTATTATAACTTGTATGTATAGGCACAGGTATAGGTAATATATTTAAGTGTTTCTTAAACGTATGATAATAAGAAATTTCTTTTTCATATTACCACAGATAAGGGTATAATTACAAATCTAATTAGATGTAAAAACCAAACATACCTATAACACATCCTAACAAATTTCAGCATAGATTTCAAGATTCAATTATACATCATAATATAACGACCATACTCATAGTAATTCAACTAAAAAATTATGAATTGATTAAATGAGGTAGATATTATAAAATTATTTATAATCAAATTTATAATAAATAAAAATTGATTATTATAATATGCTGCTAAAAAAAAAAAAAAAAAAAAAAACACGAAAAAGCAAATATGAATATTATTTAAAAAAAAAAAAAAACAGCCATATATTATAATAAATGCATATCTCATATTAGACTCCTTAACACTATTCTCTTATTCCCTTTGCATAATATCCCTTGCATCGCATCTATATGCTACATCAATTTTAAAACTATAATATAAGGACATAATAATGATATGGTATACATATTTCTATGTATAAATGCGTATGTGCATTATATAATATACAGATGCGTATTACATCTTACATCATTTTAACTTTAAATCAAAAAGAAAAAAAATATACCTACATAGGTATAACATATAAAAAATATTTTTATTTTCTATTAAATTTTCTTTCTGTCGTCACCCGTTTTCCCTCAAATATTTGATTATTCTTGATACTTTTCCTATATCATATTCTTCTTTTTCTTCTTTTTGGATGGTCTTTACTGATTCCTCTTATTATAAAATGTATATTCGTATTTATATTCATTTGTACATATTTTGTATAGTGTACATCATGTTTTTCTATATATACCTACATCGGATTTATTTTATATAGATCTATAGTTGTAATGTACATTATATATACGTATATAAATGTATAGCCAAATATTGTACTTGTACAATATATATTTCTGTATCTGCATGTATAGATACATATGTATTATGTACATGCATACAATTTTATACATTTTTGAATTTCATTTATCTTTGTCTAGCCTTTCTATATACATATATAAATACATATACGTAGGCATATGAATGCAAAAATATATGTTAAAATATAAGTGTGTATCTTTTCATTACAGCATTTATCTAGGTAGTTATATATATATATATACGAGTATAATACGTTATATACATGTATATACACACTCTGTTATATTAGGTATCATTATTATTATTATGACTAAACGTATATAAATTTATGTTCTATATCTATACGGTATATTTATACAAATATGTAATATAAATGTAATATGTAACATACATTACAAAATTTTACTAAAAATTCTGTACAACAAAAACTTTTTATTCTTCGTTCGTCTCTCGCTCTTCTCCTTACTTTGCATTTTCCTTCATGTACATTTCTTCTCTACATACTCGTATAAATACTACATATAATATATATCTCATTCCATTCATTATGAAATGAGATTTTTTTTTTTCGTATATTTTAAATCGTTTTTTTCCCTTTTTTTCCATTTTCTTATATTTTTTTTGTCGACGGTTAAAATGTAATGTGTTCACAGTATATAGCTTCAACAGATATAGATATAGTCATATAGTGTATATATGCATCATGATTACATACTTTATTTAAGGTATACAATTTTTTTTTTTTCAAGCATATTATAGAAATATATGAGTATGTACCATTGTACATATTTATATATTTAGCTAGAGATATTATATCTTGGTATAATATACATAAAAATCTAAGTGTACATATGGTAGCATACGTACAAAATAAACGTATATACATAACACTATACTGATTTACATGGATATATGTATTTATATATAAATGGGGATATATTATATTATGGAACGCATATAAATATACAATCGTATGTACATGTTATATTTAAAACGAATAATGATATATACTATATTATGTACATATAAGTACTAAAATCTATTGATAAGAGCTAGCCGAAATAAAATGTAAACATTCATACATTCGAATAAATAAAGTGTACGTATATTAAATTTATATATGGATGTACATATGTATATACAAAGCCCATTTTAATATTATGTATAAATATATATACATATATATACATATTCTACATATATAGCTAGTCGTATTATAAAATGTTTTTTATTTCATATCTTTCATTCTCTTCATTTTATTTTTTTTTTTTTATATTTTTCTTGTGTTTTTATAATGTGTACACGTACAAAAATATACATACAATTTATATGTACGTACATATATGAATGTGTGTACATATTTATACATATATTTATGAATATTTACCAAAGATGTACATATACATTTATATTTAAATATATATCTCATACCATATTATTTTTATACTCGCATATAAAATGTACCTACATATGCATGTACATGAATATACATATATGGAAATGTTTTTATATTTATACGAGTATCTATATAGTATATGAAAGAATTTATGGATGAAATGTTTTCAAATGGAGAAGGATGGGGAGGTAGAGATATTTGGTTGGATTGGAATTGGATTCGAATTCGAGTCAGAATATTTTATAACTCGTATAATATAATAATACATATATATATATATATATATAACATATAACATGTAAGTAAGTATTGTATAAATATAAATATGTACTATATCTATACACATACATATATGTATATACATACATATATTATAAAGCTTCTATATAAATGAATATAAAATATATACATTATGTATATAGAATAATTGAGTATGTACATCATTTTTTGTCCTCATACATAACAGAAACAACAGTCCAACTAACAATAATAATAATAATAATTGTATATTGTACATGAATATATGTATTGTATAGAGAAAAAAGATGTGTATAATGTGTAATGTATGTAATGTATACATAATGTATGTACATATGTATATATATGAAAATGTAATAATAACATACCTATATCAATAATATTACATATCTATTACATAAAAGTAGATAGTAATATAGATATAGATATACAGCTACATTATACAAATAAACAATATACAAATTATACATATTTTTATATTATTACATATCGTATGTATTTATTAGTTAATATGCGAATATATACTTACATACATATTATATTTTAATATATCAAATGAATTTAATGTCATGTATATATAAAAAGGTATCATCATTTTCAAATCTATATAATAATAATCCTGTGTGTGTACCTACGTATACATATTATAATATACACATATGCATATAAATGTACGTACAATGCATACATATATGATAATAAATGCATGATATCATATATATATATAAATGTACATTATATATAATATGTATAATGTAATGTACATACAGGCCCGGACCTACCATAGGAGCAAGTGGAGCACTTGCTCCGGGCGCTGCAATCTTGGGGCGCCAAAAATAATCTACATTTTTTTTATAAAACTTTTTATATAAATATTCAAAAAAAAATATTTGACTTATGCAAATAATACAAAAATAAAAAATACATTTCTTATTTCTATATGTTACTATCTATGTATTCTAGACCATTAATGATATATGAATTTATATCAAATTAAGAAAAAAATTCAAAAATTTTTTTTTATATGTAATTTTTATGTGTATGTACAATATGGGAATGGAGAGCCAAATCCAAAATGATATTAAAAAAAATTAAAAGTAAAATATAAAATCATTCTTATATAAGTATGATATACATATTAAAAATATAATGTACTACATTTGAATATACGTATACTGTATACATAATATCACAGACAATATATTGTCTGTGATAATAATTATGTAGATATAATTTCTTATATTCCTATATCCCATCCCCATGTACTCGTATATCTATATAAAAATATTCAAACATCTATTATCATTTATGTATATTGTCTGTCTTGTCTATCCATATTCAAAAGCAACGCAACATAATTCGATTGATTATTATTTCTATTTATTAGACTGCAAAACAAACAGTCTAAATCTAAATTCATAAATACATTGTAATGGAGCACTAAAATTATCTGCTCCAACGCATGAAAAAATTTTAATATCTACATATCAAAACAGAAAGCATCGCATACAAATATTATTTAGTTTTTTCTATGAGATATGCGTTAGAATGGTGCACTTAGAAAATTTGCTCCAACGCTTCAATTCTTATAATTATTTATATGTATTTATAATTTAGTGCTTTCAATGGTTATAGGTATACACAAATGTATGTACAAATTAATGTGTATCATTATACGTATGTTTATTGTTTGTGGTATCATTGGTATCATGCTGTACACGTACAGACTTTACTATAAATGTTATTTCTTTCATTCTCTTTCTTTTCTTTTTTCTATGTGCATTGATATTTATAAGTGTACATAATCAATTGTACATATATATTGTTTTGCTCAAAATATTTTGTTGTTGCAATTTACTTGTCATGTGGTATTATGTATAGGAATAGCGAATAGGAAAGGAAAAGCGAATAGGAACTTATTGTTTTTGTTTTTATATCATATACTATGTACTTTATCAAAAAGTACATCGTGATGTTGTTACTTTAATGTTATATACAATTGCACAGTAGCTGGCGTTAAATAAGACTAACTGATATGATATTTTTGATAATAATTTTTGTGTGAGAAATTTTACACCATTTTAGTCGTTTGATTCTATATAATCTAGATGATATTTGATATATTACTCAAGAGAATTTGTTTGAAAAAAAAAATAGATATTTTAAAACATTTTTAGTAATTAATATTATTTTCAACCCAATGTATAAATTATATTCTACATCTTTTTCTATAAATTATATTCTTTCAACGAAATAAGATGTAGAAAAAAATTTTGTGACGCCGACTATAACTTATATTTTATATTATTTATACTATGTATTTTGTACACTGTGTGTTCTAATTATGATATTCAAAATTTTAATGATATTAAAAACTTTTTAAAAATTTAAATTTTGAATTTTTTTAGATAGGAGGGTAATTTATGATCTTAAATTTTAACCATTAAACGATGTGAAAATTTCTAAATTTTTCTTTTTTTTTATTGTTTTACGTTTTTAACCGTTCAACGTTCAAGTCATATTTAAAATTCTTTAAAAACCAGATGAAATACCCTATTACATATTTGCATCTTTATTTTGCATGTTTGAATGAATTTTTTTTTATACATGGTAGAGGGTTTATCAGGATATATATCTGCATGCAAGATCAAAAAATTATACATAATATAAAATTATTTTAAATTAAGTTGTTTTTCAAAAATTATATTTGGTTTTTTTTACGCGTATTTTTATTGCATAACAAAAATTAATAAGATTTTTCTTTTTGAATATTTGAAATGAGTGCAATATTGAAAAAAAAAATTATCCCCTACAATCCTCATTAAAAAAAACGCGTCTCTCAAGTTTTACCTCTTGGGTGGCGTTGAAAAGATTATACAGGATGTCCTGAGTTTGGGTGCAAGAAATTTGCCAGCATATATTTTATTCAATTATAAAATATATTATATATATTATATATTAAATTGGTAGAACCCACAGTTATGAATAAAATAAGATGCTAATGAAAGGCAATTCATTGGGCAATATTTTAAATAAAGAAAATTAAAAAAAAAATAGGGTAAAGTTTTGAGATATTTAACCTTGAACTCAAAATTTTGCTTTTTTTTCTATGAAAATTTGAATTTGATGTACCATATCTTTGGCATCACTGGACCGATCTGTACAATTTAAGTATCAAAGTAAAGACTGATTGATTATCTTTCCAATGAATGCAAAATAATTCGAAACGACCAATTTCGTGAATTATGACCACAAATAGGAAACAAGTCACTTGACCTCAAAAAAAAAACTTCTGAGTCCTCTTTCTACTCACTCGTTGATATTAGAATCAAAATTCCCGCCCCACGCCTTACGATTTTTTTCGTTTTTCAGCAAGACCTACCGACCGGAAAAATGCCTGCATCCGAACTTAGGACACCCTGTACACATAAACAAGAAGGGCGCAAAATTTCAAAAGTGCGCCGGGCGCTAAAATTGCTAGGACCGTCCCTGTGTACATATATGTAAATATATTTAAGTATAGTGTATAATGATATTAGTATGTTCAATATTACATACATGTAATGTATAATAAATAAAAGGGACAAGAATGAATAATTGTTGAAAATTTGAAAAATATTTTATTTTTCGATTATTTCGATTTTAGATACTAATATCTACATACACACATACACATGTATACTAGTATTATTACATTATACATATATATATTTACGTACATACATATGTGCAAATTTTTTTTTATTATTAATGCATAAATGAATGCCATGTAACATATGTAAAACATTAAAAGTATGTACACATGAAAATAAAGTGCACATTTTGTAGATACCTTCTATCACTAATACATGTATTTGTATAAATTTTCATTATGCCTCTGTTCTATTTCTATATCTATATGAATCCATAAGCGTATATAGTTTTATATATTTTTTTTTAATATACATTGTTGTTCATATAGTACATTTAAACTTTTCATTATTGTATAAATATCTATACATTTATGTATCGTGTTGTGGTATATATATGACCTGTTTATTGGAATATAAAATAACTTTACTTTTTTGTTGCTTACAGCACCAAAATATTCAAATGTACACACCCTATATTCATACATATACATATGTACATAACACACAATTATATATAAATTTATATTTATTTATTTATAAATAATATAACATATAACTAGATATACATACATACGTATATGTAATACAATTTCCATTTGGATAATTTACAAAAAATTTTATGATTTAATTATCAAAATAATTTTCGAATATACATACGTACATATGTACATACTGTACATATAAGAAATACTATATGTAATGTACAATTGTATGTACATACATATACATACAACACAATGTTGAACACATACCTATCATGTGCATGATGAAAAAATTTAAATTTTATTTTATATTATACCTAATTTGTTTAAATTTTGAAAAACAAAATACCTATAAATTAAATTTTCTTTGAAAGTGATGCAAGTCCATTTTTGTTTTAAAAAAAATTTAGTTAACATTTGAATGCAAATTGTTGAATATGAGCTGTATTAACAGTTCCAAGAAAAAAGAAAAAAATATCATTAAAAATTTGACATCATTTTATTGTAAATTTCTTACCATTCGAATACAAATCCTTGTGAAATATAATATGTATGTATTTTCATTATAATGTAAAAATGGACTTACACCACTTTCAGAAAAAAATACGTCAACTTTGCGAAATGAACTTGTTTTACTTTTAAAATTAGTATTTCAATATACTTAATTTAATTTTGTATAATGGTATTAGTATATATGTACGTACATATTTTTATATACTATATAATGAATAAATTTTATATTTACACATTAAATGCATACAGCAAATATATGTACATTATATAATAAATACATATAACATGATATAATATTTTTGTGCATTTTGTAAACATGTTTCGTTTATTTGAATTAAAATTAAATCATCATTAAAGTTAATTTTAGAGAATATTACATTTTAATCATATCAATAATAAAAAGATGATTTTTAGATTTTATAATAAATATAATAGTATAGGTATCAAAATTTTTTTTTTCTACATTACTATTATTTTAAATTCATATTTTTACGTTACGATAATGAATAGAGGTAAGATGAGTTCGAGTTCGATCAAATTTATGTACAGAATATTATAATACAACTATACTACTGAGTTGTATTATGTGTACTTTATTTATTATTTATATTATGCAGTAACGTACTAAAAACTGTATTCGTATTGCTAGCTGTTGTTATAATATTAATCAAAACTTTTCTATTTTATAAACTGCTACATACATATGTATGTATATAAAAATACCAGTATTATCTATATAATACCACATAATACTTAAGTCATATTTATTTAATTATTTAATGTTACCTTTCTCTAATATACACTAATAAATTTTTGTATATTTCATGTTGAAAACATAATTTCTATTATAGATAAGGTGTTTATCATTTTATTTAATTCAATAATGGCTGTATATCTAATGTATCTACGTACATTACATACCTATGTATGTATATAAATTTTCAAAATTTTCGTTTTAAATGTACAACTTATATACGTACATATATACATACATACAATTATTTATATGTAAATATCTATTACCAAAATATTGTAATGTATGTACGATGTACCCATTATATGGCGTGTGTGTATACTACATACCTAATTTATTAATATACATATGTATATGCACGAACGAGTACATGAAACCATATATTATGGAATTGGATATTAATCATGAATGTGTGTATGTATTTGCATAAGAGCATGTATTAAGTTTCAACAAATTAATAATTTTTATATATATGTATATTCATATATGAATACATTTCACATTTAAATATAAATGTATATTCATATTTCATATTTTAGTTTAGAATAAAAAGTGAATAGTAGTTATATATACATTATTTAAATATACATAAATATAGAGTCTTCTATATACATAAATATACATTATATATAACATAAATTGTAATATAAATTTCGTACATTATTATGTAATATATAATTATATTTGGATGAATTTTATGTATAAACAGTGACTAACATAAATTTTAGCACACCATCTATGTATTTGGAGAAAAAAAAAACCTCATAGTTTCGAACATGATAAAAAATTTTCGAAATAAATTCTATTCTCAATTCAGTATTTAACAAATAATTTACAATAGAAAAATAATAGTTAGATTCCATTGATAGATAATATTTAATTGTTATATAATGATTTTTTTTTTTTTATATATATAAAATAAGATGGTGCATCAACACTAATGGAAGTCACTGTATCATTTATACATTAATTTTATTATGATTTGTTTAATTAATAAAAGTTTCTTTGATAAAAAATTTTATTCTAGAATAT
The DNA here is from genome assembly GCA_951394055.1 of Villa cingulata. Classification (NCBI taxonomy): domain Eukaryota; kingdom Metazoa; phylum Arthropoda; class Insecta; order Diptera; family Bombyliidae; genus Villa; species Villa cingulata. The sequence continues at coordinate 45,867,370 of OX596019.1, forward strand.
TTACATACTTGCATTTATATACATTTATGTAGGTATACAAACGATTATTTATAACGATATTTTTTGTACAGTTTTTACTTTGTTTCATTTATATTGGAAGCAAACAACAACAATAATAACGTAATTGTTTAAAAATATAGTTTCAGTTCATATGATTTTCATTTTTTAATTACATACATATATGTATGTATATCATAAATGTAAGTACACATTTCTATATTGTATTCTTTGATTCTTTCTTATATATAAATTCATATAATGTAATATTATAAATAGATTATTATTATGTTATTTATACTATATACATATGTATGTAGATACTGAAAATCATGATATAATATTGAGAAACAATAGAACAATAGAGGAAAATGAATAATAAATAAACAAATAAATTATTACACATATGTATAAGCAAACATACTAAAGTATGTAATCTTTATTAAACACAAACTCATACGTATACATATATTATATGTATGTATGTATATTTACATTCGAATATTATATATGCGTATCTATATTTCTGTATATAATTTTCTTTTGTATTATTTTTAGAGTTCTTATTTTATTAGGTCAGTATATTACTAATAAAATATATGTATGTATGAAAGCTAAAAGTGTTATATAAGAATGAATATATGATTATATTTTTTTGTATAATGCATATTCCATCGCACATTATATGAAAAATGAATTTGTGTACACTACATTTATACCTAAAAAATAATCAAAATCAAATTAATATAAAATCAGTTATATATTGGCAACATATGTATATGTACACATCCATTAAAATTCTATTAGATCCACTTTTTAGTTCCATCTTTGCATATCAGATACTCCTTCATCGCATTATATCCATTTCCATCTATTATTTGCTTTCGTGACAGTTCTAAATTTTGAATACATAATATTTGATTAAAATTTTTTACTTTGACATACAAACATATACTGGCCGTCGTTAGGTAGAAAGTCCTATCTGACATTTAGGTAATTTTGAGTTATTGAGGTTTTTTTAAAAATGTATGATTTGTGTGATTTGACACATATACGACGTTTATCTAATCTGTAAAAGCCAAATATCTGTATTTAAAGTATGTAGTATCACAGACAAATATATTTGTCTGTTCATTAGGATAAGCCAGATTTGGTCAGATAAGACTTTTTAACTTGAAAAATATAAGATTTTCTATCGGATACAATATTTGAAGTGGCAAACAAAGTGCCTTAATGTTCGTTTACAGCTTTCTAACTTAGAGAATAGATGCATTATTGGTCTAAGATAAAGATTTTACATTTAACTCATTTTTCGAAATTTTTGTAGATACGACTTTATGCCTAACGACGGCAGTATATATATGTAAGTAAGAAAAATTTTAGCAGATAACCATGTCTATATCTATATGTTTATAAAATACTAAGTATACCTATGTGAAGTTGAATCAAATTAAATTTCTCTAGCTGTCTGTATATGTATGTATATTGTTGTACCACAGATAAAAGTATTTATGGTGATTTTGCTGGTAATAAATTGTATTCAAATTGTACAAATATCTAAATTTAATTATTTTAATTATAACATCAATCAATGTAATACTTACACTAGAAGATATTCATATTATAAGTAATTTATTTACATGTAAATGTAGAAAAAATACATTTCATTTTAAACGTATATGAACATACCTGAAAAATAAAAAAGAAAATGAATTAATTAAAAATTTATTTATTTAAAAAAAAATAATAATAATAATTGCAATTGCATTTTAAATCGACACAAAGTAGGTATATGTAGTTACAACATTTTAAATGAATGAATGAATGATACCACATCCCACATCTTTTCATATATTTCAATATTTTTAGGAATATTAATTTTTATATGAAAAAAATGTATAAATTTATGTAGTATGTATGCGAAATTTCTTTCTTGAAAATAAGTTCATATTCTGCCTTATTTAATTAAATTCATTGCAAGTAAGTATAATGTCATTCTATTTATTTTACATTCATTCATAATAATAATTTCATTCCCACGACATTATTATTATAATATACATATCCATCATTATATTTACATATACCCGTATAACTGTATTTATAACAATCATTCATGCATGATATATGTACATACATATGTGTGTAAATAACTATCACAGTATGTAATAAAGGAAATAAGGTTAAATGTCACTCAACCTTTCTGATGAAGTTAACATAAATACGAGTATAATATCAATGTGTATACGTACATACAGTAATGTAGAATAAAACTTTACAAGATATACCTATTTTCATAAAATCAAATAATAATACTCTAATGTACGTATGTGTATGTGTAATGGTACTCAATATTATATATTAATATGTAATATATGTACATACATACTCATATTACTTATTTCAGTATAAACATATTAATATTATTTTTTTTTTTATTTAAATGTACAATTAAATCAAAGGAAAATATGTATTCCATTAAATACCGAAAAAAAAAAAAAAATTTGATTCACAAACTTTGCAATAGAAATACATACACACACAGAGGTATTGTATATATGTACATACGTATATAAGAGTATGATATACATATATTATGTAGATAAGAAATGTATATTTACCTTTAGAGGAACAGAGAATTTTTCGATTTAATTTTAAAAATTTTTAATTTTCTTTTTTTCATTCTGTTTTTTTTTTTTGTCAAAAATCTAATATCCACTTCCTTCCTATTTTTATTTTTTCTTTTTTTGTATGTATGTACTTATGTATGTACTTACATAATGTACCGTATATGTATGTATGTATTCGTACTCTAAAAACTATAAAAATGAAAAATAAAAATAATCATCATTTGAATAAAAGAGAGAAAAATAAAGGAAATTTTTTGTTCTTGTTGGTTTGGTATATACATACATACATATAACAGTCAGTCGCCTTTAAAATTAAAATCCCTTCTATATGTGAATATGAATATTAATACATATGTATGGTATTCCCATTAAAGGGAAAATAATTTATTTATATTGGAAAATCAATTATATACAGAAATTAAAAAAAAAATAAATAAATATAAAAAAATAAAAATAAATTAAAAAAAAAAAACTATGCTGCTACCTAAAATGCATAAAATATAATCTTGAATAGATTATGTTTTCAAAAGCAAAGTACATACTTACACGTATGTATGTATGTATATATTCATGCATGAAATCTAAATATACCGCATTATGCATATATGCATAGTTATAAATAAATATGTATGTATATAGTATCTATACAATCTGTACCTATAATAATAAAAAAAAATCGAAATTCATCGCCTAATTTTTTTTTTTTTTTGATTTTTCTTCATTTTTTCGTGTCTTCTTTCATTTCATTTCCTTACCTTTCCCTTTCGTCTAATAATATATATATAATATGAAATCGAATTTCAAAAAAATCTATATAGCTATGTAGCTACATTTATGTACCTATACATTTTTACTTCTCATCATACTACTGCTGCTTTTATGTATACATACACATACTATATGTTTCTAAGTAAATCTATACTTCATGTACATGTTGATACACATTATGTACAAACAGTAATCTATCTCTACATTATACAATTCATAAAATATACTGCTGTGTGTTTTTGTTTTTGATGCTGTATATATAAATCGTAAATGTATGTATATGACAGTGTACCAACAACACAGTACTGTAGATTTATGATAATACGTACAAAATGTTCATCGTCATTTTTATCGTTACGTTGTGTTTGTTGTTGTTGCTGCTGCTTGTACTTATTTTTTTTTCTTTTTTTGCTTTTTTACTTTTGTATTTTTTTTTTAAATTTTGTTTCTGTACACACACATTACATACCCATTATGATATTATTATACTTAAAAAGTGAAATATGTATATAAAATATAGGTAAATAATATAGATACAATACCTGTACGTACGGTTTATTATATACATACATATGAATATATATAATATATCATCAATTTATATACATGTCTCGTATCTACAATTAACATAAAGGCAACATACAATTACATGTGATAAAGGTATATATATGTATGTACTCGTAGATATACTTATTTACACATATACATTCATATGTACAGATAATATATATTTTTCGAATATTCGAAGGTTCTTTTGTTTGTTTTCAATAAAATTTATACCATCATGACTTTTTATTATATTTTTTCTTTCTGTATTACATACATACATATATACGAGTGAGTGTATAAAATAGTGCATATATATTTTGTATTTGTACATATTATTTTTTTTTTTTATAGTTCATTATTTTTTTTTTTTTTATTTTTAATGAAAATAAAAATTGATCTTTTTCATTATAAATAAATTTTTTATAAATATACATATACATACATTACGTATATATACCTACATATATGTATGTTGTATGTAATAAAGATAAGTGAATATAAGAAATATATATATATATGTATTAATATACCGATATGTAGATATATATATAGTATAACAACAGGATATTTGTACATATTATATACATAAGTATATGCACATGTAGTGTGTAGCAACTGTATAGTTATAATAATTACGTAGCAGTGGTATATAAAATTTAGGTTTATAAATTTAAAAAATTGTAAAAAAATAGGTACCTATACATAAAAATAAAAATTTAAAAGAAAAATTTTAAATTGTATTTGATTTTGAAAAAAAAAAAAAAAACAATTAATTCAATATTAAATTTAAACAATTCAATAATTGACTTTTTACAATGCACATAGTGTGAAATTTTAATTTATAATTTTATTTATTCTTAAATTAATTTAATCAATATTAAAAATATTAATATAATTCATGTTCTCAATAGAATGTTCTCATATAATTCATGTTCTCATGTTCTCAAAGCATAGAATAACTTATAGATTTCTCAGCAATAATTTCAACTAGGTATATGTACATATGTATTTAATTAAAACTAGAAGACCTTTTAAATTATCATTATAATAGTAATAATTAATCTAATCTGTTCTAATCAAAAATTATTGATATTGTATTAAGAAAATATTATATGTATGTACATAAATTTAAATTTTCTTTCAGAAAAGTATTTAAAAATATAATTCAGGTAACATAACATAAACCAGAATGTGACACAACAACTAAAGTTGAATGAAATTTTTGATAATTTCAATTAGGTATTATTAGAAACTAATTTGAAGGTTAGAAATTTTATAAAATTGATTCAAATTACTGAGCTACTACTACTTATTTAAATAGTTCTATCTTCAATTTTCATATTTTACTATCAATGAATATTTAAATTTTCATTCTTTGCGTTTATAATAATAAAATAATAAAATTTTAAAATACATATGTTGTGTATATAAACTCTTTCCAAATAGTAGATATGTATATGTACGTCATATATTTAACTCGTAATTGTTCAAATAAAGCTACTTTAATTAATTATGTTATACTGAAGGACGGTTATCACAATTCAAAATTAATCTTGCGATCATTATTTCAAAAATATTATATACCTACATTTAAATTTAAATCAAGTTTACGAAAATCTTAATTCGAATGTTCGAATTTTTTATTTTCATTTTTTTTTTTTGTTTTCTTGTTTGAATAAACTGTATAAAGTTTCACTCGAATATGTTTTTTTTATTTTTATCTTTTCTCATATGTTTCAATATCTAGTACATTATTATGTATGTATGTACATTATACTTATAAAATAAGCAGGAAAGGTAGGTAGGTATGTTTGTATATGAACATTGAAATTCAAAACGTTCAAAACTCTCTGCGAGTATGAAAGCGAAAAGAAACAAAAAACGCATAAATTGCCGATACAGCAAAAAAAAAAATAAAATAAAAAAGAAAACAATTTTTAAACGTGTCAATATACAGCTAGATATGTACGAGTACATTCATACATGAGTGTGTGTAAATAGTACCTATATGCTATATGCTATATATATAGATATAGCTCTACCTATATATGGAAGTATATTTCAAATTCTGTTAACAATCATTTCAAAAAACCAGTTTTTTAGTTATAAAAAAAAGAACTAATATATTATGTACACATACATACGTATATATATGAACGTTTTTATTATTTTATGTAGGTATGTATTTTTAATTCGATTTTTAATTTTGTATAATTAAATTATTAGTTTGTAGTATATACAAATTTTTTTTTTTTAATAATTTATTAATTTCTTTAAATATTACATAATAAATGTAGGTAATGGATAAATTAGATTAATTATTAAAAATTAAAAATTCATCAAAAACAAAATTAAAATATGTCTAATGTTTAGTAAAATAATCTAATAATTTAAAAATAAATTTTAAATTAAACTGAAACTGAGAGAAAATACATTACCGCACAGCATAAAAAGGGAAAAATATTTATTCATTTAATACTTAGTTAAAGTCGGTAAAGTTATAAAATGTTTTTAAATGCAAACAAAACGTGTACATATTTAATGAAGAAGACATAAATACATTATATCATTATACCAATGCATCAGCAACAACATTGAACAACATTTGTATATATACATACTGCATCCATATCGATATCATACTCTACATCTAAATTTTTGTATTATATATTTATTTATTAGTGTGTAGTGAGTTTGGTGAGTTAGAAATATAAATGTTTAATTTTTTAATGCACATACCTACATTATACAACATGCATACGTTCGTATATATACAAAGTATATAAGTACGTATACATTTTATTTATATGACTGCATGACTTTCACGCTTCTATTAATGCCTACATTATCATTATTATCATTATTATTTTTATTGCTATTGCTATTTTCCATATTATATGCATACTAATTATGAATTATGATATGCGTGAAACATGTAGGTATGTAAATATGTATTATTATATACAAAAAAAGTACGCATATTAAATATTATTAGTTTAGGTACGAAGTACAAAGTAGCGATGAGTATACAGTGTTGTGTTGTGTATTGCATTTAGATACATTCAACATTCAACCAACTTATTAATATCAAGTACATATTGTATTTTGTATATGTATTACATACAAATTATATATACATATAATATTTAAATACAATAATGACATTCAAATTTTTTCATTAAAAATAATAAATGAATAAAATAAATTTTACTAGTATGTATACCTATATTTATTTTTCATTTTATGTTTTTTTTTTATTATTGTTTTTAAATTTTTGTATTAAAAATTATAATTAACTTATAATATGAACTTGCGTATACATACATACTTACATTACTTACAATGGCTGTTTTCTGTAATTCAAATAGGTATTTTCCGAGGTATTTTCTGACTTTTCAGAGAGCTGTATTTTGACAGTGAATAAAAAAAATATGTGTAAATTTAGTTGAAAAATTATGTATGTATAGATCTTATTTAATATGCCGAATACATTAAATTTCAAGATCTAACTTTATATCTGAATTTTTGAAAATAACAAATATGTATGTAATTTTTTTGTTTTTGAATTTTTCATAAGATTCTTTTACAATTAAAAAATGTTACTTTTCAAGTTGATTTGTATACACATTTATTTTTTCTCTGTCGTATAGAATTTATAAAAACAGTTAAATACAAATGAAACAGAATAATAATATTCAAGGTGGGTAATATGTAATATTTTATTAATTTTTTTTTACTTGCATATAATAATCTACGTTATAGTACATTTGTAAATCGATTTACATTATGTATGTATATATGTATAATGTTTATCATACTACTATACAGTTAAGTAAATATACTCATGTATGATGTAGATATATTAAAAAATATAAATTCATAATCGTATACCAAAACATATGTATGTACCTAAAAACTTATAAACATACATCCTGTAATATTAAAGATTAAAGTAAACAAAAAAAAAACTATCAAAAAGATGTGTGCACACATAAAATTATATATTTCCTTTTACACAGGTACGTACATATAAATATAAATATAGGTATATAATATTTAATATATAAATATATGTTTTTTAGATACATACACATAGATATAATCCTTACCTTTACTTCCATCCTTATTAGCAATCCAATTTTAATTTGATTTTAAATACAAATCTATATGTAGGTATGTATATATTTTGTATAGAAAACATACATACACTAAAACCACAATGCCATATACGTATATACACTGTGCGACTGCACAATACTTTCTACTGTATGTATATTGTATACGTTATATTAATATTTTCTGGTTAATGCTGGTTTGTACACATTTAACTGCTGTGCTGCTATGCTGCTATATTATGTTGTATATTTGATGTTGTGTTTGTGTTGTGTCTTCACTATTGGTTTTTTTTTCTTATTTGTTTTGAATGGAAAAAAAAATTGTTTTTTTTTTTTTTAATAAAGACAGAAAAAAAAAGAATTTTTTTTTAGTTTACTTTACAATATCACTATAGCACTATAAATTTTTATATTTTAGAGAAATACGAGTATGTACGAGAGATATACAAAATAATTACGTACATTACTATACGCTGCACTCTCAAATACTATACGTTATACAGCGACGACAGACGTTATTTAGATATTATATTGTTGCAGCTGTTTTTTTTTCTTTGTTGCTACACATTTAATAATTATAAAATGTAGGTAGGTATTAAATGTGAATATATAAATTTATTCAATTATTTATGTATGCACAATGTTTTTATTTTAATTTATTTACACATATAGGTAGTACATATTATTACAGTTGATGTAATATTTTAGTTTATTATATATACATACATGTTAAATCAATAATAACAATTATTATTATTATTATTATCATTAAAAAAAATTTTATTTGATTTTATTTTTATAATTCATTATTTTTTTTTTTTAATTAATATACATATTCAAAATTTTATTTGTTTCATTTATTTATTTATTTAAAAAAAAAGCAACAAATATATTTTTTTTTATTATTTGTAATAATATTTTCTTTTAATTTCCTTTCTCTTTTATTACCATCGTCTTCGTCATCACATCATCATTATATGAACAGAGAAAAAACATTTATTTTTTTTTTGTTGTGTTGTGTTATCTGATTGAATCTGAATTTTATAAAATAAAATACCTATATAAATTAAAATTTTTCATATTCAATATTACTATGCACATAATGTACATACATACATACATACATATATATATATATACATATATGAGTATATATGTATATATCCACATATTTTTCATGGCAACGAAGAAGACGAAAAATAAAAAGAAAATATATTCAATATTGTATCTACATATGTACATATGTATTTATTTATCATTTACTTTGAAAGAAATATTTTTTTTTATCATTCGTTTTTATAATAAATTATTGTCGTACTAATAAATTTGTATTATTATTTTTTATGTAAAATATTGTAAAATTTAAAAATTTTATTTCATTTAGAAAAAAAAAAATTTATTACACAGAAAAGAAAATAAAACTTTTTTTTGTTTTGAATGACATTTTATTAATATTTTTTTTTTTTTGTTCATAATTTGTGAAAAAGTAGGTATATGAAGAAAAACAAAATAGTGTACATTATTTGAATATATAATCACAGTATTTATATAGATAGGTATATATACATGTACGTTTTTATACATACATTTATGTACTATGCATATTTATTATGAAGAAAAACAAATGAATAAATTAAATGATATTTTTCCACTTGAAATTGAAATTCATATACATAACAGAAAGACAAAAACGAAATCTGAAAAAAAAAACAAACAAATAAATAAAATATAAAATAGAAAAAATTAATTAAAATAAAATAAAAACTCATAAAAAAAAATAAATAAATAAAAATAAAGCACAAAACTTTTATTCAACTTTAGAGTATTTTTCTCTATACATTATTTTATTTTTATTTTTTTTACTTTATAGCTTTGCTTTGGTTTTTGCGGTACAAAATATGTGTACATATATGCATATAAATATGTATATACATGCATATATACATAAATATGTTTATAGAGATTGTAGTATGTATATTATTAGCAATAAAAAGTTTATGTTATGTGTAGGTACACATACATATTTTTGTTTTCATTATTTTATTATAATATGTATATACACAAATATACGTATACTTATGTATACAATATATACGTACTTATATGTATATACTCTCGTTTGATTATTATTGAATTTATATTGCGTATACATTGCGTTTAAATTGTTGTCGTTTTTTTTTATTTTTTTCAATTTTTATCTCTACTATATATTTGTTATAAATACGTATATCTGTGTATATTTACATTCATACATAATAATGATAAATACGTATAGATACATATTCATATATATACGTATAGAATATATTGTAATAAAAATAATTATAATTTCAATTAAATATTATCATTATAAATGTATGTATTATAATATGAAAATAAAATATTTAATATGTGTACACGTACGATATAATATAAGTATTTAACTGCATATTATATTATCTATATACGTACGTACATAATGTATAAATTTTTATCTGTACTCATATAGGTATCTACATATTATTTATAAAACTCATTATGAATGTCGTCTTCATCTATACAATAAAATGTATGTACATATGTATGTATATTATATCCACGTACATATTTAGTATTATATATACATATATGTATACATATATACATAATTTTATATTTATAAAATCCCCTCAACTTCATAACGTGTGTACAACAACATCATTGTAGGTATTATTAGCTTTTATATTGTATATACGTACATTTAAAATGTATATATACATTATGCATGTGACTATACACATCAATTCATATAAATTGTTCGTATATTAACGAACGAACGAACATATGCATGCATCAGTGTATTATTATTATAACTATATACGTATTATACGTATACCTACATTTTTATTATACACAATGCATGTATACTCGTGTAGTATATATATATGTATATACATATATAAAAGAGTGTAATGTGTAATATAATGTATGACAGAAGAAGAAGAAAAAAAAAAAAAATAAAATAAAAACAACTAAAAAACATGACAGAGGAAAAAATTCGAAATAGAAAAAAAAATGGAATTTTATATATCATACAATTTATAAATGAATTTATGTTTATTATATATATGTATGTATACATATGTAGTCATATAAAAAATATATATTTTTAATATAATTATACATATACATATGTATGTATATATATATTTTATAATTATAATAAGTTTGTTGATATGTACAATTAACATGTATGTACGTAATGTATGTAGTATACATATTCATATACTATTATATGTTATGTATATTATCAAATAAATATGTTAGTACAATGTACAATGTTGCTGCTTTGAGTATATACTACGTATTATTGGTATATTATATACATAAATATTCACATTTAAAATAATCTATCTATACTGTACGTATAACCATATGTAATATAATATATTTAATTATGCTTGTAAGATAATGTTATACGAGTATATGTATGTGCATACATAAATGTATATAAACATACATTTATTACAGATGATAGTGTACACAGTACGTAAAAATATAATACAAGAATATTATTAGGTATGTATATATGTACGTAAATGTACATGAAATAAAATGTATAACTATATAGTAATACACGATAATATTTTTTTTGAATACATATATACATATCTACGATATAATATACTGATATACTATATAATATAGTATACATGTTAATATTTAATGCACATTGCACATACATAATATGTATATAAATATGTATCTACAGTATTTGTTTCTACATACAATATAATAAGTTAAATGTACCTATATATCTATATAATGAAAGAATTAAAAAAAAATTTTTTTCAAAAATATTTTATTTATAACGGCTGTATATATTCATACTATATGTATGTAGGTATATATATAGCAATATACCCATTTATAATATGATAAGATATTACATACATGTATGTACGTACAATTTATAACAAATAATAAATATATATATAGGTAGATATTATATATTATGTATACATATTAAATGTTCTATATATATACCAGTATATACATACATATGTACATATAGATACATTGTATATTGTATACATGCATGCATAAAATATGAATTTTATTTTATAGCAAATTTATAATGTAATAAAATCAAATTTTCTTTATTCAGTCAGTATATGTATGTATGTACGTATGTACATATTAAATATATATAAAATAACATAGTATATAAATATATAATAGATACATAAATATATATGTATGTAGATATGAATATACGTATTATTTGTGTATAGTTTTTGTGTATTATAAATATCATAAATAACTTATAGTACTATTATTGTTGTTTTTATACAATACAGACTATATATGTATGTACATATTATATGCATATACATATAAATATGTATACAATAAACACATAAATGCTGAGCTGATTATATTATAATATCGCTTCTTTTCTTACATTCATGTTCACATACATATATACATATGTATATGTAATTTAATTATATATGCACATAAAATACTTGTGTACATATGTTACTCATACATTTATATTTAATATACATATACATATGTAGGTACATTATATTATACATATATGTAATGTATGTAGCTATAGGTATATAATTATATACCTATAGTGCGGTTTTTAAAATTACATACATACAAACATATATTACATTTTAAGTACCTATATGTAGTAAGAATTTGTTGTTTTTTTTTTTCTACTTCACTTTTATATTTTATTATACATAAATTCAGGTCTTTAAAAAGAGAAAAAAAAAAAAATCCTGTTCATTTATTTAGAAGAAAATTTTATGAAATTAAAAAAATATATATGTACATATATGTATGTACCTACTTAAAGTAAAAAACTAACCAAAAAAAAAAAAATGAAACTTATTATGAGTATTTATAATGAATAAATAAATTTTTCGACTAAATTATATTTTTCCTAAATGTATAGACATATGTAGTATGTACATATAAAGTAATAGTAATGTATACGGATATGTACGGATGTATAGATACATACCACATAACATATATACATACATAATTGACTTATATGAGAATTAAATTTTAATACAACAAATTTATCATATGTATATAATAATGGATGATAAACATATGTACATATGAATATAAATATTATATAGTATAGTATAGTATACACTATAAACTTTTTAAATTTAAATAAGTACATATATGTATATATATTTTTTTTTTTGTGGTAGAGTATCGCATATACGAAGAGTAGAAACCATAATCATATTTAGGTGTGAATAAATACATACATATATGCATATACATATGTATGTAAGTACTATAATACTGCACATGCAAATATATGAATTTTTTATTTTAATGTAAGTAAGTATATGCATGTATGTATGTAAGTAATTTAAATTATAATTACCTATGTTTTATATACTGTTTGATATTTAATGTACTATTTTCTTTATGTATATCTCATTATGTAGAAAGGTGTATAATAAAAATGATGTAGATATACCTATACCTATAATAGATATATGTATAATAAAGAAAAAATTGTATTTGTATAGGTACGTAAAGTAATAAGAAATCCATAAGAAACATAAAAATTAATCTTATATTATTTATAATTATTTAATAAATTTGTGAATCAAATAGCCGTTACACGTACCTAACGTCTGTAAATTCATAAAATTAATATTATAATATTAAAAATAATAATTTTACATTGAAAATTTTGAATTTGAAAAAAATAAATTGAATAAAATTAAAAAGAATAATGATCCAAGTAAGTATCTCTATAATCATTGATATTACTTGTATTTTTTATAAATACATAATTACAAATTATCTATTATAATGTAATACATATATTTATATTAATATGAATATAACTAGGTAGGTATATATGTAATATATTTTTATTTTTGTTTTTCTGCATTTTGATTTTCAATTTAAAAAAAATTTATAAATTTATAGAAATTATACCTAGTATATATGTACATTGAAAATAAAAAATTTTTTTCTCTATTTAGATTTATAAATTTTTCGTTTAAATTTTTTAAAATTTAAAAAGAAAAAAATTATTTGTTTGTACTAAAAACAAAAAAATTTCAGACTTTCAGGTCAAAAACTTTTTCATTAATTCGTCGTATTCAAGAGGAGTACATATTTACATTATATCGAATCGGTTGTAAATATGTATGTGTATGTTAAATTAAGAAAATAATACGTATAATTTAAGAAAAAAAATTTAATTTATTATACATTATATGTACATATATAGATTCATATATATACAAATGTACACACATAAATAAATATAAATAATGTGTGTTTTGTAGATAAATTTATATAAAAACTAAAAAGAATATTGAAAAAAATAAAAAGAAAAAAAGAAAAAAATTAATACACATTTATCACAAACATTATAATTATCATTATGTATTTAAACAGAAATAAAAATAATGAAAAAAGCTAATTATATACTCATGTACATTCATATACATACGTATACGCATAAATTAATCTATCGTGTGAATTATTATTATATTATATTAACGGATATAATTAAAATTATGTATGTATACACAAAAATAATAAATAGGTATTGTACAATATATTTATTATAACGAATATAAAATGTTTCTATACAATACAAGTACAAACATTAATATTATTTCTCTTTGCTCTTTTATTTCTCATTAATAAAATTATACAGATTTTTGGTTTATAAATACATAGCTACACATATTGTAAATTGTAATTACCACTACTCTACTAAAATTATTATTATTATTTACAATGATGTGTTGATGAGAGATATAATAATACTATTAAAGTCGGACGTATAGAGCATAAAACATAAAACTATGTATCTAGCTAGGTATTATATGTATGTGAACTTTTAATAAATATTATCGTCAATCGTAATCATCATATTATCTCATATATACATACGTACGTGTGCATATATAAAATTGTACATCTCAAAAAATCTACATATTATATTATAATATTATACATAGGTATATTTAGAGGTACCTAAGTATGTCCAAGTCCAAACCAAAAATGTACATATACATATATGTAAGTATATCTATCTATACCTATATAAAGTCGTCGTATAAGATATATTTTTTTTTCTCTCATTAAAACTTTTCATTCCCGCCTTTCTTTGTTTAACTTTTTAACTAATTTTTTTTTAAAAACTTTTTTTCATTTTTTATACAAAAAAAAAGTAGACATTTTCTTTGTCTTTTTTTTTTCTGTATAAATTAACTTTCATATAAATTACATACGGTATATGTATGTATTTAATTTTATGAAAACTTTTACATTTTTTCGAAAATAAAAAAGTTTTATTTTTTTAAATTTTCTTTTTCATTTTTTAATTTCATTACTATTTTTTGTTTATCCATCATCAAATGCAATTACATACCTCATACACTTGTAACATTACATATGTACACACACAGCTCTGTTACGCACATTTGTACATGTGTAAAATATTTTTTTTTAATCTGTTTTTTTTTTTTTTTTAAAAAATATTTTATTTCACTTTTTATTTCTTACTTTTTATCAATTTTAAATTACATCAACACTTCACTGCATAATTATATTAGACATACTTTTTAATCATATTAAATTAGTAAAATATGTATAATAATGTTACATAGATAGTACCACACTACATATTTAGTGGTCCTTTTTTTTTTTTTTCAAAATTTGATTTTCAAAAAAATAAGATAAAAATAACTGATTAAAAAAAATAACGAAAAAATCACAGGTCTTCAAATAAAACGGATATGAATGAAAACAATTTCTTTTAATTTTAAATTATTTTTTTTTTTTATTTTCTTGTGATTTTTTAGTACATTACCACTAAACCACTTTAAATTTAATGTACATATATGAAAAAATCAACTATGTATCAAAGATGTACATAATTATAAATCGAATATTATGTTTTATTTTATTATTTTATTTTTAAACTACATTATTTATGTACTTTGAAACAATTTTCATTAAATAAACGAAATATATAATACATTAATTAGGTACATATGTATATATTTACCTTCACTTTATTACACGATTATAAAAAATTTATACAACTTTAATTCTTCGACGCTAAACATATACTAGAAAAGTAAAAATAAAAATCAAACCAAAATACTAGTAGAAGACTTCACTTCACGGCCAAAGCGTTGTGTTTGTGTGTTATATATGTATATGTGTTGTTGCTGTTAGTTGTATAAAATGAAATCAAAGTTGCGTTGCGTATATACACTATGTGTTACACATATCTATCTATTCCATATACGTATATGTATGTACATATTTTTATATTAGCATGGAAATGTATTTATTTATACTTACTTTTGCTATATCAAAGCGTATGTATATATTATAGCAGCACACAATATCCAAAAGTTACTTTACAACAACACAATATGTATGTATTTGTTTTTGTTTATCTATACCTTCTATAATATACATACATACAACATCATCAACATGATGATCAAACGGTCGTCAATATATAAATATATAAATGTAAATATAAACATATGTGTACCACAAACAAAAATTGTGATTGTGACAATGAAAAAAAAAATCTTAAATCTGAATTCTTTCTTATTTAAATAGACTTTGTAATTTTAGAAATTAAAAAATAATTAACTTTTGTTATTGTTTTTATATATTTAATGCACAATCGGCACAATCGGCACAATCGATTATTATTCGATATGATCATCACCACATTATCATTTCTATTTCATATTTTATGTAGTATTTATTGTTTTTTTATTATATTTTTCTTTTCAAATAATATAATTGTAGGGTTGTTATAATAGTAAACGATTTAATTTAAATGAACTCAATGTTTATGTTATACATTGATTGTTAATATGTAACTCTGTGTAAATCCTTATTAATTCCATTGTATCGAATGAAGTAACAATTCACAAACGACAAATGAAATGATATCATATATGAATGATTGTATTGTAATGTAGTAGAAAATATAGTAAATAAAATTTATTTATAAATATATTTTATAGATTCAAAATATTTATAAACATAATTAAAAATTTAAACATACATACAATACGCATACGCAACATAGCACAATGAAAACAAAGAATTTAAAAGAGAAAATAATAAACATTAAAAAATACAATACATGCATTTACATACTCTATTTGACTCTATTGTTGTGTTGTGTTGGGTTTGAGTGTGTTTGAGTTGTATTTTGTTTCAATTTCAAAGTCAGCACAGCACGAGTATGAAATAAAAATCTACATCATCATATGCCATACAAACAAAAATGAATTTTTTTTAAAAGACAAGAAATAAGATGAAACATTGTTGATAAAAATTTTTCAAATGAATTTCAAGAGAATAAATTTAAATTTCCATTCATTTACATTTCTAATTCCATTCCAATCCAATTGAAAACGATAAAAAGCTTAAAATGTTTTTAAGAACAAAATATGTTGAAGTTGTAGGTTGAGATAGAAAAAAATTGAAATTAAAAGAGATTTGATTCGATGAATATGAACGTCATGGAAACATGGAAACATGGAAACAAAAACTAAAATACTTCAGAGAAAAATGAGAAATATTGTTGATAAACATTGTTTTGTATAATATTTAAGAGAATAATTTTAAGTTGAAATCATTTCTAAAATAATGTCGATAAGGAATGTTTAAGTTTAAAATGTTTCTAATGTATTGTTGATGATTTGAGTCTCTGATAACCGGAAATTCAATACGTAAATCTTTTAACGATTTTTAAATTAATTTTAGAAATTTATATTAACTTTTTTTTTCTGGAATATTTTATTAACAAAAAAATTAATGTGAACACTTTGATATATTTTTTTTTTAAATAAATATATTCTTGCAATATATATTTTTGAAGCAAACCAATAATAATTAAAATATGAAAAATATTTTTTTAAGTGAGAAAAACTATTATTATTTTTAATTAAACATATAAGAGAATGGTTAACTTTATGATTTTCTTCTTCATCTTCTTAGGCTATACAGTCCTTAAGAGGACTCTATCTGTAGTTCTCTATCTGTGGATTTCTTTTTCCAGTTGATCGTTTGTAACTTATCTAGATCCTTTCTTACTGCGTCCCACCATCTGCTTTTTGACCGTCCCTTCGGTCTATTTCCTCCAATGTTTACAAAGAGGATGGGTTTACATTGGCTGGTGTTTATGACCTTTGGTATGTATTAAATAAACTTCATAATTGTTATACATAAATAGAAAAATAATTGAAAATAAAAAAATTAAACCAAATTAATTTATTTTATGAAAAATTTGCTTTTATTTCGTATTCGTACATATTTTAATAAATCACATAAGGACGATTTAAATATAACAAAGTTTTTTATTAATCCAAACATAATATGTTATAAAACAAATATGTTTAATTTTTTTATGATTTGAAAAAGAATAAAAATCTAATATTCAATGAGAAGGTAATTTATATACAATCACAATTCGTTCTTATTCTTTGACAATTACAAATTATTTTTTTTTTTAATGTGAAACTATGTATGCAGTAAATTTTCTAATGAATATAGTAACAAATTAAATTTAAACTGTATAATATTTAGTTTCACCACCTAATTTTTTGACTTGTTCATCAATCCAATCTCGGAATTTTGGTACATTTGTGTAAATGCCTGGTAATTCATTCATACAGCCAATACCCCATGATGTAATACCAGATTGCACATAACGATTTTCAGATTCTGGTTCGATTTGGCATACGAGAGCTGCACCGCCATCGCCCTAAATGAAAAATTTAAAGTTAATTCGTTTTTAGAATTTTTGAAATGTTACATGTATATTAATTATGCGCTTTTTTATGTACATTTATATTGTATATACTTACTATGCAAGTACTAGCTTTATCTCCACCAGCACAGATTGTTTTTTCATTAAGCACAAGTGATGGCATTTTTTCCTTTAATTTCTTCTCGCAATCATCTTTTTTAACGAATGGTAAATGCATTTTTTTGAGAACCATTGGACTTCTATGTAAAATTGAATATAAAAAAAAATATTTTTTTGTTTTTTTTTTAATTTTATTAATGACTCTATCGATTTAATAATTTGGACTACTCATATATTTTGTTTACAAATTTATAGAGATTTTACTTACTTTCCATCTTTATTTTCTTTACCCCAACCAGCTGCATAGCATTTTGATGATTTTTCTTCATGATCTTTCTTAGCTAAACATACAAGATTAATATGTTCTGAAAGTTCAACTGGTTTTTCTAAAACTAAAAGTGCCTATATAAAAAGAATGACAGAGATTTCTTTTTTAGTGTTTAAATCTTGGAAAATAAGCAAATTTTTACTGATCTCATATTCAATATTTTTAATACTTACGACATCATTTTTGATTGTTTTATTTTCATTTGAGTAATCTGGATGTATGATTATTTGTGATACGATACGTTCCTGCACTGGATATTGTTCTGTTTGATTGGTTAAATCCCATAAACCAGCCTTTACTTTTATGTTTTCCTTTTGAAGACTATGTATACACACATAGATTTATTAGAAGTGAACGATTTTTACATTATTTTAAGATTTATTATATTAAATATTAAATGAAATAATTTTTGATATTTGTGTTAGGAAATTTCCTTTATTTGATTATACATATGTATCATTATCATTATTATTAACTTACTCTTTAATACAATGTCCTGCCGTTAATACGATGTTTTGTGTAATTAATGAACCAGCACATGTAACGATATTTTCTTTGTAAAC
This sequence comes from Villa cingulata, assembly GCA_951394055.1. NCBI lineage: Eukaryota > Metazoa > Arthropoda > Insecta > Diptera > Bombyliidae > Villa > Villa cingulata. The sequence goes on from OX596019.1 coordinate 45,887,202, forward strand.
AGCAACTGTCCATGGATATTCACCTAGTCCAGCATAATTAACTGGTGGACTATTCGATGATGTTGATGTAATATTTTTCTTTAAATATCCTTCAGGTTTTAGAACACCACATTTTTTATTATTCGTACTTGGTGGTTTTAATGTTGTTGCTGCATATACAGCATACGTATAAACGATTATACATGAGAATATCACAAATATACGTGAAAACATTTTCGTATAAATTTTCTATATTTTTTTCTATGAATTTCTTATAGATGTATAGATGTACTAGGATATGACTTTGTATGTTATACACACAAAAGTCAACAGGAAACCTAAAAATAAAATTTTTTTTTTTTTTAATTAAAAAATAAAGAATGAGCAAAAAATAAAATAAAATAATTTTTTTTTATAATTTTTTGAAACAGAAATTAATTGCTTGAGAATTGATCAGAAAAAAAAAATGAAATATTATGATTACAAGTTTAATTGAATTTTTCTCAAGTGTAAAGAATCGATTAAATTTTTTACCAAAAAACACAAAGTGAAAGGATGAAAGGTAAATATATATAATGCCTTAGACATGTAACGAACCATATAATGGAATCGGATAAATTTCAAGAAATTTCGAATTTCCTACAAACAAGTTCCGAACATTTTTTTCGTCTTTTTCTTGTATTAAAATTCGTTTGTTAAAAAAGAAAATTTTCGCGGAATGCTTGTACACATATAAATGGTCAGCAAAATTTTTAAACAGTTACAATTTTTAATATAGCCCCAAGCTTTAAAAATATTTTTCATGTATTAAATTAACTTGCGATAAATAATAGACATAAGAATTGCACATTCATTGTTATAAGATATTCCTATATTTACGTATTATGTAAAAATTAAGAAAAAAAAATTTTATTTTGAGGATATAAATATTTTAGCTTCAAAGAATTACAATTTTTCGTACAAACACATTCAATTTAAAAGTTTCAATTATATTTTATAATTTACATAATTACACTACTATACTACACTATACTACCAGAAAATAATTTAAATAATAGACGAAATTAAATAATATCCTTTTTATCAACAAAGACGAAAAATATAAAACTGGTCGTAATATCTGTACATTTACTTTAAGAATATATTTCCACATAAAATCACACAAACAAATTTAATGTGAAATCACTGTTTTTACTAAAAATCTTCTCACTTACTTAATAAATATCCTTATTTTTTTCACCTCTAATTAATACACACAACAGTTTTGAAAATATCTTTGATTTATCTTATTTTGATTTTTTGATATTGTGTTAGTTGACACTCTATCTTTCTCTTTCTCTCTCTCGTTACCTCTCTTAGTTATCTTTTACGAAAATATTTTCTGAATCACGAGTTTACGGCTGAAACTGAAACTAAACTAATAATGATTTGAAATCAAAAAATTCACCGGCTTTTATATGTTTATTTAACAAACGAAAATGAAGTTAAGTATGCATTATGTTTTTTTTTTTTTTAAATTTTCATTTTATTTTATTATTATCATTTTTTTTTCTTTGTAATTTTATATTTTAGTAATGATGATAATAATAATAATCATATATTATATCCTATCCGTCTGTACAGAGATTATTTGTATGTGTGTGCATGTATGTAGGCGTGTAAGTAGCAATGCACTATATTAGAGTGTAATGTAATTGAAATAAAAATTTTCCAAACTGAAAAGAAGAACAGACAAAAAAAAAAAAAAAACAAATTAGAATAGAAATGATGAAAAGAATAAATGATAAAAAATTACTGTTATCATAATAATGTACGAGTACATAAAAAAAAAATTATTTTTAACAATAATATAACAATAAATGAGAAAGAAAGAAAGAATAAGAGACAATAGAATATGAAGTATATTACACATGTACATATGTACACAGACAGTTACAAGTAAAAAGATAGTAAAATAAAAGAAATATGTAATATGAAATACACATACTTACATATATTTACATCGACACATATATTACTATAATAATAATAATAATAATAACAATAATATATATAACAGATAAATTATTTTATTTATGGTACTCTAGATACAAGGTGAATCAGTATAGTGTGTGGCACACATTGTCAGAACAGTACATATGTGATAGATCTCATTAATAGAAAACAAAAAAAAAAAAAAAATGTACATATTATAAGGGTTGGAAATAGGTGGCAGAGCAATCTTCGCTACAGGGTGTCATCAATTTTCGATATTCAATACAAATCTCAGGCAAGTGTAAATTATTAATAACTGCAGATGCGAGAATTGATTGAAGGAACATCGCCGTGAAGTAGACCGAGAAATTATATAGCCAGAGCAATAACATCAATATTGTTAATACTTAATAATGATCACCTACAGAATCATCCTGTCTTTATTCTCTTGTATATTTTCTAGATTTTTTCTCATATACATACATATTCGCATATTAGTATATATGTAGCTTTATTTTATATTTATTCTTTACACACATATACATAGATACATACATATACAATATACCCAGCAAAAATTTTGGCAAGTGTTTGCCGTGGCAATAAAAATGACAATAGTGAATTATTGCCATTGCCAAGCAAAATGCAAGTGTTCTTAGGTTCTTACAAATTTTTCGTTTATGCAATATTTTCACAATTAACTATATAATTACAAACTAGCAAGCATTGTTAACTTATGCATTCGATTTTTGCCTCGGCAATACAATATTCATATTGCATTCTTATCGCTGCTTCGATAAGAATATAAGTTGCCAATATGATTCGCTTACGAGTAAACTTTTTCTTGAGAAGAACGTATCGCTTTCTGCTCGAAAATGATATCGCGGCAATAGGCAATTGTTGCCTTTTAGGTCTAAAATGCTTATAGCAATAATTGCAATAATTCACTATTACCATTTTTATTGCCACGGCAAACACTTGCCAAATTGTTTGCTGGGTAGGTACTTGGTATTTGGTATTATCGTATTATATTTATTATACACATACTGATTGCATGTAGAAGACATGTATGTACATATATACATATATGGTTTTCAAATCTCATAATTCATTCGATAAATTTACAATATATGATTTTATATTACCTATCCTATATTCACGTATATATACGTATACATATGTATGTTGTATAATTTATATAATATCATATATGTATGTTATTTAAAAATAAAGCTAAGATACAAACTATGTAGTACTACAAACCTTTATTCTTTGTAGTAATATGTACTTATATCTTTGTTCTCCTATAAATGTTTATTATTTTTCATTTTTTTATTTTTTTATGTTATTATTTTAATTTATTCTATTATCATTTCAATTATTGTATTGTTATTTTATCATATTTATATATGTATGAATTTATTTTTGTATAGGTATATGTTAATACCTACTACATATACTTATATAAAAGAAAATAATGAATGAACACATGAGAGGTGAATGAAGTGAATAAATGAATACACGATAAATACTTAGAATTATTGGGTACGTTCAGTTCCACGCAGCGATGTACAATTTTCCATCGCTGCAATAATTTCTCTTACTGAACGGCTTCGCTGCATAATCGCTACTTTGCAGCGATGTAAATATTTTGCAGCTGAAAAAAGTTCGCTTTAAAAGTCATCGTAAACAAATTTTGACATATTTAATGTTAGAACAACAGACAAAGCCAACTATCAACTGTTTGCAGCGGGTTTTTCCGCTGTAAACAGTTCAGTAAATTGTATACAGCGATTATCTAAACATCGCTGCATTTTCATCGCTGACTTGCATCGCTGCATTGAACTGAACGCACCCATTATTAATAAAATGTGCAATTTAATTGTGTATTTATTTATTTATTTTGATTTATTTATATGCATTATACATATACCATCTTCTTTTTTTTTTTCTAATAAATCATATTTGGATGTACACTCTGTCCAAAAAATGTTGAAACAAATTAAAATTTATTTTCAATATCCAGATTTAAATCCGTAATCAACCATATTTATGATATTTTGAACAAAACGATTCGGCAGGAGCAGCATAATATAAATAGCATTTTCTGAATACCTATAACCTGCTCTGACTATTTTGATGCTGAATTTAAAAAAATAAAATATCTGTAAACTTTAATTCAAAATCCTGAGTTTTCAAATCTAACTTAGATTTCAATTTGTTTAAAACGGTCAAAATATGAATATCCTATACGAAAAACTCTTTAATATGAATGACGGTGGTATGCATTGATACTAAAATTTGGAATTTTTGTAAAAAATTAATGTTTCCAATGCCATTCAGATTTAATGAAGTATTGAGGAGAAAAAAACCGAATAACTCCGTTATTAAATATTTTTTAATCAACCATTAACTAAGTATATTTGAAATGACGGATTTTTTTTTGATTTGAAATGATGTGTCCTAATACTTTTTTCAGTAGGAAATTTTTGTACTTTGTTTAAGATGTATATGTATGTATATGTATAATGTATAAACTGTATAATGTATATGTATAAACTTTAATGATAAAATGACGTTTGTCGTCCCAATACTTTTTTGAGAGACTTCTCGTACGTATATATGTATGTATCAAAATAAAAATAAAAAATAAAATTGTCGTGTAAATTCTCGAACTCAATGTAGGATATAACTATGTAATATTTATTAAATTTTTTTAGATTATTGGATTATTTCATATTTTTATAGGAGTATGAATTAATGTATGTACGAGTATGTACGGGTATTTAATTCGAAGAGACAAAAATAATGAAATAATAAAGAACAAAACATTGAAAATAAAAAATAAAATAATGAAAATACTTAAACATTGAACATAAAATATAATAACATAATAGATTTATCTTAAAATTTATTTAAATGAAAATTTTTTTTCAATTTAATTAGCTAACTAACTAGAAATTTATTATTTTACATACACATTATATATGTATGTACACATACTATACTCGCATTTGAGTAAAAATTTATTCAAAATATACTGAAGAAAATTATTCAAAATATGTATACACTTTTTCTAAATATATATATATACATATATATATATATATGTATATATATGTATATAATGTACACAAATGCACATCGTTGAATTGATTTATGTCACAATGCATGAGTCTTTTTATATATAATGAAAGAGAAGAGAGAATAATTGTGGCTTATTATGTAGTATTTATATGTAAATAGTATAGGTATGTATATAAAAAAATGAATTTGAATGTGAATTATATTTCATTCTTCTATATTACTTAAAAAAATGTATGTCACTTAAAAAATACAATTAAAAAGGATACACATTTTAGTACTTTTTTTTTCGTATCCTTTTCATTTATATGTATTCATTTTTTTCCCAATATGTATAGCTATAGTTTATTATTCATATTAACGTACACTATGTAATACCCTAGTATATGAACCATTTCAATCATAAATGTATATACGTAATATCTGCAAAAATGTGAATAAAAAAAAATTCAAGATACAAATTAAAAAGACAAAAAAAAATTTGAAACCAATAATTTACTCTGTAGGAAAAATCATTCATAGTTCAGGTTAAGGATCTATACTACAAAATAAATTTTATTTTATTATGCATTGATAAAGCATCGATTAAAATTTAGAATTCAACCTGTTCCTCAATAAAAATGTAATTGTACCTATATATGTATAGTACACAATATGTAAATCTATCTATCTTCTTCTTCTTTTTCTTAGCTATATACAGTTCGGGATGAGCCTTAGCTTCCTCTGATTTTCCACTCTTCCACTCTTCACGATTTTCAACTTTCTTCTTCCAATTGGTTATTTTCATTTGCTTCTGGTCTTCTTCTACACTGTCTACAGCCATTTCTTTTTCGGTCTTCGTTTAAGTTTCCAAAAAGTACATTCTTTTGCGGCCGATTCTCATCCATTCTTATTACATGTCCTGTCCACCACCTAATCCTTTGCGCTTTAATGAGCCGTCTACATTTATCGTTTCCTATTAATTTGTCCAGCTCAACATTGTACCGCCTTTTATAGGTGCCATCTTCATTTCGAACGCCTCCAAATATCCTTCTCAATATTCCTCTTTTGATAACTTGTAATTTCATGTAAATTGATAAATTAATAAATAATGAAAAATATTTAAAAAAAAAATTAATATTGTGAATTAATAATAAATATGTAATTTATTTCAATATTTTTTTATTCCTATGAAATTTGTTTATCATTTTCATTTTATTTACGAATCTATAACAACCATTTTAGAGCTTGAATATAAGATATAATTTGCGAGATACATCACACTACATATCGTCATATTCAAACATACTCGTATTGTCAATTGAAATCAACATATCAACATTATAATTTAAGAATTGTTGTCTTTTTTTAAAAATTTACATATACAGAAAAATAAAATCACTGATCGCTACAATACTTATGTTGTGATTTATATATGAATAAATGGGCCTGCTATATGTTTGGTAAAAATAAAAATCATTTAAAAAGAATAGTCTAGAAAGCAAACAATTTCATATATAGAATTTTCTTAAATTTAATGTGAAAAAAATATTATAACAATATTCATAAGTTTAGACAATAACAATAACAACAGCTATATATGTACATTACATACATATGTATACTATTACCGCTACATCAACAAAAAACAGAAACAGGAATGAATAGAAAACCTTCAATATGAATAAATATATAACGGCATTCTTTAATTTAAATTCGCAAATTACGAGTATTTACATTTACGATGTATGTACATCTACATATATACTGTGGTACATATATCCAATCTAGTAAATATGATTAATAAATTTATGTATTTTTTTATGAATTTATACATGCATGTACATAAATGTTTATAAGTAATGTTACTCATATGTATTTGTTCATATACATATGTATACATTTTCTAGAATTTTATAGAACAAAATGAAATAAATTGAAGAATTTTATTATAAACACACACCCACACACAACGACACAACTGTACTTTATATGTACAAGAATGTATACATTTATATAAACTGTGTATGTAATACGTACACATTATAGGTAATCCTAGAAGTACCTATCTGATCAGACGTTTAAACAGCGGTATTTTTTTTTAAAAAAAAAATTACTAGGACAGAAATCACAAAGACCAGCCTTAAAAATCTTACTTTCGAAGTTTAAAAACACTAATATAATGTAGTTCTTAAATACATATTTGCTTAAAAAGTTATCAGTAATAAACGTTATGTAATACATTACTTTCATTTAAAATATCTGAATTCAATCAATATCAAAACTGAGCTGGGATTTTACTTTGCGGAATCTTCTCCTTTACAGCAATAAATAAATAGGTGGGAAAGGCCGTATAAGAAATGGTGAAGAAAATCAACAAATTGGTATTAAGTAAATAATGTGTTGAATATGTTGAATGTATGTCATATAATAAAATACTGTGGAAAACTTCAAATTTATTGAAAATTTTGATATGAAATAGCTGTATAATGGATACCGCGCGCGCGTTTACTCATTATTGAACACAAACAGTGTTTTGTGGATATTTTAATCGAGTAATCAAAATCAATGAGTTAAAATTTAAATTGTTTTCTTACCAAGAGGTGGAAGTGGAATCAATATAGTATATATAGGTTGACTATTTTTGAAGAGGTCGATAGTTCTTACAACAAACAGGATATCCAAGAAGATACCACCTACTACTGAACATCACCGAAAATAGTGTAAGGAAACCATATTGATAAATAAAGATATATGCATGTATATTTTTGTGTTTTCTATGTTTGGTCGGATATTTCTGGGATAACCCTCGTATATATAAACAAATAAATGATATGTACATATTATGTATATGTATGCAAATAAAAATTCTAAAATCACGAGAAAAAAAAAAATAATAATAATAGCAACTTCAATAAAAATATAAACATAAAATCACTTTAAAAATTTTTTAACATTAAATTTTCTTATTTATGTACTTATTTGTTTTTCTTTTTTTTTCATTTATTTAATATACATACACCATATATACATATATACATGATAAGATAAGTATTGTATTATTCACCGCTATATACCACTGTTTTTATTTATTTTATTGTTGTTATTGTCGTTGTCTAAATAATTTTTTCAAATTTAAATTATTGCATAATAATGAGATAATAATGCATAAAACCACATAAAACACAATAAAACATAATATAACAGTAAGTAAAAATATAAATTAAAAAAAAAAATAAAAAAAATGTACAATTTCAATCACATATACATACATACACACACATATATTCATACGTAAATTGATAAAATGACCTAATCAGACAGTTTTTGTTGTTTTTGAATTTGTATTATTTACCATTTTGCATTTTCACATTTTGTATACATATGTATAGATATTCATGCAGGATTATGTTTATTGCTCATCATGGATGAATTTGTCATTGTCATCGTTTTATGTATACGTGCATATATGGTCATAAGAAGGTACATATATGGATATATGTAATGTAATGTATATAATGTGGAAAATATTCAAAAAGTATCCATCGTATATAATCTGTGATTTGTAACATTCTATGATGATTCTATATCTAATATTTATTTACTAGATAGCTTTGTATAGTGTGTGTACAACAGAACACATAAATATTATATAAACAGAGTATATCAGTTATATATATATATGTGTGTGTGAATCTGGTTGAAAATATTTGTGGAATTCTACAAGTACCTACATATATATTATGTACATATAAGTACATGTAAGTATATGTACATATATATATATGTACATAATATACATTATTGGTAGGTATAGATACTCACAAGATAGAAGATACATACGTTTTATACAAATGCAAAGTTTTCTAAATGGCACGGCACACAAAATAAAAATTTTGCTTGTTAAGTAGATTATGTTAATTTTAATATATTATTCATTTTATATTCTCACATCCATATATAGATATGCATATGTACATATTAATGTGAATTATTTCTGTTGAAATGAAAAAAATATATACAACACACTCACACATATACTAAATTTTTGGTGGATATACGAGTACGTATTTATGAGGCCATACATTGTTGTATATTAAATTATGGCACTTTATTATTATTATAATTTTTCTCTATTATAAATCGCCATAAATTTAGTTTTAATCAACGAAAAAAAAAAATAGGTATGTAGATATATGTACATACATACATAATTATGTAAGTTGTTACTGTATGTACAATATTTTTTAGTCCAATAATAATAATAACGTATGTTTGTTTGTAGTATAGAAATTGAAATTGGAATTTTCCATAATAATATATTTAGGGTTATATTTATATTGTTGTTATTATCTGTAATAAAAATTAAGAAGAAGAAGAAAAAAATAATACAAACTCAAAAATTGACAAAACCAAAAAAAAAAGGGGGAAAAACAAAATCCACCCTCAAACAAATATCAACATCATTTCATCCAGCAAGCCACTGTAAGTAAATGCACTTAATATGAAAACTTATATGTACATATGTACTCCTGTATATATATGATGGATGCTTGTAGTGTATACATACACGTATTGGCACAATGATATGTGGTGGGTGATATGATGATGATGATATGATGTTTACTTCGCGTCATTGGCATTATACAATAGAAATGAAATGTGGATATTATGGTTGGATAGATAATAATATGTACATATATACCTATCATCTATTTTGTATATATACTAGAAACGTATCAATAACTGTATAGTATTTTGAGGTAATAGTCGTGGAAATATAGATAGCCTCATCACGTTAAACTTAAAACTATATCGTGGTTTTTGCTGTCATTTTTTGTTGACCACCTGGAAATTTCCAATTCATCATTTTCATTTGTAGCTGAAACTTCATTCAACTTCTCGAACTTACTTTGCAATGAAGTTTGAATGAAAATGTAATCATCATTTTAAACATTTTAACTTGTTTTTGTGTGACAGACGGCAAATTAATAATCATTCGCAACAAATTATTATTGACTCCTTTTTGTTTGTCTTTCACGTAACATAAAAAATAGTAGATAATGTTCCTAAAGATTATAAATGGAAATTTGAATAGCCACATCGAAAAAATAAGACGATAAAGTAAAGAATAAAATTGAAGCTCATATAAAATTTTTAAACTTATATTATTAATATTTTGTGTATATGTATTCCTTTAATTGAAATTAGTTCGAAAATTCTATGAGGTTAGAACCAGCCAGCGTTCAAAGACAATTATGCATCATTATAAAATTTTAGACAACTTTGATTACTTTGAGTTCTTAATTTAAAAATTAATTTGTATCATTTCCAAATGAGGCTAATCAAATTTCCAATTTACAAAATATATGAAAACTCAATTGAATTGCACACAATTTATATAAAACAAATTATAATGTGCTTCAATTTGATACTAAAATTCAATACATTTTTACTTAGAACAAATTTTTTCATGGAAATACTAAATACATATGTAAATATTGAATTTCTAGTGAAGCTATTCATATTTCCATCACTATATATAAACGAATATATGTAACACATCATAACTATATACATACATGATACATATTAATTATAAGGTAAGTACTAGTACATACATAATATACGAGTAGCATTAATTCCTCCAACCAAAATTGGCTCACAAATTTTTATCACCTCATAAAAATAATACAATAAATGCATGAATAATGATTGGTACTCTTATAGATTATATGTACATTATTTATATAAATATATATATATACATATATATACAAGTATATTATGTATAAACGAACTATGAAAATATATTTCTAAAAATTAAATTTTGTTATCATCATTTCATATTATTCGTATATTCGTATGTATTACAATAAAATGGTCAGTTACCTATTAATATACACACAGTCAATTATAAAATTTAATTCAATTTAGATATCATCATATCATACATTATATATACATATTACATGTATACATAGGGATATGTACATCTAAATAATATAATAATTCGCACATGTATAACATTTTAAGTTTAACATATATACGAGAGTTCAAACTATGTACGCATTAAAAAATTACTAAATTGCAATCTGATTAAAAAAAAAAATAATAATAATAAAAAATACATATTTTACCGTTTTACACTTACACAAGTTACACACTCTATCACTTTATAGTGCCTACAGCATCATGATAGACGTAATTTCTGGGGGGGTTTTTTTTATTAAACGGCGAGAATATAATACGACTTAAGTATTTGTGTGACGGAAATTCTGTCTGTTATTTATATGAAGAAAGATCATCACCATATCCACAATACATACTCGCATTATACTCATGAATTATGGTGTGGTGTGTGGACGATTATCTTCAATTAAAATTTTAATAAAATTGTTTTGTAGAAAATGGGCAAATCATATTTTTTAGAATAAATTCTGTTTATTTAAATTTTTTATTTATTAAAATTGTCGTCTTAAAACCGAAAGCGGAAGATATATAAAGTTCAATTTAATATTATTATATACACTCTTATGTTACATTATTTTTATCATTAAATTTTTTATTTATGTAAAAATTATTTATCACAAATAAAATCATTATTATAGAAAGAGAAAAAAAAAATACATTAATTTTATCTTTCATTTTGTTTTTGTTTCAGAAGTTCTTCTTTATCGTTAAATTATATATCTCCTAAATAAGTATTATTGATATTATTGGTATTATACATATCAATGTTCTGTTCTGTATTTATTTCTTAATATGTGTATACACTAGGATCGTATCCAAGCTGTCTCATTTGTGAATCAATCCAATTTCTAGCTAAACCGACATTTGCATAAACACCTGGAATATTACTATTACATCCAATACCCCATGAAACAATACCACTTTGGGCATAACGATTTTCTGATGGATTACTAACTGGACATACAAGTGGTGCACCACCATCACCCTCACATGTATCGATACCGATTTCACCTCCAGCACACATAAATGATGGATCTAATCCAAATGTTGGTCCCAAACGAGTTTGTCGTAATCGTGATTGACATTGATCATTCGGAACGATCGGCAATGGTATTCTCTTCATTATGACACTATATTTTCCGGCTTTACCAAAAACATCTTTACCCCAACCACTAGCAAAGCAATCTCGTTGAAAGCTTGAATCGTAATTTGATGGCGGTAAACAAACGACACCAATATGATCAGATAATTGAAATGGTTTTTCGAGTACAATTAATGCCTTCAAAATTAAAAATTAAAAAGTTAAAAATAATATAGTACATATACGAGAGTATGTATACAATTCGATTATTAATACTTACAACATCATTTGCTAAAGATCTTTTATTATATGATGGATGGGTAATGATCGTTGATCCCACTTGTTCTTGATACGGTAACCTTTCTTTACTTGTTTGTGTATCCCATTCACCAGCTCTAACTTTAATATCAGATGTTTGTCGGCTAAAAGTAAGAAAAATGTGAAAATTATCAAAAAAAGAAAATTTTATTTCCTTTCATTTATACGAGTACACATGAAGAAGTGTACTTACTCTTTCACACAATGATTTGCAGTCAATACAACTTGAGGATGAATTAAAGACCCACCACAAATACAATCATTAGTTGATACTTGAATTAAAGCTACTGTCCATGGAAATTCTCCAAAACCAGCTTCATTATTCTAAAATTATATTAAATCAAATTTCCATGCATATTAATGTCAATTTAAACATAATAATCACATATGTAAATAAAAAAAAAAACAAAAACAACAAAACATTCTTACAAAAGTTCCAGTTATATTGAAATCTAATCCACCAACATTACGTATACCGCAACCTTTTGGACGATTTGGTTGTTTAATAACTGATGGTGGATTAATTGGTGTCTTTTGTAGGCGATCATCTTGACAACAAACATCTAAAATATCTTGACATGTTGTCGAATCAAATCGGATATCAATTAAACCGAAACCATCAAATGATGAATCAGTTCGAATTGTTTGATTAACTGGATCACAAAGATAATATGGTACACAAACACAACGACTTCCATTATTTTCAAATACTTGTGGTTCTGATGTTGGCTAAAAACGAAAATATTTATAAAAAATTTAAAAATTTATAAAAATTAAAAAAATTAATATAATAAATCAAGAAAAATTTACAAATTCTTAATCAAATAAAATTCAAGTTTCTTATAGCAAATACAAAAAAAAAAAAAAAATTTTTCACTTACTCCAACTATAGGTTCAGCGGTTACTATTTCACCGAAACCCCCTCTTCTTCTAGTCGTTCTAGAGCGTGGCGTTGTAAAAACATCCCCTATAACTTGTTCAAGATTCAAATCTTGTACTTGCTCTTGCTGTTGTTGTTGTTGCTGTTGTTGTTGTTGTTGTTGTGTTTGTCCAGAATTTATATTAATGCAACTGGCCACAATGGCAAATAAAATAATTTTAGAATATAACATTTTCACTAATAACTTTTTTTATCTTTTAATAAATTTTAATTTATAAACACTTAAAATTATTGTCACACTTCTATAACATACACGAGTATAGTTATGATATAAAATTTAAAAAATAAAGATGCTTGAAATGGAATAAAATTGCTCTGCTTCTGCTATCCAATAGCTCTGCAACAAAACAACTCACTATATATTCTGATATTTTTTTTCAGTCTATAACTCTGAATATAGATGTTGTTTATATGTATAGCTGTACACCGCCGTATCTAAAATATTAATTATTAATATGACGATCTACGAAATAAAACCAAAACAAAAATAAAAGCTTTGGAAATTTAGCTAAAATCACATGTGTGTACATATGTATAACGTATGCGTATTAACATTAGCATTAACTTATTTTCTTATTTTGTGACTTGAAATGATGAAATAGATAATGATGCTTTAATAAAAATAAAAAATAAAACAAATTTTTTAACATAAAAATTAAAAAAAAAAAAAAACAAAACAAATTTAAACAGTGATACACTCAAAAAAAATATACCTCAAAATGACTATGTATTAATGAATGATAAAAATATAAGAAAAGGTCACCGGACATAATGCACATGTACAAAACATGTATTAATTAAATATAGAGATAAATATAAATTAATGCAAAATATCAAAAATGAATAAAAATTTAAACCGCACTACAATGAGTTACAAAAGTGTTTAATATTCGACTGGCCGATTTCATAAATACGCAACTCGCATGCACAAATGACTTACAAGCATATGTAAAATGTAAACCTGCAATCAGCAAATGTATAAGATATTAAACGTGGTTAAACTTAAAAAGCATATATTATTTTGCAAATACATTATAACATGATAGTGATAATTATCATTTGTTCTATACAAGTTGGGTATTTTATTTATGAAAACATTCATTATTATATGTCACATATTTTAGAAATTATACCAAGCAAATGCTTATTTTTAATCAATTCACATTTGTTGTTCAGTTTATAAATTAGCAGTGCTGCAATAAATTAATGCAAAAAAAAAATTCAGTTTTTTATAATGGGGAAATGAATACTTTTGTGAATCACTGTATTGTTTCGCAAATTAAAAACTCGTTATTTTTATATAAAAATTTTAAAGTTCCCAATTTTTTTTTTTTTCACTTTTGCTTTATTTGTGTATGTGGTTCATATACGTGTATGTAATAAACATATTTTTATAAGCTGCTTTTTTGTTCTTCTCTTCTCTTTATTTTATATTTTATTTAACTTTTTCTTATGTTTTCTTTGAATTTAGAACAAGGTTTAATTTTTATCAATTAATATCATATGAGCGCACTCTTTATAAAAAAAAATGATAATGATGATGCTGATTGCTATGAGTTTTTTATTTTACAACATTAAAGAAATTCATATTTTTGTAATAAAATCTGTAATTCACTCCATAATAAGTGTGTGCAAATAACAAATAATATGGGGAAATACGAATTGATTCAATAATAACATAATTATTATAAAAAAAAAAATCCACTTTATAATTTTTCATATGAAGTCAATGTGTAGATACTTTTAATTACACTCACATGTGTATTTATTTTTATTTACTAAATTGCCTGTTATGTGTGAATATCATATAAATTTAATACACAATTTACATACGAATTATACAATTCATATTTTTGTTTTCATTTTAAATTTATTTTTTTATTTACTAAATTTTTCTTTTGAATTTTCATAACACTTTCCTTTAAGATCTAAAATTTTCAAGGTAAAGTACATTGTTGCTTATTGGTCTTACTTATGTACATCATATATGTACATAAATTTTTGTGTATATTTATGATATGCACCATGCATTTGTATAATACATACACATACATATAATTAATTAATTTAAATAAAAAACTTTTTTATTTATTTTTGAATTTTGAAACTTTTTCAGCACAATATAGGTATACTCGTACATATAAATACAAAACGAATGCGTTCGTTTTTATCTTCTTATTAGCGTTATTTAATCCAAATCCCAATTCGAAAACATGGTAACA
Source organism: Villa cingulata (assembly GCA_951394055.1). Lineage (NCBI taxonomy): Eukaryota > Metazoa > Arthropoda > Insecta > Diptera > Bombyliidae > Villa > Villa cingulata. The sequence goes on from OX596019.1 coordinate 45,902,752, forward strand.
GAAAGAAAATACAGTTGTTATAGGCTTGTCTTGCTTTGATTTTCTTTTAAGACAAGACCTAGGAGATCGATAGAGCTTGATCAGGTCAAATCCAGATCTATGTTGATGTTATGTACGTAATACTAAAATTCAGTAGGTATACACTTATATATCGTCATCTCTGCCTAGTATAGTTTTTATAATTATGTAAATGACAATAATAATAAAAATGAAATTAAAAGTAATCGAAAACAGACTTACTGGACAAGTTTTTATTATGTTATAATTTTTATTTTTTATACTTTTAGCACAAAGAATAATATAGTCATCATTACGATTACGATTCCAACTATATATCAACTAATTAAAAATTCATACATACATAGTATACAGTACGGGTCACATGTTTACCTCACCCTTAATATCAGCGATATCTTATTATAGATTTATTAATCGTCGCTCTCTTGCTGTTGTAGGCATTTTGATCCGTCCTTTTTGGTTTTTTCCATAATTTTCTGGGTCTTTAAGAAATGTTATTAACAACCCACGTACTTCTTTTCAGTCTTTTTGCTATTTTTCTATTTGAATATCTTTCCTCCCTCAACGTTTGAATCTTTATAATATAAAAGAATTTTAATTTTAATTTTTAATTTCACCAGAAAGAATTTTACCGCGACCAATTATAGTAACTCACAGAACAAACAAAAAATATTGGAATTATTGAAAATTTTTAATAAAAATATTATTTCGTTCTGATTTTTTAAAAAATTATTATAATTCTTACTTTTATCTTCAAATATCTACAAGAAAATGATGAATAATGACTAAAGAGAGTAATCAAGTGACCCTTTTCCAGAACCACATTTTTGAAAAAATTATCCTTACTCCAAATTACACCATCTAATAATCCAGATAAGTTGTGTTTTATTTTTAAGAAATAAATTTAATCTGTAATACATACATCTATAATAAGTAATAAGATATCGCTGATATTAAGGGTGAAAGTAAACAAGTGACCCGCACTGTATACCTTCATTTGTACATACAAAATGCTTGGATTAACTATAAAATATAATATAATATATATAATTTATGCTATAATTATATTGATGATGTTCAGTAATCAGTGTATACTCGGTCGGACATAAACATTCATAGTACACACTAATACACACAATTTTTGCCTTTCAATTTCAATTTCAACTATAACTATTCTATACATACAATCAGAAATTTCATTTTCATATAGACAGACAACAAGAAACAAGTCATATTTTTATAATAAAAGTAAAATAATAAGATTTTAATTATTTTTAATATGCATACATATATATACGTTCATACATATATATTCAAACATATATGCTTATTTCTTTCCGTCTGTCTGTATAGTAAAATTTCAAAATAACTTTATCATTGACTTTTCGTGTTTTCAAGATCAATTTTTTTTTTTTGAGTAGGTATACGTATATACTCGTACATAATAT